>CM054933.1:18775596-18913096 GCA_029168755.2 Tillandsia fasciculata | reverse complement strand
GAGGATTTACAATAATGTACAAGGGATAAGTAGTTCCTGACGGGTTGCTATGTATACAACATTTTTGTTAATTGTTGGCACTGCCCTCCCTTGATTCAGTGTACTTATCTTTGTTTATATTTGCAAGTTAGTGAGCTACTATCTTGTATAGTGTTTTGTAAACTCGTTCTCCTTTATGAGCTACTTTCAAACCCTAAATTTTAGTGGATGTAACAGTCAAAAGTCCCTTCGTTGCTTTCATATGGTAAACCAAATGAAGATTTTAAATCTCATCTAAAAAAACTCATATTTCTCAATATGAGATTTCCAGTTTTGATTACTCTTTGGAGTTTTGACAGGACAACCTTTTTTCTTTTAGCTGATTATTTTTTTCTTTCATTTCGTCTTGTTAACTTGTAGTACTAAACCTTAATTTTAACTGTTTCTTGACAGGCAAGACAGGCCTATCTGATTGGGAACAAGGCACTGGCAAAGGAACTGAGCGCAAAAGGACAGCTGTACAACATGCACATGAAAGCAGCACACGAGAAAGCCAGGGAATCAATTTACCGTCAGAGGTTCCCTGCTGTTCTTTTTTCTCAACTGATAATACGTAGTCCATTAGTTAAGGCCTTGTTTGATATTGTTGCCCTTTTAGTGGACAAGACAAATTTATGCATCTGAATGCACCAACGGATGAACTTGCCTGATCTTATCATTTGTTAGCTTGTGATGCGCCTTTCTCTGATGCTGATTGGCATTTTCGGAAAACTAAATAAGCCAAAAAAGTTTCTGCTAGGTTTTTGGTTTTTGTTGCCAAACAGACCCTGTAGATGTTATTAGGTTTCCACCTGCATAAATTTGGGTTGTAAAAAGCAAAAAAAAATGTGGCAGAGGTTCCAAACAAGGCCTTAGCGTCATGGTGTCTTAAATTCTACTGGCACAGTTTTTTTTTCCTGGTAATTATATTGCCAGCAGTGAAGTGTCTTCATGGTAATGGAAGTATGCATACTGTAGCTGCTAATCTAAAGGTGTATTCTTTTCAAGTCCATTTGATGCAGTTGTTGTGGAAATTAATAATTGACAACCTCATTAAAGTTTACTTCCAAGTTGTCTTAGATAGATAAGCCATCGTTCGTTCTTAATTGGTTAAATTGCACCAGGGGTCCTCAATCTCTCAGGATAGCGTCAGTTTGGTCCCAACCTTTCAGTTCTTGCAATTGAATCCGTAAACTTTGCATTTTGTTGCAATCTTACCCTTCTCATAAAATTCCTTAGTTGCACTAAAATAGTATCGTCCGTCGAGAAATCCAAGAGTCGCTTATGTGGTGGTTATACGACGATGTGGTAAAATTGGTGCCCAATTCAGTGGAGGAATTTGACATGAAAAGGTAAGACTGCAACGAAATGAAAAGAAGAAAAAAGGGGACAAAAATGAAACTAGCTTAGAGGATTGAGCACCCCTGATGCATTATAACCCTTTTAATGTTTGCTTTTCTTTCTTTCTTGCAGAAACCCTGTCGGTTCCCAACTCCAAGGATACAGCCAAGGGCAAGATCGCCTGATCGACTTGCACGGCCTCCACGTAAGCGAAGCATTGCACATTCTAAAACACGAACTGAGTATTCTGAAGGGCACGGCTAGGTCATCTGGTCACCGGCTTCAGGTCATGATCTGTGTTGGGACCGGCCACCACACGAAGGGTGCACGGACCCCTCCTAGGTTGCCGATTGCTGTTGAGCAGTTCCTTCTAGAAGAGGGCCTTCACTTCACCCAGCCTCAACCGGGTCTTCTCCGGGTTGTGATATATTAAACCTCCTTTTAGGGTTCACGTCGTGGGAAAAAAAGAAAAAAAAAAAAAAAAAAGAAAGAAAGAAAAAAGAGAACAAAAGAACAAAAGAAAAGAAACAAGAGGGTGGAAAGGAAAGGAAAAGGTATGAATGAAGCACAGGAAGAAGCCTTGTAAATTAATGTGGAAGAGAGAGGGGTACATATCTATATATATATATATATATCTCTAACACTGTAGAGTTTTGTAGTTTCATCTTCACTGATATTTCATTAACATTTTGTACACTCTCTTCACTATTATTATTATTATTTATTCGAATCTCATTTTTTTTTGTTAAAATTCAGGTTGATATGATGGCCCTATCAATATTTCTCGTCCCTATCTAAAATTTTCAACCAGGAGTGGACTATATGAAACCACCAGAATCTCCTTTATTTTCTTGGTTGCATATTATTTTGAACTTTGAAGTCATAGTATTCTCATTGATCTTAAATTGTGTTCGGTTGCTGAGACTTAACTGCTTGTTGGAGCTTTGACAACTCGGCTTCCTCTCTATAAAATGCTTAAATCATGCTGCATTTACTCCTTGTAAACTCCATGATTCTTCTATCTTCTTCATCATCATCATCATCTATTATGGGGCTGTTTAGTGTGATAAATTATTTTTAATTTTTGAATCTGGGACCTCGGGTATCAGCCTTAGATTCTAAGGTCAGTGCATACTAAATTTTTGCTTCAACCTTGCTCGGGATTGTAGTGCTTGAAGCATCCGCTCCTTTTGCTTTGGAAAGTAGGAAAAATTTGAGCGTGTTTTTAATATGTTCGTCTCTAATATACTACAAAATTATGATAGGAACTGCCGCTAATAAGTGGTCACATGCTTTTTTTGGTGACCCTATCCATTATAATTTTATTACATTAAAGAAAGAAAGATAGGAAGTTTGATTTTTTTTGTTTTTGTTTTTGTTTTTTGAATCTTTCATCAAAGCATTAAAGCAAGTACTTCTGGCGCCGCAAAACCTAACTAGGCCTCTACTTTGTCAGGTTGTTTCAGCGTAGTAGATCACCTAATTAATCTAATTTCTCCATTAGCATGTCTTTTTGTAGAATTGTTTGTTTTTTTTTTTTTTTTGGGTAGATAATGCGTCATTCGTTCGTCTTATGATCTTATGATCTGAAACCAACTGCAAGACAATTTACACATTCGTGCGTCTTATGATTTAAAATCAGCAGCAAGACAATTTACACATTCGGTGACTCGGATAATTTTTAAAAAATTAAAAAACTAACATGACATAAACACTAAAATAAAATAAAATATAATATTAATTATTATATCTACTAAATATTAAATATAGTTAATTGCATACGGCTTTCTGTAAACATATCGAATAGCAAATATATTCCTATAAAGTTTAACTTTTTATATTTATTCCTTCAAAAGTCCAGCGTTATTCACCGTTTATTTTTTAACAAATTATATATAAAAGGATAATTTTACCCTTTCAAAAATATCCCTCTAAAAAATAATACAGAAATATTTGAAAGGATAAAAAAGTAAATTTACCTCACTAACTAACCAAAATTAAGTATTTAATCTATGGTTAACTTAATTTTTCTAACAGAGATAGACGGTAGGGATATATATGAATAACGTTAGACTTTTAAAAAAATAAATATAAAAAGTTGAACTTTGTAGGAATATATCTGCTATTCGATATATTTACAGAAAGCCGTATGCAATTAACCCATATATATATATATATATATATATATATATATATATATATATATATATATATATATATATATATATATATGAATAAAATTTGTATTGATAGTTTATATTTTTTTAAAAAAATCTCGGCCATAACATAACTTATTTATATCATTCAAAAAAGATAAAATATATGCACTCACCAAAGACCAAAATATTTATAATTTTATATTATATATATATATAAAAAAAAAGTAAAATAGAAACTATATATTTTTTATTGGAATGCGTCGTAGACTCATGCTGAATACGCATTAATGGCACGAGTCGGACATGAACACACGAAGCATAGAGCTGCGTCGTGGTACATAAAAATTTAGCAAGCTCATACTCTCATACATTGGATGCAGGAGACATGGTTTCCGGATGTCTGCAAATTGGCAGCATCTTCCCTAAATATTTTGATCGAAACAGAAAATTTCCTACGACCTCTCACTTCAATGCGTCATAACTTAGACAGCGAAAATGTTGCTGTCAGCGCAACAGGTTCGGGACCCATTGAAACCAATAATATGTATTATCAGGTCATATTCTACTACTTACTCCATTACTAGCTCGATAATTTGCTTAGGAAGTCTGATCTCTGCTGTTTCAGTAATGAATTTTCTTCTCACACCTAGCAGCAATTTAAAAGGTGTTCTGCAGTGTGTGCATTCTCGACCAATTTCCGATGTCTAGTTTGGAATTGCAGTGCCTATAAGCACCCACTTTCTTACTTTAGAAACCCCAAAACATCTCAATGCACTTTCAATCTATCGACCTCTGATGCTATAAAACAATGGTAGGAATTGCAATCAGATTGCGATTTCGATAGAGGCCAGTGGCTTTCGAATTTTTGAATCTTTCGAAACATAAAAGCGGATGCAGTTAGACGCGCAATCCCAAATTAGGCCCAATTTTTTACAGCATTAATTTCTTTTCGAAGCGCTCGTTCGGCAAATGCAAGCCTCGCGAAGTTCATCGCTGTGAGTATATAAGCACCATATTAAACTTGTTATTATTTTGCTAATTGGTGAATATTCACATCACACATGTTATGAACAAGAAACAATATTGCGAGTTCTATACTTTTGTAAACCCACATCCATAATTAGCATCAGAGGGAGGGAGGGAGAGAGAGATAGAGAGAAATAAAAAAAGAAGAAAAAATCAAACCTGGATCAAACAGTAAAACGACCTACGCTCTGATCAAAAGCTCGTAAACGTTGCAGTTGGTCTCCCCATTCAACCGCTTCAACGCCTCAAAGCTCCTTCGGCTCCCCATGAAATCGATTCTCTTGAACGAGAAGTAACCTTGCTCTACCGATTCTTTGCTTGCGTACAGAGACCGGAGGCGATCGGCATGTCTAGAATCTGTGTGAATTGCAACTTCGATTTCATTTTCCAACATGTTCTCCTGGAAAGGAAAGAAAGTTCCTCATATATTGGCACTTTAAATTCAGCTTGAAGTTTTAGAAAGATCAATCATGTAACAGTAAGGAAACAGCAAAGAAATTCCTGTAATGAATTAGAAATAGAAAGGCGAAAAGTAAACCACGTAAAAAGTGAAAGAGTCTCTATCGCATTTCTCAATGGAAAGTGAATAAAACTTAAAGGAGAATCCTGCTATTATGTTCGCATAGAAAATAGAAAATGGTTAACTTGCCTAGATTTAATTTGTAGCTAAAAAATTGAAAAATCTTTAATAAGAACCTGAATTTAACAGGATAGTAGTTAAGGGTATCATCTATTACGAAACTCAGAAAAGCAAAAAGTTTCAATATGTTTCAATATTAATGTCAGAGTCGTAACTATAGGCAAAAGAAGAAAAGAAATTCTTGTCCTATACCTGATAAAAGCTGTAAATATAATCCAATACTTGCATGCATGTAAAACCACCATTGCTAAAGAATGTCCTCGATAAAGGCCCCAATTCACCAAAACGGTCAACCGGAAAGAGTATGGTAAGGAAGTGGTTTTTGAAGATCATTTCCCTCTTCTCACTGTAACCACAAAAGCAAACGTTAATGCTTACAAACAGCAGTTTGAGATCCGGTGGCACATTTGAACATTCGGCCTAGCTTGTAGAGCCATCTTCTCAGCTTTCTCAGCTTCAAAAAGCAATAGCCAAGCATTTGGCAATTAAAAAATTTAAAGCTTCTGCTACATCAGTATGTTAAAATGAGCTTTCGAGCTGCAAAAGCATGAGCTTCAATTTGAACCTTCTACTTCTGCTGTAGTGGAATGCTGCTAGTAGATTTTTTTTATAAGAGAAATTGTTAGCAATGCCGCTTCTTCAACTTAACAGCTCTTAAAGTGAACGACGGATTTTTCGAGAGGGTGAATTACCTTTCTTTAAGTGGGCGAGAGAAGTTTTCAGATGATAATTCTGCCCCTGTTGCATCTCCTCTCACATCAAAAGAAAAGATGGTTTGCTGTTCATTAACATCTTCTGACCAAGAAGAGTCTGTATAAACACATGCTGATGGGGTTGGCTCAGATATTGACCAGCAGATTGTATCCAAAAGGCTGGATGGGGTAATCGGATGGATCGGAATTTGGCATGTCTGTTACCGAACAAAAATAAGTTATGTCACAATCAAACTGTTTTTTCATATAGGTTCCATAAAACAAACGGCATGAACAAATAACATATTGAGAAAAAGGTTGAAAAAGCTTCGAATGGCCCATGTAATCATGAAACTGAAAACCACATGTGCAAGTATACTGAAGAATCGAACAAGCCCAGGACAAGATAAATGTCAACTAACACTTACTTGCATGCGGTGACGACGGCGATTTCGGACACCCAATTTTGCTAAATCAGTTATTTTCTGCCTCTCTTCAAGGCTTTCTTCAATGCCCTTGCATGTTGGCGGCGATTTTTTAGAATTTGACGCAACAGGACACACACTTCCACCGTTTGTTTCCTGAAATTAGTGATGAAGATAAAAAAAAGAAAATGTCACCTATAGAAGAAGAGAAGTGCCCAAGTATCCTGCAGGGCAATGGCAATCAGAAAACCAAAAAAATGATGCTTCTGGCATTCATGACATGCTGCTACTATCTGACACGAGAAAGACATTCTTTGGTAAAAAAAATACAACAGCATCAAGAGTCAATTTGGAAAACTGAACTAAATTATTTCATTATACTGTGAACATCCGCCAACAGTTTCCAGAACATTATTCGCCAACTTGGTTAACGAAATAACAAACAGGTGAAAAGTTTAAATTAGTTATCCTCCCATTCATATTAAGTTAGGGACTAATTTAATCGTATGACGAATATCCGAAGTGTTGTTTAAAGGATTTTGGAACATGTTAAACTGTTCCTTGAGAAGATCTTCCGAGAACAGCTTTGACTCTCCAGGAAAAGTATAGAATAAATTGCAAGTTTCTCCACGAAAAATTTAAAATCTGAAAAGCTACCTAATATATGCTACTGGCTTGTAAGATAAAATAGTTAAAAAAAAAAGACAGTCCATCCTCTTGACAGATTTCCAATCTATACGTAATATCTTTCCAGAAAAAGAGAATCTTAACAACCACCATGGATAAAAATGCAAAAGCAATATTTTTTCTTGTGCAATGGAACCGAATCAAAATCGGATAGACTTGTTGAGTACATATGCTATGCTGCACCTTTCATTCAGTTCTTAAATAACAATCTTTGATGATCCTTTAAGATCAAATTGTCAAACAACAATTGCACCATGACAGTTCAGATAAGCTTTCAACAGCATATCTCTAATCGCAACAATATAGGTTATCGTCTTTTCATCATCATGCGAAAAGAGTGAACATTCTTAAATTGGGTCTTAAGAGTGATAATAAAAATCCAGAATCACATAATGAGGCTGACGTCCACACAGTATACCAAGCATACTGACAGCACAAAACAAAGGACTCCAGAAAAAATAAAACAAGTTCCAACTTGGAAGAAGCATGTTGCTTATTGCAAACAAGTGTAATTACTAATTAAGGGAATAACTAGATACCTCTTTGGAAACCGAAACATTTTCAAGAATCATGGCAACCTGCCTAGCTAGGTCCGATGAGAAATGCACGAGCCGCTGCAAAGACTTCTCCTTAACTGTTTTTAGGATCCACAGTGGCTGCCGCATAACAACAAAATATTAGAGAAAAATGAGAAAAGAAAAGGCTTCTACAGTATTTGGAGATACCATGCAGAATTGCTTACGGTAACAAGATTGTTGGAGTGGCCAATATATTTTTGGATTGAAGGACCTTCACAAACAACATAATTTGCTTGACAACCAATATACCAGTGCTCCAACATTTTAACACCTTCTCTGGAAGCTGCATCAACAAGCTGCAGAATATGATATTTATATGAAATAAACCGATTGCTGAAATATATGAGAAATAAATCAGTCGAGGCATACACTAATGGCAATATATATAAAACCCAGAAAACTGTTTATGTCACACAACACTCATTACAAAAGCGTACCTTCTCCTTCAATTCACTTGAAATATCTGAATCGATGTAAATACAGTCATCGGAGAAAACTGAACCAGCAGTTTTTAGTTCCTTTCTAGAGGATTCTAACTGGTGCTGCCTAGCTGTATTTGAAAATTTATGATCTTCAAAGACCATTGCTGGAAGACAGGACTTCTCAGTGCCGGGAAGGCCAACAAGGCGATTGAACTCCCCTAAAGGCAAGCCATTCTCCCCAATATTTTTTACGCTGTATAAAGATTCATTCAACCTCACTGCAGCAGTAAATCAACAAGAAACACAATAAATACCAGAGAACGATAAAATTCAAGATCCGACAACTTATTTCAATAATCAAGAAGGTAAAATTATGAGCCATAGGGAAAGTAAGTCGATGTGGTTGTAGGTTCTTTTCGAACTCTACGACTGCAAATAGAGTAGCAGAGACGAATCTAACACTCACCATTTTTCTTCACACTATCAACAAACCAAGCCAGTGTAATGACTAAAAGACCATTCCTTGCTCCATGCTTAAGTGCATGGTCCAACTTGCGTCCGCCAAAGCTGTATAAGTGTTAAGGTCCCAACAGAAGCACAACTCTCTTGCTATAACATTAATTGATAAAGAAAAATGCCAGTATGACATGTAGAGCAAGAAATATCAGCAAAATCAGAAACCTTTCAACATTATGTTATTGAATAGGATATCTGTACAACAAGATGAGTACACTTAGGATGTAGGCTTGCACTATACTGGCCACCTAATTTCTCTGTCGCAGCCTTGACTTGATCTCTTGCTTCTGTCATCCAAAAGGTATTACAGTTAGCACACTTAAAGAGTCATCTCACATACAAAATATGTCACAGATCAAGATTATAGCTCTTAAGAGTCTAGCATAACAATCAGGGTTTCACTCTTAAAAAGCTTCAGTAGTGTCCTCAGTATTTCCAAATTCCAATCCACGATGATACGGTAAATCAACAATTTGTCATAAATAAGGCACACAATTTATGCAGTTACTTCCCGATAATATGCAATGTGCAGCTTTATAAACTTTAGTCGCAAGTCAGTTAAACCATTTTCTTATTTTATTCGATTTCTAAACCCTAAATCTGTGCCGAAAAGAAAGTTCAAAGACTCTGTTTTCAATGCAATCATCGAAGAACCTATCAAAAATATGGATTTGGCTGGACTAGACGCCAAAGATCGAAGTTTGCATACTTTTCCTCATTTCAGCCACAGCATTAAACAAGTAAAAGCTACCGTTAGAACTATCTATTTCTTCGGTTTTTCTCAGAAAAAACTACAGCCAAGGCTCTCCACAGGTGATTACTGTAATGCAATTATCAAACCAACAATTAGATTGAAAAATACTAGAAAACATAAAGAGGAGAAATGATTCGCGATTACCTTTCGATAGCCCGGTGACGCATATCACAAGACCCAAAAAAGGCCCAGCAGAATCCAAGAGGGGCATCGACGAAGAAGCCGACGACATCATGTCGGCGGAGCTCAAACTACAAAGAGAAGGAAGAGAAGCACCTACAAAGAGCCGTGAGCAGCCCCTGCTGCTGATCACCTGCACTCTACCACCGGCCATAACAACAACACTCTCCTCCTTCCGAGCATTTGCCAAAGGTTTCGACTTTACCCTGCAGTGAAAAAAAAAAAAAAAAAAAAAAAACCAAAAATTACCAAAATTCAAATTCTAGCACCTGCAAACCTACATTTTTAACCAAATTGAACATTAAGCGCGATCCGCTAAGCCTATTTTTGGTTAGATTCAACAGTTTAGAACAATCCTGTAAACCTAGCTTTATCAAAATCTAAAATTCAGCACGATTGCGCAACCTATTTTTAACAAAATTAAATTTTCGACACGATCTCAAATTCAAGAATTTAGCTCAACTTGCTCTCGAAACGAATCAACAAGGGAAAAATTTCTGCTCAAGAAAATGTAGTTTAGCATCAAGGCGCATCAATTCCAAACCATAAATCCACGAAATTAAACCTCACTAAAGAGAAATCAATCCAACACCCAAGAAAAAACGGAAGCATTTAACCAGATGTAATTAAAAAAAAAAAAAACGTCTATTCAGCACCAGAAACGTCAACGGCCACACTCACCTACTCCTCCGAAAACCCTAGCTCCCCAAAAATCGATCAAAAAATCCCCCCGTGAAATCGCCGCAACAGCGTGGTGGATGACATAGCGGCCGAATCGGAGCGCCGAATCCTCGAAAGAGAAGGGGCGATTGTGGGGGTAATGATGGCATCGATCGACGCGATGGAGATCTACGGAGTAAGGGTTTCGGTGTCGGGGATTCGGTGCTGGTTTCGAGAGTCAAAGGCGAGGTTTTGGAGAGAAGAGAGAGAGAGAAAGAGAGAGAGAGAGAGAGGTGGAGGTATCCGTTGGAGAATGTTGGAATTCAACTCGGAGGAGTGTTTATGTAGAGAGAAATGTAAATGGTCGGAAATGCGCATTTATTTACGAGCGAGTGCCACTGCTCTGGATCTGCTGTGTCGTCTCGAACCCGCAATACGGCGGGTTGATAATAGAATATATATATATATATATATATATATATATATATATATATATATATATATATATATATAAGATATATTTTTTTTATAAATTTTAAAATAAATATATAAAAATAAAAAAAATTATATCAAATTAATAATAAATTAATCTAAATGTATAACAAATTTATATATTTATCATAAATAAATAAAGAAATTATATATTTTCGTCATTGAGAGAGAAAGAGGACGAAATGTAAATCGCATCGAAAGGTTATTTTCGTTTTGCCGTATGTCGCCCTGAATAATAAGAACAGAGGAGGCAATGTAACAACCCTCGCACTGCACCCTCAACACACTTCATTTTAAAGCGATAACAGCCGGATTAAGTCGGGTTGACGTGGATTAAGATTTGAAAATTTTGCTTACTTTTTTTAAAAAATTCTTGATTTAAAAGAAACAAAATGATAAGGTACTCCCACCTCCATTAAATAAAGAGGAAGAGAGAAAAAAAAAAAAAAGAAAAACCATGAAGTTTCATCAAAAAGAAGTTGACAATGGTGAAAAAGAAAAAAAAAGTTATGAGATAATTAAAAAGCACATTGTGTTAAGATTTAAATATTAATCTTAATCTAACTAGGATTCAACTACAAATATAATCAAATCCTAACAATCTCCACCTTGATTTGATTTGCAGTCTTCAATCGCTACATCGAGCTCTCCTTCGCTCCATCTTGAGCGACTGTATCTCCGATCTCGCTTTTGGACTCTCTAGCTCCACCTGAAGCCGAAAAATCACATACCTTCGAGTCCAACACGCCTAACGAGATCAAATTGTGATCGCCTCCCGTGATGATCGGTAATCCAGTACTCTGATGTCGATATCTTCTGAGGATCGCCAACATTTAGCTCCAATACCAATTGTTGGAAAAATCCGGTACTCGCCCCCGGTACCAGATTCTGTGAATCCGCAACTCGCTCCGGTACCGTCATCCACACCGGTACCGCCTAGTGTTGGCATTCCGCAGCGGAAACGTCAAATCGGATTTTTACCAAAAACCCGTCCTCTCAATATAACTGAAATTAGCACAACCACCAAGGAGAAGAAAAACAAAATAGAAAATATGCGGGTGAAATAAGATTCATTAACCTAGAGAAGAATTACACCGACTCCTCTTCTGCAATAGAGTAGCTTCAACCCGAGCCCTCATCCTGAATCTTCTCGTCTTCTATAAACCTAGAAGACTCACTTCTCTCGTCTTCTATAAACTTAAAGAGATAAGTTTGTTAAGATTTAAATATTAATTAGAATAAAAATCTATTTGGACTAGAATTTGGATAGCTTTTGATGTAAGCTATAAATATAGCATAGATGTTATTATTTGACGGTAGTGAATATACCCACGGTGGTGTTAACGTGGTCACACCTATAGAGACGGTGGTGGTACCCATGGAGGTGGTGGGGGCTAGGATTTAGCCACATCCATATAGTGGTATCCACAGCACGGTGGTGTTAACGTGATCACACCCATGGAGACGGTTGTGGTAATACCCATAGAGGTGGTGGGGGCTAGGATTTAGCCACACCTATATAGTGGTATCCACACCTACGGTGGTGGTAACACCCATGGAGGTGGTGGAGGTTAGGATTTAGCCACATCCATAGTCTTCTAGGTTTATAGAAGACGAGAGAAGGGAGTCTTTTAGGTTTATAGAAGACGAGAGAAGGGTGCGAGAGATTCAGGAGGAGAGCTCGGGTTGAAGCTACTCTATTGCAGAAGAGGAGTCGGTGTAATCGGTGTAATTCTTTTATTGGTTAATGAATCTTATTTCACCCGCATATTTTCTGTTTTGTTTTTCTTCTCCTTGGTGGTTGTGCTAATTTCAGTTATATTGAGAGGACGGGTTTTTGGTAAAAATTCGATTTGACGTTTGCGCTGCAGAATCCCAACACTAGGCGGTATCGGTGTGGATGGCGGTACCGGAGCGGGTTGCGGACTCACAGAATCTGGTACCGGGGCGAGTACCGGATTTTTCCAACAATTCTTCTATAAACCTAGAAGACTCTATTCTCTCGTCTTCTAGGTTTATAGAAGAATTGTTGGAAAAATCCGGTACTTGCCCCGGTACCAAAATTTTCCAACACATTGATTATATAAGTTGAATAGAAAAAAGGGGAGAGAAAAAATTGTATCCGTTGAATAGAGAGAAGGGGAGAGAAAAAATTGTATCTCTTGAATAAAGAGGAGGGGAGAGAAAAAATTGTATCCGTTGAATAGAGAGGAGGGGAGAAGAAAAGCTTTCACCAAATAAGAGTTGGTGAGAGTAAAAGAAAAATTATCACGTGACAAAAGGTATTAAGAATTTATAAATTACTATAGATTACTATAAAAAAAATAAATATTTTATATCATTATGTGTAGATACACATATATTTTTTTTTAATGGCATCAGCTGATGCACTCGCTATGCTGTATCTTGTCAGTTGCCCATAAGTTTTCGGCATGACTTTATACTTAGCCATACCATTAACACAGAGGAGAGTGATCAATCCCCTCTAAAGGTGGCCAAGGATCAATAATTTTAGTAAATCCGAACAGATTAATTCTATTAATATTATCCGACGAAATCTAAACCCAAATTTGTATTATTTTGGTCCAATTTTTTCTTTTTTTTTTTTTTTTTTTTTTTGTCTAAATGGTTTAGTATGAGATTGAGGGGCGATTCCTAAACATATTAGAACCATTTAGTTGCATATAATTTGTAGTGACCCCGACCCCCGTGCAGCTTTTTCCATGACCCATATAGTGGAACACCTATTAGTGGTGTGTCGGACCCGCAACGCGTCAAATGGATGCGTTGGACGGACTCAGGGAGGTTTCTAGATCAAGCCTGTCCTTTGGTTGCTTTCGCCGAATTTTAGAAAGGGTTTTAGGCTAATCCGAGACAGGATTTAAATTCAGCGCGGAAAAACGTCGAAAATCGACTATTTACTTGTATTTTTCGGAGTCCGAATGCCCAAAAAGGGACACTCGGGAGTTTACCGCGTGTTTCGGTGCATGGGGGGCTGTGGACCGGGGAGTGACACGTGGCGGCCTCTGGTTGGCCGACTCTCGTGTGCGCGGTCCATGGGAGCGCGCGCGGAGCTGTGGACCAGGGCGGCGGGCCACGTGGCGGCTCAGGGTTGGATGGCTCACGCGGCTCGGTCCACGCAGCGCTGCGGAGGCGCGGTCCATGGAGCAGGTGCGTGCACTAGGTGCAGCGAATCCGGACCATGGATGCGTTGCAGCCGTGGATTGGAGGGGCAGGTTGGGGCAGGCAGGGCGGCATGGCCCAAAAAGGGACACTCGGTGGGGTCGCGTCCCTCGAGTGCCACTCCGGAGCTAGGCCTGTTACTTTGCTATCGCGACTTGTCGACGCAGTCCCTCTGGCTGGGCCAGTTTTGGCAGTCACGGACGCCCTACGTAAGTCCAGTCCTCCGTGGATGTAATGGCAATAGGTGGGCGCAGGTTTGACTGGATCCTATGTGGCAGTCACTGTGATTGGGTTGATTGAGTATTGTGGGTTAGAGTCGATGCATCATTTTCATCTGTATCATCCTTTGAGCATTGTAGATAGAGGCATGATAGCTGTAGATTTCTTTCCAGCTTATCTTTCTATTATTACAGTTTTCCTGTTATCTTATGGCTCTAGTAGACTTAGTGGGCAGACCGTCGGGCTTGGTGGCGGTACCCACTGAGAACTACTGTTGGTTGTAGTTCTCACACCCGCTGGGGGTTTCCCTATTTTTTTTCTCTTTTCCTCTCCTTTGTTTTGCAGAGTCTTCTACGGGAGTTGCTGATCCCTCTATGGCTGTTCGAGGTAAGAAAGTCGCGAGCTAGTTCCCTACCCGTCATTGGAGTATAGCTGTACCCTTTTTTGGAGCTTGTAGTACAGTCTGCTAGATTTTAGTAATCTGTTCCTTTTGAGAGTTTTATTTTTGAGAAACTTATGTAGTGAGGTTCAGACTTGTACTATTTGACAGTTGTATTATCTTATTTCAGTGGTTTACTTTTTAGCTCTGATATCTGTATAGCTTTAGTATCATTCTTTTTGCAGGTTAGATGCTTCGTCTATACGGAGCTTCCCGTATGGGCAGCGGATCTGTTGGCAGGTCCGAGTTGCAGTTTCGACTCTGGGACGTGACGTAATTTATAATTTATTATAATTATAATTTCATTCATATTTAAGTTTGATACTTAATTTACTATATTTGAATCCAATTGTTACAGTTGAAATTGCATAAAAAGATCCAGCAGCAATACAGTTGGAACTACGACTAAATTAATCATAATTTTAACTACAACAATTAAAAAAATAATTTTAAATAAAAAATAAGTTTAATTACCTTTTTAATCACTTTTTAAATAAAAAGTATATATTTCTTATCTCTAAAATAATTTAACTTAAAAAAAAAAACACTTCTCAGTTCCATGCGATGGATACATGCATATATATTTTTTGAATATATTTTTGAAAGCAATGCCCTCTATATTTTTAAATAGAATGTATGATGGATATTTTATTTATCCAAAAATAAATTTTTTTTTACTAATCATTTTGAAATGATTAGTGTAATTTATCTCTCTTAAATAAATGGGATATAAGATGTACATCTCATTTTGGATGTATAAAATGATTTTTTTTTAATTTTTAATTAGGTTAATTTTATATAGTGTTTCTGTAAATATATCGAATAGTAAATATATTCCTATAAAGTTCAATTTTTTATATATTATCACTTCACAAGTTCTAAATTGTTGATTTGTTACAGTTAATTTTTTAATAAAATATTAATAATATTCTTCTAAAAATTTTAATTTTAAAAATATATTCATAGTTAAGTATAACTAGCCGACCAAAATTAAATACTTAATTAATAATTAATTATAATCGTAAAAATAAATATGAATAATTTAAAAATTTTAAATATAAAAAATTAAATTTTATAAAAATATATATTTGAGGGGCAATGTTGGCATTAGAAAGTTTTGGCCTTTCGATACGGTTGGAAGTCATTTTCCGTGGCGTAAATGAGCGTTCGTAATCAATTACCCCACATCGCCCAGCAGCAGTTGACCGCAACAGCGACCGCCTGATCAACACACCCCCGGCTGATTCCGCCGAGAATCTCAAGAGGCTAATTTGGTCTTTTCCCCACAGTTGAACCACCTTTGTGGGAGCACTCATCTGCTGTATGTAGGGTTGGCAATTCAGCTCGCTGTTCGCGAGCCAGTTCATATTTGGCTCGAAATGAACTCGAAATCGAATCGCTCGTTTAGTAAACGAGCCGAACACAAACCGAATTTTTCAGCTCGTTTAATAAACGAGCCGAACACGAGCTGGGGTCAGCTCGCTCGTGTTCGGCTCGATAACGGCTCGAATATATATATATATATATATATATATATATATATATATATATATATATATATATATATATATTACTATTTAGATTTTAAGCTATTAATTTTTTATAAATTTTATTTTTTTAATTTTTTTTTCAGTTTTACATCTAATAATAGAAATGAAAATCAAACTTATTGTTCGCGAGCTAGCTCGTGTTCGGTTCGTTAATAAATGAACTGACCACGAGCCGAATTTTTCAACTCGATATTTAAACGAGCCAGCTCGTATTCGGCTCGTTTATTAAACGAGCCGAACACGAGCCAACCTCAGCTCGTTCGTGTTCGGCTCGTTGACACTCCTAGCTGTATGTTATCACACCGCTCCCAAAAAAAAAAAAAAAGAAAAAAAGAAAAAACAATGCATTGTTTGCCTCCTTCGTAAATGGTCAAATGGATTCGGGTTGGTCGACCTTCCATTCCGATCCGTCTCAGTTGGCGCAGTAAACAGATTTCAAAAGTAGCCACAAAATAATTTACCTTAAATCTATCCCAATCTACTGGATCAGAAGGCTGTAGGCCTCTTTTTTATTTTTTTTAATCTATTCTGATCCGTTAGATATTTATTAATACTTTGCTTATATTCTGATTCATTCCAAAAATAACAGTAAAAAAAAAAAAAAAAAAAAAAAAAAAAGAATCCCTTCACTTGGAATCCGTCATAATCTATCAAGAAAATTGGGTTAGAGGTGAGAAACCCCTTCCGCCTCAGAATTTATTACGTTTGTATCTCAATTTGTGTGAGATCTTAAATTATATATATGATAATTCTTTTAGATAAAAATATATAAAATTTATCTGAACAGATCATTTTGAATCGGTTGCTGAACCTTTCGAAAATTTGATTTTATTATTTAATCTCTTAATTTGTTTGATTTGAATGTATTTTGATTTTAAATTTATAATACTTTATTTATCTTAACAAGTTTAGTTTTAATATATTTTATATAATTCTAATAACTATTTATTTATTAAAATAAATAATTAGTTTAAATTTTATGATCAAAATGTTATTGACCGATTCAAATCAAACAAACTAAAAGGCTGAATAGAAAAATATAGTTTTGAAAGGTCGGATAGCAAATTCAGAAATGGTTCGTAGTCTATATAAGTTTTGTACGATCATAAAACTAAAATTTTGTAAAAATAAAATCTGTAAAAATAAATTATATATTCAAATTTTGAAGTCAAAATATCGTTAACTGATTTAAATCAAACAAATTTAAAAATAAATAGTAAAACTAAAATTTTGAAAGGTTAGCTAGCCGATTCAAAATAGTGTCCAAACAAGTTTTGTTTTTATCTATTTTTGTGGAATGAAAACATCTAAGGTGCAATCTCGGCTGTTGATTCCTTGAGATTTTCCTCTACAAGCATAGATAGTAATTGATTAAATTGCGAAAAATACTAATTATAAATTTCAAATGAAATGTATATCTTATATCTTATTCATTCTAGAATAATATAAATTTTACTAGTCACTTTAAAATAATAAAAAATATATATATTTTTTAATGAATGAAATATATATCATACATCCTATTTAGAGTGTATGAATAATATTACTCTTAAATTGCATCATTAGTCTCTTTCTTTGATCCTCGAACAATTTAACATGGGCATTTACCACCTGAATTTTTTTTAAAAAAATTCATCTTAATTCATATTTATATTAATTTAGTAAAAAAAAATGGTTGCTTGCATCAGTTGCACATGTACATTTTATGAATCATATATATTCTGGGATCTCTGATCTTGGGCATGTTCTAATCCTCACCGGTAAGAAAAATAAAGCACTTTTAAAATGTTAAAAATATCGAATATCTAATTCAAAAGTTTAAATTAAGGAGTTGAGCCGGAATGCTATTAGTAGCAAACGGAGTCTGTTGTTATTCATTTATTTTCGATTGATAAAATTTTTAAATTGACGATCGGCATCATTGAGCATGATCTACATTACTAAAAATATCTAAAAGTCAAATTTTAAATCTTTTCAGCTTCATAGGCCTAATAATAAAAAAAAATATAAAATTTATAATTTTAATAGCAGATATGAGTCTTTTATTCATTTGACGTTATAAAAAAAAATCTAAATAAATTAAATTTTAAATAGAAAATTTTTAAAATTATTTTAAATAAAATTTATACTATCGATATTGATTACAAGATTTCTATCATCATTTTTGAAGAATATTCATTTTCAGCCGTTTATTTTCGTGACTACTTGATGAATAAAAAAATAATATTAAGAAAATATAAAATTTAATTTTTAAATAGTTTAAATGGTCTGGATCATATTTACTGATGCTGATCGTCATTTTAGAAGCTCCAACATAAAAAACAAATAGATAACAATAAAATTCATTTAATACCGATAGTATTTCAGTTTAACTCTTTAAAAAAAAATAAATTTAGCCAAGAGAATTTGGGGCTACAAACACAGCTTTCTAAAAAAAAAAAAAAAAAAAAAAGAAAAAAGAAAAAAAAAAGGGCTTGTTCTCATTTTGGAAAAAGCCCAAACATGCTAATCTCTTGAATTTTCCCCCCTTTTTAGATGAGATACCTTTAGCACTGCTTTGCACGGGCTTTTTGTTTGTTATATGCTAATTGTCCACACGGGATAAAGCAAAAGCGAATTGAATAAAAGTTAAAGTTCCATGCTATTCCCCATTTTAGGAAAAAAACAATTATTCTTCATTTTATAAGCCAAAAAAAAAAAAAAAAATCAAAATGGTAATTTTGATTTGTTACCATACATGTGAACAAGAGTATTAATTTTAAATTATTTTTTATTGTATTAATTTTTTGAATAATATGTTATGTCGGTCCTAGCTAACTACGTTTCATTCTTAGAGAATTTTTACTTGGACTTTCACTTCTTAATTAATTATTAGGGATATTGCGTCTAATCCAATTGGTTATTTTCTATCAGATTGATTTTTAAATTTTAAATTTTTATAATTTATTATATCCGCGCTAATTCAATCAATCCTTACACTGTTATTAATAGCGTAGAATGCAGTGTTAATCCTTGTGCTGTGTTTTATGGTTGTGAAATATAATCACCATAATTTTGTGGTGGTTGCAACTAATTAATCACTTATTAATGAACACTTTGTTAGATAGTATGTCAAGGCCTATAATTAATGTATTTTTTAGTTTCACATCATGCATGTGTTTAAATTAAAGAAAAAAAAAAGGTGTAAATTACACATTTGGTTCTCAAACTATGAAGAAGAACTTAAAAATCGGACCGAACGGACGGTTCGATCTATCTGATCGTGACCAAATTTATAAAGCAGTTTGGCTCAATTTTTTATACTGAGTAAGTTAGGAAATCATTTTTTAGGGTTTAGGGTTTTAGGGTTTTAGGGTTTAGAAAAAGCAAGGGGAAACAACAATGGGGGTGAGAACCACTAGTAAACCAGTAGCCTCCCCCTGTGGGTAAAGCCTCAAGCTCCGGCGTACCCACTAAGTCTACTAGAGGCAAGAAAAGGGACAAGTGGTAAAGCTGTAAACAGAACTACTGAATAAAAGGAGAACCACTACTAGTATGCCTCTAATGCAATACTGGAAGAAATAACTGTATGAATGCATCAGGAAACAGTATATGACCAAATAAACCCAATCTGATACCACCAGTAAAACTGGTACTGTCTGCTCTGCTGTCGAACTCAAGAACTCAGTAGGGGACCAGTACATAAGGCTCGAAATCCCAATCAGCACTCACAACTCACCATGGTGCCCGGCGCTCGGCACGGTGTAAAGCCTACTCCGGAGTGGCACTCGAGGGGAGCGACCCACACGAGTAAAGTATCTCTGTCATCAGTATCACAAGTATCTCTGTCATCAGTACCTCAATATAGCAGGACTGGATCAAGTGTAATGTACCAGATTTATGGTATATAAATAAATATAAATAAAAATGGTATGAAATACTATTTTTATTGAATTCAGAGAAAAGTGCTAAATTATGATTTATTCAAAATAGGGGAGAATGTAGTACACCGATTTTCGCAGAATGGCGAAACTCAGCAAAAATACTTGTAACACATTTCAAATGTGATTACAAGTGAGTTGGAAGCATTTCGAATCGATACAAAAGTCATCGAGTCAAAAAGTGAGTGGGAGTTGAGAATTTGAAGCTTCAATTGTGAAGCTTAGGTCATTTTGTGTGGCGATTTCCGCAAAAAGGACGAAATTCAGCAAAAATACTTGTAACACATTTCAAATGTGATTACAAGTGAGTTGGAAGCATTTCGAATCGATACAAAAGTCATCGAGTCGAAAAGTGAGTTGGAGTTGAGAAATTGAAGCTTCAATTGTGAAGCATAAGTCCTTGTTTGGTGATTTCCGCAAACAGTGCGAAATTCAACAAGAATACTTGTAACACATTTCAAATGTGATTACAAGTGAGTTGAAAGCATTTCGAATCGATACAAAAGTCATCGAGTCGAAAAGTGAGTTGTAGTTGGAAATCGAAGCTTCAAGCTTGTAAAAGGTAGACCCACGTTCGCCGAATTCGCAAAATGGCGAAATGCGGCGAGAAGACTTGTAACATGTTTTAAATATGATTACAGTCGAGTTCGGTGTGTTTCGGGCTGACGCGAAGGGCATCGGGTCGAAAAGTGACTTGAACCCCAAGGACTTAGCAAATTCTGGAATTTCTGAAATTCGTAATCACGAAGCTTTTTCGGGGCTCTCTTTCGAAGGCTTAGAGTGGCCCAAAAATTTAAAAGAAATCGTGGGGTGTCTCACAAAAGTTTTCTGAGTAAAAGGGTGAAAAATCTAGGTGAGCGATTAAGGAAAAATTGGAGAACGAAGCGAAGAAAAATGCTCCGTAAATTCTGAAACTGCAGTTTTTGACAGTGCAGTTTATCGCGAAGCTTTTTCGGGGCTCTCTTTCGAAGGCTTAGAGTGGCCGAAAAATTTAAAAGAAATCTTGGGGTGTCTCACAAAAGTTTTCTGAGTAAAAGCGGTGGAAAACCTAGGTGAGCGATTAAGGAAAAATTGGAGAACGAAGCGAAGAAAAATGCTTCGTAAATTCTGAAACTGCAGTTTTTGACAGTGCAGTTTATCGCGAAGCTTTTTCGGGGCTCTCTTTCGAGGGCTTAGAGTAGTCCAAAAATTTAAACAAAATCGTGGAAAGTTTAAGAAAAATTTGTATATTAAAGGGGAGAAGAAAAATTACAATTTTGATTTCCCAGTTGACGGAAAAACGCGAAGAAAGTGGGGTATCCGAAATTGCTCACTGCAGAGGAAAAACTGCAGGAAACAGGGGCAATTTTGGGAATTTAATTGTTAGTTGGGGCATTTTAGTAAATTCACCATTTCCCCCCAACCACCCACCTGCAAGAATTAATTCTCTCTCTCTCTCTCTCTCTCTCTCTCTCCTTTCTCTCTCTTTCCTGCTGGAGCAAGAAACGAAAGAAAAAGAAGGAGAAGAAGAAGAGATAGAGAAGAAGAAAGAGAAAGAAAGAAAAGGAAAGCAAAGGAGAAGAAGAAGGTGCAGCAGCAAGCCTTCTCTTGGCTGCTGCTTCTGGATGCATCTCGAGACTTGGGGGAAGCTTGAAGAGAGCATTTAGAAGCCCTCCAAAGTGTGCTCCCACTCCTCTTCATCCTTCCCTCTTGATCAAAGACATCAAAAGAGGTAATATTTAAAAGCTAGGGTTGAATTTTTAATCTTTTCTTGGGTTCAAGAGCTTGGGAAAATATCCCAAATAGGTTTTTCTCCAATTTTTAGGGTATTTTCTCTAAGTTAAAGAGATCAAAATTTCTCTTTATAAGAACATGTCAAGAATGAAATTTTCATCCCTTTTTCTTTCGTTTGGTTCAAAAAGGCCATCAAGAGAGTAAAGAGTAAACCTAGGGTTTCTCTTTTATGGTTTTTATAAGGTTAAAAGAGCATAGAATTATTCCTTAATGGTTTCATTATTGGATTTAGGAGGTTTTTTTGGATTTAAAGAGAATGAAAAATCATGCTAAGTGAATGATCTCTACTTATAAGTTTCTTATGAACCAAGTAGAGGGTGTTTTGGAGCATTCCAAAGGGGAACACCATTTACTGCTTGTCTTTTGATCAAGAGAATATTAAAAGAGGTAACGAAAATTCTAGGGTTCTTAGTTTTATAATTTTTATGGGATTAGTGGATTCTAAAAATAATTCCTTCATAATTTTTCTTTCATTTTAGAAAAATCTTGGAGACTAAGAGATCGACTTTTGTTCTCTTTCGAGAACAAAGAGAATTATCGAGGTGGGGGATTCTGCCGAAATTGGGTGACCTCTCCCCTTGCTCCTTTGCTTTTCGATCCAGAAGCATGATAGTAGCCTGTTAGAGGCGTTAGGGAATTATGATAGTAATTGCATGCGTAGTGAATAAATGCTATTCTATGATGGATATGAAAATAATTGCATGCGTAGAAGTAAACAATTAATTATTATTGTGATCATGCTAGGGTGTAACCCTAGGAACCATGTGAAAGTATAAGGGAAAAGAGATGCATGATGGTAGTGAGACTTAGGAGAAAACCTAGATTTAGGTCTAACGAGTGGCATGATGAACTAGGAGAATACACCTAGATGGACGAGTGGCATTACCTTAGGAAAATAACCTAAGGTTGAGAATAGAGTGTTCAACATAGAGTCAGAGAACTCTAGGTTAAACAGGTTATGGAACTTATGTAAAGGAACCTAAGGCGAACTAGTGGAATTAAACTCTAGTGATGAAATAGAGTTAGTGCAACCCTAAGTTAAACATGGAACAGGAAAATAGAGTTAGTATAACTCTAGGATTCAGTGAGAAATCAGGAAAAGGGGGATTAGATCTCCAAGTCATAGAATTAAACAAATATAATCCTAGAAAGTCATAGGCCGTCTGGGTAAATTGACAAATAATTTAACTCCAATCTGAGTTAAATAAAGGAAAGGAAAAATTGGGAAATAGAGTTAATAAACTCTAAGTTAGATAAAATTGATAGTAACTAGTGTCCTTGTGACGTAGTGTAATCTTATGGGTATTTGAGAACAAGCAAAGAAAAGTTTAAAAGGGGCTAGGATACCAAAGATATTGCCAAGTGGCAAAATAAGTGTAAATGTAAATGAGCAGGATGTTCAAACCTATATTGGTGTTGGAGACACCCAAATTATCCTAGAGTAAAGAACTTAGGATAAAAGAGATAATAGCTCGAGAGAGAGCTAAAAGTGATTAATAAGCAAGACAAGCAAATTGCTCAAGATAGAGCTAAAAGTGATTAATAAGCAAGACAAGCAAATTGCTTGAAATAAAAGAGAAAAAGTAAAAGAATAGCATTGAGGCATGAATGCTAACGGGAGGGTTGAGCATATGTCACTCCCGGGTAGATGAGTGCCAAGGTGCCTTAAACTCATCTGAGCCTAAAGTGTAAAGAGAGTGGTTAAAGAAAGAGAATGATTAATGAAAGGTAAAAAGGATAAGATAAAATACATTGGGCCGAGCACTACGGGAGGCGATGCCACAACCTGTTCTTGTTTGATTGGGGTTGTAGGCATGCGTCTTTTGGAACCCTCGGACCCGGTATGTAGTGTCCCAGTTTTTCCCCTGTGTTTTTTCCCTGTTCGGGGTGTGGAACACCTAGTGTTGGTGTGTTGGGCCCCAACATGTCAAAGGGATGTGTTGTTTGGACTCAGGGAGGATTTGGGGTCAAGCCTGACCTTCGGCTGCCTTTGCCGAATTTTAGGAATGGAATCAGGCAAAACGGAGGCCGTATTTGGATTCAGCGCGGAAAAACGCTTGAAAACGGCTATTTACTTATTTAATTTGGAGTCCGGATGCCCAAAAACGGACCCCCGGAAGTTTTCTGTGCAAAATGGTGCATGGGGGGACCTGTGGACCGGCCGGGGACACGTGGCGCCTCATTATTGGGCCGGCGCGCCACTCTCGGTCCACGGAATGGACCGCCGGTGCACGGTGCACCGGCGGGCCACGTGGCGGGCACCGGTTGGTCCGGTCCAGGGCGCGCGGCGCACGGGAGGGTGCGCGGGCAGCGCGGGCAGGCCGGGCAGGCGTGGGGTGGGGCGCGGTGCACGGTGCACCGGGGCGCGCCACGTGGCGGCCCCGGGTTGGACGGCGCAGGTGCGCGCGGTGCACCCGCAGGCGCGCGCCTGCGGCCGTACGCACGCGCGGGCGCAGGCGCGCAGGCGGCGCGGCAGCGGCGGCCGGCGGGCGTGACGGGCGGGAAACGCCCGCCACGTGGCGCCACGCCATTGGGTGGCGCCACCCACCCCGCCGCCCCGCAGGGGGGCACGTGGCCGCGCCCGGTTCGCCGGGCGCGCTGTCCCCTGTGCGGGGGACACGTGTCGGACGCCCGAGCGGGTCGGACCAAAATTCGGTCCGACCCGGATCCCGTGTGGGATGGGCCGTGGGCTGGGCCGCACTGTAGCCGCCCGAAACTCCCTGGGCCGGGCTGCACTGTAGCAGCCCGAAAGTGACCCCTGCGCCCGAAAGTGGGGACACAGGGGTCATTTCCCCAATTGTTGGCTGGGCCTATAAATAGGCCCCCTCCCCTCTCTTCTTGGGCTTTTTTCGAGAGAAAGAGAGAGAACCAGGGAGAGGTGTGTGAAGAGAAGTTTTTCATCTCACATTTTTCTACCTCGTGGTGCGTTCCCAGATTTTTGGGAAGATCGACAGCGGCGTTCCGGATTTTACAGTCTGCCTCGGTTTTCCCCCATTTCGGCCCGTTATCGTCGCATTTCAGTCCGAGGAGTCCCCTGCGCAGTACAGGAGTCCGATTTTGACGATTTCTTCGCCAGTGTGTTCCTAAGAGGTAGGGCTTCGTTTTTCGTGTTGATGGTTTCTCCGGATTCCGATTTCTTGGCACGATTCCCGAGGTGATTTGACACCCCATTTTGCTGGTTGGATTTTTGGACAGCGGCGACTTCGACGAATTATTTCTCCGCGTAGGAATATCGGATCGAGGCGATTCAAGAGTCGATTTTGGGCGATTTTTCGCGAGGAACGCAACCGTGATTTTTCTGGGATTTTAGGAGCTCGGGACAGAGGTGATAATTCCTCGTTTTGCGTGCTGATTTTTAAAACAGCAAATGTGTGTTTGGAACTTGTAATTTTTACACCGTGTACACTTATGTGATGTTGTAGGATATTGTTGCAGCTGACGGTGTGTTTAGAGGATAGCGGGTATTTTCTGGGTACATTGTGCACGCTTTTCGAGGTGGGTGGTTGCGTATCCCTCTTTGTTGATTTGCACACTAGGAATAAAAGAGTTCCCAATTATACATGTGATAGATAACTTGTGGTGTATGAACCTATTGCATTTGGCCCCTAAATTAATTTAGTAGCTTCTATGTGATAAATCTGGGACAAGGAAATTGGACAATTGCTATATCGTGAACCGCATGCAATTTAGTAACCCAACAATATTTTTAAAATAGTTCTAAAAGTATTCTTCACATGAAACTTAGTTCCTTTCTAAATGTTTTTAAAAGAGAACACTTGCATGCTCATTGGACAACTAGTTAAGCCACTATTTTATTGCAGCACGATATTATGGGATTTGACTTAGGAGAAAACATCTGTTATTGTTATTCTTCTCTATCGATGCATGATGCTCGAGTCTGATCGGGATTTTGGAGATAGTATTGCTTGGGACAGTTTGGACATGTCTTAGGGGATTGTGGGGCATAGTGGCAACCGCGGATGTTAGGCGGTTGACCAGATGTTTTTACTTTATCAGATTGGGGTCTATGGGTTCATCGGTAACCGCGGATTTTGGGCGGTTGACCGGGTGTTATTATCACACCAGATTGGGGATCGGGGTTGCATTAGTGGATGGAGTATTCCCACTTTGATCATGGTCATGATCCAGTCCTGCTATTGTGAGACATCGGTTACAGAGATGATTGATACAGAGATACTTTACTCGTGTGGGTCGCTCCCCTCGAGTGCCACTCCGGAGTAGGCTTTTAGACCGTGATGGGTGCCGGTCAGTTGGTGAGTTGTGAGTGATGACAGAGCAGGCAGTGCCAGTATTTCCTGGCCCTCTGATTGGGTTTTCTTTGGGCAGTCAGCTTTATAGTTGCATCTATACAGTCATCTTTTGGCACTGCATTTAGAGGCATAGTAGTGGTAGTTTCTTTTCAGCAGTCTTTATTGCATACCACTGTTCTTTCCTTTTTGCCTCTTTATTCCTAGTGGGTGCGTCAGCATCAGAGGTTTTACCCACTAGGGGAGGCTACTGGTTTATCTAGTAGTTCTCACCCCCATGGTTGTTTCTTGTTCTTTTTCCCCCTTTGTTTTGCAGAGTCGACTGTGGGAGCTGCTGGGCCTTCAGCGGCAGATCGAGGTAAGAGGATCGCCGACTAGCTAGATCGTCTACCCCGAGCGAGAGTTTAGCTAGACTTTTACTGTACTCCCCTTTTGTATCTCAGACTATGGTAGTTTACTTTTGGGTCTGGCTCTGGCCAGCTGGTTGTATTACTTATGGTGAGCTGGGAGTATATTGTACTTTTATTTCAGTTTATTTCAGTCTGAGATTACTATTAGTTTTATTAGTTCAGCTCTATTATGCTCTTCTACTGTATATTATCTATCTGAGCAGGTTACCAGCGCTTCGTGTACATGGAAAATTCTGTGTACACGGCGGATCTGTTGGCGGGCCCGGGTTCTGGTTACCCCCGGGGCGTGACACGGTAAATGTAAACTGCAAAAGAAAAGCCTAAATGGCTATTGGGAGGGTTGAGCATAGGTCACTCCCAAGTTAATTAAAGAATTAAAGCTAAGTTGCCAACGGGAGGGTTGAGCATATGTCACTCCCGGGGGAAGTGTGTGAGCAAGACTCAGCTTCCCAAGTAAAGGCAAAACAAAGAGCTAAAGGCAAAAGAAAAGATAAAGATAAAACCGGCGGACCTACGGTGAAACCAGCCGATGTTGGAGGTACGGGCAGTATCCCTCTCCCGGGTAGAGACCCGTTCGGGACGTTTCTTCCGTAGGACGGGTAACACTTGCGGGTGTTATCGGCAATCTTAGAAGTCTTATCTTATGGTAGCGGGACTACCGGGCTAGGGCCCATTGGATAAGAATTTCTGAGGGTTAACTTGAACTAAAGCAACAAAATCTAAAGAATAAAGAAAAATAGAGTGGCTGAGGTGGCCGGGTTAGTTTGACCCTGTATACAGCGGCATAGTGGCCGAGTTGGTGCTTAGCAGCCTAGTGTGGCTAGACAGTGTAGTGCTGAGTTGATGAGTATATACAGACAGTGATGTATCATTTTGTATAGCCGCATTTTGATATTGAGGATTTTAGTTTCCTAGCACTCTATTATTATTGCTTCCATTGGACCAAGTGGTGTAGGACACTTTTTCTCGGTGGTTGAACCCACTGGGAACTCGGTCGTAGTTCTCACACCCCTTGGGTGACTCCCCCCACAGGTTCGGGAGTGGATGCAGCGGTCGCGACGGTTCAGATGCAGACGGCGAGGCATACGACAGGGGCAAGAGCCCAGCAGCATAGAGACCTAGAGGGTCTAGCAGAGGTACCATTTTTATATTTCTTGAGTGAACCTTGTATGGTGAGGAAATTATGTAAGAGAATTGTAATAATTTTATTTGCAAGTTCAAGAATGTAAGATGTAATAAATTTTAGTTTATGGTTCACTCTTGCATGCTTCCATTTCCGCTTTAGTTGTTGCAAAAATTTAAATTAGTAGTGATTTTTAGTACTCTGATATTGAGCTTCCGCATACACTTGTTGTGTTATTATGGATGTTACCGTTCCTTTCGGGTAGTGAAAGGTCATACCCGATTGGCGGGTCTGTTGGCGTGCCCGAACCGTACAAATTGGCGGACTCGGGGCGTGACATCAAGACTATGATCAAAGTGGGAAACTCCGTCCACTAAAGAAACCCCAATCCCCAATCAGATGCAATAGTACTCAAAAGTGGGAAACACCACCCACTAGAGAAAACTGATACCCAATCTGATGCAATAGTAAACATCCGGTCAACCGCCCAAAGTCCGCAGTCACCGCAATAACCCACAACCCGCAATTGGGTAAAATAATCAAGATCCGGTCAACCGCCTACTGTCCGCGGTTGCCGCAATAACCCACAATCCAACATCAAGTACACCCTATCTCTGACCCTCAGGTCCCAGCTACACTATCCCAAACCTCTGCTCGAACCCGAGCTACATAACTCAAAAGTCTAAATAAGAAGGAGAAAGAAAGCAATCATGGTTTCTCCTAAGTCAAATCCCAATATGATAGTGTAGCAATAAAATAGTGGCCTATCTAGATGTCCAAATAAGCATGCAAAAGTCCTCATGAAATGTGAAAGAGAGAGAATGTCAAATAACAGTTTTACATGTGTAATAATTAATAATATCCACATAAATATATCCATCATGCTAAAATCATCAGTCAACTACACATGTAAATAATCCCTGATCCATAATAAATCCCAAAGTGGCACCCGCATATGAATAAGTCATCATGTCCCGATAATTAGTCTATTTAACTAATTTCCATAAGATTTATGTGCTAATACGGCATGTTAACTATCACTATTAAATTATTCCAATGATCAGGTTCCAACAGCCATATTATCCCAATAGTATCCCCAACATGCTATCCATAAAATTAATCTCAGATGATAGGCTCACATTTATATCAGTCAATCATGCATGATACTCAATTAATATGTTCAATAGTGGGATTTTCTAATAAACTTAGTGAGTAAGTCAGATGTAGAGGCAAGCACAACCACCCACCTCGAAAAGCGCGCACAACACCAAAAGAGACCTCTCGCTGCCCGCTGTTCTCAAGCACCTGTATCCACCAAAAATTGTGTCCCACTGCACAGAACATTGCGCATAATTAATCCCAAAACTGCACAAATACCAACTGTCCAAAATCAGCCCTAAAAACGGCTAAATAACAC
Source organism: Tillandsia fasciculata (assembly GCA_029168755.2). Classification (NCBI taxonomy): domain Eukaryota; kingdom Viridiplantae; phylum Streptophyta; class Magnoliopsida; order Poales; family Bromeliaceae; genus Tillandsia; species Tillandsia fasciculata. The sequence continues at coordinate 18,884,204 of CM054933.1, read as the reverse complement.
CTCTATCCAGTACTCAAAAAAAATCCAGAAAATTCACGGTCGTGTTCCTCGCGAAGAGTAGCCCCAAAACGACTGTTTATACGCCCAGATCCGATACCTGTAGACCAAGATAAAAATAAAACACCGCTGCACCTCAAAACCTTCCAAATCAAAATTCCTGTAGCAATCTGTCCAAGAAAAGCTTAATTATCACCTTCGAAACAATTTCCAAAAATCTCAGAAAAATCATCACTGTGTTCCTCGCGACGAGTAGATCAAAATCGAGTCCTGAAACGCCTAGGTCCGATGCTCCTAGGCTGAGATATAAAATCGACAAGCCGGTGCTGTCCAAAATCCAACACAGAAAAATAGGGGTCAAAGATGTCTCGGGAAACATGCCAAAAGTGCGAAACGGAGCGAAGCAATCAACACAAAAATCGAAGCCTTACCTCTTAGGAACATGCTGTCGAAGAAATCGTCGAAAAACTCCTCCTGGTTTGCTCACAGTGAATTTATGACTGAACTGTAACGGTAATGGGCCGAAATGGGGAGAAAACCGAGGCGAACTGTAAAATCGATATCGCCGTTGCCAAGCTTCCAGAAATTCCGGGGATCCACCACGAGATCAAGGGCAACAAGGGGAACAAACTTCATAAAGAACTCACCCTCCCATTCTCTCTCTACAGCTCGAAAAAGGGAAAGAAAGAGGGAGATGAGGGGGTATTTATAGGCCCAAAACAACAAATCCATTAATACCCTGTGTCCCCGGTTTCGGGCGCCCGAATCTTTCGGGCCCTGAAACCGGGCGCACACAGTGGCCCGGCCCAGTCGGCCCGCTCGCCAGCCCACTCCGCACACCCGATCCGGCCGGACCGCGCACCCATCCGACCCGCTCCTCGCGCCGACACGTATCCCCGAACACAGAACAGCGGATCCGGCCGCTCCCCTCACGCCGCGTGGCCAGCCCTGGTCAACGGGGCAGTTGGCGCTGGCCAATAGCCGGTTGCCATGTGGCGCACGCGTGCGCCATGTCGGCGCCGTGGCCGCCACGCCAGCCGCCCCCGCTGCCAAGCCGACTGACACGCCACCTGCCCCCGCCGCACGCGCACAGTGATGCGCCCAATCCTCGCACGCCACGTGTCCAAGCCACAAATTCGCTGCACCCTGTGCACGATACTCAAAACACCGAACCAATGACGTGCTGCCACGTGTCTTCCCGCCCAGTCCACCAAACACCGCGCTGCTCCGTAGACCGCGACCTGTGAGCCACCCAATGGGAAGACGCCACGTGGCACCCCGCTCCGGTGCACGCCGGCCGCGTGGACCGCGCACCCGCGCGCCCTGCCCGCGCCCATGCGCCCTGCCCGCCGCCGCTCTCCGCCTGCCCGAGGCCGCGTCGCCGCTCTCCGCCGCCGCCGCCGCCGGCGATCGCCGGAAACACTGTTCCGGCAGTGAACAGTAACCAGAGCTCAAAAATGACAAGTGGGTAGTCCATTTTGACCGTTTTCGCGCGCTGAACCCGAATTTGACGTCCGTTTTGCCAAATTCCAACTCTAAAAATTGCCGAAGGCACCCGGAAAAGTGTTCTTAGCCTAAATTTTGCGCGGAGCCCAATTTTAATATCCGTTTCGCGCGAAACCACTTCTAAACCCTCCTCCGATCACTCACATGATTCATATAAGCCCGAAGTCCAACACTTGTGCCCAATTATGCCCCAAACACCTCCAACACACCATGTAGGCCTCCAAAAGCCACCCTAACGCACTGCGGCAGCTCTGCGGAGATCCGGGTCATCACAGTTAGTGTACCGTTTGGAACTGCCGTTATCTGTGTATAATTACTATTTTGCCCTTTCAAATATACCATAAACCCTAAACCCTAAAACCCTAAACCCCTAAACCCTAAAACCCTAAATCCTAAAACCCTAAAAAACCCTAAACCCTAAACCCTAAAACCCTAAACCCTAAACCCTAGAACCCTAAAAAATCCTAAACCCTAAACCCTAAACCCTAAAACCCTAAACCCTAAAACCCTAAAAAATCCTAAACCCTAAACCCTAAACCCTAAACCTGGGCAAAATAGGTATATCTAATAGGTTTCAACTCCGATTATTATTTAACTCTAGTTTAATCCTAGTTAACTTAACAAAGGGAAACGGTAGGGGTATTTTTAATAACGGTGGAACGTATGAAGGGTATATTGGAAAGAAAAAAATAAGAAGGGTAAATCAGATATTTCTTCAGATTTCAGGGTTACACATGCAATTATTCCTTATAAAAAATAAGACTTGAAAAATTATATCTATTTAATTTGGTCTTAAAAATTGATATTTTATAATTAAGTATAATACTAAAATAATAACATATATCTTTTATATATATAGTTAAAAATAATAATTAAATATTTATGATATCATGTTGACGTCGCAGGTTCAGCCAGTGGTTGACCTACCGGTTGAACCAATGGTCTTTGACTCAATAATATTTTCGAGTCATTGTTTGACCTAATTTTTAAAATATTGACAATGAAGCGGATGACACGTTCATTTTCAAATTTTAATTTATTTTAATTTTTGACTCAAATTTTTAAGATTATTATAATTAAATTTTACAATATAATTTAGTAGACTAAATATTGACGGATCGCTAATGTGAAAATAATGTATCATCTTAATTATTAATGCATCACTAATCATAATACTATTACATCACATTTATATTAGTGATACATAAATATTTAGTCAATTAAATTAAATTAAAAAAATTTATTGCAACAATTTTAAAAATTTAAGTAAAAAATTATAATAAATTAAAGTTTGATGACCAACGTATCACCCTTCCCATAGTTTGAGGATGCATGCAGTTTATCCATAAAAAAACTATATTATAAGTATCTTATAAATGATTAAGGAATATAGGATACAGCTCTTTGTTTAAAATTTTTGGATGTAATGTAATATTGTAACATGCCATAGTTAGCATTAGTAAAAAATGCAATGTATTGTAAATATTTTGATCATATACAAAAGAACACATTATCATGGATAATGTATAATAACATGATCATTAATTATGATATAGAGTATTTCGCAGCTCAGTTAAGTTATAATCATCTGATTCATCAACTACGGAGTTGAGGATTCGATTTTTTGCTTGTACTTGCGTTAAATATATAAGGCTTGATCATGTCCCTCTCTTTGTGAGCTAAAATTTAGTATATCACTACAACAAAATTAAATTATAGGAACACATGTTTGCGACATTTTTTTACAAGTGTCATATTTATAGTCCATCTATATTCAAAATTAGATTATAGGGACATATTTTTTGGGACACATTATAGTAATGTGTCACTATACATCCTTGCGACGGTACATATAGCGACACTAATGACAAGTGTCGATATTTTTTCTAGCAGTATTTTTTTTAGTTTTTAGTAATATTTAATGGTGTCGCTATAGCATAGTTTTGCTGTAGTGTATGATGTGTCTGAGAAAGAAAAGGAAAAAAAAAGGAAAAAAATATGAGTTCAGTAAAAAAAATTAAGTATTATTATTAGCTAGCCATTGTAATGGCCATATTGATCGAGGTGTTTTCTAATTTCTCTTTTCTTTTGGAAAAATGTGGAATAATATTTTAATATGATTATGATCTTATGAATCATTAAAACTATACAAATATTTCAAACTGGAGATTTATTTCACTTGGTGTGCAACTACAAGAGTGGTATTAATTAGAATAGAGTTTTTAAAATCGATACCAATAATTATTTTCGAAATAAAAATTTGAAATTTAAACTCTTGAAAATTAAAATTTAATGTAGACTTTGTATTAGTTGCAAAAGTAAATACTATTTTTCAAAGCAAAGAAGTTGCTTGAGAAGTTGTATAAATACACAAGTCCAGCTAATATACTATTATGATTATGGTCACCGATAAAGCTTTCGAATCGATGACCTATACGTTAAGCATAATTTAAAATATTTTTAAATATTATAATAATTATTTTTTATTTTTTTTGACATTATATATTTTTCGATCAAAAGACCTTAAAATTGATATTTTTAACACCTGGTATGGAGCGTTTGTTAGTTAATAGTGTAAAAAAATTAAAATTGATTGAAATTTTAATAGAAAATTTTGTAAAGGGGGAATCGACCGTGGGATTACCAAGCACAACTTAACCTACACAGTACACGAGCGCAGCGGAAACAGAATTTTTTCGTAGATGAAAGTAAACAAGAACGACTGCAGAAAATAAGTACGAGAATAACTAAACAAATAAAACGAATAAGAAAATATAAGAACATAAGATTTACGTGGTTCGGCTAACACCTACGTCCACGGGCAAGACCACCTCAATACGTTATTCGATTAATTTACGACATAAAAGTATAAAGAGTAAAATTGGATTACAAGAAACTCTCTCCAGGAGGCTCTCCACGTTTTTCCTCTTAATTAGAATTTTTTTTTTAATAAAATTCTAAAAAATAAAAGTTGAATCACAAGAGTTAATACAACTCTAAAAACCTAATCCTAATAAAAAATAATCTCCACCGTCCATCCGAGTCTTCGATTCACTTCCCGTCGTTGATATCCTTTTAAGAATTCTCTTTAAAATATTCCTAAATCATTCATAATCTTTAAGAACAAGATTGGATCAAATTAGGGTCAAATCCAACATATTCAACTCGTCGCGGAGTTGAGTACCGTGATAGCGACTCGAAACATGAATTTACATAATCCAACAATTCTTCCACTTAAAAATATGTGCCGAATTCCATAAAATACAAAATTGGAGATCTTGCCAAATTCCCACTCTCCTCATGTAGCTCTAAGACTGAGAGAAGTCATGCTCCAATTGAACTTCTCTCGAGTCACCGGCTTCGTTAAAATGTCCGCTAGATTCGCATCTGTGTGAATTTTCAACAATGAGATAAAACCCTCATCCACCGTATCTCTCATGAAGTGATAACGAAAATCAATGTGTTTCGTCCGAGAGTGAAATACCGGATTCTTTGCTAAGTGTATTGCACTTTGACTATCACAATTCACTCCCACCACATCTTGCTTCACTTTCAATTCTCCTAAAAATCTTTTTAGTCAAATAGCCTCCTTACAAGCATGTGTCACTGTTATGTACTCCGCCTCCGTTGTCGACAAAGCGACTACTGACAGAAGCTTCGACTCCCAGCTAATAGCACCACCGCTCATGGAGAAAATATAATCCGTGGTAAACTTTCTTTTGTCTTTATCTCCTACGAAATCTGTGTCCACATATCCGACGCACTCAAAACCCGCAGAACCATAATAGAGTGAGAAATTCGCAGTGCCTTTCAAATATCTGAGAATCTATTTCACTGCATTCCAATGTTCACAACCTGGATTCGCTATATACCGACTCACTGCTCCTACTGCTTGAGCAATATCGGGTCTCATTGTAGAGTACCGGGTCTTTGGATAGCGCGCCGACTTCACTGATGGCTTGGAGCAGAGAGTTGCCGTGGGCAGGTTGCATTTGAGTTTACAGTCGATGCCGGGTTGATTCGGATCAACGCGGAAGCTCCAGCTCGATTCGGGGTTTTTCCGGGCTTGTATGCCGATAGAGGATGAGATTTAGAAATTACCGACTGCACCGTGGAGTGCCGGAAATTTAGGAACACTTGGAACAGGTGTATTTCCAGTTTACAGCGAGGTTCGTGAGGTTCCGGATGGACGCGGAGGATCCGGAGTCGAAAAGTGAGTCGGAACTGGCAATTTTGGAGCCGGTAATTGATTTGAGCACCCCGACTCAACGGATGAGCTTTTTGAAGAGAAAAAGCTGTGGACACGTGTACTTTTGATTTACAGCGAGGTTCGGGAGGTTCCGGACTGATGCGGAGGACCCGGAGGCAAAAAGTGAGTCGGAACTGGCAATTTCGGAGCCGGTAATTGATTTGAGCACCCCGACTCAACGGTTGAGCTTTTTGGAGAGAAAAAGCTGTGAGCACGTGTATTTTCGATTTACAGCGGAGTTCGGGAGGTTCCGGGCAACGGCGGAGAGCCCGAGGTCGAAAAGTGAGTTGGAGTTGGATTTGCGGAATTAATTAATTAAGAAATTAATTAAATTGGATTTTTCTTTATAAAAGGGCTCCAACCCTCTCCCTCTGCAGCAGGAAGAAAGAAAGGAAAAAGAGAAAGAAGGAAAGAAAGGAAAAGAAAAGAGAGGAAGAAGAAGAAGGAGAAGAAAAGGGATTTGGAGCATTTTGGATTTTTGGACTCGCCGTTGGAGGCCGCGTGGAGCTCGTGGGCGTGCGGCGAGCGTCGTCGAGGTAAGCAATTTCGGATTTTTGAGGTTTTCTCGGGTTTTGAAAGCTTTTGGATTTTTTTGGTTGGATTTTTTAAAGAGCAAAAATGGATTTTTGGGATTTCTTGGATTTGTAGGTTTTTCGGGATTTTTATATATTTTTTTGGGCTTTTCCGTCGCCGGCGGCCGCGCGCGCGTGCAACGGCGCACGCGCGGCGCCAGGGTGCCGCTGTTGGCAGCACCCTGCGGCGACGTGCCGCTGGGCGCGGCGCCGCGTGCAGCAAAGTGCAGCACGCGGCGCTGCCTGGCCGCGCGCAGGAGCGCGCGGCAGGGCCGCGCGCAGGTGCGCGCGGCGCTGCCTGGCCGCGCGCAGGAGCGCGCGGCAGGGCCGCGCGCAGGTGCGCGCGGCGCTGCCTGGCCGCGCGCAGGGGCGCGCGGCAGGGCCGCGCGCAGGGGGCGCGCGGCAGGGCCGCGCGCGGGCGCGCGCGGCACCGCTGGGCCGCGCGCAGGCGCGCGCGGCATGGCCGCGCGCGGCAGGGCCGCGCGCGGGCCTGCGCGGGCGCGCGGGCCGCGCGGGCCTGCGCGGGCGCGCGGGTGCGCGCAGCGCTGCGGGCTGCGCGCGCAGCGCCGCTGGGCGCCGCGCGCAGCGCCGCAGGGCGCTGCGCGGCGCGCTCCGGCACCGCGCAGCGGGTCGCTGCGCGGCGCTGCTTGGTTGGGCGCCGTGCGGCGGGCCTCCCTCGTCGCGCGGCTGGGTTTTCGCCGCTCGGCGTGCTCCCGGACGGCGGGCGACTCCTCGGTTTGCGTGCCGGCGCCGTGTTTTCGCCGTCGGAGCCCGTTGGTCGCCGTCGGCCGCTGTTTTTCGCCGCCGCGAGCCGTTTTTCGCCGTTGGGCACAGTTTTTCGCCGACGGAGCAGTTTTTCGCAAGCCGTTTCTCGCTGGTTTTGCGAGCAGGTTGCGAGCAGTTTCGCAAGCGGTTTCGCGCGCAGTTTTTCGCGATCGGTTTTCGCAGGTTTTTCGCGAGCGGCTTCGCTAGCAGTTTTCGCAGGGTTTTCGCGAGCAGTTTCGCTAGCGGTTTTCGCAGGATTTTCGCGAGCAGTTTCGCAGGATTTCGCGGGCTGTTTCCGCAAGCAGTTTTCGAGCTGTTTTTCGCCGCCGCGTGCTGTTTTTCGCGTCGGGCGCTGTTTTTCGCCGACGGAGCTGTTTTTCGCCGCCGCGTGCTGTTTTCGCCGTCGGGCGCTGTTTTTCGCCGACGGAGCTGTTTTTTCGCCGCCGCGTGCTGTTTTTTGCCGTCGGGCACAGTTTTTCGCCGACGGAGCTGTTTTTTCGCCGCCGCGTGCTGTTTTTCGCCGTCGGCGCTGTTTTTTCGCCGACGGAGCTGTTTTTCGCCGCCGCGTGCTGTTTTTCGCCGTCGGGCGCTGTTTTTCGCCGACGGAGCTGTTTTTCGCCTCCGCGTGTTGTTTTTCGCCGTCGGGCGCTGGTTTTCGCTGACGGAGGCTGTTTTTGCCGACGGAGGCCGTTTTTCGCTGTCGGATGCTCGGTTTTCACCGCTTTGATTGATTTTGCGATTTCTTCGCTTCTGGCAGCTTGCGGTGCGGTTTTTAGCATCCGCGGAGCGCGCGGTCGTGTGGTTGGTCGCTGCGTGCTCCGTTTCGCGTGCGGATTCTGGCATCGGGCTTCGCGTTGCGTGCGGACCCCTTGGAGGCCAGGTAGGTCCGCTGAGCCCAATTGCAAGTGTCGACAAGCAATTGGGGGCGAGCTGAGGTGGGTTGGTTTTCTCTCCAAGTCTACGGACTTTCTTCTAATTCTATTGTGATAGAATTGCATGCTAGTTTAAGTGTTTTCTTGGAACTTGACTAGCACCCCCGTCATATGTGCATGTGTTTGACCAGACTGATAGAGAACCTTAATCTGGGCTAGGTTCTTTTATGCTTTAGACATCCCACACTTTTTATATCCTTCTGGACATAGAGTTCCTCGCCCGGCTAGTGGGCCGAGAAGTCAGAGTGTTGTGGGACGGGTGTTGCACTCGGGCCCGGGGGGCCGAGTGGAGTCTGGTGGCTGGGTTAGGCCAGTGTTAGTGTTTTGGGGAACCGTTTCAGGTAAACGGTGGTCCCGGGGTTTTCTTTTCGCTGTTCTTCTCGTCACCACCCTGTTGTGAGCGTGGTGCACGTGTGTTAGCAGGACCTTAGAACCCAGAACCTTTTTGGACGAATACATGATTTTAGTCAGCCAATGTTTTCTTCCAAGCCTCGCAGGGTTGCCTGAGTCTGTTCTTGTTGGATAGGACGAGGGCATTAGCTTCGAGGTTTGGGCATAAAACTTGATTTCAAAGGGTTTTCCTAAAAAGACTAAAAATCATTAAAAAGATGGATTTCTTTCAGATCGAAAGGTTTTCTGAAATAAATGGCATGGTTTCTTATAAACTTATCCACCCGAGCGGATTCGAGTGATCTGGGTTCTAAGGGCTGTTTCCTCTCTTGGGGACGTAGATGTTAGTCTCCCGGGGTTTCGGACCCTTCGTAGATTTGGCCGTGGAGCATCTCCGGCCGTGAGATTGTGTTGAGTTGAGTGGGGGTTCTTGTGGGAGCCGTTGAGAGAGACGGTGGTCCCAGCTGTGTGGTACTTCCATTGAGTGGGTCAGTGTTGTGAGATTGAGTCGTAGAGGGTTCTCCGACTGAGTAGTGCTTTGAGCATCGAGATACCGATCTGTTTGATCGAGGACTATAGCCTGCAGGAGCCACTTGTGAGACAGTGATACTGTTGAGATATTTGAGTTCGGTGGGGTCGCACCCCTCGAACCACGCCCCGGGTGCGTTGATGATTCCGAGCCTGACGAGGCTGCGATGATGCGCCTAGTTTATATACTAGAGGTCGCTTGATACCCCTGGCCGAGCTACCATGGGGTCACTGTGTGAGATATTGATACCCCTGGCCGAGCTACCATGGGGTCACTATGTGAGATATCGAGTTTGTCCGTTTGGACACCCTGGTTGATACACCAGGGGGCGCAGGCTTGACTGGACCCTGTGGGGCAGTCGATGAGATATGGGTTACTTGACTGGACTGGACCCTGTGGGGCAGTCGATGAGATTTGGGTTACACTGAGAGAGTGTTGGTATAGCATTTGTCATAGTAGAGTGTCTTGGGCATAGTACTAGTGACATATTGTCAGCAGTGAGTGGCTGCATACCATCATCCATAGTCTCTTCCTTTTGAGCATAGTAGATAGAGGCATGATAGCTGTAGATTCTTTTCCAGCTTATTTCTATTATCACAGTCTTTTCTGTTATCTTATGCCTCTAGTAGACTTAGTGGGCAGACCGTGGTTCTTGGAGACGGTACCCACTGAGAACTACTGTAGGATGTAGTTCTCACACCCTCTGTCGGTGACAGGTTGCTGAGGCTTTCTTCCGTTCCTGCCGAGCTGTTTGGACGGACCGAGGACAGGGAGTCGCGTGATAGTTCCCTACCAGCATTGTTACTTTTAGAGAGGTAGATTTACCATCCCGGATTGTGGGAGTTGGTTATAGTTCCTGTTTAGCTATCTCCCGTTTGGATTTGTAGATATTGTATAGGTGGATTTCTATTTGTATCGCCTGATTTTGGGAGATAGGCTTTGTGTTGTAGCAACTTTGTAGTTGAGAAATTTTATAGTACAGCTTTTTATCCGCTCTGATATCTGTGTAGCTGTAGTTTTGTCCTTTGCAGGCTAGACGCTTCGTCTGTACGGCAGTTTTCGTACAGATGGCGGATCTGTCAGCGAGCCCGGGTCGCAGTTTCGACCCCGGGGCGTGACAGATTAGAGTGGTATCAGAGCCTAGGTGTATAGGTCGTTGAGGACTTAGTGACCCTAGGCTATTGGTTGGACAGTAGGATGACTGTCGTGAGAGACGTGATTTTAGCGAGAGTCCAGATTGAGTTTTTACCTCTCCCTCGGGTTGGGATGAGCGATTTGATTTGTTATTCTCTCAAAGTGATTATGTTGGCTGCAGACAACATAATACTTTAGGAGGGATAACAAGTTTTAGACTCTCGCTGGATTGGGTCGTATGGTTGTTGTGTCCTGACGTTCGTTTTGTTGCAGTTACCTGCGATGCCGCCGAGACGTCGTGCAGCGACGAGAGGGCGTTTGACCTCAGATGAGGAGCCCGAGCGGCGAGAGGCCGGGCTGGCCGGCAGAGTGAGGTACAGGAGCTGCGGGCTCAGGTGGCCCAGTTGTCAGAGGCGTTGCGGCGCCAGGAGGAAATTTGGAGCGCATGATGCGCGTGCTGGAGCAGAGGACACCTCCTGTGTCACCCAATGCCCCTTAGGATGAAGAGTTTCATCGGTCTACCAGTAGGCTGATAAAGCCGTGATACTGAGGCGGATAGAGCGATGACCGCCAGCATCTAGAGGACGAGTTTGTGTAGCTGGTTAGAGGCACCAGGATAGTGGATCGCGCCTCACCAGGTGTGGTCATCGGAGTTAGAGCATGGTTGATGCCGACACCGCTTGTGTGTACTTCAGTGAAGCAGGGGTAGCTTCGTGTGGGCCAGAGATAGGGGAGTCGTTGATGGTTGGATAGGGATGTGTTATCCCGTTGTTTGCTCATGGATTGTCGAGAGAGGACAATCACCCTCCGTGGACCTGGTCAGGAGGAGTGTGATTCTAGAGGATGCTGGAGCACGTTAGAGGTTGAGTTGTGGTTGCTTATCGCTTCGCGAGCGACTGTAGAGGCAGTGCCTACGGCGGCGCCGGGACTAAAGTTTATTCTTATCGCCGTGTGCCCCCGGGTGTGAGTCCACCTGAGCTGATTTTTGAAGCCGCCGCCTAGTGGAATTGAGATCGAGATAGTGGTCGACATAGTTTTGGAACTGCGCCGACTATGACAGCACCTCTTGGAGTATCACCCGCAAGGCAGTGAGCTGATAGCGCGGTTGTGGGATGTGAAGGGTTGAGGGGTCTATGTGACCCGTTCCACGTCGTGGGTATACGACTGTGGGGATCCTAGAGATTGATACTTGAGTATGATGCCACACCGTTGATGCACGGTGGTGATGCCACGCCATTGGTACACGGCAGTGATGCCACGTTGTGAATACACAACGGTGAGAGTTCTGTGATGGTTCGAGCATAGGCAGGCTGGATTGTGTTGCGGCAGATGCCCTTTGTGAGTTTGATAGCGTTATGGAACCATACAGCCGAGGGCTGTGCCCTGATTGTGTGTAGGAACCAGTAAGGGCATAATGAGCTTTTGTATGGTCAAGTGGATTGACTGGGGCCCTGCGGCCTTTTTTGGAAAGTTCTGATGTTTATCCCGTTTGATTTCGGCTGCAAGAGCGACTGAGGACCCAACGAAGAGTGATGCCGTTGGAAATTAGCCTAAGCCTATGATTGAGACTGAGGTCAAAAGTTTTGGACTAGGCAGGGCCTGTATAGCTTCGAGGAGTTAGAACTGCATCGATTTGCATGATTGCCAGTGATAGAGAGAGCTTTGAGTTATTCATTGATCCTCGAACCTGGAATACTTGGTTACTCAGGAGAATTTGGTTGAGGCAACGCCGGTGGTCAAGCTACTGGGTTTGGGATGGTTCTCTAGCATATCATTATTCCGGCAAGGGTTTTATAGTTAGTACGCCTTGGCTAGGCGAGCAGAGCAACCTTGGAATGAGGCGTTTGATCCGTGGTTGCCACTTTTGGAACTTGAAATTGAGAGTTAGAAAATTGGGGATCTTGAATTGTGGAAGCCACTATCCGCGGGATTTGCTGTTTTAAGTTACGCGGGGTGTTTGGTCCGCGAGTAATTACCTGGCCGGAAGAACTGTACTTGATCCCCCTCATGTTTTGGATTTCTTTTCTTTGGAGATGGTCGGGGGATTGAGCTATCTGGTACGACCGATGCATACCCTTGCTCGTGAAGCGAAGGAATTGTGCCGACGGATCATACCTTGAGTGAAGGATCAGTGGAGCCGTCTTGATGAGTGCGAACGGCCACTTGAGGGCCTGAGGATGAGTTGAGTTTTTCCTATCCCCATTTGATCGAGACCCCCTCCTGAGTTATGGATTTATTCTGGTTTCGAGGACGAAACCTTTTTTAAGGGGGGGAGAGTGTAGAGTACCGGGTCTGCGGATAGCGCGCCGACCACTGATGGCTTGGAGCAGAGAGTTGCCGTGGGCAGGTTGCATTTGAGTTTACAGTTGATGCCGGGTTGATTCGGATCAACGCGGAAGCTCCAGCTCGATTCGGGGTTTTTCCGGGCTTTGTATGCCGATTGAGGATGAGATTTGGAAATTACCGACTGCACCGTGGAGTGCCGGAAATTTAGGAACACTTGGAACCGGTGTATTTCCAGTTTACAGCGAGGTTCGTGAGGTTCCGGACTGACGCGGAGGATCCGGAGGCAAAAAGTGAGTCGGAACTGGCAATTTCGGAGCCGGTAATTGATTTGAGCACCCCGACTCAACGGATGAGCTTTTTGAAGAGAAAAAGCTGTGGACACGTGTACTTTTGATTTACAGCGAGGTTCGGGAGGTTCCGGACTGACGCGGAGGACCCGGAGGCAAAAAGTGAGTCGGAACTGGCAATTTCGGAGCCGGTAATTGATTTGAGCACCCCGACTCAACGGTTGAGCTTTTTGGAGAGAAAAAGCTGTGAGCACGTGTATTTTCGATTTACAGCGGAGTTCGGGAGGTTCCGGGCAACGGCGGAGAGCCCGAGGTCGAAAAGTGAGTTGGAGTTGGATTTGCGGAATTAATTAATTAAGAAATTAATTAAATTGGATTTTTCTTTATAAAAGGGCTCCAACCCTCTCCCTCTGCAGCAGGAAGAAAGAAAGGAAAAAGAGAAAGAAGGAAAGAAAGGAAAAGAAAAGAGAGGAAGAAGAAGAAGGAGAAGAAAAGGGATTGGAGCATTTTGGATTTTTGGACTCGCCGTTGGAGGCCGAGTGGAGCTCGTGGGCGTGCGGCGAGCGTCGTCGAGGTAAGCAAATTCAGATTTTTGAGGTTTTCTCGGGTTTTGTGCTTTGGATTTTTGGTTGGATTTTTTAAAAGCAAAAATGGATTTTGGGATTTCTTGGATTTGTAGGTTTTTCGGGATTTTTATATTTTTTTTGGGCTTTTCCGTCGCCGGCGGCCGCGCGCGCGCGCAACGGCGCACGCGCGGCGCCAGGGTGCCGCTGTTGGCAGCACCCTGCGGCGACGTGCCGCTGGGCGCGGCGCCGCGTGCAGCAAAGTGCAGCACGCGGCGCTGCCTGGCCGCGCGCAGGTGCGCGCGGCGCTGCAGGGCCGCGCGCAGGGGCGCGCGGCAGGGCCGCGCGCAGGGGGCGCGCGGCAGGGCCCGCGCGGGCGCGCGCGCGCACCGTTGGGCCGCGCGCAGGCGCGCGCGGCATGGCCGCGCGCGGCAGGGCCGGGCGCGCGCCGGGCCTGCGCGGGCGCGCGGGTGCGCGCAGCGCTGCGGGCTGCGCGCGCAGCGCCGCTGGGCGCCGCGCGCAGCGCCGCAGGGCGCTGCGCGGCGCGCTCCGGCACCGCGCAGCGGGTCGCTGCGCGGCGCTGCTTGGTTGGGCGCCGTGCGGCGGGCCTCCCTCGTCGCGCGGCTGGGTTTTCGCCGCTCGGCGTGCTCCCGGACGGCGGGCGACTCCTCGGTTTGCGTGCCGGCGCCGTGTTTTCGCCGTCGGAGCCCGTTGGTCGCCGTCGGCCGCTGTTTTTCGCCGCCGCGAGCCGTTTTTCGCCGTCGGGCACAGTTTTTCGCCGACGGAGCAGTTTTTCGCAAGCCGTTTCTCGCTGGTTTTGCGAGCAGGTTGCGAGCAGTTTCGCAAGCGGTTTCGCGCGCAGTTTTTCGCGATCGGTTTTCGCAGGTTTTTCGCGAGCGGCTTCGCTAGCAGTTTTCGCAGGGTTTTCGCGAGCAGTTTCGCTAGCGGTTTTCGCAGGATTTTCGCGAGCAGTTTCGCAGGATTTCGCGGGCTGTTTCCGCAAGCAGTTTTCGAGCTGTTTTTCGCCGCCGCGTGCGTTTTTTCGCCGTCGGGCGCTGTTTTCGCCGACGGAGCTGTTTTTCGCCGCCGCGTGCTGTTTTTCGCCGTCGGGCGCTGTTTTTCGCCGACGGAGCTGTTTTTCGCCGCCGCGTGCTGTTTTTCGCCGTCGGGCACAGTTTTTCGCCGACGGAGCTGTTTTTCGCCACCGCGTGCTGTTTTTCGCCGTCGGGCGCTGTTTTTCGCCGACGGAGCTGTTTTTCGCCGCCGCGTGCTGTTTTTCGCCGTCGGGCGCTGTTTTTCGCCGCGTTTTTCGCCGTCGGGCGCTGGTTTTCGCTGACGGAGGCTGTTTTTGCCGACGGAGGCCGTTTTTCGCTGTCGGATGCTCGGTTTTCACCGCTTTGATTGATTTTGCGATTTCTTCGCTTCTGGCAGCTTGCGGTGCAGTTTTTAACATCCGCGGAGCGCGCGGTCGTGTGGTTGGTCGCTGCGTGCTCCGTTTCGCGTGCGGATTCTGGCATCGGGCTTCGCGTTGCGTGCGGACCCCTTGGAGGCCAGGTAGGTCCGCTGAGCCCAATTGCAAGTGTCGACAAGCAATTGGGGGTGAGCTGAGGTGGGTTGGTTTTCTCTCCAAGTCTACGGACTTTCTTCTAATTCTATTGTGATAGAATTGCATGCTAGTTTAAGTGTTTTCTTGGAACTTGACTAGCACCCCCGTCATATGTGCATGTGTTTGACCAGACTGATAGAGAACCTTAATCTGGGCTAGGTTCTTTTATACTTTAGACATCCCACACTTTTTATATCCTTCTGGACATAGAGTTCCTCGCCCGGCTAGTGGGCCGAGAAGTCAGAGTGTTGTGGGACGGGTGTTGCACTCGGGCCCGGGGGGCCGAGTGGAGTCTGGTGGCTGGGTTAGGCCAGTGTTAGTGTTTTGGGGAACCGTTTCTGGTAAACGGTGGTCCCGGGGTTTTCTTTTCGCTGTTCTTCTCGTCACCACCCTGTTGTGAGCGTGGTGCACGTGTGTTAGCAGGACCTTAGAACCCAGAACCTTTTTGGACGAATACATGATTTTAGTCAGCCAATATTTTCTTCCAAGCCTCGCAGGGTGGCCTGAGTCTGTTCTTGTTGGATAGGACGAGGGCATTAGCTTCGAGGTTTGGGCATAAAACTTGATTTCAAAGGGTTTTCCTAAAAAGACTAAAAATCATTAAAAAGATGGATTTCTTTCAGATCGAAAGGTTTTCTGAAATAAATGGCATGGTTTCTTATAAACTTATCCACCCGAGCGGATTCGAGTGATCTGGGTTCTAAGGGCTGTTTCCTCTCTTGGGGACGTAGATGTTAGTCTCCCGGGGTTTCGGACCCTTCATAGATTTGGCCGTGGAGCATCTCCGGCCGTGAGATTGTGTGTTGAGTTGAGTGGGGGTTCTTGTGGGAGCCGTTGAGAGAGACGGTGGTCCCAGCTGTGTGGTACTTCCATTGAGTGGGTCAGTGTTGTGAGATTGAGTCGTAGAGGGTTCTCCGACTGAGTAGTGCTTTGAGCATCGAGATACCAATCTGTTTGATCGAGGACTATAGCCTGCAGGAGCCACTTGTGAGACAGTGATACTGTTGAGATATTTGAGTTCGGTGGGGTCGCACCCCTCGAACCACGCCCCGGGTGCGTTGATGATTCCGAGCCTGACGAGGCTGCGATGATGCGCCTAGTTTATATACTAGAGGTCGCTTGATACCCCTGGCCGAGCTACCATGGGGTCACTGTGTGAGATATTGATACCCCTGGCCGAGCTACCATGGGGTCACTATGTGAGATATCGAGTTTGTCCGTTTGGACACCCTGGTTGATACACCAGGGGGCGCAGGCTTGACTGGACCCTGTGGGGCAGTCGATGAGATATGGGTTACTTGACTGGACTGGACCCTGTGGGGCAGTCGATGAGATTTGGGTTACACTGAGAGAGTGTTGGTATAGCATTTGTCATAGTAGAGTGTCTTGGGCATAGTACTAGTGACATATTGTCAGCAGTGAGTGGCTGCATACCATCATCCATAGTCTCTTCCTTTTGAGCATAGTAGATAGAGGCATGATAGCTGTAGATTCTTTTCCAGCTTATTACTATTATCACAGTCTTTTCTGTTATCTTATGCCTCTAGTAGACTTAGTGGGCAGACCGTGGTTCTTGGAGACGGTACCCACTGAGAACTACTGTAGGATGTAGTTCTCACACCCTCTGTCGGTGACAGGTTGCTGAGGCTTTCTTCCGTTCCTGCCGAGCTGTTTGGACGGACCGAGGACAGGGAGTCGCGTGATAGTTCCCTACCAGCATTGTTACTTTTAGAGAGGTAGATTTACCATCCCGGATTGTGGGAGTTGGTTATAGTTCCTGTTTAGCTATCTCCCGTTTGGATTTGTAGATATTGTATAGGTGGATTTCTATTTGTATCGCCTGATTTTGGGAGATAGGCTTTGTGTTGTAGCAACTTTGTAGTTGAGAAATTTTATAGTACAGCTTTTTATCCGCTCTGATATCTGTGTAGCTGTAGTTTTGTCCTTTGCAGGCTAGACGCTTCGTCTGTACGGCAGTTTCCGTACAGATGGCGGATCTGTCAGCGAGCCCGGGTCGCAGTTTCGACCCCGGGGCGTGACACTCGTGCACACCATGACAAACATAATGCTCCCTACTGCCAATGAATATGGTACCCGAGTCATGTCGGCCTTTTCTGCTTTTGTACCCGGTGATTGCTTGGCCGACAATTTTAAATGAATATGAAACATGGTAGAAACTGGCTTTGCATTCTTCATATTGAAACGCCGCAAAACCTTCTCCACATAACTCTTCTGTGAAAGCCAATTTTTTTTATTCTTTCTTCCCGTAGTACCTTCATCCCGAGTATTTGCTTCACAATTCCTAAGTCCTTTATATCGAACTCACCGGCTAGCTGAGTTTTCAAGATAGATATCCGACCCTTATTATTTTCGGCGACCATGTCGTCGACATATAATAACAAAATACAGAAGCTCCCGTCATTATAATCGCAGAAATATGCACAATGATCCGCTTCAAGCCTATCGAAACTCAAACTCATAATGAAGGAATCAAATCGCTTGTACCAACACCTTGGCTCCTGTTTCAAGCCGTACAACGATTTATTCAACCGACAAACCAAATACTCCTTACCTTTTTTGACAAAGCCTTACGGTTGCAACACATATATCTCCTCCTCCAGGTCACCATGCAAGAATGTTGTTTTTACATCCATCTGCTCAAGCTCCAAATCCATGACCACTGCGATCGCAAAAATAATCTTAATAGTAGTAAGACGAACCACCGGTGAGAAGATCTCATCGAAGTCGAATCCCGGCTTCTGAGCATATCCCTTCACCACCAATCTTGCCTTGAACCTCTCCACATTCCTATATGTATCATTCTTCATCTTAAACACCCACTAACATCCAATCACGTTCCTTTCCTTCGGCAAATCAACAAATTTCCAAGTCATGTTCTTCCGAATTGACTCCATCTCCTCCTCCATCGCGCATTGCCACTTCGTAGCATCGGTCGACTCACAAGCCTCTTTATACGAAATTGGCTTATCTTCCTCCGCCAGAGCAACATATGCACTAACATGGTTAGCAGAAGGAATAAATAAAGTAATATAGTCATTATACCTTGCAGGAGGTCTAATGACCCTCCTAGGACGTCTGGAATCCGCTGGCGACTCTACTGGTGAATTTGTATCTCCGAATTATTGCAGAGATTCCAAGTCTGGTTCATCATCAACTATTTCATCGTCCTACTATGCATGCTCAACTTACACCTCATCGCGCGCTTCAAAGAGCTTAATTGGAATCATAGCATCATCATCTTGCTTTTCCTTGGTGCCTGGAAAGGACCTTTCATTTAAGACAACGTCACAACTTATGACTATTTTGTGGGTAGTAGGGTCCCATAATCGATATACCTTAACACCTTTTGCATAGCCAAGAAATATACACATTCGAGAGTTCTTATCGAATTTTGACCTTTTCTCCTTCGGTATCAATGCATAAGCATCACATCCAAAGACATGAAGATAGGAGTAATCAACGGACTTGCCGCTCCAGACTTTTTTAAGAATTTCCAAACCAAGTGATTTTGTCGGCGCTTGATTAATCAAATTACAAGCCGTGCTCACGGCTTCCACCCAAAATCTCTTGTTGAGTTTTGAGGTACTCAACATGCTACGGGCCCTCTCCGTGAGTGTTCTATTTAACCTCTCTGCTACACCGTTTTGTTGCGGTGTATCGGGTACTATGAGATGCCGATTAATTTCATGCTCATTACAAAGCTCATCAAATTCTCTTGAACAATACTCCCCTCCGTTATCAGAACGTAGGCACTTAATTTTTAAATCATTTTCATTCTCCACAAGAGTTTTGCACATCTTAAAAATCTCAAACATATCGGACTTTCGCTTTAAAATATACACCCAAGCCTTCCGAGAGTAATCATCAATAAATGAAACGAAATAAGAACATCCGCCCAACGAAGTATCGGGCGACTCTCAAGTATCCGAATGAATCAATTCGAGATGCTTCTTACTTTTTTGATGTGATAGAGAAAAAGACAACCTTCGTTGCTTCCCGTAGAAGCAATCTTCACAAAAATCTAATGGCGCAGACTTGTAACCTGAAAGAAGTTCACGATTGGATAATACCCGCAATCCGCGCTCGCTCATGTGTCCTAAACAGCGATGCCACACCGTTGAAGACTCCACCTTTGCGCTTACAACAACCACTTCTCCCACTTGAGTCTCGCCCACTAATCTATAAAGACCACCTACTTGCTCTTCTTTCATCAACACTAAACAATCTTGACATACATTCAAGTAATCTTTCTCACCGATGAATTTAAACCCTTATTTGCAAATTTTTTCAAGTGATAGAAGACTTTTCCGAAGTGTAGGAACATGTCGAACATTAGAAACCGTCCGAATAATACCATCAAACATCTTGATACGAACGTCTCCCACTCCAACCACCGGACATGCCGTGTTGTCACCCAAAAAGATAACTCCACCATTCCGTGACTTATAAGAATGAAACCACTCCCTGTAGGGAGTCATGTGGAATGACGCCCCGAATCCAAGATCCAATGATAAATAAGCTCGGATCTCTCCAATGCGACTAACGCATCTTCATCCTCCGAACTAGCCGACTTAGCATCCGCTTCGGCTATATTACCTTGAAAATTGTTTGAATCGAATTTACCATCAACTCCTTTAACCTGACAATCTTTCTTCACGCGCCCCAACTTTCCACAATTCCAGCACTTTACTTTTTTTTTGCCCTTGGATTTTGATCTCGACTTTTCTCGATCACCATGCTCCCTCTCGAAAGGTCTTCCCCGTGCTATCATAGCCTCCCCCGAAGAACTTCCTTGACTAGACTTTCGCCTCATCTTCTTGGTAAGTAATGATGCAACAACCAACTCCATCTTAAGGGTTTCAATATGGCTCAAGTTCATAATCATATTATCCCAAGTTTTCGGCATTAAGCAAAGTAAAATACTTGCCTTTTCTTCTTCATCGATTTTCACATCTAGAGCAACGAGTTTGCTCACGATAGAGTTGAATGTACTTAGATGTTCTTATACCGGTGCCCCATCCTTCATTTTTAGATTGTACAATTGTCGCCTTAAGAAGATTTTGTTCACCAATAACTTTCCTTCATAGAGATTTTTCAATTTATTCTAAATTCTTTTTGTGGTAGTCTCGATCTCCACATTGAATAGCACCGAATCATCCAGTGCCAAATATAAGTTTGGCAAAGCCATCTTATCCTTCTCTTCAAATTGTTTATCCGTCATTCCTCCGGCTTATTCTCCTTTCCTTGCAGGGCGATCCCACAAGTATATTTTGTTGGTTTTTAAGGATCCACAAGGATCTAAATAGGTACTATCAAACAACTAGAGGGGGGGTGAATAGGTGTAATACTTAAAAAACTCAATCTCAGTGCAAAATAAAAACCAATGCGGAAAATAAAAATAGCACACCGAGATATACGTGGAAACTCCAATCCAGGAGAAAAACCACGGGACCAACACGCAATAACAATCCACTAAGAAAAGAAGAATAACAAGGTGATTACCGACTCCACGGACTCAAACCCCTCCTTCAACTTCTTCGGACCTTGCGCTCACCGATTGGATGTCCACGCAATAACAATCCACTAAAAATAGAAGAATAACAAGGTGATTACCGTCTCCACGGATTCAACCCCTCCTTCAACTTCTTCGGACCTTGCGCTCCACCGATTGCACGTCCACTGCACACGTTCGAATCCACGAACGCCACTCGAATCCACGAGCACACGTTTCGAATCCACGAAACGCCTTTAGCACACCGAATCCACGATGCCACGTCGAATCCACGACGCAAACTCAGCCGATAAGAATATTGGCTTCGATGGTGATCCTTTGCTTAGATTATCAATGAAGAACCATGGATGGAATCTCTAAGCAAAGATTAGATCAATTCGACAAAAGATATGTTCTTGAAAGAACCATCGAATTGACCTAAAAGAGGCTATAAAGAAGAACGATAAAAACCTAGCCTCTAGGGTTGCTCTCAAGTGTTTTATAAAATGATCGGTATAGCTCCCACGTTTTTGAGAAACCCTAAATGTCTATTTATAGTTTAGAAACCTTTGGAAAGAGATAAGAATCAAAAACATACCTTATCTGGAATTTTTCAGGACGGCGATCCGGATCGGATTTACTGCGATCCGGATCGTCGTAACGAGATTGACGATTCCAGAAAACCAAGGGTTCGGGATCCGGATTGCAAGGCCCGATCCGGATCGTTCATGCAATTCAGCAAAATCCATGTTCGGGATCCGGATCGGAATGGCCTAGGATCCGGATTGGATTTGCCAATGAACAATACCCTTCGGGATCCGGATTGGATCATCTGATCCGGATCCTGAACATGTCCCATGTCCAGTTTTTGATTTTTATGCAATTAAAAATTCATCCAAGTGTTTCTACACTATAAGAAAGTATTCGGATCACCAAAATTATTTAGTTAAACATACCTGATCCTTTTGAATACTTTCTTCTTGAGATTGATGTAACTGATCCACAATTCTTCATCTTCAATCTTCAAGACTCAAGACACTGAGTGTCAACTTGAGCTCTTGTTGAATCTTCTCTAAGTCTTTGATTGCTGATTGACAATTTGATCCCTTTAAGACTCCGACTCAACTCACTGACTTGACTCACGAAATATGCCAACACCAAAAAGCCGTAACAATCTCCCCCTTTGGCAATTTCGTGACAAAACCCAAAAATACATAAAAACGCTCAAGTCACTCATCTTAAACCAAAAAATCGAAATTCAATGTCATCACCAAAACATTGATTTTCTTTGCGTGAAAGATCCAATAAATACAAAATTACATTTGAACCAAACAGTCCTAGAACATACTCTATGACTTAGGACTTGGAGTCTTAAAGTGATGTAATTCCTGCAAAACAAAACTCCAAACAAAATCAAACGTTAGTCGTTAGAAATTAAAATCCTACATTTGATTCGTCCTTTTGGTTCTTTTGTTTTTCGGCTCTTTCAATCTTTTCTTTATCTCCCCCCCTATCTTGAGCATCTCACATCTCTAACATGTTCTCCATGTTCTCCATGTTCTTGAGCATCATGTTCTCCCCCTTTGTGATACGATCATCATTTTCCGTTCTCCCCCATTTTTCATTTTCGTTTGTCCTCTCTTGATGATCTCATCTCCGTCATTTCTCTTCTCCCCCTTTTTGTCACAAATTGTCAAACAGTGAACATACTAGACAAAAGAAAATCTAACAACATTAGTTCATAGAGAAAGAGAGATAAAAGCTCAGTTCCGGTATATAACAAAAATGCAGATTGCGTACCGGTACCAGAAAGCAAAAATCAAATAATTTCTTGAAACAAATCCAGATTTTGGAAACTTTTCAAATACCGATTTGTATTCCATCAAGAAATCCATTTAAGTGCTTTGAAGAACAATGAATTCACAGAGATGTCATTCAATCCAAATTTCTTTCATTAGAATAATTTAGAAAAATAAAAACCAGAAAGAGTATGTAAGCACTTTAGCGCATCAACTTTAAACAAAAGTCATCGTTTCATGCAACAAGAAATAGATTATACCAAATCTATCAAAAATACTCAAAAATGAAACGAAAATTTATGAAAATTAAAACTCTTAAAGTTGAACACTTTCAATTACATCTAACCTGATCTTATGCGTAATGCCTTTATCAAATCATCAATTTTGGTAAAGAAAATGAAATACAAAGATCAATAGATGTTTGAAATCCCGATAAGTTAGATAATATATCTAGACAATCTGTTGAAGGAGTGGCTCTTTGAGCATCTTTTATCAAAAATCCCACCTTATACCAACCATGAAATATGACTGAGTCAAGTATTTCATTATGCATTTCATCAACATTTTTAAACACAAAAATTTGCTTTGCATACATGGGGTATCTTTTTCTTTCTTTCTTTTTCCTCCATGTGGTGGTAGTTTTCACACTCCTCATTGGGATGTAACTCTTTCCACATCTTTTGAGCATTTTACTTTTCTTTGACTCCCCCTCAATTGGCTATCAATTATTTAATATATAAGGTATTCAACCAAAAATTGATCTCGCATTCATACTCGACTAAGCAATCAAATATGATAATGACTATACCAAGAGATCATTGAGAGAGAAATTGACTTTGATCACTTAAAAGATGAATTAATTAACATAAATGATCATTGCAACATTGAAATATTATGATATCAAAAGCATAATAAATTTCTAAATGCGTGAAAGGATGCAATTAAAGTCAATTATGATTTATGCTCAATTAAACAACTCCTCTAATGAAGTGTCTTCAAGATTATGATTATGGAGTCAAGTTGATAATCCAAGTAAAATTAATTTGGAGTGAATGAACGTGAAGCCCTTTTTATTCAATGCACTTGTTCGTTAAAAACCCTTTTGTTCAAAAACAAAGTATAAAAACAAAGAGCATTGAAAAACATGTAATGCAAAGATTAAGAAAAATATGAAGGGAAAACCAATCAAAGCATTACATACAGTCATAAGCTATTTAGAACTTAAGACAAGGAAAGATATCACCTTTCCGAATCCAAAATCGCTGGATTTTGGGTTGTCTTGATTCGTTGTGGCCGGGGGTTGTCCGCTTTGACTGTTGATCCACCTTAGGTCTTTGCCTCGCAATGATCCACTTGTATGATTGATGTTGTGGCTCGGACCTTTGGTGGGTTGAGTGAACTCCTTTGACTTGATGTGTCTTTTGATTCCGTTGAGTCCGCTCCGTAGATGAAGTTGCCGAAGAATTCTTCTTTCTCTTTTTCGGGCAATTCTTCACCAAATGTCCTTCAAGTCCACATAGGTGACAAGTTCTTCCTTTCAATTTATTGTGGAACTTGAAGCATTCACAGTTTGGTTCTTTTTAAATCCCAAACCAACCTTGCTTGTTTGACCTAATCCGGACATACAATCTAGTTTCTTGGAACCGGTTGAAAGCCTTTGTATGTCGGATTTGAGTTCATGAACTTGCTTGGTCAAAGCTTGGTTGGTGACATGAATTTCTTCAAACTGCTTTTCAAGAAAACCAATCTTGTCCATATATGATTTAGCGTTTGTCTCCGATTGGTTTAGCTTTTCTTGGAGGATTTTATTGTTATCCAATAACCGTCCATGTTCCTCCTCGAGATCATGAAGTTTGATCTTTAAAGCTTGATTCTCGTCTTGAACTTCAAGTCGTTGCTTCCTCAACTTCTTGTTAAGTTTGGCCATCTTCTTTGATTCCGCAAGAAGTTGTTGGTATGCCTCAACGAGTTCTTCTTCGTCCGACTCCCCCTCACTTGATGACTCTCCTCCGGATGTTGATGTTTCATGCAAAATCAAAGGAATAGAGTCAGTGACTAAAGATGATAAGCACAAATTAGAAGAGGGAATTTGAGAGGCATGAAAAGCAACAATTTTTTCTTTTTCCTCTTCACTTGAGGTCGATTCATCGAAACTAGAATCGTCCCAAGTTTTTGCTTGCAAAGCCTTCTTTTTATGATTTCTTAGAAGGACAATCCGTTGAAATATGGCCGTAGCCTTTGCATCGATAACATCGGATTTCCCCTTCGAAATCATCTTTTTCTTTTTCTTTAGAAGGTTTTGCAACGCCTTTGAGTTTAGAGGATTTAGAACCCGATGATCCTTTAGATGGTTTCGTGGATGAAGATCCATCGGTTCGATTCTTCCAAAATTTCCGACGAAATTTCTTTGTGATCCGCGCCAATTGTTCTTCAAAATCGGCAAAAGAGATTTCATCGTCGGAACTCGATTCGTCATCTTCTTCCTTTGTTGATTTGAATGCAATACCTGTAAGCTTAGAAGAAGACTTGGAAGAATTTTGATTAGTAGGAAAAGTCATCTCATAAGTTTGCAAAGCACCTACTAATTCCTCTACACTCATCTCATCCGGATGACTAACGGTTTCAATGGCGGTAACCTTTGCCCTAAACCGTTCCGGAAGAGTCCGAAGAATCTTTCTTACAATTTTCGACTCCGGGATCTTTTCTCCTAAATTAGCACATGTATTAATTACATCTTGAAGTCTAGTGTAATAATCTGTAAACAATTCATGCTCTTCCATATGAATAGAGTCAAATTGACTTGTAAGCATCTGGAGCTTTTGAATTTTTACAAGATTAGTACCCTCATGTGTAATTTTGAGAATATCCCAAATTTCCTTCGCGGTTTCACACGCGGAAATTCGTGTAAACTCAGTCGAGGAAAGAGAATTAAATAAAGCGTTCATACCTTTCCCATTGTAAGAAGATCTTTCGATTTCCTCTTTGGACCATCTAGAGCGAGGTTTTGGGGTAGTAGAATTTCCTACTTCCTCAACAGGATGCACCCAACCGTATTCCACGGTTTGCCATACCCGCTCATCAATTGAGATGAGAAAAGCTCTCATCCGCACTTTCCAATATGCATAATTGGTCCCATCAAAAAGAGGAGGTCTAAAAATATTACCACTTTCACCCAACATGATAGATAAACCTAAAACCCGCTCTGATACCAATTGTAGAGTTTTTAGGATCCACAAGGATCTAAATAGGTACTATCAAACACCTAGAGGGGGGTGAATAGGTGTAATATTAAAAAACCAATCTCAGTGCAAAATAAAAACCAATGCGGAAAATAAAAATCAACACACCGAGATTTACGTGGAAACTCCAATCCAGGAGAAAAACCACGGGACCAACACGCAATAACAATCCACTAAGAAAAGAAGAATAACAAGGTGATTACCGACTCCACGGACTCAACCCCTCCTTCAACTTCTTCGGACCTTGCGCTGACCGATTGGATGTCCACGCAATAACAATCCACTAAGAAAGAAGAATAACAAGGTGATTACCGTCTCCACGGATTCAACCCCTCCTTCAACTTCTTCGGACCTTGCGCTCCACCGATTGCACGTCCACTGCACACGTTCGAATCCACGAACGCCACTCGAATCCACGAGCACACGTTTCGAATCCACGAAACGCCTTTAACACACCGAATCCACGATGCCACGTCGAATCCACGACGCAAACTCAGCCGGTAAGAATATTGGCTTCGATGGTGATCCTTTGCTTAGATTATCAATGAAGAACCATGGAAGGAATCTCTAAGCAAAGATTAGATCAATTCGACAAAAGATATGTTCTTGAAAGAACCATCGAATTGACCTAAAAGAGGCTATAAAGAAGAACGATAAAAACCTAGCCTCTAGGGTTGCTCTCAAGTGTTTTATAAAATGATCGGTATGCTCCCACGTTTTTGAGAAACCCTAAATGTCTATTTATAGTTTAGAAACCTTTGGAAAGAGATAAGAATCAAAAACATACCTTATCTGGAATTTTTCAGGACGGCGATCCGGATCGGATTTACTGCGATCCGGATCGTCGTAACGAGATTGACGATTCCAGAAAACCAAGGGTTCGGGATCCGGATTGCAAGGCCCGATCCGGATCGTTCATGAATTCAGCAAAATCCATGTTCGGGATCCGGATCGGAATGGCTTGGATCCGGATTGGATTTGCCAATGAACAATACCCTTCGGGATCCGGATTGGATCATCTGATCCGGATCCTGAACATGTCCCATGTCCAGTTTTTGATTTTTATGCAATTAAAAATTCATCCAAGTGTTTCTACACTATAAGAAAGTATTCGGATCACCAAAATTATTTAGTTAAACATACCTGATCCTTTTGAATACTTTCTTCTTGAGATTGATGTAACTGATCCACAATTCTTCATCTTCAATCTTCAAGACTCAAGACATTGAGTGTCAACTTGAGCTCTTGTTGAATCTTCTCTAAGTCTTTGATTGCTGATTGACAATTTGATCCCTTTAAGACTCCGACTCAACTCACTGACTTGACTCACGAAATATGCCAACACCAAAAAGCCGTAACATATTTAATCAAAACTGCTTGCATATTCAGTTTCCACAACGCAAAGTTCGCTCCATCAAACCGAGAAATCTCATACTTTATCGCTGAAACTTTTCCTGCCATCGTTTCACCGTCAACGAACTACGAAGAACCAAATGCTCTGATACCAATTAAAGGGGGAACTGGCCGTGGGATTACCGAGCACATCTCAACCCACACAGCACACGAGCGCAGCGGAAACAGGACCTTTCGTAGATGAAAGTAAACGAGAACGATCGTAGAAAACAAGCACGAGAATAACTAAGCAAATAAAACGAATAAGAACATACAAGGACACAAGGTTTACTTGGTTCGGCCAACAATGTGTCGCCCTACGTCCATTGGTAAGACCATCTCAATGCGTTCTTCGATTAATCCATGATATAAAAGTACAAGGAGTAAAATTGGATTACAAGAAACTCTCTCCCGAAGGCTCTCCACGTTTTCTCTTAATTAGAATTTTTTTTCAATGAAGCTCTAAAAAATAAAAAATGAATTATAAGAGTTAATATACTCTGAAAACCTAATTTTAATAGAAAGTAATTTTCACCGTCCATCCGAGTCTCCGATTCACTTCTAGTCGTTGATATTCTTTTAAGAATCCTCTTTAAAATATTTCTAAATCATCCCTAATCTTTAGGAATAAGATTGAATCGAATTAGGATTAAATCCAACATATTCAACCCGCTGCGGAGTTGAGTACCGTAATATCGACTCGAAACATGATTTTACATAATCTAACATTTTGTTCATTGTATAGATCAAGATCAATAAATCAAAATTTGAATTTACACAATCTATTTCTATTTTTAGAAGATTATTCGATTTTGATCATTAGTTTTATACTCATTTGATGAACTTTATTATAATTTAAAAAATTATAATTTAAAAAATTATAAAATTCGGTTTTTAAATACTCACTTATGGATCGTCAATTCAAAAGTTTTAATATAAAAAACGATTTATGAATACAAAGACCTTTGTACTCATAATTGTATAGTAATCTTGCTTTTAGGACTCATTGGTTGAATATAATTATAAATGCAGACTAGTTTAAGATGCACGCCGTTGAAAATGCATAGTTATAATTACATAGATCTTATTTGGTTGAACCTAGTAAAATGTGAGACAATTATAAATATTTTATTTAGTTATGTGCAGTTAATAAAGGCATTTATAAAATTTTATTATTTTATAAATAGAATAGTGATATTACCTACTATATAGAAAAAAAAAATACTTTCTGTTTGGAAGATTATTGGGCAGATAAGCTTATCTTTGTTTAATACTACTATCTTCAACATTGCAGTTGGAACTACCATTGATTTGGACGTACGTAGTTCCGACAACTGCATTTGAGTCTTCTTATATAATTTCAACCGCAGTAATTAAAAAAAAATAAAAATAAACTCAACTAAAATAACTAGGTTTGGTACTTGAAATCTCATGCATCAATTTTTTTTTTTCCTTGATGTGTGTTTTTTTTTTTTTTTTTTTAAATCTATTTACTTTTAGTAAAACAGAAATGAGAAATCTTTCACTTTTTCTGAGAATTTGGAATGTTGGCTTTTGACCAATAGCGTGATCTGATGAATTTGGAGAGAGTACCAAAAAAAAGAAAAAAAAGAAAAAAAAAAAAAGGACATGAGAACATGTAGTGCATCATTATCAATAGCTTTTTTTTTACTTTGTTAAGTTGTTATGTATTTGTTAATTGAATACGTAAATGAAGAGCTTTATATGTTGTGGAGTCCGAGCTTTCCCGCAAAAAAGAGGGAAAAAAAAATCTATCATTTGTTTATTCGTTTTCTAAATTTTCTTAATTTGTTAAAACTATTTTTGATTATTTTAATAAAAAATTGAGTTTTGCATGTAATATATATATTTTATGTCACATATTTTTAGTTGCTATTTGAATCTTCTTAATTATTATTTTTTTTGTCTGTGAATGTGGCATAGCTCATTTGATATTCACTAAGCACATAAGTGATGTTATAATTAAGACTATTTTTTAGCTATTTGTTGTAAAACTGAGCTTTTAAGTAACAAATTTTTCTAAAAAAAATTTAAATTAACCATTCCCTATTCACACACTCTTTATACTTGAGAGCAGTCATTTAGGGCCCGTTTGGTATTGAAATTATTTGGGAGATAAGGGGATATTCCTTTTATTTTTCGAAACACATAAGGAATTACAGGAATATTTTGTTTCAGTATAACTAGAATAAGTGGGAACTACTGTTCTCACTCTTCCCAACCACCCCATTACTTTTTCCTTGAATACCCTCCCACGTCTCCCGAGGCACCATTCCTTATCTCATTATTATATAATAAAGCTTGAGAACAAAAAAAGGTCATTTAAATCAATTAATACTTTTTATTCTTTTTATTTCTCATTATCATACCAAATACAAAATTTCTTATTTCTGGAACCATAACAAACATTTTTTTACACTAGTTTAGTACTTTATACGTATCCCTAGAATAACTAATTCTGTCTTATTCCACTACCAAACGAGACCTTACAGTAACCATCTTAAAATGAAAATAAAAAACCTTCACACTGCATGTCACGCCCCGAGTTTTGAAAAGCAGGCTAAATTTTTTTTTTTTTTTTTATAAATCAGAGTTCGCAAACCGGGCGTAACAGACCGCCACA
The DNA here is from genome assembly GCA_029168755.2 of Tillandsia fasciculata. Classification (NCBI taxonomy): domain Eukaryota; kingdom Viridiplantae; phylum Streptophyta; class Magnoliopsida; order Poales; family Bromeliaceae; genus Tillandsia; species Tillandsia fasciculata. The sequence goes on along the minus strand of CM054933.1, from coordinate 18,854,802 downwards.
TGTATAGTAAATTCCCTGCACAACTGGACAGAGCCTTTCCTATACATGCACGGTTAATCACAATCAGTCAATACCAGAGTAGTCTAAACTACGCAAACAAAACTAGTCAATCTATAATAAGTAAACTGAACTGCGGGAAATGAAATATACTGACTACATATGGGTCGGTACTATCGCCATCGTCTCACCAACGTGTCCCGACATCCCATCACCCAAGCGACCTGAAAAATGGTCACCCAGGGGGTGTGAGATACACTGTACATGTATCCAAGTGGGCACGACGAGCCGAGAAATAGCTAATCGTACCTACTGGGTACAAAAATCTGCGGATAGTAAGAGTCAATAGGGAAAGCTGAAAAACATAAATGTCTACTAATAATCAGAATCCATAGATAGGCTAACTAGGCAAGTAATCAATCATCAGGACTATAGACAAGAAATGCTGTAAATCAGGATATGTCAGTGATAATCAATCATAAAAGCGGTAGATCATATATGCTGGAAATCAACGGTATCCACAATAATCATGCATAAGGAACTGCAAATGATAAAAGCATGTCTACCGATACTAAAACTGGAAATAAACTGAGCAACAGTACAAGGTAAAAGTAATGCGTCAATAAGGAAACTACCAAACACCCAATCAAAAGCTACCATATTAGTCAACAAGACGTCAGGGATACCTTGCCGAACCTGGCACCAACCTGGCTGACATACTCCGGCACCCTCGGGCACTAACTTGGGAGTCAATACTCCGGCACCCTTGGGCACTAACTTAGGAGTCACGGGTCGTATACCAGACCACTTTACCGGTAAAGAACAAGCTCCACGGGGAGCGACCCCGGCCATGTTCGTGAAGTACAGCAGTGCGGGCGAATCATAATGATCAATCTCACGGTCTAGTGACCGGGTAGTCGGCAACATGCCGAGATCCCAACAGGGAATCATCAGTCAACATCTATCGATCAGGATCAATCATGCATATCGGAATATCAACAATATATCGGATGACAGGAATCAACATGTATAACCAGATCATGCAAATCTATGTACTGAAATATAAAACTGATAACAAGGTACATATGATATGTCTCACGTAGATCAAGATCTATCAGGAATAATCATAGGGCATGTCAATACAATCATCAGAGCTAATCTAGATAAAATCAGCAGGTATATATGACGAGTCTCAAGGATCAATGTCTATCAGGAAGATCACGTGATATATGCAGTCATCATAAGTCGTATAGGTATAATCAGTAGGCTAGTCAAAAACAGGTGTCCGACTGGACTAAAGCAACCAGAGGGCCAAAAAGCTAAAGCCCGGATCGAAAGTAACCCACCTGAATGTAGGCTGATCCCGAACTCCCGCACAGCTACTGGGAGGCTGGTGCTGAACTGCTGGGATCTGAACATATAACTAGAATCAATAACAGACTCCCTCAAACCCATCTCGACAACACTATAACAAGATAATGCTAACATGATCTTTTAAATTACTTAGACATCCATGTCTGATGACAACACTTGGACCAATTTAATCTTATATTCCATCTTTGGTAAAATTACCAAATTGCCCCTCCCGGGAATTCCTTTTGGATTTTCGGAAGATTCAGGCTTTAAAACTTAGCCGCTGGCTCAACCAGATTCTACTGGGACTCAACAGTCGGCTTGGTGAAACCGCAGTAATTTCTCAAACTACGCGATTGCCACCCGGATACCGTAAAATCGTCGATTTTGCCGATTTACAGATCGATATCCGATTTCCGCTCAACGAGAGCCGTTGGATTCCTAACAAAAAGCTTAGGAACCATTTAGACATTGTCACAAATAGTACATACTGTTACTTTTGCATTTAGACCCTTAGGGTTTCCGAAAATCACATTTTAGCGCTGCTTGAGCACTGTTTTCGCTCGTTCTTTTAACTGGAAATTAATTTTAATGAACCGTTACTTCCAGCAGGTGACATTTATCTTGCTGAACACCGTGCTCACCGATTTGCGACAGCACGGAACCCGAGGAAAAGTTCGGGCCATAAAGTTCCTTACTAACATAGGCTTAATCGCATTTTTAGTTCTTCGGCTCATCAAACTCAAAATACAACGCGAGCATCATGTCCAGTGACCCCAAATTAGCCTAGGGCACACTGTCGCAACTTCGCAAACAGCCCGGAACATTGTTTTGTTCAAACATTACATTTTAAGGTTGGTCTATCTACAACTTGGAATCTAATCATCAAACAACAAAACTTTGTATATCAAAGTGGCTTTGGACAATGCCAGGATACCAGTGCTCACTCTAATTTCAGTCCAAAGTGGCTGGATCAACAGATTCGAGTTCTTTGCTCTCTAACACTTCGACAAAACACCATACACACATCCACACAGATCCCATTTGATCTGAAGTGAGCACTGAGCTCAGGGGATGATTCTAAACAACTTTCATATTTTACACAAACCCTAATTCCAACTAAATCCTCTTTTAAGCATTTCATCAAACACCTTGTGTGCGCAAAAATAAACAAGCAACCAAGCTTTTTGCCCGGCTTGTCCACTGCACAGGGGCATCTTGGGGACTTCCAACTTGTATGGAACACAAACATACAAGGTTTAAAGCTTACCTGGGTAACTTTCCGGCGACTGGAGGCGACGGCGGCGGCCGGAGATGGTGCTTGGGCAAGCAATAATGGTGCAACCACCAAGATGGACCCACTTTAAATGTATAGGTTATCAGGTCAAAGTAAAATGTTAGAAGCAATCTATTAGAGGTTTAGGACTAACCTGAGTGGCTGGCCGGCGGCGGAAAGCGCCGGCGACGCGCGGTGGTGGAGCTCGGCCAACAATCATGGTGCAACTTCCGAGGGAAGAAACCCCACGTTCAACCTCCCATGCAAGTGCATGGGGAGTTTCCTACGGACCAAGGGACCATACCTGGGTTGCCTTCCCACTTGACGGAGCTCCGGCGATCGCCGGGGATCGACTTCTCCAAGCTTCAAGTTTTCCGGCCACCATTAATGGCGGTTTCCGGCCGGTGAGGCCTGGGCCGGCTCAAGATGGACCAAGGTAGTCCTCTCGGTCCCCTGGTGCCTGCTGGGTAGTTTGCCGGCGGCATGGGGCTGCGGCGGCGCCGTACGGCGAGGAACGGCCGCGGTTCAACATTGGCCAGTTCTAGGGCATCTCCGATCTCCGTGGATTCTTCACCGATCAACTCCATATTTTAAGGGTAGCTTGTAGTCACCAAAAGGAATGGAATGAACGGTTTTGATCTTGGTTTTATCGGTTGCATGAAGTCTGGGATCATCCTCGGCCGCAACACGATAATCCGGCAATAGTTTGCTCCTGCCGGCGGCCGGGGCGACGGCGACGGCTCAGACTTCACAGAGATAATCCACTCTATGTCAGGAACACACTATATGGTCCAGAGTTCATTTAAAAGACAACTCTTCCATAACTCACCTCGTCGGAATTTCGGTGAAAAGAGGGATCCCCGCCGGTGGCGCGCGGCGGAGCTAGGTGCCGGGGTTCCTCGGGCTGGGTCTCTGAGGCACAGAGGTGCCTCCAGATATGATCTGGAGCAATCCCGAGTCCACCTGTTGCTTCCTTCTTCACCCAAACCCGAGATCAAGGGTCCTTTGCTTGATCTTCTCCTTCTCCGGCGTGGGACGCCGGCGGCCGGTGCGGCGCCACCGAGGAGTGCGGCGGAGAGAGAGGAGGGCGTTGGGGCTTGCGGCTGGGGGTGGCTCGGGGCTTAGGGTTTTAAGAACCTAGCTGCAGTATATATACCTATATATATAGTTTAGGTACAATTGTTGTTTAGCCCTTCTAGCTTCAGTATCTATTGTCCAGTCCCTCACTGTACACTTATCTCACATCCTAGTCCTTCTTCAAAGGGGTGGCACGCAAAACGAGGCAAGAATTATAGGGTTTATTGTGCAAATACCATATTTTTCGCCTTATTTCACGCTTTTCGAGGCATTCTAGTCGTCAGATCTAAAAACGAACTTCTCCACGACGTCCGGCTCGACGAATCCTATCAGGTAGCGATTTCCGTTTTTCGAGAAATCGTCCGGATAAAATTTGGGTCCAAGATTACTGTATCAAAATACAGTTTATCGCGCTTTTCGAGACTCTAGGGTCGTCGAACGGAAATTCCGTCAGCGCCATTGCGTCCAGATCGGTGAAACCGATCGAAACGACTACCTGGATCACTACATTCGAAATCCGAACAGTGAATTGGTCAGCGTTGCATTCGTCGGAGTCCCGAAAATTGGGGTTACTATTCATCCACAGTAATCACTTAAGTGCACTGTGCAGCATGCCACTGTTACATTGGTCGCGGCAATTTGCCTGCTTCTTCATCGATTTCTGGAAGATCCGACCGTCAGATCGAAAAGTGCTGAATATGAATCTCGTTCAGTTCGACGAGACGATCGCCACGGTCAATTAGGATTTCCAAGATCATGTCTGGATTGGAAAGTAGCCTTTTTGCCTCGTAAATCGTGCAACTTGCACACTGGCGATTGACCAATTAGGTCAACACAGGTCTTTTTAATTCAAACCAGCTCAAAATTCATTTTTACTCTATTTATTAAAATAAAATATTTCGAGTTTCTACACTGCAAGAGTCCAAAAATAAAATATTCATGTCTAACTACATTTTGATTCAAATCTATCAAATCCAATTGTTAATTAATTACCGACATAATTTAATTAAATTTAACTAATCTGATCTGTCTATAATAAAAATAAGACTTAATTATAAAACAACCTTCTAAACTTTCCCTATTGCATCAAAATATATATTTTTTTATATAAAAAATTTAAATAGTAATTTTTTATATTTTACTATTGTCTCAAATAAGTTTCATCATCAAAATTTTTTATCTAAGATAATAGTTACATGTTGACATAGCGTTAGATAGCAGCCATTCCGTGAGTGAAAAAAGAAAAATTTTATTTGTACACTTCAAAAAAAATATACAGATCTTACGCTTCTAATTTTAAAATTTATAAAAATTTAAATAATTTGAGTAAAAAAATTTAACTTACAAGTAGAGATATAATGATTCTTAAATAAAGATGATGTAAAATACACACTTTAGCATTGTTCCCAAGAAAAAAAAATAAAAATAAAAATTGCACAAAGCTCTCTCAACTATAGGACATTTTGAACCAGGCCCTCTTCCCTCTATTTGTACCCAAAAATCCCACTTTTTCCTTTCCTATCTTCTCTCTCTCTCCCCTCTTCACAAATTAAACTCCACTACCCTTTCCAGGAAGACAAGCAATTTTTTCATAGATTCAAATAAAATCTTTGTACAATTCCAAGTTTATATATATATATATATATATATATATATATATATATATATATATATATATATATATATATATATATGAGGACTGCTATTTGTACACCCCTGTTAGGGGTGTATATCATACACCCCTAACATCAACGGCTGGGGATTGAAAGTAAAAATCCACCACCCTATTCTCACACCCTCTTCCCTGCTCACACCCACTATCTCTCTCTCTCTCTCTCTCTCTCTCTCTCTCTCTCTACGACGCCCTATTTCCCTCTCTCCGTCACGCCGCATTTCCCCTTTCTCCTCTCCCTCCGCCAAAACCGCCACTCTCTCTCTCGCCCTCGCACGCTAGTGCTCTCTCGCGCTCGCTCTCTGGCTTGCTAGGGCTCTCTCTCGCTCTTTCTCGCTCGCTAGGCCTCTCGACCAGCACCCGAGGACTTCTCAAGCAGGGCTTTCTCCCCTCCGTCGGTGTAGGGTTTCCTTCACTCGCATTTCGCAGCACCCGAGGACCGCTCTCTCTCTTGACTTTGAAAATACAGAGTATTTACAGGTACATTCAATCCCAGCCATCCCTGTTAGGTCTGCTCCTATATAGCTCTCCATTCCAAATTGATATAGATGTGTTAAGCACAGTTATAGATGTTCCATGTACAGCTATTGATGGGTTTGGTACAAATTAAAGTTGGCACCCAATTACACCATTTTCTTTGTACAGAAATAAGTGTACTGGTACAATATGTACATTGTGTACCGGTACCAACCTCAGGAACACATATGTACCGGTACACCTATTAGTGTACCGGTACACTTATTTCTGTACCTGTACACTGATTTCTGTACCGGAATACCCCTGTAATATTAGGGTCAAGAATTTAAAGCAAAAAACACTGCAACATCTACCTTAATCTTCTAGAGGAGATTATAACCAGTCATTCCAGGCATGCTATATGCTGTGATGATCAAATTCACCTTAATGAACCGAATTCTTGTAATTGTTCAGGACTATTGACCTTTTAAAGAGCTGTACAACATGAATATATGGGTACCATATATTACAATTGTTACATTTATTACAATTTGCAATTGGTCAGGAATATTGGTTTAGGTAATAGCTATATATGGTTTTTGAAAAGTCATATAGACAAAACGGATTAGTTGTATGCTTTCCTTGCTTTCATCAGTGCATATATAGCTCTTTAAACAGTCCATATTGCTTTGAATAGTCCATAAATTAATGTTGTACTAAGATATGATTTTATCAATACAAACTGATATGGTGATTATAATCCAGCTGAAGATATGGTTTCTACCAGAGCTATGTCATCGAGTAGAGTGGCCAAGGAGGCCAGCACTAGTAGTCATGGTAGGAGAAAGAGCCCAACGAAGACTCAATTGGTTTGTGGAAGATGTTTTCCAAAACATCTATACAATACGATGAATGTACAAGAGTCTCCCAAGACTGAGGCCAACTATACCACTGCTGGCCCAGCACTAAGGGAAGTTATCTCTACTGAACAAATGGCACTCTTGAGAACAACGCCATTTGCTTCATATATTGACCTTCCACCTCAAAAGCAAGACCTTGTATTAGTGGATACTCTCCTAAGTTTTTGGGATGATGAGAACAGAGGTGTTAGAATCGGAGATACTTTCATTCCCCTGATTCCAGATGAAATAGCTGTCTTGGTTGGGTTACCGACGCAGGGGGAGCCGATAGAATGGTCAAAAAAGAGTATAAATTCTAATATATTTGATAAATACTTTAATGGCGAGTATAAGCACGCTGATAGCAGAAAACTTCGTCATATCTTATACACTCTTGCTGGACAGCAGGGTGGGGACGCCGTCACCGATTTTGTCTCAATTTTCGTATTATATGTTTTTGCGACGGTTCTCTTTCCCACTAGCCACTACAATGTGCCGAAGGCTCTGTATAGATATATAGATGATATACATAGAATAGGCGACTATGCCTGGGGGCATACTGTATATAATTTTCTTGTAAGTTCTATTTCGAAAGCATCCCGTCATGTAAAGCATCGGAATAGAGGGGACGAAATAAAAGCCGGCTATATTGATGGGTGTACAGTAGCGTTCACGGTGAGTACAATTATAAATTAGTGTTTTAATATATTTTATTTTTAAAATATTTATATGTTCATTCCATTACTGATAAGTCATGATGACTCTGCATGTAGAGCTGGGCGTATGAGCATATAAAGGGTTTGGGTACTTCTGATGGGGATAAGGCTGTCCCACGGATGAGAAAATGGAAAGGTTCAGTAGCATTTAGGAGCTATGATAAGCTTAGGAAAAAATTGTTGTCTTATTTTCCTTTAGAGGTAATAAATTCTTTACGGAATTTTAATTTTATAAATCTCCTTTAAAATTATAAATGTAAATATGTAATGTTATATATATATATATATATATATATATATATATATATATATATATATATATATATATATATATTTATATATTGCAGGTTATACCCAACTTTACCTATCGTCCGGAAGAAATGTATATATTAAATCGTATGGCACGTGTTGGGCAGCTGCCCCAGGTATTGTATAAGTTAAGGATTATATATGTTATGATGTGGTTACTTTACTAATTTCCCTACTTACCGTCTTTGCGTTCTTCTTTATTGATTCAGATTCAACCAGCTACTCCTGTCGCTACTTCCTCTAGAGCTGGGGATGGTAGCAATATCAGAAATTTACTTAATAATGTGGAACAAGCTCTTTATGGCCTTGAAGAGTGGATTAAAATCTTGGAAGCAGAGAATATAAAGTTAAAGGATATAAATAAGAAGCTTCAGGATCAAATTGATAGCGGCTCTGCTGTTGCAGCAGGAGAAAGGGGCGCGACAGCCGATGTCGAAAAAGAAAATGTTGAAGATCAGGCTGAAGGTGGGCAGCACACATTAGGGAAAGAAACGTTCGAACATCCCGTTGATGGTGGTGAGATTAATATAGTGGTGCCCACTGCCGATATTAGAATCGAGGTCCCGTCAAGAATTGAAAGGATTAAAGCCCGTGAAAGGAAACGAAAGGAATTATCAGATGATTTCACGGCCGGGACAAGAGGACGTAAAGCATATTATACTAGAAAGCGCCGCCTTGATTCTAAAGAGCAGGGGTCGAAAGAAACTGAAGCATCAGATTCTGCTTCCGGGGCCATTGCCGACGTCCTTATGGTATTATTGTATTATGTTTATTGTATTGAAACTTAACAAATTTATAAAGTATGACAGTTGCATAATTTTTTGAATGATAACAGGCATTAAAAAAAGAGTATGATGATCCAGAAGGTGGAGTTTCATCCATCAATGTTCCGGATGAACCCTCTCTGGATAGCTCACCCGGATTCGTTATTGAGTCTCGTCGCGAATATCCGGGTCGAGATAACATTCCTAAAGAGGATGATTTTGCAATCAACTTTTTTATAGCACAACCAATAACTAAGTTAGTCCACCATATCATATATTCTTTTAATTGTTATATATGTCTATTTCCATTTTCGCATTACTTAGCATAATATTTTTAATTCTTTTTGATAGGGGAGCTATATGGGAAGATAGCACCAAAGGATCGGATTCGCCTTCTATTAGTGGCGAAATCCTCCGACACTTCTTATTTGGAGGGCCGACCCGCGATGAGGTTCGTGCAGTGAAAACGACAAAAATACAGTTAAATCTTGTAATATATATATATATATATATATATATATATATATATATATATATATATATATATATATATATGTATGTGTGTGTGTGTGTGTGTGTGTGTGTGTGTGTGTGTGTGTGTGTGTGTGTGTGTGTGTGTGTGTGTTTTAACATAATTTCTTGTTGTTTTCTAATATAGGTGATAAATGTATATTTTCATATTCTTAATACGATGAATATGAAGGGTGTACAGAAATTTAGCCATCCTGCTCTTTTTTGTCGAACAGAACTTTCGGTGAGTTTCATATTTGTTTCAGTATTATATTAATTTTATCAAGTTACATTTATATATATATCATCTTAATGAAACCACGAATTATCCCAGAGTGTCTTTTTAAGATGAAATTTAGCTATTTTGTATATATATGACATCACATTTGATAATTTAGTATGTACTCAATCTCACAATTTACATCTCTTATATTGTGACATTAAAATCTGATTCCTGTTATATTGCACAATTAAAATGCTGAAACATAAAAGAATCTGAACTGTTAAAAACAGTAGTCATTCAATATTTATTACCTTTTGTTTATTTACTTATGTTGCATTATTCACCGTAATTTCATTCATTCAACCCTGTTGTCGTGATAAGCATTTAGCAAAACTAAGATTGGAAGGATTTGATTATTACATTGATGTTGTAACTATATTCCCTTTTATGTCCAGATGCACATACTTAACAAGATGGCAGGAATAGGGCCGGACCAGGCCATCACAGCTGACTTCATCCGGAATGTTGCCTATGATTCGGCTTCCGTACGGCACTTTTTGGAAATAATAACTCCGGAAAGTATTACCTGTAATAGATTTATAATTATTTATGTAAATAGTAATTGGCATTGGCATTTGCTTGTCATTGATTTGAAGGAATCCCATTTTGAGAGTTGGAATTCCTTGTGGAGTCATCGTGTGGCAAAGGATGCGGCAAACGTATTGGTATGTATATTACTTTTATATTTATTACATTGATATATGCATAGAAGATTGACTTCACTATTTCTCTTATGCAGGCGAGGTGGTTTGCAGCCTATTTTGAGTTTATCCTTGAACAACGCATCCGCCACCCAAATGTCATCTGGCAGCTTGATTGTCAGCAACAAGGTTCGACTGAGGTTGATTGTGGCATGTACACATGCCTATTTGCTGAAAGAATTGTAAGAGGCGGCTCCCCCGATCTTTTGGTTTATGAAAAAGATCCCCCGTTTTTCCGAGCGCACATGGTGAGCCAAATCTTACGAGATCCCTGTTGCGTGACTTCTAGTTCGATGCATACAAGTCTTCCGTAAAGATAATTATGTACAATAAATACTTTGGTTTAATTTATATGTTGAGTTGTATTAATATGTTGTATATCCGATGAATATTGTATTGAGTCATATATACGATTCATTGTATTCCATTTTTGATCAGTTTGATTTTAGTTTAATGTTGAGTTGTATTGATTTGTTGTAGAGCAGATGAATATTGTATGAATTCAGTGTTTCCCTGTTTTGATCAGTTTCAGTTTGATATTGTATTGTATCAATCTGTTGTAATTTTTATGAATATTGTATTGATTCCTTTTATTGATTCATTGTATCTTAGTTATGATTGGTTTGTGTTTTATGATGAGTTGTAGTCATTCGCTGCAAATGTGATTATTTTTATGCTCATTACCTCACTAATTTAATTTTTTCCTATATTTTACATTTTATAACTTTATTTTATATTAAATATAAATATTTTATTAAATTATAATTGTTTCAAAAGTATTAATTTTTAAATTTTAATCTATATACAATTCTTTTATATAATTGTACCGACAAATTTACTCAGGTTCTCAATACTGAGTACCGTTAGTGAGGAATCCAAGTGTGTGGTGTTTCTGGTTTTGAGGACCAGAAATTTGTACCGGTACACATTGTTCAGCTTTTGGGTTTTGATGAACTTGAATTGGAAGCGGATGCGGCATTCAGTACCGGTGCTCATTAATTAGTACCGGTACATAATCTTCCGTTCCGGTACATAACATTCAGTACCGGTACATAATCCTTAGTTCCGGTACTAAAAAATGTACAACCCAAGTGCCTCACAAACATATAGGCTTACCCTTCGGTTGCTCATTATGTACCGGTACTCAAGATTGCGTACCGGTACAGAGTGATCCGGTACACTTTTAAGTTCCTCAAAACCCGAAAGTATTATTCATGGATTTATCCCTCAGTACCGGTACGCAACCTAGAGTACCGGTACTTGAGGGAGAAATCCAAGAATACTACTTTCGGGTTTTGAGGAACTTGGGTAAGTACCGGAACCATTTGTACCGGTACGCAATGATCAGTACCGGTACTAATTGACGATTGCAAGTGTGATGCTTTCGGGTTATGAGGAACTTGGATGTGTATCGGATCACTCTGTACCGGTACGCAATCTTGAGTACCGGTACATAATGAGCAACCGAAGGGTAAGCCTATTTGTACCGGAACACAATATATATGTACCGGTACACTTGTTCTTCTCACTCAGTCGCGTTACATGAAACTTCATCATACAATACCGGTACCGGAACTCATAAATTAGTACCGGTACTTCTTTGTTTAGTACCGGTACTAATTTATGAGAATCGGTACTTTGTGTTAAAATTTCAATTGACTTTAAAAACTTGAAGAACTTTTAAATTTTGGGATTTAACAAATAGAAATATCTGTTAAGAATAGATACTTGGAAAATTGTGTAGTAAGTTGCTTCTCTAAAACAGGTAATGACAAAAGGATACTCCAGAACTAATCAATATAACTATTACAGCACCAAATAAAAAATATTCTAGAATAATTCATTTTAAATGTTGGAGAACACATTGAGGCAATTGCAGAACATTCATATGCAACAAATCAGCTTCTCAGAATTACATCTCCAATTCAAATCCCGGAAACACAGTGCAGTCATCTTTTCAGATTTACAATTCCAATCCTTTACAACATACAAGTTACCATAGTACAGTCATACATCTTAAATTTGTACATGTGAATTAACCATATACCAATCACAATCAGCTTGGCTTATGACCCCCTTTTATACACATATTGCCACAATTATTATAACCCTAATGATTTACAGATTAGTTGCATTTAAATCTATTTATAATTCAATCTACTCATATTTACATGCATCAATAATTCACTTGAAATATTAAATTTACAATACCCAAGCATTAACAGCATCAGAAAATAGAAGAACATGGGGAAAAAATAAACAGAGTAGCAGTTTCATAACCAACCAAGCATATGTAATAAACAACATTCGCAACCCTCCACACCTCCCCCCCCCCTCCCCACTCACTTGTAGTTTTTCTTCAACATCATCAATATAAGAAGTAAAGACCTTATCGGCCAAATGCAGCATCACCTTGCATCAAAGGCCTATGTTGATTGCCAGCAACCAAAATAGCCTTGAACCGGCTGAATGGAACCGCCATGAAACTCCTCTGTCATCATGCCAATAAAACAGCCATTAGGTTCTTAGTGACAAGTGACTGAAGCACAATACCAAACCTTACAAACTGTCACATGGCGTGAATGTTAGCAACAGCGATAACCAGATTATATCTAGATTAAAACCTCAAGGAAGGCTCCAGAATTGTTAATTTAAAAACAATAAAAATCCTGGAACAATAGCCATAATCTCCTACATTCACAAATTGTACCACCATACTTCTCACCCTACTTACGTCATAACAGAAAGGAGAGATGAAATTCAACAAATGGCAACAATACATCAGATTGAGTAGTCTTCTGTACCATAGCAACGCGGCTTAAATGGCATTGCCTAATTCAATGTGAAAGGTATGATCATTGGGAAGTTACTAAATTTCCTGAATGCTATTATAAATTTCAATATAATTTTTAATATGTTTCCACCAATTTCTCTTTGCCTCTCATTCACAAAAAATCAGCTAAAAATCAAATAGCCTAAGCTAGCACTACAATTTTCAGCTTAAGACGATAGCCTAAAAGACACAAATGCTATTTTACATACCCTAACCTCATCATGTTCATTTTCAATACAGCTTACTCAACCTGATACGCTCCGCATAAATTACATGACCAAAATGAGAAACGCAAAACATAAGAAAATAATGCTGGAACAAATTCATATACAAGCAGATATGATAAAAATCTTTGCAAATGTAACTCTAAATTTATCTTCAATAGAATAAAAAATACCTCATTGTTGATGTTAAATTGCAGTTTAAGTTGCTGAGGCTGCAATTTTTTCCGTTGCCATCGTCGGCCTAGAACTACAATCCCCACTAAAACAGCAGCCACAAATACATACCAAATTGTGTTAGTCTCTTTTGCCTTACTATACATACACTCAGCCTGCCTCTTCCACCATGCTTTAGAGGGCACACCAGATCCCTCATTTCCGCTACCTTCCTTCAACACAGAAGCATCAACAAGAGAAGAGTCTGCAGACATGTTGCTAGGATCATGGGGTTCAACAATCCCACTGCTTTCACTACAATAAGCCGATCTACTTATTTCTCTCTCAGAATGAAAAGCATTAAATTCAGAAGAGGTGTATATAGAAGGCTCTTCCCCAATCAAGCCCAGACTTCGCAGAGTCTTGCCATCTCCAAACTCCATGTCACCAATTACAATCATACAGCTTAGATTTGTACATGTGAATTAACCATACATCTTAGCACAAGTGTTCCCTTACGACAACATACAACTTACAATCACCAAATGTCCAATTCTATACAACAAATGTTTGCGTACAGGAAAGTCATCTGTTCATAATTACAACACAAATTATACTTCAACATATTTCTTTACCACAGTACAATAATATCTGACCAGATACATGAATATATTCTGCTTTTGTAAGGCAGCTGATTTTGCTGTAGATAGTCATATGTAGTTGTGTTCGCCTTCTTTCTCTTCTATATATTATTATTAATAATAATAATAATAATATTATTATTATTATTATTAATATTTTGGCAGGGTTACATACGTGACGAAGAGTTCGATCCGAAGAAGTGGGTCATTCCTGGTTTTCATTATTATTCTAAGGATGGAAACAAAATGTCCCCCTTAAATTCCTAAGATGTATATATTCAGCGAAGGAGGTCCATCAAGAGTAAGAGAATTGCTGATTCTGTTGAGGCACTTATAGGCGCATACCTTAGTACTGCTGGTGAATTGGCGGCACTCATTTTCATGAAATCGATAGGAATGGAAATATAGTTTCACAAGCAAATGGTGGTTGAAAAGCCAGTATTAGTGAATCCTGAGATGCTCATCAATCTGGAACAATTGTAGGGATCGCTGAATATATAATTAAGCAAAACCTCCAATTGTTCCAGATTGATGAGCATCTCAGGATTCACTAATACTGGCTTTTCAACCACCATTTGCTTGTGAAACTCTATTTCCACTCCTATCGATTTCATGAAACTGAGTGCCGCCAATTCACCATCAGTACTAAGGTATGCGCCTATAAGTGCCTCAACAGAATCAGCAACTCTCTTACTCTTGATGGACCTCCTTCGCTGAATATATACATCTTAGGAATTTAAGGGGGACATTTTGTTTCCATCCTTAGAATCATAATGAAAACCAGGAATGACCCACTTCTTCGGATCGAACTCTTCGTCACGTATGTAACCCTGCCAAAATATTAATAATAATAATAATAATAATATTAATATTAATAATAATATTAATAATAATTAATAATAATAATATTAATAATAATAATAATATAGAAGAGCAAGAAGACAAATACAACTACTTATCACTATCTACAGCAAAATGAGCTACCAAACTAAAGCAGAATATATTCATGTATGTGGTCATACCGGAAGATCATGGGCGCATCTTATCCGTCAGATAGCAGCATTGGATATATTTGAAAAATATAGTGACGAAGAGGCGTAATTTATTACTGAGTCTTCAAGTGCTTCTAATGCTTCCAATGAGCATTCCTCTTGGCATTTCTTATTGGTCATAGCTTCCAATAGCTGCAATACCTGCTAACACTCATAAATGATTATTAAGAAGTGACATGTTTAAAACAAAATAGTACTTACACATGGAGGGATAAAAAAAAAAAAACAAAACTGTAAAAACACTAATGTTGCTTAGGATATGCCTCAAAAGCCACATAGTGAGCATGTACTATTTGGCAAATTTCAGAGTGGAAACTAGGTGTAAGAACTTGAATTTTTGTAAATAAATAAATAAATGAAATTGATTTGAGTCAAGTTGAATCTGGATCATATATGGCTCAAATAGCAATAGGGCCCCCGTTCTGCAGTATAATTTACACAATTAGTGGGCCAGAAATATCACTTTTCAATCCGAGCCTGATCTCGAAGATCGGAGACCACGAGTACGACCGTCACGTCGAAACGAGTGAAAACCATATTAAACTTGTTCAGATCTGACGGTCGGATCTTCCAGAAATCAGCGTCGAAGCCGGTGGGACCCGCGACTTAAGTCGCAGGTACAGTGAACAGTAAAGCCTAGTTTTCGAGCCCCTTCGCGCCAACGTTGAGCCAAATCACTGTTCGGAATCCGAACATAGCACTTCAAATAGTGGATCTTAACGGTTTCGTCATTCTGGACGCAATGGCGCTGACGGAATTTCCGTTTGACGACCTGAAGTCTCGAAAAACGTGAAAATAGTGTTTCGGAGCTGTATTTTATGGATCGAAAGTTTATCTGGACACTATTTCGAAAAACTAAAATCGCTACCTGAAAGGTTTCGTCGTGCCGGACGTCCTGGCGAAGTCCGTTTTTCGATATGACGCTCGGATCTTCTCGAAAAGCGAAAAATACAGGGAAAAGCACAGTTTTTGCACAAAAATCCCTAGAGTTCTTGCCTCGAATTGCGTGCCATGGGTTGGAGAAGGACTGGGTTGTAAAGAAAGTGTACAGGGAGGACTGGACTGTGAGATATCGAAGCTTGAGGGGCTGTAGTGCAATTGTGCAATCATGCACTATTCGAAATCCAAACTCCACCTCTCTCCGCATTATAACCGCAGCCTCAACCCCTCTATCGCACGTCTTCAACAACTCTCCACTTCCCTCCGCACACTCCTCGCCAGCCCCGCACCAGCCGTCGCAACCACCACGTCGCCGGAAACGAGAGAAGATCAAGATCCATCTTGATCTCGGGTGGCTCGGTAAAAAGGGTACTCGGGGAGAGCCCTTGATCACCAAGGCCTAGTCTAGCGAGGTTCCTCGTGAAGCCGCGTCCGAGCCAGGGTGACCCCGTGCCAGCCGCCGCCGAGCGCCGCCGTGGAGGACACCCTCCATCTTCCAAGTTTCCGGTGAGGTAAGTTCTTGCAACTTCCTTTTTCTCTCGGGCAATTGGACATGACCAGGATGCTCCTGATACTGAGAGCAACAATCGGATGCAGGCTGAGCCGGCGCCGCCGACCCGATTGCCGGCGGGAGCAACCCCGCCGGATTATCGGATTCTTGACCGATCTCTGGCGCGGGCTTCATCTGGCCGTCGAGGAGCAGATCAGAACCGTTGGATCGGCTCCTCTCGGTGACTGCAACGTCCCCACGAAGCCCCATCGCGATCGGTTGAGGATCGGGCTCGAACGACATTGCCCTAGGAACCGTCATTTTGGCACTTTGGCCGACCGCGGCCGTCCGGCGCCGCCGCGTCCCCCGGACGCCGGCCAACCCTACACCAAGCATCACAGTGAGGAGTGGAAGCCTTTGGGCCATCTTGCTCCGGCCCGGAACCACCGCGCCGGAATCTACCATTAGAGCTCCTCCGAGCTTGACCGAGCTTCTCCGGCGCCGCCTCGCCGGCGCCCCTCGATCGCCGGGAACCCCCAGGTAAGCTTATCTCGTGCTCCTGAGTCCAATCATGGCCTTGCATGGGGATCTTAACGTCGGTTTTGTGACATGCAGAGTTGCACCTGATTGTGCACTCGGGCTCCCCTCCGGCCAACTCCGGTGATCCGGGCCCCGGTAACCCGTACAGGTAGAACCTATACATCATTTAAAGGACCCCCAGCACTTTTGTTTTGGGCTGTGTTGACCTTGTTGCATGTTCCAGCAATCCACCCCGAGTTACCTATCTTGGGCTTATCTCCGGCCGCCGCCGCCTCCGGCCGCCGCCGCCCGACCCAGCTTGGACCCGAGACTTCCTGGAACCCTCAGTAATCTGGTGCTCACCTTCGTTGGAGCTTGGCACCAAGTTTTTCCAAGAAGACTCAACCCGAGCCTTGGCTTGTTGGTGGTGCTACTCCGGCCGTCTTTCCGGCCGACCTCCGGCGCGCGCAAGGTGAGCACTGCACCCCTCTGTTAATACTGAACCCCATGCTCAAGCTAGATCACATTAAAAGCATGTATATAATAAGTTGTATCAAAGTTGTAAATTGGACTATAATGGAACATGGGCCAACTTTCAATTTGGGCCTCGTGCCAGCCCAACCTTGTGAGCATGGGGTCCGTCTCGACATAACGGACGCGCTGAAATTGACGGCGTCGTCGTTGGACCCCCGGATTTTAAGAACGAGCCGAAACAATCGATAATAGAAATGTTTAAATGCAATTTTTAATAATTTATGGACCAGAATGCAAAATAAACATGCAAGCTGACCTTAGACAGTGTTTACGCACCACCTGGGCATTTTGTTAGGGTCCCGATGATCCCCGTTGACCAGGAATCAGATATCGATCGATAAAATGACCAATTTGACCCGTTTAAACCTTCGGTTAGTGTAACGTCGTCGGGAAAGGGTTGTGTGAGTTTATTACTGATCATGCCTTCTTATACAGGGCCCAGTTGTTCAGCACCAGCCTCCCAGTAGCTGCGCGGGAGTTCGAGGATCTGCCGTCATCCAGGTGGGTTATCTTCGAACCGGGCCTCAGCCTTTTGGCCCTCTGGTTGCTTTAGTCCAGTCGGACACCTGTTCTTGACTTGCCCTGCTGATTTTACCTATATGACTTAGCCTGACATATATTGATCTCTTTTGACATAGCATGATCCCTCTGATTGACATTGACCTGATTAGACCTGTGATTGAGATTTCTTGTCACGATCAGCCGATTCTCATATACATACTCCCTGATTATTCCTGACTGATCCTGATTGATTGATATATAGATATGCATGATTGATTGATTCCGATAGACAGATGATTCCCTGTTGGGATTTCGGCGTGTGCCGACTATTCGGTCACTAGACCGTCAGATTGATCATTATGACTTGCCATGCACTGCTGTACTTCACGAACCTGGCCGGGGTCGCACCCCGTGGAGCTGGTTCTTTATCGGTAGAGTGGTCTGGTGATAGACCCGTGAGCCCTTGACAGGGGTATGTCAGCGGATCGGGTGCGGATCGGTGGCTTTTGCCTGAGGTCCTCCGGGACCAATAGTGACGCATGATTGGACATTTGGTTTTCTACATTTGACGCATTATTCTTACTTGTATGATTGTTCAGTTATTTCCAGCATGATTCTTGTAGACACCTTTTATTTCCTATCTGTATGATTTACCGCTTTTACGACTGATTATCACTGACATATCTGAGTTACAGTATTTCTTATCTGTTTCCCTTATCTTGATTAGCAGTAGTTATTGTTACTTCCTGCTTTCCTATAGATCTTTACTATCCGCAGATTTTAGTACCCAGTAGGTACGATTAGATGATCCTCGGCTCGTCGTGCCCACTGGGATACATGTACAGTGTATCTCACACCCCCTGGGTGACCATTTTCCAGGTCGGTCGGGTGGGGAGATAGCGGGACGATCCAGTGAGCAGATTACGATAGAGCTGTCCCCATGAGCTTACATATGTTGATGACATCTACAGACTTTTATTTCCCGCATTTTATTTCAGTTCCAGTTGATTTAGACATTGAGACAATGATGTAATAATTTAACTGTTGATTTTTCCTGCTGATTAGATTAGGTTAGTTACTGATATATCTGTTGATCTCTGATGATGATGATTTTAGCCGTGCATGTATAGGGGAGTCTCTGTCCTCGGGATAGAGGATCTTCTATGCGTGTGGCGGTCTGTTGCGCCCAGTTTGCAAACTCTGATTTCAAAAAAAAAAAATTTCTACCGGATTTTTAAAACTCGGGGCGTGACAGATTAGATGGTATCAGAGAAATAGGTACACGGTACCTAGGAAAAGATGATTAGGACCTGGTTAGGATGAACCCTAGGATGACTTGTCACGTGAGAGCGTTGGGTACGTCGAGTTTAAGGGTTAGAAACTCAAGATATTATCAGAGTCTATTTCTGACCTGTTTCTGTATTGCAGCTATGGCTCGTCCTCCAGGTCGTGGACGGGGACGGGGCACGGGCCGTGGAGTTGGCCGACCCCCTAGCACACCGAGCGAGCCCGTCGATCAGGGCCGCGTGGACCGGCTGGAGGCCCAAATGGCAACTCTAGCCGGGATGTTTCAGCAGTTCATACAGCAGCAGGCTGCTGGCCCTTCCACTCCTGCCCCGCCTGCTCCTCCACCTGTACCTGAGGTCACACCGCCGGTTGCACCCCCTGCTGCACCGGTCGTCGCTGAGCCAGAGGTTGACCCCGTACCACCACCAGCGGGGCCCGTTCCAGCTCCGGTCTCTGCCGCAGCCTCTAGAGCGGTACCGGGGGTTGCTGCAGCTCCAGATGCCTCTGCTTCCACCACGTCTACTTCCTCTCGATCCGTTGCTTCCGCTGCTGGTCCTGCGGCCGAGACTGAGGCCGATCGGGCAGAGAAGGCTCGAGCGAAGGCGGCCCTTCTAGAGTTTAAAAAGTTCAAGCCGCAGACCTTCGACGGCAAGGATGTGGACCACTGGGCGGTCGAGCTCTGGATCGACCATATGGAGAAACTTTTTCAAGATGCCTACACCGAGGACCGCGACAAGGTCCACATTGCTGCTCATTGCCTGGATGGCCGGGCATCTAAATGGTGGAGACAACATCGAGCTCGCTACTTCCCGGGCCCAGCCGATCTTACCTGGGAAGACTTCAAAGCCGCCCTGTACCATCATTACCTAAATGAGACCACGAAGGAGGGTCTCGAACGCGATCTGGAGACGATCAAACAGGGCGACCTGAGCGTCCGAGACTACGAGCAGGAGTTCCTGCGCATCGCCGACCTGGTGCCCCAGGCGGTGCGCGAGGAACGCAGGAAGGTACGTCTATTTTCACAGGGCCTGAAGACTGAGATTCGCCGACACCTTGCGTCACATCTCTCCACAGACTTCGATAACTGCGTGGAGCGGTGTCTGGCGATCGAGGCGGAGATCAAGATGTCCCGCGCCGAGCGGAATGCAGCGGACAAGGACAGGGACAAGGGCAAGAAGAGGGCACATCCTGGAAACAGCGGGGGCATCCAAACCAGAACAAGAGGGCCAAGCAACCGCACTTGAAGAGATGGCCCAGGAGATCTCCCGCCGTTGGAGCTTTCCCCAACCCCAACTAGGGCCCTCGACCATGCATCTTCTGCGGGGGTACCCACCGGGCGAAGGATTGCGATCAGCGGCACGGCCGATGCTTCACCTGCGGCCAAAAGGGACATGTTGCGGCGTCGTGCCCGCGGGGATCTGCACCCGCGCAGATGGCAACTCCTCTTCCTGCACCACCACTGCGACGACAGACCCCAGCGCCGAGCTCTGCTTCTTCGGGACGTCCACCCCTGCCTCGCCCACCTACCTCATCACGACAGACAGCTGGAGGGCGTGTCTTCGCCCTGACCCACGGCGAGCCCGCTCCGGAGGACAACCTGGCAGGTACCACTTTTATTTATGGTCATCATGCTCGAACATTATTTGACACTGGGGCATCACATTCGTTCATTTCCACCCATTTTATTACTACCCACGGTATTATTGCTCAGCCGACTAGAGATAGATTTTGGGTAGAGATTCCGGGACAGTATTTTGATTAACGAAGAACTGTGTAGTGACCCGACTCTTAGGGGTATTTTTGAACCCACATGTAATCGCTTAAGCCTTAAGCGAAATAAAATTATTTAATTTTCAAAAGTCGGCCGGGACAAGGTGTGTGTATTTTTCTGCGATAGAGCGCGAAAAACGATGACCGACGGTGCGATCGGATTCGAAATCCGATGTCGGGATCTCCCGGAACGGGATCCTTAGCGACGCGGTAATTAGTCACGCTTCGGAAACCGTGCAAAAATATCTTGCACCCGTTAGAGATGAGGTGGGTTATCTCGTAGGGGATAATTAATTAATTAATTAATCAATTATCCGGTGACGGAAATTTAAATCCTCCTACGTACGAATAAAAGGGGGGATTTTATCTCGCGGATTGGATAAGAGATAAAATCCAGATACTTAAATTTGGAAATTTATCTTCCCAAGATTATTTAATGAAGGGGATTAAATAATCGGTGACCGGGATTTGAAAATTGGAAATTTAAATAACCGATGATTTAAATCCAAGTGGGAATTTATTCCCCATGATTATTTAATGAAGGTGATTAAATAATCGGTGGCCAGGATTTAAAAGGGTGAAGATTTTATCTCGTAAGTCAGATATTTATTTGAGAAATAGAAACAGGATGTTTTGGGTTTTCCTAGTTACGCACGTGTAAGATAAAGCGGATATTAATTAAATAATTAAGTAATAGGGTTATCGGTAAGGACTAATTAATTAATAAATTAATTAATCGGAGTCAAAATATCCGAAAGGGTTTTGACGGTGCGTATGCGTGAAATTGGATAAAAAGAATAAATAGATAGGGAGATCTATTTATTCCCCCGTTTACCGAACGAAACCCTATTTTTAAAATACCGCCTCCTCAAACCCTCCTCTTTCGTGCGTACCGAAACCCCAACCGGTGAGGAAAAGGAAAGAAAAGAGAGAACGGAACCCTAACCGGAGGAAGGAGAAGGAAAAGAGAAGGAGCCGATCGTCCCAAACGCCGACCCGAAGGCAAGAAACACGACCGGACACCTTCCCGACGATCTCCGGTTAGTAGAATATTTTTTTAGTAATTTTTCCGGATTTTTCCTGTCGCCTTTTCGTCAATTTCTTGAGTTTCTCCGCCGTCCCCGTTACCGTCGCCGTCGTCGTAATTGTGCTAGACGGACGGAACGGACGGCGGAGACGCGCGGTGCCGCTAGGGCATCGCGCGGGGAGGGGGAAAACAATCGCGGACGACCGGACGCCGCCGCAAGCGGCGACGGCGCCGCGCGGGTCGCACCCGCGCGGGCGCCGCGCGGACACCGCCCGGGCGGCCCCGCGCGGGGCGCCGCGCGGGGTGCCGCGCGGTCACCCGCGCGGGGTGCCGCGCGGTCACCCGCGCGGGGTGCCGCGCGGGCACCGCGCGGGCCCCCGCGCGGGGCGCCGCGCGGGCGGCCCCGCGCGGGCGGGCGCCGCGCGGGCACCCGCGCGGGCGCCGCGCGGGCACCCGCGCGGGCCGCCGCGCGCGGCGGCCCGCGCGGGCCCGTGTCCGCACGGGCACCGCGCGGACGCCGCGCGGGGCACTATGCGGGCGCCGTCCGCGGAGCCACGCCGCGCGCGGCTCCGACGGACGGCGACGGCCGCTCAAGGCAAGGGTGTCCCGCCGGACAGCGGGACGGTGCCGGACTCTTCGTACATAATAGAGTGGGGTATTTCTGTTGCAATATGTTAGTATGTATTCTGATCTTAGTATCCGTGCGGACTTT
This sequence comes from Tillandsia fasciculata, assembly GCA_029168755.2. Lineage (NCBI taxonomy): Eukaryota > Viridiplantae > Streptophyta > Magnoliopsida > Poales > Bromeliaceae > Tillandsia > Tillandsia fasciculata. The sequence continues at coordinate 18,832,107 of CM054933.1, read as the reverse complement.
TTATAGGTCCAGGTGCGCAGCGGGAGAGTGCAGAGGGCTCGGGTGACCCGTCTTCTCTCCAACCAGGTGGGTAGGGTTGCTATAAGTGCAACAAGTGCAGTAAGTGCATTTATCGCCATTAAAGTACTCTTAAATTTACCTAACAAAGTAGATGGACAGTTTAACCTTTCGCTTAATGATGTTTTATCTAACAATTTAAGCGGCTGCGGTCGCGGTGCTCACCACACGCCAATCTTGGCAATCCGGTTTCGGATGCTGCACGTACACCGGCGGATCGGGCCACCGCATGGTGTACTTTTCCGGAAAAGTGGTCTTTTTGACCCGTGTGCCTCACAAAGGGGTGGGAGCCGTGAGGACCCCTTCACGGCAGCTATAGGGGCCGCACTAGCCCCGTGAAGAGGTTAAAAGCATCAAAAGGTGTTTGTGCACGAGGGGGGACTTTAGTCTCCCCGACAGGTACTCTGGGGTTGGTGCCCAGTTTAAAATATGCACAGGGGTTTAACGAAAGGTTACGGTGTACTCGGTGTTTTCGGTTCGTTTTTCCTTCCTTGATACTATTAGACATCTACTTTGTTTGTCACTGACGTTACCCACTCCGTGACAGGTACTGCTACTAGGTGCGTCAGCCGGGGTGACGGTGGGGCTGCGTCGTGAGGACCGTAGTCGGACACTTGGTTATTATGATTATATCTCATTTCCTTTTTCGTATAAATACTTAATTTGCTTGTGGATGGCTTTAGTTGTGAACATGTATTAATTAGCTCTGTGGATGAGGTGTATTCTTATGTTTTAATTACGTTTAGTGGCGTTCCTTTTATGCGGCATGTTTTCATGATAAATTAAAGGATTGCGAAAATGTTTTCTCAAAACGAAGTGCCGTGTGGGCACGGGTTTTGCAAACGCTGGGTTTTATCCTTTCCAAACACTGACGCCGCTTTATAAACTTGCTTTAATTGGTGATGAATGTCTACGGTATGGTTGTTGGTTGGTGATTAATGTGTGATGAATTGTATGTTGTAAATGAGACGCCGTGCATATACAAAGGAGACTCTGTCCGTGGACAGAGTGAATTTGTGTATGTGGCGGTCTGGCACGCACCGGGGTTGAGGTTTATATCACCTTATTAAAAAAAAAAAAAAAATAGACACGCAATTTTCTGCTTTAAATGACTCAAAAACCCCCGGGGGCGTGACAGATTAAATGGTATCAGAGAAATACAACCACAACCATAGTAGACGGGATTTACATCCACAGTGCAAGGTGCCACAAGCAAATGGGACATGAGATAACCAAGGTATAGGTGCGTAGTACGTGAGAGTACGGGGAGATGGGAACGAAATATAGGTATAAATGTAGGACAAGGTACTAGGATGATAACGTTTGAGATAACCTGGTTTCTCTGTCTACAGCAGTCAACGGCCAGGGTTCGGCCGCCGAGCACTAATTGTTTCATGACGGACAGGATGGATTCCGCAGCTGCCGCCAACCGTTTACTCCTAAACCAGCTGCGAGACATAGCGGGGCAAATGCTAACCCTTACGGAGCGCCTGGGCCTACTGATTCGAGATTTTGAGGGTGTTGACCACACCCAGCGGGGCGCCATGAACGACGTCCATCGGGGAATGCCCCCAGCTGGGTTCCCCACCTTCGACGAGGCGGTGATGTTAGCCCTGCGAGCAGAGCAGGCACTGGCCGAGGCACGCGCACGACAGAGGTTTGCCTATCCGGGTCCGACGGAGGACCCCTTGCGACAGGGCCCGGCACACAAGCGCCCGAGGACAGAGGGCGACTTCGCGAGGGCGACGAGAGCAGGACCCAGACCGCTCGGGAGGCCTTGCCCCATATGTGTGGGAGCACACCAGGTGACGGATTGCCCGTGGAGGCGCGATCATTGCTATCGGTGTGGCAGGCCGGGCCATAACCGTTACGACTGCCCTTGGAAACCGGGGTCACCAGGCCTCCGGCACCGCGAACGAGGAGGACAGAGAGGACTGCTACACCCGTTCCCCAAGGGGGCCCCGCCCAAGAAGATCGAGGAGGGGGACCACCGGAGGGGGCGCGGAAGGAAGAACCGGCTCCAGCGAGGGACGCGAAACCACCTCAGGGGCCGTGCGTGATCTGCCAGGGTGCGCACCCGGTAGCGGAGTGTACTTGGAGGTACCATTACTGCAACCGGTGCGGGTTGCCGGATCACACTCTTGACGTCTGCCCTCAGAGGCCCGCCGCCGCCGCCCCTACGCCACCACCGCAGAAGGAACCAGACAGTGCCGCGGCTCCCATTCAGCCAAGGGACCCGCCCGACAACCGGGAACCCTCAGACTCCTCAGACTCCTCGGACTCCTCAGACGTTAGGCCCCTCCCCCAGCACGCCGTACGACGCTGGCCCAGGGGCTGCGGACGGGTTCCCCGGGATACTGCAGCAGAGGACGCGACGTCCCAGACTTAGTGACGGCAGGTGATTACTGTTCAGTTTTTATTTTTTTCTTTAGAGAGCCGATTGCACCTTAGCCAGCTACCCTCGTTAGACTTTCTCTCTCTCTCCCCCTCACTAGGACCCTTAAGTATTAGGCGAAACCTCCCCCGGCCAATGCGCGCGGGCGGGTTTCGAAGCCTAGGAAAACCCGGTGTATTCGGGGCCCATTAAGGGCCATGCAAGGAATAAATAGGCTCCGCCCTATGCCTTGCAACCGGGAACCCGATGGGCTGTCATGTAGCTCGGGGCCGCTCCCCAGACCAGGCTCAGCGGTCCCGTGGTAAGGGAATTCCCGGATGTATTTCCGGCGGAGTTTCCCGGAATGCCGCCGGAACGAGAGGTTGACTTCCCAATTGAACTGCTCCCCGGCACCAAGCCCATCACCAAGGCACCGTACAGGATGGCCTTCGCGGAGCTGAAGGAACTCAAGGCACAGTTGGAGGACCTTTTGGACAAAGGTTTCATCAGACCAAGCGCGTCACCTTGGGGCGCGCCCGTCCTGTTTGTGAGAAAGAAGGACGGAAGTCTCCGGTTGTGCATCGACTACCGGGAGATAAATAAGGTCACTATCAAGAATAAGTACCCCCTGCCAAGGATCGACGACCTCTTTGACCAGTTACGGGGGGCGACGGTGTTCTCAAAAATTGACCTGCAGTCGGGCTATCATCAGGTCCGGGTCAAGGGGGAGGACATCCCCAAAACGGCTTTCCGTACTCGTTATGGCCATTACGAGTTTACGGTAATGCCGTTCGGGCTCACAAATGCCCCGGCAGTGTTCATGGATATGATGAACAGGGTATTCAAACCCTTTCTAGACTTGTTCGTGGTGGTCTTCATCGACGATATCCTCATCTACTCGCGTACGGACGAGGAACATGAAGAACATCTGCGCACAGTCCTCCAGACCCTACGGGAACGGAAACTCTACGCCAAACTCAAAAAGTGTGAGTTTTGGCTCCGAGAGGTCGGTTTCTTGGGGCACGTAATCTCGGCGGCTGGAGTCGCGGTGGATCCGAAGAAGATAGATTCGGTGACAGACTGGCCCCGACCGACCACGGTGACGGAAATTCGAAGCTTCCTGGGATTAGCCGGGTATTACCGGCGCTTCGTGGAGGGCTTCTCCAAGATAGCCACCCCCCTAACCCGTCTGACAAGAAAGGGGGAAAAGTTCATCTGGACGGATAAGTGCCAGAGAAGCTTCGAGGAGCTTAAGGATAGGTTGACGCGAGCCCCGATTCTCGCCCTGCCAGAGCCAGGGGAGGATTACGAAGTATATTGCGATGCGTCGCGAAATGGATTGGGTGGAGTACTCATGCAACGGGGAAAGGTCATAGCCTATGCATCAAGGCAGCTCAAGGAGTATGAGCGGAATTACCCCGTGCACGATTTGGAACTCGCAGCGGTGGTGTTTGTCCTCAAGCTTTGGAGACACTACCTGTATGGGGCACACTGCAATGTGTACTCAGATCATAAGAGTCTCAAGTACCTCTTCACCCAAAGGGAGCTAAATCTGCGACAAAGGCGGTGGCTTGAGCTATTAAAGGATTACGATCTAACGATCCACTATCACCCGGGAAAGGCCAACGTGGTGGCCGACGCCCTGAGTCGCAAAGGACAGGCCGTGGAGGCGGATGTAAGCGCCATTACACAGCAGGATAGTCTGATTGCGGAATTTTCGCGATTAAGACTAGAGGTAGTACCGGCAGGGACAGTCGCACAGCTTCTGACATTGGTGGTCAGACCTACTCTGCTGGACAGGATTCTCGAAGGCCAATCGACTGATAATCAGCTCCAGCTGGTGCGGAGTAGAATAACCGCCGACAAGGAGAGCGATTTCATGGTGAACTCCGACGGCACGATACGATTTCGGGGACGAATCTGCGTGCCGGATCTACCGGAGCTCAAGGAGGAGATTCTGCGGGAGGCGCATACTGCCCCATATGCAGCGCATCCCGGGGGAACGAAGATGTACAAGGACGTCAAGCAAACCTTCTGGTGGCCCAAAATGAAGGGAGACGTGACGCGATTTGTGGCACACTGCCTGGTGTGCCAACAGGTGAAGGCCGAGCACCAGCGCCCGGCAGGAAAATTGCAACCGTTACCGGTGCCCGAGTGGAAGTGGGATATGATCACCATGGATTTTGTGACCGGATTCCCGAGATCGCCACAGGGACACGATGCGATATGGGTGGTCGTGGACCGTTTGACGAAATCGGCCCACTTTTTGCCCATACACACGACGTGGACTCGGGAACGACTGGCACAAACATACATCGATGAGATAGTAAGGTTGCACGGAGTACCGACATCCATCACGTCGGACAGAGACACACGTTTTGTGTCGAACTTTTGGCGAAGCCTGCAACAAGCGATGGGGACCAAGTTGCACTTCAGCACAGCTTTTCATCCGCAAACCGATGGGCAATCAGAGCGGGTGATACAGATCGTGGAGGACATGCTTCGAGCATGCGTTCTGGACTTGGGCGAAGGGTGGGCACGGTGTTTGCCCCTGGTGGAATTTGCCTACAATAATAGTTACCAGGCCAGTATTCAGATGGCGCCGTACGAGGCACTGTACGGGCGCCGCTGTCGGTCTCCAATATGCTGGGACGACTTAGGTGAGCGAAAGTTTCTGGGCCCAGATTTGGTGGAGGAGACCGAAGCAAAGGTGCGATTAATTAAGCAAAGGCTACTGACCGCCCAGAGCAGACAGAAGAGTTACGCGGACAACAGACGCCGAGACTTAGAGTTCATGGTGGGCGAGCATGTGCTGCTCCGGGTTTCACCCTCCAAGGGAAACCGGCGTTTCGGCATAAAGGGAAAGCTAAGCCCGAGGTACGTGGGACCGTTCGAAATCCTGGAGCGCGTAGGACCGGTGGCATACCGCTTAGCCCTGCCACCGAACCTCGAACGAGTCCACAACGTCTTCCATGTTTCAATGCTCCGGAAATACCTGGCAGACCCCTCTCATGCCTTGGATGCCTCCACCATCGAGTTGCGAGAGGATTTGAGCGTCGAGGAGACGCCGGTGCGGATTTTGGCAAGAGAGGACAAGAAGTTGCGCAACCGAACAATCCCCTATGTGAAGGTCCAGTGGAGCAACCACGAAGAGCGCGAGGCGACGTGGGAACTGGAATCGAAAATGAGGGAATGCTTTCCCGAGGTGTTTAGTGAGGATTGAGCTTAAGTTTCGGGACGAAACTTTTTATAAAGTGTGAGTGGTGTAGTGACCCGACCCTTAGGGGTATTTTTGAACTCACATGTAATCGCTTAAGCCTTAAGCGAAATAAAATTATTTAATTTTCAAAAGTCGGCCGGGACAAGGTGTGTGTATTTTTCTGCGATAGAGCGCGAAAAACGATGACCGACGGTGCGATCGGATTCGAAATCCGATGTCGGGATCTCCCGGAACGGGATCCTTAGCGACGCGGTAATTAGTCACGCATCGGAAACCGTGCAAAATATCTTGCACCCGTTAGAGATAAGGTGGGTTATCTCGTAGGGGATAATTAATTAATTAATTAATCAATTATCCGGTGACGGAAATTTAAATCCTCCTACGTACGAATAAAAGGGGGGATTTTATCTCGCGGATTGGATAAGAGATAAAATCCAGATACTTAAATTTGGAAATTTATCTTCCCAAGATTATTTAATGAAGGGGATTAAATAATCGGTGACCGGGATTTGAAAATTGAAAATTTAAATAACCGATGATTTAAATCCAAGTGGGAATTTATTCCCCATGATTATTTAATGAAGGTGATTAAATAATCGGTGGCCAGGATTTAAAAGGGTGAGGATTTTATCTCGTAAGTCAGATATTTATTTGAGAAATAGAAACAGGATGTTTTGGGTTTTCCTAGTTACGCACGTGTAAGATAAAGCGGATATTAATTAAATAATTAAGTAATAGGGTTATCGGTAAGGACTAATTAATTAATAAATTAATTAATCGGAGTCAAAATATCCGAAAGGGTTTTGACGGTGCGTATGCGTGAAATTGGATAAAAAGAATAAATAGATAGGGAGATCTATTTATTCCCCCGTTTACCGAACGAAACCCTATTTTTAAAATACCGCCTCCTCAAACCCTCCTCTTTCGTGCGTACCGAAACCCCAACCGGTGAGGAAAAGGAAAGAAAAGAGAGAACGGAACCCTAACCGGAGGAAGGAGAAGGAAAAGAGAAGGAGCCGATCGTCCCAAACGCCGACCCGAAGGCAAGAAACACGACCGGACACCTTCCCGACGATCTCCGGTTAGTAGAATATTTTTTAGTAATTTTTCCGGATTTTTCCTGTCGCCTTTTCGTCAATTTCTTGAGTTTCTCCGCCGTCCCCGTTACCGTCGCCGTCGTCGTAATTGTGCTAGACGGACGGAACGGACGGCGGAGACGCGCGGTGCCGCTAGGGCATCGCGCGGGGAGGGGGAAAACAATCGCGGACGAACGGACGCCGCCGCAAGCGGCGACGGCGCCGCGCGGGTCGCACCCGCGCGGGCGCCGCGCGGACACCGCGCGGCCGCCGCGCGGGCGGCCCCGCGCGGGCGCCGCGCGGGGCGCCGCGCGGGGTGCCGCGCGGGCGCCGCGCGGGCACCCGCGCGGGCGCCGCGCGGGCGCCGCGCGGGCACCCGCGCGGGCGCCGCGCGGGCGCCGCGCGGGCTCCCGCGCGGGCGCCGCGCGGGCGGCCCCGCGCGGGGTGCCGCACGGCGGCCCCGCGCGGGCGCCGCGCGGGCCCGTGTCCGCACGGGCACCGCGCGGACGCCGCGCGGGGCACTATGCGGGCGCCGTCCGCGGAGCCACGCCGCGCGCGGCTCCGACGGACGGCGACGGCCGCTCAAGGCAAGGGTGTCCCGCCGGACAGCGGGACGGTGCCGGACTCTTCGTACATAATAGAGTGGGGTATTTCTGTTGCAATATGTTAGTATGTATTCTGATCTTAGTATCCGTGCGGACTTTTTATAGGTCCAGGTGCGCAGCGGGAGAGTGCAGAGGGCTCGGGTGACCCGTCTTCTCTCCAACCAGGTGGGTAGGGTTGCTATAAGTGCAACATGTGCAGTAAGTGCATTTATCGCCATTAAAGTACTCTTAAATTTACCTAACAAAGTAGATGGACAGTTTAACCTTTCGCTTAATGATGTTTTATCTAACAATTTAAGCGGCTGCGGTCGCGGTGCTCACCACACGCCAATCTTGGCAATCCGGTTTCGGATGCTGCACGTACACCGGCGGATCGGGCCACCGCATGGTGTACTTTTCCGGAAAAGTGGTCTTTTTGACCCGTGTGCCTCACAAAGGGGTGGGAGCCGTGAGGACCTCTTCACGGCAGCTATAGGGGCCGCACTAGCTCCGTGAAGAGGTTAAAAGCATCAAAAGGTGTTTGTGCACGAGGGGGGACTTTAGTCTCCCCGACAGGTACTCTGGGGTTGGTGCCCAGTTTAAAATATGCACAGGGGTTTAACGAAAGGTTACGGTGTACTCGGTGTTTTCGGTTCGTTTTTCCTTCCTTGGTACTATTAGACATCTACTTTGTTTGTCACTGACGTTACCCACTCCGTGACAGGTACTGCTACTAGGTGCGTCAGCCGGGGTGACGGTGGGGCTGCGTCGTGAGGACCGTAGTCGGACACTTGGTTATTATGATTATATCTCATTTCCTTTTTTGTATAAATACTTAATTTGCTTGTGGATGGCTTTAGTTGTGAACATGTATTAATTAGCTCTGTGGATGAGGTGTATTCTCATGTTTTAATTACGTCTAGTGGCGTTCCTTTTATGCGGCATGTTTTCATGATAAATTAAAGGATTGCGAAAATGTTTTCTCAAAACGAAGTGCCGTGTGGGCACGGGTTTTGCAAACGCTGGGTTTTATCCTTTCCAAACACTGACGCCGCTTTATAAACTTGCTTTAATTGGTGATGAATGTCTACGGTATGGTTGTTGGTTGGTGATTAATGTGTGATGAATTGTATGTTGTAAATGAGACGCCGTGCATATACAAAGGAGACTCTGTCCGTGGACAGAGTGAATTTGTGTATGTGGCGGTCTGGCACGCACCGGGGTTGAGGTTTATATCACCTTATTAAAAAAAAAAATAGACACGCAATTTTCCGCTTTAAATGACTCAAAAACCCCCGGGGGCGTGACAAACTGCGATTATGTCCTATCCATATTGGCGGACGGAGTTTCCCTATCACTTTACTCGTTCTCAAACTCCGTCAGTATGACTTGATCTTGGGAATGAATTGGCTTTCTAAATATCGAGCGACCATCGATTGCACATTCCGGAGATTGACCCTGGATCCTCTAGGTGAAGCGGAGTTGGTTTATTCTGGCTTCGAGCCTTCAGCTTATTTGGGGATTTGTTCGGTATCCCCGGTTCGTCGCCTGGAGAGAGGGTGTGTGGCATATCTCGCCACGGCTGTCAACGTCCTTCCTGATTCTCGGCGAATTGGAGATATTGCTGTAGTGCGGAGCTTTCCCGATGTATTCCCTGCGGAGCTTCCGGGAATGCCACCTGAACGCGAAATTGAATTTGTTATCGATCTTGTCCCCGGCACAGCTCCTATATCTCGAGCACCGTATCGCATGGCTTTCGCGGAACTGAAGGAGCTTAAAACACAACTAGAAGACTTGACAGCACTGGGCTTCATTCGACCTAGTGTGTCCCCTTGGGGCGCACCTGTTCTCTTTGTAAAGAAGAAAGACGGCAGCCTGCGCCTCTGTATTGACTATCGGGAATTGAACAAAGTCACCATTAAGAACCGCTATCCCCTCCCGCGGATTGACGATCTGTTCGACCAACTTCAAGGGTCGGTGGTATTCTCTAAGATCGATCTGCAATCCGGGTATCATCAATTGCGGGTTAGAGCGGAAGATATCCCGAAGACGGCTTTCCGAACCAGATACGGCCATTACGAATTCACTGTAATGCCGTTTGGGCTTACAAATGCCCCTGCTGCCTTTATGGACATGATGAACCGGATCTTCAAGCCGTTTCTGGATCGCTTTGTCGTAGTATTCATCGACGACATCCTCATATACTCGAAGAGCGATCTGGAACATCAGGACCACCTCCGGCAGATTCTTCAAGTCCTCAGGGAGAACAAGCTGTATGCTAAGTTCAAGAAATGCGAATTCTGGCTCAGGGAAGTTGCATTCCTTGGACATATTATCTCGGCTAAAGGCGTTGCTGTCGATCCCAAGAAGATTGAGGCTATCAAAGAATGGCCCCAGCCAACCAACGCGACAGAGGTTCGCAGCTTCATCGGTCTGGCGGGGTATTATCGGAGATTCGTCGAGGGTTTCTCAAAGATTGCTGCTCCAATGACCCGTCTGACGAGGAAAGAAGAAAAGTTCGTGTGGACTCCTGAGTGCCAGCTCGCTTTCGATGAATTAAAGCGGCTCCTGACTGAGGCACCTATATTGACGCTACCGGTCCAAGGCGAAAATTATGTAGTCTATTGCGATGCTTCGCGGATCGGATTGGGCTGTGTTCTTATGCAAAATGATAAAGTGATAGCCTATGCCTCTCGACAATTGAAACCCTACGAGCAAAACTACCCGACACATGATCTCGAGCTTGCTGCGGTGGTTTTCGCTCTCAAGTTATGGAGGCATTATCTCTATGGAGTCCATTGCGAGATCTTCACCGATCATCAAAGCCTCAAGTATCTCTTCACACAGAAGGAACTGAATTTAAGACAGCGTCGATGGCTCGAATTGCTCAAGGATTATGATATCACTATTCAATACCATCCTGGTCGAGCCAATGTGGTAGCCGATGCCTTAAGCCGAAAGCATGTGGCGCCAGAGTTATTGATGATCACTGATGAGGACCGCTTGATTTCGGAGTTTCAGCGGCTAGATTTGGAGGTTGTTCCTACTGGGTCGACTGCCCGACTGATGGCGATAGTAGTGCAGCCGACCCTACTTGATCGCATAAAGGAGGGACAGAAGTCGGACCCCTCCTTCCAAAAGATCCGAGAGCTGATATCACTGGGGCAGACTGACGATTACCAGTTGCACGCCGATGGCTCTATCCGCTTCAGGGGCCGTTGGTGTGTGCCAGATGACAGTGATCTGAAAAAGGAAATCCTTACTGAAGCTCATCGGTCTTTATACACGGTACATCCTGGCGGGACAAAGATGTATCGCGACTTAAAGCAGCATTATTGGTGGCCTGGGATGAAGGCTGATGTGGCAAACCATGTGGCGCAGTGCCTCGTCTGCCAGCAAGTGAAGGCGGAACATCAAAGACCGGCGGGAAAACTGCAACCGCTTCCTGTGCCAGTTTGGAAGTGGGAGCAGATCACGATGGACTTCGTCACCGGTCTGCCTCGATCCCAGCGAGGCCACGATGCTATATGGGTTATTGTGGATCGACTCACCAAGTCGGCTCACTTCCTGCCGATCCACACCACTTGGACCCGTGATCGACTCGCCCAGCTATATATCGACGAGATCGTGCGACTTCATGGCACTCCAGCATCGATCGTTTCTGATAGAGACACCCGCTTTGTGTCTCAGTTCTGGAGAAATGTCCAAGAAGCTATGGGCACGAAGCTGAAGTTTAGCACTGCCTTCCACCCCCAGAGTGATGGGCAGTCCGAGCGAGTCATACAGACACTGGAGGATATGCTGCGATCTTGTGTACTGGAGTATGGAGATGGATGGTATCGGTATCTTCCCCTGGTGGAGTTCGCCTACAACAACAGCTACCAGGCGAGTATCGGTATGGCTCCATATGAGGCACTATACGGGCGCCGATGTCGGTCCCCCATCTGCTGGGATGACGTCGGTGAGCGCCGTGTGATCGGGCCAGACTTTTGGAGGATGCAGAGGCCAGAGTGCGGGTAGCAACACGAGACTTGGAGTTCCAGGTTGGCGACCATGTCCTGCTGAAGGTGTCGCCAACTCGGGGAGTCAAGCGATTCGGGATTCGCAACAAACTCAGCCCTCGCTTCGTCGGTCCCTTCGAGATCTTGGAGCGCATTGGGCCTGTAGCATACAGACTTGCTCTTCGTCCTAGCCTCGCCCGGGTGCACAACGTCTTCCACGTCTCCATGCTGAGGAAGTACATCAGAGATCCTTCCCACGTCATCAGCCCCACTGCTGTCCAGCTTCGCGAGGATCTGAGCTATGATGAAGTACCACTGAAGATCCTGGCTCGAGACGAAAAGAAGCTGAGGAACAGATCGATCCCCTACGTCAAAGTACAATGGGAGAACTATGAGGAGCGTGAAGCCACTTGGGAACGCGAATCAACCATGATGGAGCGTTACCCCCATTTGTTTGGTTCTTAGTTGTATTAAGTTTCAGGGACGAAACTTCCTTTTTGGTGGGAGAGAAGTAAGAACTTGAATTTTTGTAAATAAATAAATAAATGAAATTGATTTGAGTCAAGTTGAATCTGGATCATATATGGCTCAAATAGCAATAGGGCCCCCGTTCTGCAGTATAATTTACACAATTAGTGGGCCAGAAATATCACTTTTCAATCCGAGCCTGATCTCGAAGATCGGAGACCACGAGTACGACCGTCACGTCGAAACGAGTGAAAACCATATTAAACTTGTTCAGATCTGACGGTCGGATCTTCCAGAAATCAGCGTCGAAGCCGGTGGGACCCGCGACTTAAGTCGCAGGTACAGTGAACAGTAAAGCCTAGTTTTCGAGCCCCTTCGCGCCAACGTTGAGCCAAATCGCTGTTCGGAATCCGAACATAGCACTTCAAATAGTGGATCTTAACGGTTTCGTCATTCTGGACCCAATGGCGCTGACGGAATTTCCGTTTGACGACCCGAAGTCTCGAAAAACGTGAAAACAGTGTTTCGGAGCTGTATTTTATGGATCGAAAGTTTATCTGGACACTATTTCGAAAAACTAAAATCGCTACCTGAAAGGTTTCGTCGTGCCGGACGTCCTGGCGAAGTCCGTTTTTCGATCTGACGCTCGAATCTTCTCGAAAAGCGAAAAATACAGGGAAAAGCACAGTTTTTGCACAAAAATCCCTAGAGTTCTTGCCTCGATTTGCGTGCCATGGGTTGGAGAAGGACTGGGTTGTAAAGAAAGTGTACAGGGAGGACTGGACTGTGAGATATCGAAGCTTGAGGGGCTGTAGTGCAATTGTGCAATCATGCACTATTCGAAATCCAAACTCCACCTCTCTCCGCATTATAACCGCAGCCTCAACCCCTCTATCGCACGTCTTCAACAACTCTCCACTTCCCTCCGCACACTCCTCGCCAGCCCCGCACCAGCCGTCGCAACCACCACGTCGCCGGAAACGAGAGAAGATCAAGATCCATCTTGATCTCGGGTGGCTCGGTAAAAAGGGTACTCGGGGAGAGCCCTTGATCACCAAGGCCTAGTCTAGCGAGGTTCCTCGTGAAGCCGCGTCCGAGCCAGGGTGACCCCGGTGCCAGCCGCCGCCGAGCGCCGCCGTGGAGGACACCCTCCATCTTCCAAGTTTCCGGTGAGGTAAGTTCTTGCAACTTCCTTTTTCTCTCGGGCAATTGGACATGACCAGGGTGCTCCTGATACTGAGAGCAACAATCGGATGCAGGCTGAGCCGGCGCCGCCGACCCGATTGCCGGCGGGAGCAACCCCGCCGGATTATCGGATTCTTGACCGATCTCTGGCGCGGGCTTCATCTGGCCGTCGAGGAGCAGATCAGAACCGTTGGATCGGCTCCTCTCGGTGACTGCAACGTCCCCACGAAGCCCCATCGCGATCGGTTGAGGATCGGGCTCGAACGACATTGCCCTAGGAACCGTCGTTTTGGCACTTTGGCCGACCGCGGCCGTCCGGCGCCGCCGCGTCCCCCGGACGCCGGCCAACCCTACACCAAGCATCACAGTGAGGAGTGGAAGCCTTTGGGCCATCTTGCTCCGGCCCGGAACCACCGCGCCGGAATCTACCATTAGAGCTCCTCCGAGCTTGACCGAGCTTCTCCGGCGCCGCCTCGCCGGCGCCCCTCGATCGCCGGGAACCCCCAGGTAAGCTTATCTCGTGCTCCTGAGTCCAATCATGGCCTTGCATGGGGATCTTAACGTCGGTTTTGTGACATGCAGAGTTGCACCCGATTGTGCACTCGGGCTCCCCTCCGGCCAACTCCGGTGATCCGGGCCTCGGTAACCCGTACAGGTAGAACCTATACATCATTTAAAGGACCCCCAGCACTTTTGTTTTGGGCTGTGTTGACCTTGTTGCATGTTCCAGCAATCCACCCCGAGTTACCTATCTTGGGCTTATCTCCGGCCGCCGCCGCCTCCGGCCGCCGCCGCCCGACCCAGCTTGGACCCGAGACTTCCTGGAACCCTCAGTAATCTGGTGCTCACCTTCGTTGGAGCTTGGCACCAAGTTTTTCCAAGAAGACTCAACCCGAGCCTTGGCTTGTTGGTGGTGCTACTCCGGCCGTCTTTCCGGCCGACCTCCGGCGCGCGCAAGGTGAGCACTGCACCCCTCTGTTAATACTGAACCCCATGCTCAAGCTAGATCACATTAAAAGCATGTATATAATAAGTTGTATCAAAGTTGTAAATTGGACTATAATGGAACATGGGCCAACTTTCAATTTGGGCCTCGTGCCAGCCCAACCTTGTGAGCACGGGGTCCGTCTCGACATAACGGACGCGCTGAAACTGACGGCGTCGTCGTTGGACCCCCGGATTTTAAGAACGAGCCGAAACAATCGATAATAGAAATGTTTAAATGCAATTTTTAATAATTTATGGACCAGAATGCAAAATAAACATGCAAGCTGACCTTAGACAGTGTTTACGCACCACCTGGGCATTTTGTTAGGGTCCCGATGATCCCCGTTGACCAGGAATCAGATATCGATCGATAAAATGACCGATTTGACCCGTTTAAACCTTCGGTTAGTGTAACGTCGTCGGAAAAGGGTTGTGTGAGTTTATTACTGATCATGCCTTCTTATACAGGGCCCAGTTGTTCAGCACCAGCCTCCCAGTAGCTGCGCGGGAGTTCGAGGATCTGCCGTCATCCAGGTGGGTTATCTTCGAACCGGGCCTCAGCTTTTTGGCCCTCTGGTTGCTTTAGTCCAGTCGGACACCTGTTCTTGACTTGCCCTGCTGATTTTACCTATATGACTTAGCCTGACATATATTGATCTCTTTTGACATAGCATGATCCCTCTGATTGACATTGACCTGATTAGACCTGTGATTGAGATTTCTTGTCACGATCAGCCGATTCTCATATACATACTCCCTGATTATTCCTGACTGATCCTGATTGATTGATATATAGATATGCATGATTGATTGATTCCGATAGACAGATGATTCCCTGTTGGGATTTCGGCGTGTGCCGACTATTCGGTCACTAGACCGTCAGATTGATCATTATGACTTGCCATGCACTGCTGTACTTCACGAACCTGGCCGGGGTCGCACCCCGTGGAGCTGGTTCTTTACCGGTAGAGTGGTCTGGTGATAGACCCGTGAGCCCTTGACAGGGGTATGTCAGCGGATCGGGTGTGGATCGGTGGCTTTTGCCTGAGGTCCTCCGGGACCAATAGTGACGCATGATTGGACATTTGGTTTTCTACATTTGACGCATTATTCTTACTTGTATGATTGTTCAGTTATTTCCAGCATGATTCTTGTAGACACCTTTTATTTCCTATCTGTATGATTTACCGCTTTTACGACTGATTATCACTGACATATCTGAGTTACAGTATTTCTTATCTGTTTCCCTTATCTTGATTAGCAGTAGTTATTGTTACTTCCTGCTTTCCTATAGATCTTTACTATCCGCAGATTTTAGTACCCAGTAGGTACGATTAGATGATCCTCGGCTCGTCGTGCCCACTGGGATACATGTACAGTGTATCTCACACCCCCTGGGTGACCATTTTCCTGGTCGGTCGGGTGGGGAGATAGCGGGACGATCCAGTGAGCAGATTACGATAGAGCTGTCCCCATGAGCTTACATATGTTGATGACATCTACAGACTTTTATTTCCCGCATTTTATTTCAGTTCCAGTTGATTTAGACATTGAGATAATGATGTAATAATTTAACTGTTGATTTTTCCTGCGGATTAGATTAGGTTAGTTACTGATATATCTGTTGATCTCTGATGATGATGATTTTAGCCGTGCATGTATAGGGGAGTCTCTGTCCTCGGGATAGAGGATCTTCTATGCGTGTGGCGGTCTGTTGCGCCCAGTTTGCAAACTCTGATTTCAAAAAAAAAAATTTCTACCGGATTTTTAAAACTCGGGGCGTGACACTAGGCATCATAGCAAACACTACAAACCCAATGCGGGAATTTGAACGAAATTCATAAGCTTCTCCACATTTCTTGCGGGAATTATTAAGAAAATCAGAAGGTCATCTACATTCTAAAATGTCATTGCACATAATTTGGTATAACTCATATACCATTTTCTTTTGCCAACACTCGTTAGTAATAAATTTCAAAGTGAAACCATAGTACTGAATTATATACTAATATTGATATTAAAACCCATTCACTCCACAAGAAATGCCTAGTCAGATGGAACAACGATCTTCCTCCACGGGCTATTACTTTAACTAATAATATAACCCAATCGGTTAAAAAACAACTAACTAAATCGAAATGAAAAGCAAGAACAAGATGGCGTACCTATAAGTATAGCTGTTACAGCACAAATTAAAAATATTCCAGAACTATTAATTTTAAATGTTGGAGAACACACTGAGGCAATTGCATAACTTAATGCATACAAAAATCAGCTTTCCATAATTACAACTCCAATTCAAATCCCGAAAACACAGTGCATTCAGCTTTTCGAAGCTCCAAGTGGTTCTAATGCTTCCAATAGCTGCAATACATGCAAACACTCATAAAACATTGAGAAGTGACATGTTTAAAACAAATTACTACTTACAAATGGAGGGGAAAAAATAAATTTCAGATAGGAAGAAGAAGGTGGCGTACCGGGTCACACATCGTCATGTCTGTCCTCAACATCATCATCATGTGATGTATGTCCATGTGAAGTACTTGTTCCAGTCGCTCCCGGAACTACATCATCATGCTTGCAGCCGAGAATATCAAACATCTTTAATCCATCCTCAAGCTTCTTGAACCCTTGTTCCATTATTTTCTTAACTGCTTGTACTTCCCGATGTAATGATTGTACAGACACTCCCTCATCTGATCCAGTAGAGGCTTGATGTTGCACCTGACGAGGCGGTGCACTTGTAGTCGCATCACTTGCACGACCTTTCACTTGCCCAAAGGTCCTAAGAGTTCCAATTGACTTGGCCAAAGTTATTCTATCAATAGAGCCCATGCCATAGTCATATTTGTCACATGTGACATCAACTCCGTGATCTTCCAACAGGGTAGTGATGAAGATCGGGTAAGGAAGAAGTTCACGCCTATCTGTTGCCGCAATTACATGTGCCATGTTTTCCCAAATAATATAAGGAATATTGACACACACTCCCGCTGCACTCTCTGGGTGACCAAGAAAATAAAGAAGAAGTAGACGTTGCCATCGTACCCTTTTAGTCCCCACCGTAGGCAACAGGTTGTAGCAAAGAATCAAATATAGAATGTGGTATTCCGGCTTTAAATCCTTTGATACCACATATTCCTCGTTGGTCTGTGTACCCGACTTGCAAATAGCATTGGCAACGACATCCCAATGAGTGTCACTCTCAAAATCACCCAGAGTATAATGCACACCAGATGTATCAACAGGCAAACCAAGATTCGCACCTATTACATCTGGAGTTATATCAAACTTGACCCCTCGAACTGAGGTTTCGAATTTGTATGTCTGGGTGTCACAATCCTCTACAACTTTATCTCCCCTCATGTAAAACTCCCTGATTAACTCGGAACAGAAACCCTTATTTGCTGGAACTCTACCTAGAGCCCCCAAAGGAATTCGTTCTACTAGCCTTTCAAATTCCGGAACTTGTCGACACAATTCATTAAAGTTTATATGTCGCTCTCCAATACATGTTCTATTTTGAAAGAATCGACGCCGTTGTGAATTAATTTCTGTTTCACCTTCTCCATAATTTGCTCGGCGATTTGTTTGAGACCCCTCACGAATTACCGTATCACCGGAAATTCTTTGTGGAGAATATTCTCTATCTTTCTTTTTCCTTGAAGGCATCGGTGCCTTTCCCTTCCCTATTACCGATTCTCCCTCATTTTCTGAAGATTGTTCAGATTCCGAGCTTGTTGATACTTCATTCCGTGATCTTTTTGAAGATTTCTTCTTCCCACTTCCACGACTACTTCCACTCCCAGTGGCCATCAAAACTACAAGTGCCAGTAGCAAAGAGAAGGCCATTCTCCTGTGAAGAACATAATGCACTATGAGTTCATCGAATATGAATATCAGATATTCATATCCGATGTAATGTATTATCAAATTTATGTTCTAACTCTTATGAAAATGACATTAATTTGATGCCTATGCCCTTTCAACAAGGACCAAATTACATTTTAATAGTGACAAGATTGTCTAACGAGTCATTCGAAAATTGAACAAGTGTTCCATCTTGTAGGTGTATTAATGCTCACTTGTAGCAAACATACAACTAGTGACCTGCAAGTTTACTGTGATAACAGAGGGATCCCTCACAATGAGGGATCCCTGACTGTGCGTACAGAGGATCCCTCACTGTTCCCTTTTATATATATGACTGTGCAGAATCCCTCTATGGGTGTCCCTTTAACTCTGTCACGCCCCGGGTGTAAACCAGAACCCGGGCCCGTCGACAGATCCGCCGTGCACACGGTATTTCCCGCGTACACGAAGCGCCAAGCCTGCTCAGATATATAAGAGATAATAATAAATGAGCAATAAAAGCAGAGCTGAACTAAAACTAATACATCTCAGACTGAAGCTGGAAATAAAATACAATACATCTGTATAAATGATACATCTGTCTCTCCCAGCTCACCAAAATAAATACAACCTGCTGGCAAAAGCCAGTCCCAAAGTAAAAGTACAATCGTCTGAGGAAATACGGGTACACCAACAGTCTAGCTAACACGCTCATCCTGCCTCGAAGTCTATCTACTCAGCCGTCCTCTCTCCTCGACCCGCCGCAGAAAACCCAGCAGCACCCGCAGAAGACACTGCAAAACAAGGGAGAAGAAAAAGAGGAAAGAAGAATGGGGGTGAGACTACCAGTAAACCAGTAGCCTCCCCTAGTGGGTAAAACCTCAAACCCTGACACACCCACTAGGTCTACCAGAGGCAAAAAGGAAAGAAGTGCGGTAAGCAATGATGACTGCTGAAAACAGGAACTACCACTACTATGCCTCTAATATGCCAAGCTAAAGAGATAGCTAAATGTATGCATCAGAATATAAATGCCTGCCTGCCTAGACCCAATCGATACACCAGTAAGCACTGGTACTGCCTGCTCTGCCTGCCTGCCAAATCGGGTATGCCAGCCTACGCATAACACCGATAGGGGATGAGAGTCCCGAGGACTCGAAGCCTGTAATATCGCACACTCCGGAGTGGCACTCGAGGGGAGCGACCCACACGAGTATAATGCCTTAGTAACAAGTATCATAGATCAGCAGGACTGGATCACGACTCTGATCAAAGTGGGAAAATCCATCCACTAAAAGGAGACCCGATCTCAACCTGATGCAAGATAAACAAATAGTGGGAAACCCATCCACTAGAGACCTGATACCCAATCTGATGCATAAGCAACCTCCGGTCAACCGCCCAAGGTCCGCGGTTGCCGCAATACCCTGCCATCAAGCCTGCCTGTCCCAAAATCCAAGATCCACAATCGGGTAGAACAATCGATATCCGGTCAACCGCCTACTGTCCGCGGTTGCCGCAATAACCCCAAGTCCGACATCAAGTACACCCTGTCTCCGACCCCAAGGTCCCGGCTACACTATCCCAAACCCCCGCTCGAACCCGAGCAACATGACTCGAAAGTCTAAATAAGAAGGAGAAAGAAAGCAATCATGGTTTCTCCTAAGTCAAATCCCAATATGATAGTGTAGCAATAAAAGATGGCCTATCTAGATGTCCATACAAGCATGCAAGTGTTCTCAAGGAAATATAATTAAAGGCATTAATCATTAACAGTATCCACCTACGCATGTCGTCTACCCTCAAGTAGTACCATCAACAGGATAATCAAATAGTCCAACATAAATATTCCATTCCACATGCAAGGTTAACCGCTATCAAAGCAACCCTATTCCCACACCGGCATGCATGAACCCAACCCCGATCATAATTAATCAAGATGTCCAATAAAGGGGATCACTCTAATATTCCTAGTGAGCATGTCAAAATAGAGGCAAGAAACAACCGCCTACCTCGAGCGCTAAATCCTGATCCCAACAGCGAAGTCCGCGCCCGGTCTCAACGATCACCATGGTACTGCACAAAATACCCCAAAAGAACAAGCACAATTAATCAACCATGCTCACACCAAAATCTGTCCCAATTACAATCAGTCCACAGTTTAGCCTTTTTCACCTGCGAGATCTGCTCGAGAAATTCCAGGAAAAATACCGTCACGATCCTCGTGACGAACCGGTCGAAACGACTACCTGCACGTTCCCACACGATTTTCCTACGCTGAGAACCAAAATCGACAAGGGAACCACCCCGAACAATACTTCCACCCAAAACTGTGCTACAAAGTTCTGTAAAAAGGGGTTTCTCACCTTCGGGGAAAATTCCAGGAAATCCAAGAAAATTCAGAGAGACTCCTTGTGATGTGTAGATACAAATCCCCTTTTGAATCACCCCAATCCGATGCCCGGTTGCGGAGATATCGCCGAAATACCGAACCGCTGTCCAAAACTCCATCACAGCAAAATGGGGTCACAAGATGATCCGAAAAACCCATGAAAACCTCGGAATGGGGAAAAACCAGTAGAAACAAGAAACGTAGCCCTACCTGTCATGAATCCAACGGCACAAAAATCGTGAAAATAGGAGGTCGGGGTGAGTCGGGGGAGCCTAAACACTGAAATGCGACGAATCGGGTTGCCGAAGAATGATCGTCGCGCCGCGCCGGAAAAATCTCAAACCTCGGGATCCGAGCCTCCTAAAATCCTCAAACTTCACAGGAGTGTTCCTCTCTTCATGATGAAGATTTCATCTTCTCACTCCTCGAGAAGATGAAGCCTCTAAGGTGGTGAAAAATGCCTTTGAATGAGCCTCGGATGGAGATAATAGGAAAAACCAGAAAATCTTTTCAAATAATTCCCACTGTGTCCCGCCGAACACGAAACAGCAATATGATCCAATGGAATTGTGACACGTGGCCCGACCATCCCTGCCTGCGCGCCCAGTCGGGTCTGCTGCCCCTGCCCGCACAGTTGACCGACCAATAGGATACTGCCACGTGTCACGCCACAGTCTGCTGCACCCGGTGCACGAGATCCTGTGAACCGAACGAATAAGAACCTGCCACGTGTCCAAGCCCGGTGCACCATAAACCATGAGCCATCCTGAATACTCTGTAGACCAAATGCGGTGAGCCGACCTATCATACGATGCCACGTGTCCTCCCTGTCGGTCCACTGTGCACCCGAAGAATTCCGTGGACCGCGCCGTATGAACCATCCAACCACAGGCCGCAACGTGGCACCGCCCTGGTGCACGCCTGCGCTGTGGACCGCGCGCCTGCCCCGCGCCCTGCACGCGCCGCGCGCCGCCGCTGTGCCGCCTGCCCGAGGCTGCGCCGCCGCCCGCCGACGCTGCCCGCCGCCGCCGGTGATCGCCGGAATTACTGTTCCGGCGATGAACAGTACCCGAAGCTCAAAAAAATCAAGTAGGTAGTCCATCTGAAGCGTTTTCGCGCGCTGAATCCGAATTTGACGTCCGTTTCGCCAAATTCCAATCCGATAAATCGCCGGAGGCTCCCGAAAAGGTATTTTCAATCCGAATTTCGCGCCGAGTCCAAATTTGATATCCGATTTGCGCGAAAGCACCTCTAAACATCCGATGGGGTCAACCGATCACCCATGTGATCCATTTAAGCTCGAAGTCCAACACTTGAGTCCAAATTGGCGCCCGAACACCGCCGACATGCCCCAAAGGCCTCCAGAAGCTGCCGGTCACACTGTAAAAGCCCTGTAGAATTCCGGATCATCACATCCTCCCCCACTAAAAGAAAGTTTCGTCCTCGAAACTAAAGTCATTCCTCAACACGGAATCACAACCAAAAAGAGGGGTAAATATCCAATCATCCACCACTCAAGCTCCCAAGGCTGACAAATACCTCCTCCAGAGACGCGATGCAATCCTCGGGTCTCTAACTGGAACAAAATAAAGGTGAGCACTCCAGGAATCCGCACCACCTCAACCACGTACAGCTGGGCTAACCGCTCGAGCTACCAAGCTGTCCGCATCGGTACAAGCATCCGCCCCTGCTAGGGCCTCAGATAATCCAACCACAAGTCCAACAACACCCAGCTCAACCCGAGTACCTCGGTACTCCCAAGGCATCCGATATAAGTCCCCCAACTGATCCCGTAGCCTCTGATCTCAAATCCAAACCGTCAGGATGTAGAAGCACATCCCTAACCCTCCGGCATCAATACTCAGCCATGAGCAGTCGAGAGAACCAGACTGTAAAACAACCTTCGCGAAGATCCAATACCCTTGCAGCTCGTAACTCAAATCCTCCAAGCTTGACAGAAGGGTGCTAGCTCCCGATGATCACTTTATCAAATTCCCGGGTCCTCACCAAACCGAAGTGAACCAACCTTCCACAACTCGAATAGCACCGGCGCCCCCAGAGGTGCCACACTTGGCCTGACATAATTCCAAAACATCAAATCCTGGAGTTGGGTCCTCAACTCCCAAACTGGTGTCATGCCAAACAACTCCGATAGGAGAACAGCTAGGAACTCACAACCAAAAGGGTATCTCCAAGTCCTGGTGCCGCCGCAGATCCCTCAAACACACTAGCCAAAAGGCTACTCACCCACTACGAGACATCCGCCTCGCTCACAAAGTCAAAACCAAAGAGGCGAAGATACTCTCAAGCAACCCAGGTACACCAACACCTCCAGGCCTGGCTCCCACGAAAACCGTCCTCGCAGCATAATCAGCTGCCGCGAAAAGAAAATAACCGAGCCAGCCTAACCGTCCTAAGTACCAAACCAAGCCCCACAACCAGGTCAAGACCATCAGGTCTACAGGTACAACCAAGGACTCAACTGCACCGGGCAGGACCCACAACACGTCCCCACGTGCTAAAGATCGGGAATACGACCTCCCGTACACCCGGTAACTGTCCTACCCTTAACCCAATGCAAGGAAGCAAAAGCACTACCCACCAAGGAGGGAAAACCTCTCGTATCGAGAGATACGAACCCAAGAGCCTGGAACAATTCAACCCTACCGCCACACTGGCCGCTGGAATCTATGTGCTCTGACGGTCTCAAAATCCACTATCCTGGAAAAGAGATCGGGAATACCTCATCCGACTGACCTGTCCTCCATCACCCGGCGCCAAGCGCCTCAATCAGAACTCGCCTCAGGCGGCAGATCCCAATCCAAAGGGATTACAATGCCACGCTCCATACCGGCGCCTACTCCAATGAGGCGTCCCTAGAACTATCAATCCCCCACCGAACAAGACCCTGCCTCCAAAGGCTCCATACTCAATCCCACAAATCGGGGCAACTCGTCCGCCAAAACTGGCTCACTCTCTCAATGCAATCCCACAGTTTTCCCCGCTGTCAACTGTCCACCCTTCCTCGGTGCCCCAGCACTAAACGTCGGCACGGAGGGGCTACTCACTAGTCCGACAATTGCGCCACTACACTGATCCGACAACTGTGTCACTGCTCCGGCAACTGCGCCACTGTGCTGATCCGACAACTGTGTCACCGCGCTGCTCCGACAACCGTGTCACTGCTCCGACAACTGCGCCACTGTGCTGATCCGACAACTGTGTCACCGCGCTGCTCCGACAACTGTGTCACTGCTCCGACAACTGCACCACTGTGCTGATCCGACAACTGTGTCACCGCGCTGCTCCGACAACTGTGTCACTGCTCCGACAACTGCACCACTGTGCTGATCCGACAACTGTGTCACCGCGCTACTCCGACAACTGTGTCACCGCGCTGCTCTGACAACTGTGTCACTGCTCCGACAACTGCACCCCTGTGCTGATCCGACAACTGTGTCACCGCGCTGCTCCGCTGATCTGCCTCCAACACTCCTACCCTTCGGGTCCGGAGCCCCCAGACTCCAATCTGGGTATCCGGCCCGAAACAACCAGCTCAGGCCCAACTGCCGCACCAAGGTGCACTCGGGTCAGAGCCCCAACGTCGGGGAGACACCGCTCACCACGACAAAACCGCAAATCGGCACACCCCAAACACTCGACCCAATCTAGCGAAAGTCAAAGGCATCCCCCTATTTTTGTAACGTTATGTTGTCTGCAGCCAACATAACTGTCCCACAAAAATAGGGTATGCCGATCCCTCTTCACTCACTGGAAGAGTCAAAACCAAATCACCGACTTTCGCCAAAAGTCACGTCTCTCACGCCCTAACATCCTAGGGTCCGCCAAAAGCCTAGGGTTTCCTAAGTCCCAACTGACCTATCCCTAACCTCTGGTACCAACTTAATCTGTCACGCCCCGGGTGTAAACCAGAACCCGGGCCCGTCGACAGATCCGCCGTGCACACGGTATTTTCCGCGTACACGAAGCGCCAAGCCTGCTCAGATATATAAGAGATAATAATAAATGAGCAATAAAAGCAGAGCTGAACTAAAACTAATACATCTCAGACTGAAGCTGGAAATAAAATACAATACATCTGTATAAATGATACATCTGTCTCTCCCAGCTCACCAAAATAAATACAACCTGCTGGCAAAAGCCAGTCCCAAAGTAAAAGTACAATCGTCTGAGGAAATACGGGTACACCAACAGTCCAGCTAACACGCTCATCCTGCCTCGAAGTCTATCTACTCAGCCGTCCTCTCTCCTCGACCCGCCGCAGAAAACCCAGCAGCACCCGCAGAAGACACTGCAAAACAAGGGAGAAGAAAAAGAGGAAAGAAGAATGGGGGTGAGACTACCAGTAAACCAGTAGCCTCCCCTAGTGGGTAAAACCTCAAACCCTGACACACCCACTAGGTCTACCAGAGGCAAAAAGGAAAGAAGTGCGGTAAGCAATGATGACTGCTGAAAACAGGAACTACCACTACTATGCCTCTAATATGCCAAGCTAAAGAGATAGCTAAATGTATGCATCAGAATATAAATGCCTGCCTGCCTAGACCCAATCGATACACCAGTAAGCACTGGTACAGCCTGCTCTGCCTGCCTGCCAAATCGGGTATGCCAGCCTACGCATAACACCGATAGGGGATGAGAGTCCCGAGGACTCGAAGCCTGTAATATCGCACACTCCGGAGTGGCACTCGAGGGGAGCGACCCACACGAGCATAATGCCTTAGTAACAAGTATCATAGATCAGCAGGACTGGATCACGACTCTGATCAAAATGGGAAAATCCATCCACTAAAAGGAGACCCGATCTCAACCTGATGCAAGATAAACAAATAGTGGGAAACCCATCCACTAGAGACCTGATACCCAATCTGATGCATAAGCAACCTCCGGTCAACCGCCCAAGGTCCGCGGTTGCCGCAATACCCTGCCATCAAGCCTGCCTGTCCCAAAATCCAAGGTCCACAATCGGGTAGAACAATCGATATCCGGTCAACCGCCTACTGTCCGCGGTTGCCGCAATAACCCCCAAGTCCGACATCAAGTACACCCTGTCTCCGACCCCAAGGTCCCGGCTACACTATCCCAAACCCCCGCTCGAACCCGAGCAACATGACTCGAAAGTCTAAATAAGAAGGAGAAAGAAAGCAATCATGGTTTCTCCTAAGTCAAATCCCAATATGATAGTGTAGCAATAAAAGATGGCCTATCTAGATGTCCATACAAGCATGCAAGTGTTCTCAAGGAAATATAATTAAAGGCATTAATCATTAACAGTATCCACCTACGCATGTCGTCTACCCTCAAGTAGTACCATCAACAGGATAATCAAATAGTCCAACATAAATATTCCATTCCACATGCAAGGTTAACCGCTATCAAAGCAACCCTATTCCCACACCGGCATGCATGAACCCAACCCCGATCATAATTAATCAAGATGTCCAATAAAGGGGATCACTCTAATATTCCTAGTGAGCATGTCAAAATAGAGGCAAGAAACAACCGCCCACCTCGAGCGCTAAATCCTGATCCCAACAGCGAAGTCCGCGCCCGGTCTCAACGATCACCACGGTACTGCACAAAATACCCCAAAAGAACAAGCACAATTAATCAACCATGCTCACACCAAAATCTGTCCCAATTACAATCAGTCCACAGTTTAGCCTTTTTCACCTGCGAGATCTGCTCGAGAAATTCCAGGAAAAATACCGTCACGATCCTCGCGACGAACCGGTCGAAACGACTACCTGCACGTTCCCACACGATTTTCCTACGCTGAGAACCAAAATCGACAAGGAAACCACCCCGAACAATACTTCCACCCAAAACTGTGCTACAAAGTTCTGTAAAAAGGGGTTTCTCACATTCGGGGAAAATTCCAGGAAATCCAAGAAAATTCAGAGAGACTCCTTGCGATGTGTAGATACAAATCCCCTTTTGAATCACCCCAATCCGATGCCCGGTTGCGGAGATATCGCCGAAATACCGAACCGCTGTCCAAAACTCCATCACAGCAAAATGGGGTCACAAGATGATCCGAAAAACCCATGAAAACCTCGGAATGGGGAAAAACCAGTAGAAACAAGAAACGTAGCCCTACCTGTCATGAATCTAACGGTGCAAAAATCGTGAAAATAGAAGGTCGGGGTGAGTCGGGGGAGCCTAAACACTGAAATGCGACGAATCGGGTTGCCGGAGAATGATCGTCGCGCCGCGCCGGAAAAATCTCAAACCTCGGGATCCGAGCCTCCTAAAATCCTCAAACTTCACAGGAGTGTTCCTCTCTTCATGATGAAGATTTCATCTTCTCACTCCTCGAGAAGATGAAGCCTCTAAGGTGGTGAAAAATGCCTTTGAATGAGCCTCGGATGGAGATAATAGGAAAAACCAGAAAATCTTTTCAAATAATTCCCACTGTGTCCCGCCGAACACGAAACAGCAATATGATCCAATGGAATTGTGACACGTGGCCCGACCATCCCTGCCCGCGCGCCCAGTCGGGTCTGCTGCCCCTGCCTGCACAGTTGACCGACCAATAGGATACTGCCACGTGTCACGCCATAGTCTGCTGCACCCGGTGCACGAGATCCTGTGAACCGAACGAATAAGAACCTGCCACGTGTCCAAGCCCGGTGCACCATAAACCATGAGCCATCCTGAATACTCTGTAGACCAAATGCGGTGAGCCGACCTATCATACGATGCCACGTGTCTTCCCTGTCGGTCCACTGTGCACCCGAAGAATTCCGTGGACCGCGCCGTATGAACCATCCAACCACAGGCCGCCACGTGGCACCGCCCTGGTGCACGCCCGCGCTGTGGACCGCGCGCCTGCCCCGCGCTGCCCGCGCCCTGCCCGCGCCGCGCGCCGCCGCTGTGCCGCCTGCCCGAGGCTGCGCCGCCGCCCGCCGACGCTGCCCGCCGCCACCGCCGGCCGCCGGTGATCGCTGGAATTACTGTTCCGGCGATGAACAGTACCCGAAGCTCAAAAAAATCAAGTAGGTAGTCCATCTGAAGCGTTTTCGCGCGCTGAATCCGAATTTGACGTCTGTTTCACCAAATTCCAATCCGATAAATCGCCGGAGGCTCCCGAAAAGGTATTTTCAATCCGAATTTCGCGCCGAGTCCAAATTTGATATCCGATTTGCTCGAAAGCACCTCTAAACATCCGATGGGGTCAACCGATCACCCATGTGATCCATTTAAGCTCGAAGTCCAACACTTGAGTCCAAATTGGCGCCCGAACACCGACGACATGCCCCAAAGGCCTCCAGAAGCTGCCGGTCACACTGTAAAAGCCCTGTAGAATTCCGGATCATCACAAACTCTCTCAGTGCGGGGATCGCTCACAATGAACGATCCTTAAACAAATTTATTAATAGTTTTCATACAAAATTAATGCTATATATTCTGTTCCTTAAACATGTATAATTAGTTTGCATACAAAAATATTTTAGAGCGATCTCACAGTGAGGGGATCGCTCACAATGAACGATCGTTAAACAAATTTATTAATAGTCTGCATACAAAATTCATGCTATATAGTCTGTTCCTTAAACATGTATAATTAGTCTGCATACAAAAATATTTTAGAGCGATCTCACCATTTTTTTTGTCTCTTCCTTAAACAGGCTAAATATACAAACATGTATAATTATGTCTGTTCCTTAAACATGAACTCTATTATTATTTTAGAGCTTAAACATGAACTCTATTATTATTTTAGAGCTTAAACATGTTTAACTGTGACCGATCTCACAGTTTTCTCTCTCACAGTGAGGGGATCTCTCACAGTGAGATAGAGAAAGAGAGAGAGAGAGAGCAGAGAGAGGGAGCGAGCTCACAGTGAAAGATGTAGAGAGTGAGAGAGACGGCGACGGCAACAATTTGCTTCCTCTCGGCGATGGCGAAGGCGACGGCGACGGCGAGAGGAGATCGGCACGCTGCGGCACTGTGCGGGAGAGGAGCTCGGCAACGTGTGGGAGCAGATATCGGGACTGTGCTCGGAGCGGAGCACAGTGCGGGATTGATAAGAAGCTCGGAGCGGAGAGGAGATCGGCAGTGTCTAGCGGAGCTTTGGGTGGGTTTCAAGAGAAGAAATCTCCTTTAATTTTCAATTTTTAAGTAGGTGTAAAATATATAAATTTTAAAATTTATATAAATTTTCACAAAATTTTATAAATATTGTATAAATTTGAAAATTACTATTTTTTTAAATTTAATATTTAATTTTTTTTATTAAAATATAATATTTAGAAAATTTAAATTTATAACATTTAAAATTTTAAATTTAAAATTTTTTTAAAAAGTTCAAATATTACTTAAAAACAAAAAAAGCCAACGAAGTTTAAAAGTCAAACAAAAGAAAAAAAAAAAACAAAAATAACAACAAAAAAAAAGAAAACAAAAAAAAGCCCTTCCCAAGGCAGAGCTCTGCCTTGGGAAAGATGTGGGGGGAGTAAATAAACCCAAAATATAAACCTTCAGTACCGGTACTCATTGCTTAGTTCCGGTACATATGGTTCCGGTAACCATCTGAGTTCCTCAAAACCCGATGCATAAAACTTGTGTTGGTCAATACATACCGGTACACTTCATTGTTTACCGGTACACAATCATAAGTACCGGTACACAATCATGAGTACCGGTACTCAATTCCTGAGTGTACGAAAATGAGCTACAAACTTGTGTTGGTCAATACATACCGGTACACTTCATTGAGTACCGGTACTCATAAATTAGTACCGGTACTTATTTGTTGTGTACCGGTACTCATAATTGAGAACCGGTACTTAGTGGTAAATTTCAATAGAATTAAAAACTTGAATAACTTTGAAATTGTGGAATTTCACAAATAGAAATATCTAGAACATATAAGTATAGCTGTTACACTTATAAAACATTGAGAAGTGACATGTTTAAATGGCATTTTCACAAATAAACCCTTATATTTTATGTACTTACAATATATGCCATTGTTGGAGAGGGACTAAAGTTTGAAAGTGTTTAAACTGGTTCAGGACTCAACTTTAAATAGTAGAAATTGGAGGGGGTTTTATGAAATTGTGCATACATGCATTTATGCATGCATCACCGCGTGCGACTCTTCGTAAACCACACCCCACGCGCTAGCCTCCTCTTCATCTCCCCTCTCTGGAAACAAAGCTTCGCACCTCTCTCCAGCGTAAACCAGACGCGCCACCACCTTCCCCGTCGCCAGAGCAACCACGAGAGGGAGAGCACACAAGCCTTGAGCCTCTCGGGTGAATTTGCACACACACCAGGGAGTCCATGGTGGGCTCGAGCTCCAGCCGGAGAGATCCTCGGGGTAGCCACGTCCGAGCCAAGGGTACCTCGGCACCCGCCGTTGCCGTGCACCGCCGCGGCCGTCACCATTCTCCTTGGGTTTCCGGCAAGATACGAAGTTGGAACTTTTTGTGATCCTTGAACCCAACCACCTTGCTTTTGATCACGAGGTGATCCCTCCTGTGCAGTCCGAGTACCTGCCGTGCGTCCGGTCGCCGGCGGGAGCACTTCATCGCCGGAAAAGCAAATCTGGCCGAACCTTGACCTCGGGCTTCATTCAGCCATCGGAAACTTGATCAGACCGTTGGATCCCTCCCTCTCGTCGACTTCTAGCAGTCTCCAAAGTTCTGGGTTGATCGGACTAAAATCCTCGCCGCGCCGCCATGCCCTAGAACCGGGCTTCTCTACACTTCGCCGGAGAAGTTTTTTCCGGCGCCGCCGCTCGACCTCCTCGCCGGCCACCACTGCAGGATTGTCCGTGGTGACCATTAGTGCACCTTGGACCATCTCGCGAAGCCTCGTTTGCACCCGGCCGGAATCCGCCATTAGAGGGTGTATCTCCCGGCGATCTCCTATTCCGGCTATCCCCGGGACTCCGTCAAGTGGGAAACAACCCAGGTATGATCTCTAAGTTATTTCGGAGCTTCCCAACCATTTGCATGTGGTCTTGAACGTGGGGTTTTAATATTAGGTAATTGCACCAATTCTCGGAACCGAGGTCAACCGCCGGCCGGCGCCGCCGCTTCCTGGTTCCGATCATTAACCCAGGTAGGCTCTAAACCTGCGATACAAGGTTTCCATCAAGTTGGATTGGCCCAAAAGCCTCTGTGTATGAAGTTAATCCAACCTTTTCTTTAATAAGTATAATATTGGGTTTTTCCGGCCAACCGCCATCTCTGGCGGTCGGTGGCCAGCTTGACCGTAACCAAGCTGCTTCTGGAAGGTTGCTCTAACCGTTGCTCAACCTTGTTCCAGAGTTGGACAAGATTGCTTCAAGTTGGCCTTGAACCCGAGTTGGTGTCCTTGAGGGTATTGCTCCGGCCAACTCCCCGACAGTTTTCCGACGTACCTGAGGTGAGCACCTCACTTCCTTATCCTTACTGAGCATGATGCTCACTTAAAATCCGAATCTTATTGGGTGTATGTTAAGTAATAGCTTAATTGAAATTGTATGGTTGTATAATTATGGGCCAACTTTGTGTACGGGCTTCTTGGCGACCCGTGATCGTGAGCACGGGCTTTGCCTTGTCGTCCCGAACACACTGAAACTGACCGTGTAGTTTTTGGACTCCTGGTTTTAGAGAACGGGTCAAAACAGTAAATGAAATTGAGACTTTATGAAAATCTAAAATGATTTTGGACCAAATTGCAATATTGACCTCCTGGCTGTCTTTAGATAGTATTAATGTATCTACTAGGCATATTGTTGAAGTTCTGAAGGCTCTAGTTGAGCGGAAATCGGATTAAGTCTCGTAAATCGGCAAAATCGTCGATTTTACGGATTTCGGCGCGAGTTCACGTTCCGGTTGAGATTTTGGATTATTATGGATGCCTCAGAATACCTGCGACACTGTCCTGGTTGGTCAAGTGTCTTGGTTTTATCGTCGGAAAACTTCGAAATCCAAATTGGGTTCTAAGAGGGATTTCAAGGGCATTCTGGTAATTTAATCACCCGAATAAATCAAGATGACAACTCTGTCTATCTAAATATCTAAAAGATGTTATTAGGGGTCAGTAAGTGTAATTGACAGTTTCAGAGCATTTAGTATCAGTCGGGTTGGGTTGAGCGAGTCAGTCACTGATTCCAGTTATATGTTCAGGGCCTAGCTGTTCGGCACCTCCGTCTCAGTAGACCAGCGGGAGATCGGGACCGGCCTACATTCAGGTGGGTTATCTTCGGTCCGGGCTTTATCTTTTCGGCCCTCTGTTTACTTTAATCCAGTCGGACACCTGTTCTTCTATATTAGCCTAGATTATGTTTATGAGCTTCATTCTATCGATTTAGTATTCCCTGTTATGCTTGGACATATACCTGCATGATTGGTCGTTAGAGAGATGACAGTTCTTTTGCTCATATTTGACTTAGCCCTCATTCTGCTACATGTCTTTGATCCTTAGTTGATAGACATATATCTGGACACTTCCTGTTGATTTGATATTTGCATTCCAGTATTCAGCATTATTTATATTCATGGTCTGATCATGCTACATGTCTATCAGTTATTATACTGTATATATATCCAGAGATACATGCCCTTACATTTCAGTTATGCATGATAGACCCATGATTGATTGCTATATACAGACATTTATATTCCTGCTGGATTTTCGTTATCCTGCTTACTTGACCACTGCATTGCCATTGCCTTTTTGGTCATTAGATGTTTGAGCCTGTTTTCCTTCTATCAAGTATTATACTGCTAAACACATGACTTTTAGTCAACAAATATTTTAACAAAGCATCGCAGGGTCGCCTGAGTCTATTCTTGTTTGATAAGACAAAGGCATTGCTCTGTGAGGTTTTAACTTAGAACCTGTTTTCAAAATGATTTCCTTAAAACAACATGTGTTTAGTACTGTATGATTGGTCTTTAGTTGCTTCGAGATTTTATGACTTTATTCCTGGATATTTGTTATATCTGATTATCAGAACTCTCTGATTATTTCTGATCCATGTCATATAGTTGCTGCTTCTGCTTTATATGAGTTGAGATTCAGTTGATTCTGATATTGCATTCTTGATTGGATTCGTTGATGATTATTCCAGCATATGAGTTGAGATATCTGTCGGTATACTATTGTTGCATCCCAGTGGGGATTTCCCGGCTTGTTGCCGATTACTCGATCAGTGGACCGTGAGCTTGAGCATAGCATTACGATTTGCCACGCACTGCTCTTCTTCACGAACATTGCCGGGGTCGCTCCTCGTTGAGATTGTTCTTTACCGGTAAAGTGGTATAGAGAAAAGACCCGTGAGCCTTTGCATCGGGAGGTAGAGCCTCTGCGCGTGCAGGTTATGTCAGCCAGTTACAGTGCTGTCACGCCCCGGGGTCGAAACTGCGACCCGGGCTCGCCAACAGATCCGCCACCTATGCCAAGACCCGCATAGGCGAAGCGTCTAACCTGCAAAAGATAGTACTATAGCTACACAAATATCAGAGCTGAAATAAAATGCTGTAAAATAAAATCAAATCACCGTACAATATGAAATAAAGTACAATATCCATTTCCTCAAATACAGATAATCATCATACAATATCCTCAGTACAGCATCTCTCAACTATAAAAGGAGATAAACTAAAACTATAGTACATCAGTCTCTCTCAAATACAAAAGATCTCTCTCCTCCAGATAAACAGTAAAACCAGCCAACAGCTACGAGGAATCTCCAACCAGGGGATACAGCTACACTCCTCGGGTGGTAACGATCTAGCTCGTGACTCCCTCGCCCCGAACAACGACCGAAGATCAGCAACTCCAATGAGGACTCTGCAAAACAGGGGGGAGAAAAGAAGGGGAAACAACAGTGGGGGTGAGAACCACTAGTAAACCAGTAGCCTCCCCCTGTGGGTAAAGCCTCAAGCTCCGGCGTACCCACTAAGTCTACTAGAGGCAAGAAAAGGGCAAGGGGGTAAAGCTGTAACAGAACTACTGAATAAAAGGGGAAACCACAATAAGTACGCCTCTAAATGCAATACCGAAGGAAATGACGGTATGAATGCATCAGGAAACAGTATCTGACCAAATAGACCCAATCTAGTGTCACCAGTAAAACTGGTACTGCCTGCTCTGCTGTCGAACTCAAGAACTCAGTAGGGGACCAGCACATAAGGCTCGAAATCCCAAGGTGCCCGGCGCTCGGCACGGTGTAAAGCCTACTCCGGAGTGGCACTCGAGGGGAGCGACCCACACGAGTAAAGTATCGCTGTATCAAGCATCTCTGTAACCACTGTCTCATAATAGCAGGACTGGATCATGACTATGATCAAAGTGGGAAACTCCGTCCACTAATGAAACCCCGATCTGATGCAATAATACTCAAAAGTGGGAAACACCATCCACTAGAGAAATCTGATACCCAATCTGATGCAATAGTAAACATCCGGTCAACCGCCCAAAGTCCGCGGTCACCGCAATAACCCACAACCCACAATTGGGTACAATAATCAAGATCCGGTCAACCGCCTACTGTCCGCGGTTGCCGCAATAACCCATAATCCAACATCAAGTACACCCTGTCACTGACCCGCAGGTCCCGGCTACACTATCCCAAAACCTCTGCTCGAACTCGAGCAACATGACTCAAAAGTCCAAATGAAAAGGAGAAAGAAAGCAATCATGGTTTCTCCTAAGTCAAATCCCAATATGATAGTGTAGCAATAAAATAGTGGCCTATCTAGATGTCCAAATAAGCATGCAAAAGTCCTCATGCAATATGAAAGAGAGGGAATGTCAAATAACAGTTTTACATGTGTAACAATTAATAATATCCACATAAATATATCAATCATGCTAAAATCATCAGTCCACTACACATGTAAATAATCCCTGATCCATAATAAATCCCAAAGTGGCACCCGCACATAGATATGTCATTATGTTCCAACAATTAATCCATTTAATCCACTTTCATAAAATCTAGGTGCTAATATAGCATGTTAATTATCACTATTAAATTATTCCAATGATCATGTTCCAACAGCAATATTATCCCAATAATATCCCCAACATGCTATATCCACAAATTAATCTCAGATGATAGGCTCACATGTATATCAGGCAATCATGCATAATAATCAATCAATATGCTCAAAAGTGGGGTTTCTCTAATAAACTTAGTGAGCAAGTCAGAAGTAGAGGCATGCAACAACCACCCACCTGAAGCGCTAACTGTCCGGGTCCGTACAGCTGAAAATACCAAAAACTCCAATCCTGCGCTCCAACAAGTACAGTATACCCGAAACACTCCTGGCACAACACAAAGTCCACTAAATACACTTAGGTTCCCAAATAGTGCTCTAATTAACCCAAACAACAACAGTCCCGAACTGTTAAATTATCACCTGCAGAAGGCGCCCAGAAAAATCCAAGAAAAATATCACGGCGATCCTCGCGTCGATAGCTTCGAAACGGTACCTTGCACGCCCAAATCCGAGTTCGGTAAGTCAAGTTATAAATTCGGCAAGGTGGTAATCCAAACATCAAACTGTAAAGAAAAACTGCACACTGTACACTGAGAAAACAGTAATTTTCACCTTCGAGACAATTTCCTAAAATCCCAGAAAAATCACCACTGTGTTCCTCGCGACGAGTAGATCAAAATCGACTCTTGAATCGCCTCGATCCGATGTTCCTAGGCTGAGATATAAAATCGGCAAGTTGGTGCTGTCCAAAATCCACCACAGAAAAATAGGGGTCAAAGATGCCTCGGGAAACGTGCCAAAACCTCGAAACGGAAAAGCACGATCAAAATGAAAGTTGAAGCCTTATCTGTGAGGAGTCAGTCGGCGCAAGAATCACTGGAAAAGAACCTCGGGGTAGCCCAGGGGAGCCAAAACATCACTGCTGCGCCGAAGAAGGAAACAGGAAAAGCAACGTCGCGCCGCACCGTAAAATGGGGAACCTCGGGATTCGTGCCTCCTAAAATCCTAGAACTTGGGAGGAAGATCAAGCATCAAGAGGTGAACAAATCACCTTAAGGTGGCTCGGGCAGAAGATGCGCGGTTTGGGAGAAAAAAGCCAAATGAGGAGGCTCGGGTTGGCTATTTATAGGCCATTCCAAACAATTCCAAAATGCCCGCTGTGTCCCAACTTTCGGGCGCCCGAAAGTTTTCGGGCGCAAACAGTGCGGCCCGGCCCGAACTTTCGGGCGCACACAGTAGCCCGGCCAACTCGGCCCACGACCGCACACCAGATCCGGTCGGACCGCACACCCGTCCGACCCGCTCCACACGCTGACACGTGTCCCCGAACACCGAACAGGCAACCCGGCCGCTCCCCTCGCGCCACGTGGCCGTCCTCTGGTCAACGGGTAGTTGGCGCTGGCCAACGGGCGGCCGCCACGTGGCGCACGCGTGCGCCACGTCGGCGCCGTGGCCGCCACGCCCGCCGGCACCGCCGCCTGCCGCCTGCCGCCTGCGCGCCTGCCCCGCCGCCTGCCGTCCGTACGCACACAGTAGCTCGCCCAATCCTCGC
Organism: Tillandsia fasciculata; assembly: GCA_029168755.2. NCBI lineage: Eukaryota > Viridiplantae > Streptophyta > Magnoliopsida > Poales > Bromeliaceae > Tillandsia > Tillandsia fasciculata. Next base: position 18,796,386 of record CM054933.1, on the reverse strand, counting down.
TTGCCACGTGTCCAAGGAATAACTTCGCTGAACCTGGTGCACAACAACCTCAACACCGAACCAAACAACCTCTGCCACGTGTCTCTACCCGGTCCACCGTACACCGCGCACCGCCCCGCCTGCCGCGCACAGTGGCGCGCCCAATCCCCGCGCGCCACGTGTACACCCTCACGCTCACTGCACCCGGTGCACCCGACTTCATGAACCGAACCAATGGGAAGCCGCCACGTGGCACCCCGCTCAGGTGCACGCCGGCGCGTGGACCGCGCGCCTGCCCGCGCCCCTGCCCGCGCGCTGCGCGCTGCTCGCCGCCGCGCTGCCGCCTGCCCGAGGCAGCGCCGCCGCTCTCCGCCGCTGCCCGCCGTCGCCGCCGCCGCCGGCGATCGCCGGTATCACTGTTCCGGCGGTGAACAGTAACCCGAGCTCCGAATTGACAAGTGGGTAGTCCATTTTGACCGTTTTCGCGCGCTGAATCCGAATTTGACGTCCGTTTCGCCAAATTCCAACTCTAAAAAATTGCCGAAGGCTCCCGAAAATGTATTCTTAGTCCAAACTTCGTGCGGGGCCCAATTTAAATATCCGATTCGCGCGAAACCACTTCTAAACCCTCCACGGGGTCCTCCGATCACTCACATGATCCATTTGGGCCCGAAGTCCAACTCTTGTGCCCAATTATGCCCCAAACACCTCCAACACACCATGTAGGCCTCCAACAGCCACCCCAACGCACTGTAGCAGCTCTGCGGAGATCCGGGTCATCACATCCTCCCCCACTAAAAGAAAGTTTCGTCCTCGAAACTAAAGTCGTTCCTCAACACGGAATCTCAACCAAATAAAGGGGGGTAAACATCCAATCATCCACCACTCAAGCTCCCAAGGCTGACAAGTACCTCCTCCAAAGGCGCGATGCGGTCCTCGGGTCTCCATCTAGAACAAAGTAAAGGCGGGCACTCCAGAAAAACCGCACCAACTCAACCGAGTGCGGCTGGGCTAACCGCTCAAGCTACCGAGTAATCTGCATCGGTACAAGCCTCCGCTCTTCCCAGGGCCTCAGATGATCCAACCACAAGTCCATCGGCACAACAAGCTTGATCCAAGTACCTCTGTACTCCCGGGCATCCAATATAAATCCTCCAACTGATCACGTACACTCTGATCTCTAATCCAAAAATAATCAGGGTGTAGAAACACCTCCCCAACTCTCCAGCATCAGCACACAACTATAAGCAGTTGGGAGAACGAGATCACAAATCAATTCTCAAGAAGATCCAGTACCCTTGCAGCTAGTAAATCCAATCCTTCAGGCTCGGAAAAAGGGTACCTGCCCAGATGATCACTTCATCAAATACCGGGAGTTGCGTCTTCAGCTTCCAACCCCGTAACATGCCAGGCAATTCCAAAAGAAAAGAGCCCTATCCAGGAGGGGGTCCTCGCCCGGTCGCTCCCAAATCTTGACCAACCGAGCGAACCATTCAACCATGGTCTATCATCCAAAGATTCCTCAGTGACACCATCATACGTCACATCTGCCTCGACAGTCCATACAGCGCCAGCTGCGGAGTCAACACACTCAACCCCTACTAGCTCTCCTGCTCCGGGTATCCGCCACCACAGTGGCCCTATCAGGGTGATATTGGATGCTTGCCACAAATCCAACTGTAGCTTCATAGCTACTATGGGAGGTATCACAGTATATCACAATTCCATCTCCCAACACTGGCGATGCAGAAATCAGGGCTGGTATCAATCTCATCACCAATTCGTCAAGCTCTGCTGGCACTATCCGGCTCACAAGCTCCTCACCTCAATAAATAACTGCCGGTCTCAGCCATTCTCGCATAGCATCCCTTTTGGTCGGATTTCCACCACCGCCTCTTATGGCTAGACTAAGAGATCCAAGATGATATGCTCTCGAAGCTAAAACTCGTGCCACAACAACTTGGCATACAGCTTCTTCCTCACAGACCTTGTTACACCATCTACAAGTACTCCACCAGCTCTAAACCACACGGAGATGGGGTAAAATCAAGATATCCCGGAAGAATATCTCAAACAATTCTTCCAAGTGCAGCAAGAATACACAATTCCTCAGATCTCAAAGACGACATGGCAATAGTCATTCCAGTTGTCCTTACTGCACTCACAATGCCCCTACCGGGTCCAGAACACCATCTTGGCGGAATACGCCACTGTATGATCCCAAGAAGATATCTGCATCCCAAACAGACCACTGTCGGGGTATAACTCCATCAAAGGTCCTAAATAACATCCAGACCTGCCAGCGGTCACCCCACACAAGGACCCTCACTGTCCTGTGCCAACGACGTGGCACTAGATCGACCAGACCCTCGATCCATCAGCTCCTGCGACTGCGCCATCAGCTCTGTCCGCTCTACAGGTGGTATCCAATGAGGTGCTATCGTGGTTGGCGTGGTTTCCAGAACCACGTCAACCGCAATCTCAATCTCCCTAATCGACGGCATCATTATCAGCTCCGGTGGAATCACACCCGGGATCTCCTGATAACAGGGATATCCTTGCGTCCCGGTGTCGCCGTTGGCACCTCATGCATTGTCGCTACAACTTGTGTGCTCTGACTGTCTCAAAGAACAAGTCTCTAATGTCTGCCTTGCAGAAAATCATAACCTTCTCTCCCCGCAGTCATACACCATGTGGCACTGTGCCAACCAATTCCACGCACTGGGTCAAACACTGAACAGGCACAAATATCAATAAGTCCGCCGATACCGCTCGGGGTCTCAACTGCACTGGGCATGATCCACAAGCCTCCCCCACATGCACCAGCCAAACAGGAACCTGTACCTCCAGTGCATGTGGTTACAAATCTGCCTCTAGTCCATGCAGGTATGCATCATGCTCTTGTCACGCCCCGGGGGTTTCATTCAGCGGAAGTATTTAGTAAAAAGGGTTTGATTAGTGTGTCCAAAAATTTTTTTGTTTGAAATTCCTTTCTCCCCGGTGCGTGCCCAGACCCGCCGCATATACAGGATCTCTCTGTAAACGGACAGAGTCTCCCCTGTATATGCACGGCGTAGTGTTTAGTACATGTTCCGAGTCACACACAATCATTCAATCACAACAATCAGTAACGTATATCATTAATTCTAACCATCCAAACACTTGGCCGATCAATTTAGAAAGGATAAATCCTCAGATTTGAAAGAGCGCCCACCCGGCACTTATGTTTTGAAAACTAGTTTTGAAATCAACATAAATCCACAGGGTTTTGAAAACGGTGCCCACACGACACCCAAGTTTTGAAAACTCATTTCGCAATCCATAAATCCACAAGGTTTTGAAATCAGTGCCCACACGACACTTAGATTTTGAAAACGGTTTTCGCAATCTTTTCTTTGATTTTGTTTTGTTTTTCAAATGGCCAGCAGAAAATAAAGGGAAAGGTAATGCATAACGAATAACCAAATACCGACATCTTTGTCGACCCCACAAGGGTATCGGGAACCTCACACATGCCTACAATATAAATGAAAAGCTGAAAAGAAAAGGAAAGTATATAGTCCAGAGTCTCCCACAATCCCGCTGCGACCGCCCCGTCCTCACCGCCACCTACCTCTCCCCTCGCCTGGACCCTGTCACCAAGTGGGAAGTCAGCGACTAGTAAAAGCAGAGCAGGGGAAATAATAAAAACAAACCGTGGCGACAACCGGAGCAACCACCCTTTCGGGGAGGGAAAAATGGCAACCTGTATACCTGCATCCTGTAATACCTGGCCGCATCGGTCCACTACCGACGGCCCATACCGTACCTGCAGAAACCCGACCACGCCGGACAACTAAACCGACGGGTCGCACCGCTCGCACCTCGGCGCCTCAACCCCACAACTAATAAGGGGCCCCACTACGTCACCTCGTGGGTATACACGGGTCATAGACCGCTTTTCCGGAAAAGTGCACCCCTCACGGTGGCCAAACCGCGGGTGCACGTGTTGCTGCCTCGAGCCCAGGAATAACAATGCATGGACAATAATAAAGCAGTAATCGCAATATATATGAACCAATAAAAACAGTAACCATGATGCGCAAGTCAGAGTAAGGTAGTGGCATGTAAACTCATGTTGCCCTACTAATAGCATAGTCAAGGGAAAGACAGTAACTGCAGTATTAGAACATGAAATCACCTAACTATCGATGTGTAGTGATAACCCGTAGCAACTAGAGCAATGACTTCAGGTAGCATTAAAGTGAACGTTAACATGTAATATTTAAATTGAAACAATCAATGGGATTGATGCTAAAATACCACACTCAACCCACCTGTCGCTAGTAGGCGTCAACGCTCCGCTCCCTCGTGTCCTGGTACTCCCGCTCGGCTCCTTCGCACACCTGCCGCGAGGAGAAAAGCGACGCTCAGACGCGGATGAAGACGAGAGGCAGGCGAACCGCTCGTCGGTTCGCGGCTCCCCGTCCGCACGCGGCCCGTGCGCGTGCTCAGCCCCGTACGGGCATCCCCCCACACGTGGGGCTGAGCGCGCCGCCCGGCCCCGTGCGGGCGCCCCGCACGCGGGGCTGGGCGCCGCCCAGCCCTGCGGCTACCCCGCACGCGGGCTGGGCGCGCCGCCCGGCCCCGTGCGGGTCACCCCGCACGCGGGGCTGGGCGCCGCCCAGCCTGCGCCTTGCCCCGCACGCGGGCTGGGCGTGCCGCCCGGCCCCGTGCGGGTCACCCCGCACGCGGGGCTGGGCGCCGCCCAGCCCTGCGGCCTGCCCCGCACGCGGGCTGGGCGTGCCGCCCGGCCCCGTGCGGGTCACCCCGCACGCGGGTCTGGGCATCGCCCAGCCCGTGCGGGTCACCCCGCACGCGGCTGGGCGTGCGCCCGGCCCCGTGCGGGTCATCCCGCACGCGGGGGCTGGGCGCCGCCCGGCCCCGTGCGGGTCGCATGAGAGCGCCGGATGGGGGGGGGGGGTTTCTCGCACGTGCGGCGGATTCCGGGAAATCCGCCGCCTGTGCCTCACCCCTTCCGGTCAAGATGATCAAGAAACTCAACGCGAGGAAAATAAATTCCCGTCTCACCTTGATAAGGACGACGAAGGTTTGGGAAGAAGGGATCGTCCGTTCTCGTAGGTCCGGTGTGGTGGTGGGGATGCGGCGTTCTCCCCTCTCCTCGACCGTCTCGCCGGGGTGCTACGCCGATCCGAAGGAGGGTTTGGGGATGCGGTCACCGTCTTCGCTTGGGTCGCGCGTGCCAAAAGAGGTAGAGGACTGAGAGGGGTTCCCAAACCTCACCGCGCAAACCCCCCAATTAATAAGTTATTTTGGTACAATCGAGCCTAACCCGCGTCCAACTCCAAATGCTAACCTAGCACCAAATTAACCCGGATTGATAGAAACAAAATAAATTAAATTAAATTAAATTAAATTATGTCGGATCCCGAAACTTTACTGAAATTAAACTAGCTTGAATCAAAAAGAATATAATTAAATCCGGGTCTGGTTTACCTCAAAAAGGACGTGCCGGACACCCGAACCGCAGCAACTTCGGACGGAGACCCGAGGACCTCAAAAAGGACGTGCCGGTCGTGTGGGCACTGTTTCAGATGCGGTAAATCCGGGTCTGGTTTACCTCAAAAAGGACGTGCCGGGCAGTTCTGCGGGGAAAACATCGGGGAAGTCCCCCACCACCGGGATGTCTGCAGGTGTCGACGAGGGTCGGGTGGCCAGATCCACCGACGCTAAATAGGCCACGCATCCACCCTCTACCAATCTTCTGGCTCGTGCCGCTGAGATGACCGCTGGGAAGGTGATGCTTTTGCCCGCCATGTACACATGTTCAGGAAAACCCGGTTCATGCAATCGCACTTGTCGCTTGTCGCAGTCAATGAGCGCCTGGTACCTCGTGAGCCAGTCCATGCCTAACACCGCGTCGTACTCCTTCAAGGGGATTACCACCATGTCCCATGGGCACGCCAGTCGCCCAAGCTTAATCGAGCAGGCGGCCACTGAGCTGACCGCCTCCAAAGTCCCCCCCGCCGTTTGCACCGTCAAGAAGTTTTGAAGGGGGGTTTCCTCGAGGTCATGCATAAAAACGAAGTCACGAGAGATGAACGAGTGTGTTGCTCCGGTATCGAAAAGAGTTCTAGCACGGGAATTCGAAACGGAAGTAGTACCTGCAAGAGCGTCCTCCGGTGGGTTGGTCCCTTGGCTGGTCATTGAGAAAACCCTCCCGCCTGGTTGTGGCTGCCGATCCTCCTCACGCCGTGGTGCGGGGGGCCTGGGAGTTGACGCCATAGGAGCTTTCCCCCGCCCTGAGGGCTGTGGCGCGGGCGTGTAAGCTCCCGAGGGTGCAGGTCCCCCGCCCAAGGGACAGTTGCGGCGGAAGTGCCCCCGTTTGCCGCATCTGAAACAGTGGTCGCCTCTTTGGGGGCACTCTCCCGCAGTATGCCCTCCCCCGCAAATCACGCAATGCCTATTTCCCGGCCTCGGCCCTCCTGGCGGCGCTCCTCGGGGTCCTGCCTGCGGTTTCCACCGTTTGGGGGCTCCGCCCCCACTCCAAGAGCCTCCTCCCTGGTTCTGCTGCTGCCGCTTCCTGTCCTCCAGTCGCGCCGAGTTCTCCCTTCTTGCGCGGGTGATGGCAAAGCCCGCTCCACCGTGGTGGCCCGGTCGACCACCTTCTGGAATGTATGCAGGTCAGCTGCTTGCACCACTTCAAAGATATTACTCCGCAGGCCGTCCACAAAAAGTTGCGCCTTATGAGCCTCGTCCCTTATGACGAACGGGACGCAGTTCGCTAGGCGGACGAACTCTCGTTGGTACTCCATGACCGTCCGGTTTCCCTGCTGGATATGGTTCAGATCATCTTCCAACTTCTTCTTGACGCTGCTGGTGAAGAAGGCCTCGAATAGCTCTTTCTTGAAAGTTTCCCAGGACGGGAAAGCGGTGCCCTTAGCAGGATCTGGGCGCACCGTCTTCCACCATAAACGGGCATTCCCCTCCAGGCAATGGACTGCCAGGGGAACCCGCTCATCATCCTCCATGAGTAGATCTTCAAAAAGCTTCTCCATCGACCCCACCCAGTTCTCAACGACCCACGGATCAGTCGTATCCCCTTCGAACGTGGGCGGGTCGTGTTTCTTAAAGTCCTTCAAGTTGGCCCGCACTCGATCCCGCTCGGTCATCACAACACCCCCTCCACTCATGGCGGCGGCAGCCGCGATAGGGGTAGGCGTGACCGCTGTTTCCTCCAGAACAACCCGGCTAGTTGTCCCTGGTGCCGGCCCCGTAGTCGCCGCTGGTGGTGGTGCTGTCGGTGGTGCCGCGGCCGGTGCTGTCGGCCCCGGCGGAGGGACCGGGGCGGCCGTCACTGGCGCGGCCTGCTGCTGCTGCGTCAACTGACGCACATGATCGGTCAGTGTCGCCAGTTGTCCTGCCATCTCCCGCAATTGCTGCCGCAGGAGCTGGTTCTCCGCGGCTGTCGACGTGGTCGCGTCTGCCTCGGCGTCCCCAGCTGATGACCTTGTACGGGCCATATCTGTCACTCACAAGAAGGTCAAAATCAGACATTAACTACAGCCGGTGTACCCTTTTGTGCGAAGAAAGACTCAAACTCCCGCCCTCGTTCACTCACGTTCTACAATCCTATACCCCACCCATTTCATTCACTTGTAGGTGTGTGAGGCATTATCACGAATGTCGGCATTAACTGTTGTGATTGAATGAACCGGCTCCGATACCATCTTAATCTGTCACGCCCCGGGGGTTTCATTCAGCGAAAGTATTTAGTAAAAAGGGTTTGATTAGTGTGTCCAAAAATTTTTTTGTTTGAAATTCCTTTCTCCCCGGTGCGTGCCCAGACCCGCCGCATATACAGGATCTCTCTGTAAACGGACAGAGTCTCCCCTGTATATGCACGGCGTAGTGTTTAGTACATGTTCCGAGTCACACACAATCATTCAATCACAACAATCAGTAACGTATATCATTAATTCTAACCATCCAAACACTTGGCCGATCAATTTAGAAAGGATAAATCCTCAGATTTGAAAGAGCGCCCACCCGGCACTTATGTTTTGAAAACTAGTTTTGAAATCAACATAAATCCACAGGGTTTTGAAAACGGGGCCCACACGACACCCAAGTTTTGAAAACTCATTTCGCAATCCATAAATCCACAAGGTTTTGAAATCAGTGCCCACACGACACTTAGATTTTTGAAAACGGTTTTCGCAATCTTTTCTTTGATTTTGTTTTGTTTTTCAAATGGCCAGCAGAAAATAAAGGGAAAGGTAATGCATAAACGAATAACCAAATACCGACATCTTTGTCGACCCCACAAGGGTATCGGGAACCTCACACATGCCTACAATATAAATGAAAAGCTGAAAAGAAAAGGAAAGTATATAGTCCAGAGTCTCCCACAATCCCGCTGCGACCGCCCCGTCCTCACCGCCACCTACCTCTCCCCTCGCCTGGACCCTGTCACCAAGTGGGAAGTCAGCGACTAGTAAAAGCAGAGCAGGGGAAATAATAAAAACGAACCGTGGCGACAACCGGAGCAACCACCCTTTCGGGGAGGGAAAAATGGCAACCTGTATACCTGCATCCTGTAATACCTGGCCGCATCGGTCCACTACCGACGGCCCATACCGTACCTGCAGAAACCCGACCACGCCGGACAACTAAACCGACGGGTCGCACCGCTCGCACCTCGGCGCCTCAACCCCACAACTAATAAGGGGCCCCACTACGTCACCTCGTGGGTATACACGGGTCATAGACCGCTTTTCCGGAAAAGTGCACCCCTCACGGTGGCCAAACCGCGGGTGCACGTGTTGCTGCCTCGAGCCCAGGAATAACAATGCATGGACAATAATAAAGCAGTAATCGCAATATATATGAACCAATAAAACAGTAACCATGATGCGCAAGTCAGAGTAAGGTAGTGGCATGTAAACTCATGTTGCCCTACTAATAGCATAGTCAAGGGAAAGACAGTAACTGTAGTATTAGAACATGAAATCACCTAACTATCGATGTGTAGTGATAACCCGTAGCAACTAGAGCAATGACTTCAGGTAGCATTAAAGTGAACGTTAACATGTAATATTTAAATTGAAACAATCAATGGGATTGATGCTAAAATACCACACTCAACCCACCTGTCGCTAGTAGGCGTCAACGCTCCGCTCCCTCGTGTCCTGGTACTCCCGCTCGGCTCCTTCGCACACCTGCCGCGAGGAGAAAAGCGACGCTCAGACGCGGATGAAGACGAGAGGCAGGCGAACCGCTCGTCGGGTTCGCGGCTCCCCGTCCGCACGCGGCCCGTGCGCGTGCTCAGCCCCGTACGGGCATCCCCCCACACGTGGGGCTGAGCGCGCGTCCGGCCCCGTGCGGGCGCCCCGCACGCGGGGCTGGGCGCCGCCCAGCCCTGCGGCTACCCCGCACGCGGGCTGGGCGCGCCGCCCGGCCCCGTGCGGGTCACCCCGCACGCGGGTCTGGGCGTCGCCCAGCCCCGTGCGGGTCACCCCGCACGCGGCTGGGCGTGCGCCCGGCCCCGTGCGGGTCATCCCGCACGCGGGGCTGGGCGCCGCCCGGCCCCGTGCGGGTCGCATGAGAGCGCCGGATGGGGGGGGGGGTTTCTCGCACGTGCGGCGGATTCCGGGAAATCCGCCGCCTGTGCCTCACCCCTTCCGGTCAAGATGATCAAGAAACTCAACGCGAGGAAAATAAATTCCCGTCTCACCTTGATAAGGACGACGAAGGTTTGGGAAGAAGGGATCGTCCGTTCTCGTAGGTCCGGTGTGGTGGTGGGGATGCGGCGTTCTCCCCTCTCCTCGACCGTCTCGCCGGGGTGCTACGCCGATCCGAAGGAGGGTTTGGGGATGCGGTCACCGTCTTCGCTCGGGTCGCGCGTGCCAAAAGAGGTAGAGGACTGAGAGGGGTTCCCAAACCTCACCGCGCAAACCCCCCAATTAATAAGTTATTTTGGTACAATCGAGCCTAACCCGCGTCCAACTCCAAATGCTAACCTAGCACCAAATTAACCCGGATTGATAGAAACAAAATAAATTAAATTAAATTAAATTAAATTATGTCGGATCCCGAAACTTTACTGAAATTAAACTAGCTTGAATCAAAAAGAATATAATTAAATCCGGGTCTGGTTTACCTCAAAAAGGACGTGCCGGACACCCGAACCGCAGCAACTTCGGAAATTTATTCCGGGAGCTTACGGGGTCGGAAATCCAATCCGATCGCGCCGCCGGCCTCCGCTTCGCGAGCTTTAATCTCTAAAAATACCCGCGAGCCCCCGACGGCCTGCCCAAAAAGCCAAAAGAAAGTCAAACCCCCGGACCCCTTTGCCGAAAAGCGGTTCGAAAACCCGCGGCTATTACAGCTCTAACTCTGGCTGCTGTGATGAAATCACACCTGCGACGACCCAATCTACTGCCCTGGGTGCCCTCCACCCAGGCAGCACAGTCTCAATCGCTCAATGTAGGTGGTCGTCACTTAATCTGCCTGAAAATCAAGGCTCTCCACAAAGGAGCACAATCTCTGCCTTTGCTCACACTGAGGCGAGGAATACGATCTTCCGCAGACAATAAATCCACGCTACCGCTGCGCCACTCTGATAACGATGCAGATGCTGTCACCGGGGTCCACCTGACCTCTGACATCTCAGAAAATCCACTATTGCAATCGTTATAAGACAAAACACCATTATCCTTACAAAGCTCACCCTTCAAACACATATATTGTACCCCAAACACAAATGTTATCAATCACAAAGGGTAACCTTCCTTTGGGTAAGCTTTACATAATCCGTCCACAAGGATGTCCACCATCCAGGAAGGAAAACGAAAGTGCCACAGCCAACCGATCTGTCCCCCAACACTTAGCGCCAAGCGCCTCTATCCAGAACTCGCCTCTGGCGACAGATCCTTATCCAAAGGAACTGCAACAGTACACTCCATACACAATGCCTACTCCATCGAGGCATCCAAAATCCAAAATCCAAAGCAGAGGGATCAGATAAACTGAAAGGGTATTCTGGCGCAATCCACTACCAATCACACACATCCTACGCGCTTCGTCCCTCGAAACCTGGAGCATACAGTTCAACAACTGCCTCAACTCCTCAGCACAGGGGGACCCTCAATTAATCACTCCCTCACCACCAACCATGATTTTGCCTCCAAAGGCTCCAACCCAAATCCATAAATCAGGGGGGTTCATCTGCCAAAACTGGCTCCATCGATCGATAATGTCTCACCGCTCATCCACTATCAACAATCCACCCCACCTCGGTGCTGCAACACAAAACAGTAGCACGGAGGGGGCCACTCGCTCATCGGCGCCTCAGAAATCACTGCCGCTGAGGAAACTATAACCAGGTGGTCTCAGGGGAAAAACACTGTCGGGCTGCCCACTGCTCCGACAACTGTGTCACCCCGACCAGCGGCTCACTCTGCCGCTGGTATACCTCAAACAATCCTACCATCGGGGCCTGAAGCTCTCTAACCTCAATCCGGGTATCCGGCCCCAAAACAATCCGCTCAAGCTCCACTGCTGCGACGAGTGCGCACCAATCCGCACAACGCGTCGGGGAGACACCGCACACCACGACCAACTGCACCACAGCACAAAACAAAACTCGACCCAATCCGGCGAGAGTCTAGAGCATGTCAACCGTTCCGCCGCATTATGTTGTCTGCAGCCAACATAATTGCTTAGGAGAATAAACATGCCAATCACCCATCCCACCACTCGGGAGAGGCATAAAACTCAATCAGGACTCTCGCTAAAATCTCGACTCTCACGAAGTCATCCTAGGGTCCAACCATAAGCCTAGGGTTTCTACAGTCCCAATTGACCTATCCCTAAGCTCTGATACCAACTTAATCTGTCACGCCCCGGGGTCGAAACTGCGACCCGGGCTCGCCAACAGATCCGCCACCTATGCCAAGACCCGCATAGGCGAAGCGTCTAACCTGCAAAAGATAGTACTATAGCTACACAAATATCAGAGCTGAAATAAAATGCTGTAAAATAAAATCAAATCACCGTACAATATGAAATAAAGTACAATATCCATTTCCTCAAATACAGATAATCATCATACAATATCCTCAGTACAGCATCTCTCAACTATAAAAGGAGATAAACTAAAACTATAGTACATCAGTCTCAACACTGTCTCTCCAAATACAAAAGATCTCTCTCCTTCAGATAAACAGTAAAACCAGCCAACAGCTACGAGAAATCTCCAACCAGGGGATGCAGCCACACTCCACGGGTGGTAACGATCTAGCTCGTGACTCCCTCGCCCCGAACAATGACCGAAGATCAGCAACTCCAATGAGGACTCTGCAAAACAGGGGGGAGAAAAGAAGGGGAAACAACAGTGGGGGTGAGAACCACTAGTAAACCAGTAGCCTCCCCCTGTGGGTAAAGCCTCAAGCTCCGGCGTACCCACTAAGTCTACTAGAGGCAAGAAAAGGGCAAGGGGGTAAAGCTGTAACAGAACTACTGAATAAAAGGGGAAACCACAATAAGTACGCCTCTAAATGCAATACCGAAGGAAATGACGGTATGAAATGCATCAGGAAACAGTATCTGACCAAATAGACCCAATCTAGTGTCACCAGTAAAACTGGTACTGCCTGCTCTGCTGTCGAACTCAAGAACTCAGTAGGGGACCAGCACATAAGGCTCGAAATCCCAATGGTGCCCGGCACTCGAGGGGAGCGACCCACACGAGTAAAGTATCGCTGTATCAAGCATCTCTGTAACCACTGTCTCATAATAGCAGGACTGGATCATGACTATGATCAAAGTGGGAAACTCCGTCCACTAATGAAACCCTGATCTGATGCAATAATACTCAAAAGTGGGAAACACCATCCACTAGAGTAATCCGATACCCAATCTGATGAAATCGTAAATATCCGGTCAACCGCCCAAAGTCCGCGGTTGCCGCAATACCCACAACCCACAATTGGGTACAATAATCAAGATCCGGTCAACCGCCTACTGTCCGCGGTTGCCGCAATAACCCATAATCCAACATCAAGTACACCCTGTCACTGACCCGCAGGTCCCGGCTACACTATCCCAAAACCTCTGCTCGAACTCGAGCAACATGACTCAAAAGTCCAAATGAAAAGGAGAAAGAAAGCAATCATGGTTTCTCCTAAGTCAAATCCCAATATGATAGTGTAGTAATAAAGTAGTGGCCTATCTAGATGTCCAATTAAGCATGCAAAAGTCCTCATGAAATATGAAAGAGAGGGAATGTCAAATAACGGTTTTACATGTGTAACAATTAATAATATCCACATAAATATATCAATCATGCTAAAATCATCAGTCCACTACACATGTAAATAATCCCTGATCCATAATAAATCCCAAAGTGGCACCCGCACCTAGATATGTCATTATGTTCCAACAATTAATCCATTTAATCTACTTTCATAAAAATCTAGGTGCTAATATAGCATGTTAATTAACACTATTAAATTATTCCAATGATCATGTTCCAACAGCAATATTATCCCAATAATATCCCCAACATGCTATATCCACAAATTAATCTCAGATGATAGACTCACATGTATATCAGGCAATCATGCATAATAATCAATCAATATGCTCAAAAGTGGGGTTTCTCTAATAAACTTAGTGAGCAAGTCAGAAGTAGAGGCATGCAACAACCACCCACCTGAAGCGCTAACTGTCCGGGTCCGTACAGCTGAAAATACCAAAAACTCCAATCCTGCGCTCCAACAAGTACAGTATACCCGAAACACTCCTGGCACAACACAAAGTCCACTAAATACACTTAGGTTCCCAAATAGTGCTCTAATTAACCCAAACAACAACAGTCCCGAATCTGTGAAATTATCACCTGCAGAAGGCGCCCAGAAAAATCCAAGAAAAATATCACGGCGATCCTCGCGTCGATAGCTTCGAAACGGTACCTTGCACGCCCAAATCCGAGTTCGGTAAGTCAAGTTATAAATTCGGCAAGGTGGTAATCCAAACATCAAACTGTAAAGAAAAACTGCACACTGTACACTGAGAAAACAGTAATTTTCACCTTCGAGACAATTTCATAAAATCCCAGAAAAATCACCACTGTGTTCCTCGCGATGAGTAGATCAAAATCGACTCTTGAATCGCCTCGATCCGATGTTCCTAGGCTGAGATATAAAATCGGCAAGTTGGTGCTGTCCAAAATCCACCACAGAAAAATGGGGGTCAAAGATGCCTCGGGAAACGTGCCAAAACCTCGAAACGGAAAAGCGCGATCAAAATGAAAGTTGAAGCCTTATCTGTGAGGAGTCAGTCGGCGCAAGAATCACTGGAAAAGGACCTCGGGGTAGCCCAGGGGAGCCAAAACATCACTGCTGCGCCGAAGAAGGTAACAGGAAAAGCAACGTCGCGCCGCACCGTAAAATGGGGAACCTCGGGATTCGTGCCTCCTAAAATCCTAGAACTTGGGAGGAAGATCAAGCATCAAGAGGTGAACAAATCTCCTTACGGTGGCTCGGGCCGAAGATGCGCGGTTTGGGAGAAAAACGCCAAATGAGGAGGCTCGGGTTGGCTATTTATAGGCCATTCCAAACAATTCCCAAATGCCCGCTGTGTCCCAACTTTTGGGCGCCCGAAGTTTTCGGGCGGCAAACAGTGCGGCCCGCCCGAACTTTCGGGCGCGCACAGTAGCCCGGCCAACTCGGCCCACGACCGCACACCAGATCCGGTCGGACCGCACCACTCGTCCGACCCGCTCACACGCTGACACGTGTCCCCGAACACCGAACAGGCAACCCGGCCGCTCCCCTCGCGCCACGTGGCCGTCCTCTGGTCAACGGATAGTTGGCGCTGGCCAACGGGCGGCCGCCACGTGGCGCACGCGTGCGCCACGTCGGCGCCGTGGCCGCCACGCCCGCCGGCACCGCCGCCTGCCGCCTGCCGCCTGCGCGCCTGCCCCGTCCGCCTGCCGTCCGTACGCACACAGTAGCTCGCCCAATCCTCGATTGCCACGTGTCCAAGGAATAACTTCGCTGAACCTGGTGCACAACAACCTCAACACCGAACCAAAACAACCTCTGCCACGTGTCTTACCCGGTCCACCGTACACGCGCACCGCCCCGCCTGCCGCGCACAGTGGCGCGCCCAATCCCCGCGCGCCACGTGTACACCCTCACGCTCACTGCACACGGTGCACCCGACTCATGAACCGAACCAATGGGAAGCCGCCACGTGGCACCCCGCTCAGGTGCACGCCGGCGCGTGAACCGCGCGGCTGACGCGCCCCTGCCCCGGCGCTGCGCCGCACGCCGCGCCGCGCTGCCGCCTGCCCGAGGCAGCGCCGCCGCTCTCCGCCGCTGCCCGCCGTCGCCGCCGCCGCCGGGCGATCGTCGGTATCACCGCGATCGTTCGGCGGCGGTGAACAGTAACCCGAGCCCGAATTGACAAGTGGGTAGTCCATTTTGACCGTTTCGCGCGCTGAATCCGAATTTGACGTCCGTTTCGCCAAATTCCAACTCTAAAAAATTGCCGAAGGCTCCCGGAAATGTATTCTTAGTCCAAACTTCGTGCGGGGCCCAATTTAAATATCCGATTCGCGCGAAACCACTTCTAAACCCTCCACGGGGTCCTCCGATCACTCACATGATCCATTTGGGCCCGAAGTCCAACTCTTGTGCCCAATTATGCGCCAAACACACCAACACACCATGTAGGCCTCCACAGCCACCCCCACAACCACTGTAGCAGCTCTGCGGAGATCCGGGTCATCACAAGTGCGGTTCGATGAGACCAATAGTGGCATTAGCCTGAGGTTCGATGTGACCAGCTGTGGCATTCGCCTGAGGTCCTTGTGACCAATAGTGGCATTGTGATTGGGTACTTGAGTTTCTTTCATTGACGCATAGCTTTTATCATCACCATGATTTACTTACATGTAGCTATTCATCTCGTACCCTGATTGTTCAGTTCCTGCTTGATTACAGTTAGTTACTATCAGCATTTGTTTGATCTCTGTCTATACAGTTATTCAGCATGCACATTCCGGTATGTATTATTGCTCAGCATACTTTGATTATTCAGCTCCTGATCGTTAGACTTTGATTATCAGTATACCTGTTGTTTGATTATCATCCTGATTAGTTATGATATTTTCTGTACTTGTGATCTGGATACTCGAGGCATTATGTCACTATCTTGCTTTCACATTGGAGTTGACTTATCCTGTTACTAGTATACTCAGTTACATACACTCTATTGTTGATAGTTATGATTACAGTCATACATTTTCCAGCATGATTATACCTGCTAGTACCACTTTGCAGTTATTCTAGCCTTTTCCATCTGATCTATTACTATCCGCAGATTATTGTATCCAGTAGGTACGATTAGCTATTTCTCGGCTCGTCGTGCCCACTGGGATACATTTTATAGTGTATCTCACACCCCCAGGGTGACCATTTTTCAGGTCCATCAGGAAGTGGGATGTCGGGACGCTCCAGTGAGACTCTCGCGATAGAACTGTTCCCTTGAGGATCTGACATTTTGGGTTTGTATTATGATAGGTTTATTTTCAGTACCTAGTTGTTGAGGACTTGTAAGTTTAAATGGAATAGTTTTCATTTCAGTTATTAGATAAGTTATCTGTACTTGAACTCTGAATGTATATTGTTATACTTGCCTAGCTGTGCATGTATAGGGGAGTTTCTGTCCGCTTGGATAGAGAATCCTCTATGCATGTGGCGGTCTGTTACGCCTGGTTTTGCGACACTCTGATTGTAAAAAAAAAAAAAAAAAAAAATTAGACCGGTTTTTAAACTCGGGGCGTGACAGAAGTGACTCCCAGACATGCACGCCTTCAATCATGACATATTCTTCACTGATGGGAGTGGAAGTTCAGGTTCAGGTCTATTCATGAGGGAAAAGTGACAAGCAAGTCGAGGAAGGACCAATCTGTTCACAAGAGGATGTGGGCTGATGAAAAGAAGGAGATTTCCATAGGAAGGTTGCCTGTAATGGTGAGGTCAAATCTTGTTGGTTGAACACGGTTTAGCGTGGAGGCCAATTGCAAGGGGGAAGTGCTTGGAGGCATGCGACTATCTCATTTGGAAAAAGTTAGTCTGGAAAGCCGTGTTTTGGTTCGGGAAGAACGAACCTGTTTGTTTGATTGGGGCCTAGGGCACAGGTCCTTTCGGAATTTTCGGACTTTTCGTTAATTCAGCCGTTTTCTAAACTGAGGTTTGTGGTTGATGACTTTCATGCTGGTGGGGCCTTCGCCTTTCTTGTTGGTGGTCTTCCCAAATGAGATGGCGCATGCCTCCAAGCACTCCCCCTTGCATGATTGGCCTCCACGCGAAACCGTGTTCAACCAACAAAGATTTGACCTCACCATTACAGGCAACCTCCTAGGAAATCTCCTTCTTTCATCAGCCCACATCCTCTTGTGAACAGATTGGTCCTTCCTCGACTTGTTGTCACTTTTCTCATGTGAATAGACCTGAACTGAACTTCACTCCCATCAGTGAAGAATATGTCATGATGAAGGTGGATGTCTGGGAGTCAACTTCTGTCACGCCCCGAGTTTAAAAAATCGGTCTAAATTTTTTTTTTTTTTTTTTTTAAATCAGAGTTCGCAAAACCAGGCGTAACAGACCGCCAGGCATTCCTCTTCATAATCGTTCTTTCCTTGAAGATCAAAGCCCGGCTCAAAGTTACATCACCAAGAGAATCGAACAGATCTGAAGCCCACGGCTAAAAAAAAAAAAAAAAAAAAAAAAAAAAAAAAAAAAAAAAAAAAAAAAAAAAAAAAAAAAAACTTAGTTTTGATGTATCAAGCACACAACTTGTGTCATGCAAGTGTACTGTGATACCAGATGGACCCTCACAATGAGGGATCCCTCAATGTGCCAACAGAGGATCCCTCACAATGAGGGATCCCTCACTGTTCCCTTTTATATATATGAAAGTGCATAATCCCTCTATGGTTGTTCCTTATAGCATATATATGACTGATCCCTACAATAATATTTTAGAGCTCCAAACATCTGAATCTATTAGTTTTGACATAAGGCTTAGTTTTGATGTAACTATAATTCTTCACATCTCGAACTGAAAGTTCCTGAATCAAATAGTTTCTGGACAATGCCAGGACCCCAGGGCTTGCCATATTTGCAGCCCAGATCTGCTGGATCAAGTAGATCCAATGCCTTGCACACTTACAAGTTCACAATGCTCCAAACATTATTCCACACAGATCCAACTTGATCTGAAGTGAGCATTGAGCTCAGGGGACAATTTGGGGCAAGTTTCATATTCAACTCGAACCCTAATTCAATTGTTCTCTTCTTTGTGGCATTTCATCAAGCACTTGGTGTGCATTATTTACATACAACTACCCAAGCACAATTTCCCGATTGATCTCTGCAACCACAGCACCAAATCTCTTCCAACTTGGAAGGAAATGTTTCTGAGGGTTCAAGCTTCATCTCCTGCAAGCCTGGGCCAAGCTTGCTGCTCTGGTTAGCCGCGGCTTGAGGTAGAAGATGAAGTTCATACTTTGTAAATCGTGACCAGCAACCCAGAGCATATAAGACTCAACCATGATGCACCAACAGGTGCTAAAACTCTCAGTGAACCTTCCTGTGCCTGTGGTCGGCGACAGGACACGGCGGCGGCGCGGCTGGGGCAAGCTTCATTTCGGGTCCAACTAGGGCTTTAAACTGCCATTGAATGTCTTGATCAAACTCCACCAAATTTGGTGGAGTTGATCACTGGCTCCAACAGTAAAACTCCATCTGTAGTGGCCCTGGTTCCCATGCAGTGTTTTTCCGATGGATCCACTGTTAGAACACCTAGTATTGGTGTACCTGGCCCACTGTGCATCAATTGGGTGCTATTGGTGGACCCTGTGTGCTTTTATGTACTGTATTGGCCTTCGATTGGGTTTGCCGAAGTTTCTGGAAAGATTTAGGCCAAACAGAGGTCGTAGATGGATTCAGCACGGAAAAACGCTTGAAATCGACTATTTATTTGCTTAATTTGGAGTCCGGATGCCCAAAAACGGACACCCGGAAGTTTTTAGTGGAAAATGGTGCATGGGAGGGGCCGTAGACCGCCGGGATGCCACGTGGTAGGCTCTGATTGGCCGGTCTGCGATGCGCGGTCCACAGAGCAGCGCGGCGGGGTGCACAGACCCGGCGCATGGACACGTGGCACCGCCTGATTGGCGGGCCCAGGGCGCGCGGTCTACCGGGTGGAGCGCGGCGGTGCATGGACCAGGCAGGGGACACGTGGCAGTCACCGGTTGGTCGGTGCACGCGGCGCGGTCCACGGAATTGCTGGGTAAGGCGTGGACCGGGTGCAGGAGACACGTGTCATCCTCTGATTGGCGGGTGCAACGTGCGCGGTGCACCGGACGCACGGTAGGTGCCTCGGGCGCGTGCCCACGTGCGACCCACGTCGCGCTGCCGCGGGCAGGGGTCAACCGGGCGGACACGTGGCGCCCGCTCATTGGCGGGCGCCGCCGCCTTACTGTGCCCGGGGAGCGACACGTGGCGGGCAGTGAGTGGCCCGCTTCGGTGTTCGCTGTTCGGGCGACACGTGGCGGGCTCCGAGGCGGGTCGGACGGATCGTGGATCCCGTCCGACGGCGTGTATTGGGCCGGGCCGCACTGTGCGCGCCCGAAAGTTTTGGGCCGGGCCGCACTGTGCGCGCCCGAAATCTTTCGGGCGCCCGAAAGTTTGGGCCCGAGCCCATTGACTTGTTTTTTTTGGGGCTTTTCTTTGAGGCCTATATATAGGTCACCTTGGGCTGGCTTTTTCACTCTTTTCCCGTGAGAACCAGCTCTTGATCCCTTTATGAAAAATCTTCCTCTCCTCTTAGCTAACCCCTGGAGAAATTTCAGAAAATCTGGAAGCCGTGACGACTGTGTTCTTACCTCGTAGTGCGGAGCGACGTTTTACAGTTTGAGGCCCACTACCGTCGCATTTTCTTCTGGGAGACCTGCAGAGCTACCCCGACCGCATTTTTGGACGATTTCTTCGCCAGCGGTTGTACAAGAGGTATATCTACGTTTTCCGTGTTGATCATTCTTCCCAGAGAATGAGTTTTTTTGAGGGTTTGGGGTACATTTTTACGCCCCTTTGCCACAGTTTGGAATCTTGACAGCAGCGGCTTCGCGGAATTTTATCTTCACTTCTGGATATCGGATTTCGACGATTCAAGAACCTATCGACATCTACTCTTCGCGAGGATCGTCGTGATATTTTTATTGGAATTTTGGGAAATTTATTTTCAGGTGAAATTCGCGTGTGAACAGTAACTATGTATGCAGATTTTTGGAATGTGATTGTTATGTGTTAATTGGTTGTAATTGTGCGTTGTTGTTGTACCCAGGACTGTAAGAGCACTTTTTCTGTGCTCCTGGCTCTGTGGATCTGGGAAATTGTCGATTCCTGCACTTTTTATCTGTACCGTCTCGGACAGTTAGCGTGTTCAGGTGGGTGATTCTGCTTTCAATTTCTATGGACTGCACTCTAATTCTGCAACTATAAATGCATGCATGATAGTATGTGAGCTAATAAATCTGTGCAAATTATATGTTGGAAACCATAGTTAATAATTGCTAAAATTGATGATCTTTTTGGAACTCTTGCATCATATGAACCACAAATTGAAGAAAAACTTGACTTAGCACATCTATTATGCATTGTATGTCATCCTCAGACGGCTACTATTGGATTTTATGCCTTTGCTGTAGTTGTCTCCCATGTCATTATTACTTTT
>CM054933.1:18754842-18775496 GCA_029168755.2 Tillandsia fasciculata | reverse complement strand
ACTCACAACGGTCATTAGCCGGGGAGCCTCGCTCTACCCACTATATAACCCTGGCTCAGCGAGACTCATCTCACATTTCCGGCTGGTGAATGGCTCATGATACCAACTGTGACGCCCCCACTTCCCAGGGGGTCACCCATCCTAGAACTACTCTAGCTCTAGCACGCTTAACTCTCATGTTTCCTCTTGGGATCTTGCTACCATCCAAAATGCTATAGCCGGGTTAGAGATTTAGTCCTATTATATCATTTATATAGAGGACTAATCCAAATTCCGAGGTGTCACAAAAGGACTCCTGTACTGCGCAGGGGACTCCTCGGACTGAAATGCGACGATAAACGGGCCAAGATTGGGAAAAACGAGGCACACTGTAAAATTCGGATCGCCGCTGTCGAACTCCAGAAAATCTGCGAACGCACCACGAGATAGAAAATGAAGAGATGAAAAACTTCTCTTCAATGGCCTCTCTTTGATTCTCTCTCTATCTCTCGGAAAATCCAGAAAAAAAGGAGGGGAGGGGGCCTATTTATAGGCCCAAAAGAACAATTGGGTTAATTCCCAAATTGTCCCCAAATTCGGGCGGCAACAGTGCGGCCCGGCCCATTTCGGGCGGTGAACAGTGCGGCCCGGCCCGGGATTTTCCGGGGCGCGCACAGTGCGGCCCGGCCCAGCCCAGTCCGCACACGGGATCCAGCCCCGTCCAACCGGCCGTCAGGACCCGGCCCAGGGCCCGCCCCACGTGTCCGCCAAACAGGCGGCAGCCGTGCGGCCCAACGGGGGAAATGCGCCACGTGTCCCCCGTGATTGGCGGCGCGGTTGGGTGCGCCAGCCAATGGCGTGGCGACACGTGGCACCGCCCGACACGGCTGTCGGACGGCCGCCGCCGCCACGGCGGGCACCCCATGTGCGCGTACGGCCGCCGCCGCGCGGTGTTGCGTGCACCACGCGCACATGGACCAGCCAATCCGAGGCCGCCACGTGGCGCGCCCGGTCCACCGTGCACCGCGCCCCCCTCCGCGCCTGCCCGGCCTGCCCGCGCTGCCCGCGCACCCTCCCGTGCGCCGCGCGCCTTGCCACCGGCCCAACCGCGTGCCGCCACGTGGCCCGCCGGTCCCCCGTGCACCGGCGGCCCTTTCCGTGGACCGAGAGTGGCGCGCCAGCCCAATAAAGGCTGCTACGTGTCCCCGGCCGGTCCACAGCTCCCCCCATGCACCATTTTGCGCAGAAAACTTCCGGGGGTTTTTTTTGGCATCCGAACTCCATAAATAAATAAGTAAATAGCCGTTTTCAAGCGTTTTTCCGCGTGCTGAATCCAAATACGGCCTCCGTTTGCCCAAAAGCCTTCTCTAAAATTCGGCAAATAACGCCGAAGGCCAAACCAACAGTAAATACCACACTGTGTCCATCCGAAAAAGCATCCCTTTGATGCACATTGTGGGCCTAATACAACCAATGATAGGTGTTCACACCAAGATTCAACGGGACTCGAAACTATACGGAAAAGCACCGGACCACTACATTGAGAGTAGCCTTGAGCAACTAGACGCGCTTTGTTCCTGATGATGGTACCATCCTCATTTTTCTTATTCTTAAAAATCCATTTAGTACCAATCACATTGTGTTGCTTCGGAGGCTTCGTTAATTCCCAGACTTTGTTCCATTCAAACTGATGGAGCTCTTCCTGCATTGCTTCAATCCAGTAATCATCCTGAAGAGCTTCATCGACATTTTTCGGTTCTATCATGGAAACGTAACAAGCGAATCCACAAACCAATTGTCTCCGAGTTCGGACTCCTTCTTGTGGGTCTCCAATAATATTCGATTCAGGGTGATCCTTGGAGATGCGTAACGTTTGAGGTAATGGAGTAGTCGGAGGTACATGAGATGATTCCTGCACATCAGATAAACTTGAAGAACCATTAGATGCATCATCATTATCGAAAGAATTGTTATGAGAAGATGCATTTGCAGGTGTATCATCATCAAGAGAGATATCACGGGTAGATTTATCAGATGCAAAGTGAAAAGTTTCATCTACTTTAACATTTATAGATTCTACCATCGTTTTAGATTCCAAGTTAAATACCCGATATGCTCTACTGTTTGTAGAATAACCCAAGAAAATCCCTTCGTCACTTCGAGAGTCAAATTTTCCAAGATTTTCGCGATCACGTAAAATGTAACAACGACTCCCAAAGATACGAAAATATTTGATATTCGATTTTTTACAAAAACATAGTTCATATGGTGTATTTAAAGTTCCCGGGCGCAAATAAACTCAATTAATTATATAGACTGCCGTGTTCACAGCTTCAGCCCAAAAATATAACGGTAAATTCCGGCTATGAAGCATAACACGTGCCATCTCTTGTACAACCCTGTTTTTGCGCTCGACTACACCATTCTGTTGAGGTGTATAGGGTGCTGAGAATTCATGTTTAATGCCGTTGGAAGTGCAAAAATCAATGAATTTAGAATTTATGAATTCTCCACCTCTATCACTTCTAACACGAATGATCTTTTCATTCTTTTCAATCATAATACGATGGCAAATTTCGTGAAAAGAATCAAAAGTATCAGCTTTCTCTTTTAAAAATGCTACCCATGAATATCTAGAGAAATCATCAATCATCAAGAAAATATACCATTTACCTCCCAAAGATGGTTGACGAGTTGGCCCCATTAAATCCATGTGCAAAAGTTCCAAAGGCCGTTTTGTACCTATGTGGTTCAAGTTCTTGTGTGCAGTCCTAGACTGTTTTCCCTTTTGGCAACCGCCACACACAATGTTTTGTTCAAAAGAAAGTTTTGGAACCCCCTTGACCACATCTTTGTTTGAAATTCTAGCAAGTTCCTTAAAGTTTATGTGACCTAGCCTTTCATGCCAAAGTGTTTCATTTTTCAAAGATGCTAGGTTACATTTTTCAGAAATTTTATTAGGAACTACATAACAATTGTTTTCTGATCTAACCCCTTTTAAAAAGAAAGCATGGTTCTTATCAGTTACAGTACATTCATCAGATGAAAAATTAACTGAATAACCATTATCACAAAGTTGACTTATGCTTATGAGGTTAGTCTTAAGGCCATCAACAAATAACACATTATTAGAACCGGGCCATCTGGAATAGCTACCGTTCCTTTTCCAACAATTTTGGAAGACCGACCGTCTCCGAAAACAACAAGTCCTCCGGAGATTTTCTCAAAAGTTTGAAAACAGTTTTTGTCACCGGTCATGTGACGGGAACACCCGCTATCCAGATACCAAGACGAATTATCATATGCATGCAAGGAAATATTAGTAACAAGACAAGGGAAAATTTCACCTTTGCGCACCCAAACCTTTTTGGAATGCGTCGGTAATGATCGTGAAGTCATTCTCCTAGGTGAAAGCGTCTTGTTGAAGATTGCTGCTCCTTGATGATGTCGTCTTGAGCGGTGAACTACCAAGGCTCTTTTCCTTTGAATGATTTGCATTTGATTTCTGAGGAATCACCTTTTTGGTAGTCATTGCAAGAGGTGCTTGAGGTGTGCGTTTGGCTCCCATCTTGCAATTTCTCCTTATGTGCCCTGAAATGCCACAACGAAAACATACCTTAGTGCTTGACGATCCCGAAGAGGATGAAGTAGGCTTGTTGTCGTTGCTTGTCGTGAATTCCGGTGTCGGAGGAGGAGATACCGACTGAGGCACAAAAACTGTCCCACTCGAACTTGGAATGTCTCCAGTTTGAGTGTATCCGAGGCCGAACGTTTGTTTGACCAAGACCAAGAAGCTTATCCAACTTACTCCTTCCAGAAGAAAATCTCTTTAAGTCATCCTTGAGTTGGCGTATGGTCTTCGTCATTTCCATTTTTCCTGTCGAGCCTCGCCGTAGAGCTTCAAGAAGTAATTCGCTTTATCCACCATTTTACATGTTCTTCTCGAAATGCTCATTGGACTCTTGAAGGGAAACATTTGTCTTGATCAGATTATCCCTTTCCACTTCAAGAGCGTTGAGAGAGAAGTTGCCCTTTTTACTTCTTCTTCGAGATCCTGCAATCTCCCTCTCAAACTCCTTGTTTTGCTTTGCCAGTTTCTTTGAATCCCTCAAAAGCTTATGGTAGGCAAGAGCAAAATCTTCACCTTCAGAATTACTCGATTCATCGTCCGTTGCATTCTTTTCAATAGGAGGAGTTGGACAGTGAATCGGATGTACTTGCCATTAAGCACATGAAGGGTGAAGATGTGGACGCGTGGAACGCTGTCGCGTTGTCTTCTTCATCACTTGAGGATGACTCATTTGACGTTGGAGTTGTCATCCCAAGTGACGACTTGCATCGCTTTCTTCTTTGCCGGATTCTTGTTGGGACACTCCGTTGCAATGTGGCCGTAGCCTCGACATTTGAAGCACTGGACTTGTCCCTCTGAACTTTTCTTATCCTTTGAGAAGTTCTCTTGCTTTCTTGACTTGTAGCTTGAAGAACCCTTGCCTTTCTTCGACTTTCCGAAGGATGGAGTTTTGCTTGAGTTACCCCTTCGAAAGTTGCGGCGAAACTTCCTTGTCAAGAGAGCGAGCTGCTTCTCAAAGTCCTCCATAGATAGGCTCTCGTCATCGTCTGAGGAGGATGAATCCGCGTCTTCTTCTTTAGTTGATTTCAATGCATAACCTGAAGACTTAGAAGAGGATGCTTTTCCAGAAGAATAGTTAGTAGGAAATGTCATTTCATAAGTTTGTAAAGCACCAACTAATTCTTCTACACGCATTTCGTCCGGGTGTTTAATTGTTTCAATGGCTGCGACCTTCGGGCGAAATCGTTCAGGAAGAGTTCTTAAAATCTTTCTTACAACTTTAAATTCTGGAATCTTCTCTCCCAAGTTAGCACATGAGTTCACGATGTCTTGCAATCGTGTGTAATAGTCTGTGAAAGATTCATTTTCTGCCATAGAAATAGAGTCAAACTTGCTCGTAAGCATTTGCAGTTTCTGAATCTTCACAAGGTTAGTTCCCTCATGCGTAACTTGAAGAACATCCCAGATTTCTTTCGCAGTCTCACATGCCGAGACGCGAGAGAACTCAGTTTGTGACAAAGCATTAAATAAAGCATTAATTCCTTTGCCATTGTAAGAAGATAAATCAATCTCTTCCTTGGTCCATTTCGACCTAGGTTTGAAGGTGCGAACATCATCAATAATTTCAGTTGGATTAGACCATCCTAATTCAATTGATTGCCACACCCTTTCGTCGATGGAAATTAAAAAGGCTTTCATCCGTACTTTCCAGTACGCATAATTTGTTCCATCAAAGAAAGGGGGTCGATTGATGTTTCCACCTTCAACCATTGTTTACAACCCTATTCCCGCTCTGATACCACTTGTTGGGTTATATATAATTGGATCTAAATAGGGGAAAAAACACCTAGAGGGGGGTGAATAGGTGTAAACAATAAACACTCAAAAATCATTGCGCAATAAAACCCAATGCGGAAATAAAAATAACACGCAAGATTTTTACGTGGAAAAACTCCAAACCGGAGTAAAAAACCACGGGACCGATAACACGGCGAAATCCACTAGAATTAAAACACGTACAAGGTGATATAACGTACTCACAGACGACTCAACCTTTTACCATACGCTCCTAGTAGATCTTCTCCGCTCGCTCCACAACGCTTCTCGAATCCACGATCCGCGCCCAACGCTGAATCCACAGCGTCCAACGTCGAGTCCACGACGTCCGACCGAATCCACGGTCTTCACCCAGTAGCACGCTTCGAATCCACGAACGTACCTCGCTCCGAATCCACGAGAGCGGTTGCACCTTGAATCCACAAGGCCACGCGAGTCCACGCGCCGATTTGGGAAAATCGTTGTTTTTGGGTGGTGATGATCCGCCGAATACTTAGATTAGAAATAGATCGGAAATACCATCTAAGTATTCATTAATTTGATTCTACTCAAAATCTGAGTTTGGAAAACCTAGAATCAAATTAATCAATATAGATGAAGAAACATAGAATTAAATCTATTGATTTCCTTTCTTCTCTATATGTGGATTTTTCTATTTCGGTCGTATTTTTTCGTGTCTATTCGTCCGTACCCTAAAAATGAATATAGGGTCTATTTATAGGTTAGAAACCATTGGAAGAAGATAAGGATCAAAAACTAACTTTTCTGGAAATTTACAGGACGGCGATCCGGACTGGAATTGGCGATCCGGATGTCTCAGCGAAACAGACTTTTTCCAGAAAAAGAGGACATTCGGGATCCGGACTGAAATTCCACGATCCGGATCGTTCATACAATCCTTCAAATTCCACGTTCGGGATCCGGACTGAAATTCCACGGTCCGGATTGGAATTGCTCATGAACCAACCTCTGTTCGGGATCCGGATTGTAATGCCCGATCCGGATCCTGAACATGTCCCATGTCCAGTTTTTGATTTTTATGCAATTAAAATTCTTCCAAGTGTTTCTACACTATAAGAAGTATTCGGATCACCAAAAATCTTTAGTTAAACGTACCTGATCCTTTTGAATTCTTCTTTCTTGAGATTGAGGTATATGATCCAAACTTCTTCATCTTCAATCTTCAAGACTTAAACAAATTTCACGAAATACGCCAACTCAAATTCCGTAACATCACTGTGGATGAATGTTTCCCTTACTGGTTGTTGTTTCGGCCACTCTTTTCAAATCAAGTAAAAAGATTGCGAAAATATTTAATAAAATGTAGGTGTCATGTGGGCACCGTTTTACAACCCGTGAATTTATCCTTTCAAAACGTGGGTGGCCGGTTTGGTTATTGTACATGATGATGTCTTTTCCCCTACGTAACTTCTTGGCTAGTATGGTTAAAGTACGAATTATGCTTGCGACGCCATGCATATATAAAGGAGACTCCGTCCATTTGCGTGGTAAATTTGTATATGTGACGGATCTGCGCACGTGCCCGGCGGGGTACTTATAAAACAAAACAAAAAAAAAAAAAAAAAAAGAGTATACATTTTTTGCTTATTTTAAACACCCGGGGCGTGACATTCACACTCATTTATCAGTAGAGCATTTGCATCCCTACATGGTTTAGAGATAGATTCATTATCGCATGCATTAGAGGTTCGGATTCCAGATCATATTTTGCATGTCGAGGAGTGTTGTAAGGCTTGCCCAGTGCAGTTGGGATCTTGGATCTTGCCGGCAGACTTGCTTGTCTTGCGGCAGCTCCAGAATTTTGACGTTGTACTTGGTATGGATTGGTTGTCGCGGTACTTCGCCACCATTGACTGCAGAGAGAGGACTGTGACCCTCCGCGAGCCTAGACAGGAGGAGTTCGTCTATAGAGGCTGCCAGAGCACACTGTTCGCAGTGACCGTTTCCTCGGCGATGGCTAGGCGGATGATGAGCAGAGGTTGTACCGCTTTCTTGGCGACTATTGTTGAGGTGCCTACGGCGGCACTGGGACTCGAGGATATCCCCATCGTCCGTGAGTTTTCAGATGTGTTTCCCCCTGAGTTGGCGACTATACCGCCGGAGAGACAGATAGAGTTTGTGATTGACGCGGTTTCGGAAACTGCGCCAATCTCGAAGGCACCTTATAGGATGGCACCTACTGAGTTGAGGGAGCTGAAGGCACAGTTACAGGATCTGTTGGACAGGGGTTTTATTAGACCTAGTGTATCACCGTGGGGAGCGCCGATTTTGTTTGTAAAGAAGAAGGATGGGTCGCTTAGATTGTCTGTGGATTACAGAGAACTGAACAAAGTGACCATCCGAAATAATATCCCTTACTGCAGATTGATGATTTGTTTGATCAGCTACAGGGAGCTTCGGTGTTCTCGAAGATTGATCTTCAGTCCGGTTACCACTAGTTGAGAGTGAGAGCCAAGGACATATCCAAGACGACATTTAGATCTCGGTACGGGTATTATGAGTTCACAGTGATGCCATTTGGATTGACTAATGCCCCTGTCGCATTTATGGATTTGATGAACCGTGTATTCCAGCTGTACTTGGACCAGTTTATTGTGGTATTCATCGATGATATTCTGATTTACTCCCAGAGTGATATGGAGCATGAGGAGCACTTTAGAGGATAGTGTTGCAGCTTCTGAGAGAGAAGAAGCTGTATGCCAAGTTTAAGAAGTGCGAATTCTGGCTTCGCGAGGTTGCATTTTTAGGCCATATAGTGTCAGCCGCAGGAGTGGCAGTGGACCCAACGATGATTGATGTTGTTCGGGATTGGCCTAGACGGACGACGGTTAGTGAGGTCCGGAGCTTCTTGGGCTCAGCAGGTTATTACTGTCGGTTTGTGGAGGGCTTTGCAAAACTCTGTACCACCCTGACCCGACTGACTAGGAAGGGGATCAGGTTCTCTTAGACTGAGCAGTGCCAGCAGAGCTTTGAGGAGCTGAAGATGAGACTGATATCAGCGCCAATTTTAGCATTGCCTGTGATGGGTGATGGGTTTGTGATCTACAGCGACGCCTCTCACAGCGGATTGGGTTACGTACTGATGCAGCATGGTAGGGTAATTGCTTATGCTTCATGACAGCTGAAGGATTACGAGAAGAATTACCCTATACATGATTTGGAGCTTGCAGCCATTGTGTTTGCTCTGAAGCTGTGGCGGCATTACCTCTATGGGGAGCACTGCGAGATCTACACTGATCATAAGAGCTTGAAATATTGTTTACTCAGAATGAGCTGAACTTGAGACAACGCCAGTGGTTAGAGTTACTGAAGGATTATGATGTGAGCATCCTATATCATCCCGGCAAGGCCAATGTCGTGGCAGATGCTTTGAGCAGGAGGACAGTGCAGAGTTTGAGTATGATGATTACACAGTAGGCACGGCTAGTCGAGCAGATGAGGCGATTGCAGATCGAGGTCGTATCCCCTTAGGTCTCTGCTAGACTTATGTCTATGGTCGTGCAGCCCACTCTGTTGGACATGATTAGTAACGCATAGAGTGAGGACCCCCACTTTACGAGGATTAGAGAGCAGATTAAGACACAGCAGATAGGAGATTTCTTAGTAGATGCTTCGTGAGTACTTCGGTACAGGGACCAAGTGTGTGTGCCTATGGATTCTGAGATCAGAGAGCAGATTTTGAGAGAGGCCCATTATACACCTTATACCATTCATTCCTGGCGGGACTAAGATGTATAAGGACCTCAAGACACACTTTTGGTGGACTGGAATGAAGCGGGATATTGGGAGATTCATGGCTCACTGTTTAACTTGTTAGTAAGTGAAAGCAGAGCACCGTGTTCCTACTGGCAAGTTACAGAGTCTTCTAATCTCCGAGTGGAAATTGGATCACGTCACCATGGATTTCGTCACGGGACTGCCGAGGGCGCAGAGTGGAGCTGGCGCGATTTGGGTAGTTGTGGATAGACTCACTAAGTCTGCTCACTTTCTACCTGTGCAGGTGACCTGGCCATTGGAGCGACTTGCTCAGTTGTATTTGGACGAGGTGGCGAGGCTACATGGTGTACCCGCCTCGATTGTATCTGATAGAGACCCGAGGTTTGTCTCGCATTTCTAGGGAAGCCTACAGACAGCCTTGGGGACGCAGCTCCGGTTTAGCACGACATTCCACCCATAGACCAATGGACAGTCTGAGCGCACCATATAGACCCTCGAGGACATGTTGAAAGCGTGTGTCCTGGATTTTGGAGGATGACGGTACCGGCACTTAGGATTAATTGAGTTTGCGTACAACAACAGCTATCAAGCGAGCATTCAGATGGCTCCGTTTGAAGCGTTGTATGGACGCAAGTGTTGGTCGCCTTTATATTGGAGTGATGTGGTTGAGAGGAGGACTTTGGGACCTGATTTACTGCTGGAAGCTAAAGAAAAGGTCAGATTAGTTCGGCGACATCTTGAGACAGCCCATAGTCGACAGAGGAACTACGTTGATACTCGACGGCGAGACCTGGAGTTTCAGGTGGGTGATCATATCTTTTTGAAGGTCTCGCCTTCGAAAGGGTCCGGAGATTTGGAGTTCGTGGGAAGCTCAGTCCCCGTTTTATTGGACCCTTTGAGGTGCTTGAGAGAGTAGGCCCTGTTGCATACCGTGTTGCTCTTCCTCCACGCCTTGCAGGAGTACATGATGTTTTCCACGTCTCGGTTCTGAAGAGCTATGTCTTCGATCCTTCGCACATGATTGACTTCACTTCCTTGGAGATCGGTGAGGTCCTTGGATATGAGGAGCGCCCGTTGCGGATTCTGGCTCACGGGTGAGAGAATTGCGCAACTGGGCTATTCCATACGTGAAGATTTTGTGGAGCAATCACGAGGAGCGTGAGGCCACTTGGGAGCTAGAGACGGTGATCAGAGATACCTATCCTTTCCTGTTCGAGGCTTCTGGCTGAGATACGTCTATTTGTTTTCTTAGTTTCGAGGACGAAACTTTTGTTAGTGGGGGAGAATGTAGTAGCCCCGATCCCCATGCAGCTTTTCCCATGACCCACGGTGTGGAACACCTATTAGTGGTGTGTCGGACCCGCAACGCATCAAATGAACGCGTTGGACGGACTCAGTGAGACTTCTAGATTGACCCTACCTTCCAGCTATTTTCGTCGGATTTTAGAAAGGGTTTCAGGCTAATCCAAGGCCGGATTTGGATTCAGCGCAGAAAAACGTCGAAATTCGGCTATTTACTCGTATTTTTCTGAGTCCGGATGCCCAAAAATGGACACCCAGAAGTTTTCTGTGCATTTTGGTGCATGGGGGAAGCCGTGGACCGACCGGATGCCACGTGGCGGCCGCTGATTGGTCGGCGCACGCGGCGCGGTCCACAGAGAAAAAGTGCTGGTGCATGGACCGGGCGCCGGGGACACGTGGCCGCCTTGGATTCGCAGGCTCACGCGGCGCGGTCCACGGTGTCGAGCAGGATGGCGCATGGACCGGGACGGGCCACGTGGCAGCCTGTGAGTGGCCGGCTCACATACATGCGGTCCATGCAACGGGGGGAGCAGGCAGGGCAGGCGAGGGCAGGTGGGGGCAGGTAGAGGCTGTACGCAGGGCGCCACGTGGCGCCCTGCGATTGGTCGGCGCCACCTACCCTACCGACCTCGGCAGGCCACGTGGCGAATCCCCAGCGGCCCCGCACACGCTGTCCGCTGTTCGGGACACGTGTCGGGCGCTGGGCGATTCGGGCACTGGTTGCAACGGCGTCGGGGGCGTGGTTTGGGCACTGTTTGCGCCCGAAATGTTTCGGGCGCCCGAAATGTTTCGGGCGCCCGAAATGTTTCGGGCGCCCGAAATCTGGGCCCAAAAGCCCAATAGGCTTAGTTTTGGATTTTTTTTTGTGAGAGAGCCTATAAATAAGCCCTTTTTCTCTACCTTTGGACTCTTTTCCCGAGCCTATCTCCTGTTGAGTCCTCAAGCAAACTTGTTCTTCATCTTGTGCTGCATCTCTTGAAGGAGTTTCAGAATTTTTGGAGGCCGCGGCATCGACGTCTTCGGCGATTCGACGCAGTGCGACGTTCTTCCTTCGACGGCCCTTTTCATCATGTTTGGGTCCGCGAGGTCCCCAAAGCTGCTCCAAAGGAATTTTTGGATGATTTTTGCGGCATCTGTTTCATGAGAGGTACATCTCCGTTTTTTGTGTTTTCCACTCCTCCCAGTTTTGAGTTTTTATAGGGGTTTTGGGGACATTTTTGAACCCTTTTTCTGCTAGTGCTTTTCTTGGACAGCGGAGCATTGTCGGATTTTTGTCTCCACGCTTAGTTATCGGAATTCAACATGTCAGGACTCAATCGATATCTAAGCTTCACGAGGATCGCCTCCGTATTTTTATTAGAATTTTTAGAGATCATCTCGCAGGTGGTATTTAAGCATTTTCTGGACTGAGTTTACAGCAGTGTTGTGAATGTGGGAATTTTTGCTTACCGCGGTGTTTGGACCATATCTTTGTACCCAGGAGGAGTTTTCTGGTGTTTTTGGACTCGTTGGAATCGTGGGAATCCGAGGATTATTCCCGTTCAGTTTCAGCCTGTTTGGACTTTGGATTGATGCACACTTTCAGGTGGGTTGCTTCGTCTTCAAAACCGGTGGACGGTTCATTAATTCTATTGTGTAGTAAATATGCATGATTGTGAGATGTGTTAGGAAGCATGTTAGAGAGAGAGAGAGAGAGAGAGAGAGAGTTGATGCTCCTTGTGTTGCTATTATAATCATGTTGATTATTGCTTCCTAATTATGTTGAATTAAATGCTATTATTAGAACTTGACCTAGCACCCTATCATATGATGCATGTCAACCAGACTAGTAGAAAACTCCAACTTGGGCTAGTTTATTTATGCTTTAGACACTCCCACATATTTTTATTCTTGTCACCTAGACTTAGAGTTTTCTCGCCCGGGTAGTGGTCCGAGTAGTCGGGTTATCGTGGGATGCATGTTACACTCATGCTTGGGGGCCGAGTGGAGTCTGGTAGCTGTGTTTAGATCAGTACTGGTTCTGGGAGCCGTCTGAGTCAACGGTGGGTCCCGGCTGTGTGGATTTCCAGCCAGTGAGTGAGAGATGTGATGTTGGTTACTGTCGATCTTGTTGATCGTGGATTTGGACTATAGCCTGCATGAGCCGCATTGAGCTCGACTGTGATGACCTGGATCTCTGCAGAGCTGTGGTAGAGTCATTGGTGACTTCTGGGGAGCCTGTAGTGTGTATTGGAAGTGTTTATGCATAATTGGACACAAGTACTGGACCTCAAGCTTAAATGGATCACGTGGGTGATCGGTTGACTCCGTCGGATCCTTGGAAGTGGTTTCGCGCGAAACGGATATTAAAATTGGGCTCAGCGCGAAGTTTGGACAAAAGAACACCTTTCCGGGTGCATTCGACAATTTTTAGAGTTGGAATTTGGCAAAACGGACATCAAATTTGGATTCAGCGCGCGAAAACGATGAAATTGGGCTAGTTACTTGTTTTTTTTCGCCACGGGTTACTGTTCATGCCGGAACAGTAACTCCGGCGGCCGGCGGGCAGCGGCGGCGGCGGCGGGCAGCGGCGGAGCGCGACGGACGGGCTTGGGCAGGCGGAGGAGCGGCCGCGGGCAGCGGGCGGGCGCGGGCAGGCGCGCGGTGCACGGGGGCGCGTTGGACACGTGGCGGCGTGCGGTAGGGTCGGTGCAGTGGACTGGGACCACGGAGGCGCAGGAAGGCAGGGTCCACCGAGGCGCGAGAGGTCCCCTCGGGAACCGTGCGCGACAGGGGGCGTGCCAGGCAGCGCTGCAGGAGTGGTCGGGTCATGATTGCGGGCCACGTGGCGCCCGCTGATTCGCGGGCGCCACCCACCCATGTTGACCGGGAGCGGCCACGCCGCGCCCCGCGGATGGCGGATCTTGCTGTCGCCTGTTCGGGCTGACGTGGCGATCCCAGGGATTTTCGGGCGCTGCGTGTTTGATGCCTCGCAGCGGATTTGGGCGCCCGAATCCAGGGACACATTGGGGATTATTTGATTTGTTTCTTCCAGCATATAAATAGGCCGAGTTCAACTGCAGAGAGCTCCTTCCCTGTTCTTCTTTTCACAGTGCGACCTTCACAAAAATTCCTCCTATCCAAGAGCCGGTTTCATCCGCAGATTCCCAGATTTTTTTGCGGCACGCATCCCGAGGTTTCTGATTTTACGGCGCGGCGCGACGCTAGTTCATTGGTGATCCTCTTCGTCGCATTTCGGTGTGTGGACTCTCCCGAGCTACCCCGGCGATGTTTTCTAGCGATTCTTGCGCCATCGTCTTCACAACAGGTAGTGCTACGTTTCCCATGTTTACTGGTTTTTCCCATTCCGAGCTTTTCATGGGTTTTTTGGATCATCTTGTGACCTCATTTTCTGGGGCGGAGTTTTGGACAGCGCTGCAGTATTTTGACGATATCTTTGCGCACAGGCATCGGATTGGGGTGATTCAGAAGGCGTTTTGCATCTACACATCACGAGGAATATTCCCAAATTTTCTTGGAATTTTCTGAATATTTTTCGAAGGTGAAAAATCTCTGTGTACAGGAATTAGTGCTACAGTTTTTTAGAGCAGTTTATTTCGGGGTGGTTCCCTTGTCGAATTTGTATCTTGACGTACGGAACTCAGATTTGAACGTGCAGGTACTCGTTTCGACGGGCTCGTCACGAGGATCGCGACGGTATTTTTTTGGGAATTTTTTGAGCATTTTTCGCAGGTGAAAACAGGGAAACATTGGACTGTGTATTTGGACATATTTTATTGGAGCATTGTATGATTAATTATGTATGTTCTTTTGGGAATTGTGAACAGTGATCGCAGCGGTTTAGCTGTTTGGGCGGGAGCACTATTTGGACTTGGAATTAGCGATCGAGGTGGGTGGTTGCTATACTCCTCATTTTCTGACATACCTCTAGGAATATTAGAGAGATCCTTTCATTGGTTACATTGAATGGTCAACTATGGACATGCATGCTTAAAGTAAAATAATTGTGAGCCTATCATATGGAAAATACTATTGTGATATCTGATAGTGGTTGGGACTTATACATGTTTGTATGGATAGAATATTAGTACTTAACCTTGCATGTGGAATTTACTTTCATGTTGGGATAATATGAAATGTCTTGTGGGAGAGTACCACTTGAGGATCTGTTGTACATGCATAGGTAGATGATTTATGTGAGATTAATTTGGTAGACATAGCATGTTGGAACAGGATTATTGGGATACTTTAATAGTAATAATTAACATGCTATGTTAGCACATAGATTTTATGAAAGTGAATTAAATAGAAAAATTGTTGAGACATTTTGACATATCTATGTGCGGGTACCATTTTGGTGATTTATCATGGATCAGTGATTATAGACATGTGTGGTTGAATAATGATTTTAGCATGTTGATGGTTATATCCATGCGGAGCTCTTAATTGATACACATGTGGAACCACTATTTGTCACACTTTCTTTTATCGCTCTTGAGGATATATGCATGCTTGTATGGTCATCTAGATAGGCCACTCTTTATTGCTGCACTATCATTTTGGGACTTGACTTAGGAGAAACCATGTTTGTTTCCTTTTCTCCTTCTTATTTAGACCTTTGAGTCTGGTTGCTCGGGTTCGAGCAGGGGTTTGGGATAGTGTAGCGGGGACCTGAGGGTCGGTGACAGGTTGTGTTTGATTATGGGTTGTGGGGTATTGCGGCTACCGCGGATAGTAGGCGGTTGACCGGATACGGATCATTTTACCCGATTTTTGGATTGGGGGTTATTGCGGCGATCGCGGATTTTGGGCGATTGACCGGATGTTCATTTGTGCATCAGATTGGAGATCAGTTTCTTTTTAGTGGAGGGGTATGTTCCACTGGGGCTTTATAGTTGTGATCCAGTCCTGCTTTTGATACTTATTGCATCGGCGCGGTTATTGCCCAGTGATGCTTTCCTCGTGTGGGTCGCTCCCCTCGAGATCCCCTCCGGAGGCCGGGGCCAGGCAGTTATTGACAGTTTTGCTATCACATCGGTGCGGCTTATTTGCCCGATGATGAGGGCGGCAGCAGGAGTTTTGCTATCACATCGGCGCGGCTTACTTGCCCGATGATGAGGGCGGTACAGATTGGGTTCATCTGGGACGGTTGGTTACTGTTGCATACGGTTATTCCAGTCTAGGACTGCATTTTAGAGGCATAGTAGTGGTAGATTTTCCTTTTTCAGCAGTTTCATTTCTTACCACTCTTCTTTCCTTTTTGCCTCTGGTAGACCTAGTGGGTGCGTCAAAGTTTGAGGTTTTACCCACTAGGGGAGGCTACTGGTTTACTAGTAGTTCTCACCCCCATTCTTCTTTCCTCTTTTTTTCTTCTCCCTTGTTTTGCAGTGTCTTTTGCGGGTGCTGCTGGGCTTTCAGCGGCGGGTCGAGGAGAAAGGACGGCTGAGTAGATAGATCTCGAGGCAGGATGAGCGGGTTAGCTGGACTGTTGGTGTACCCATGTTTCCTCAGACGGTTGTACTTTTATATTTGGGACTGGCTTTTGCCAGTAGGTTGTATTTATTTTTAGTGAGCTGGGAGAGACTGATGTATCATTTATACAGATGTATTGTATTTTATTTCCAGCTTCAGTCTGAGATGTATTAGTTTTAGTTCAGCTCTGTTTTTATTGCTCTTTTATTATTATCTCTTATACCTGAGCAGGTTTGGCGCTTCGTGTACGCGGGAAATACCGTGTGCACGGCTGATCTGTAGACGGGCCCGGATTCCGGTTTACACCCGGGGCGTGACATCGACAGAGATGCGCGGATACTTTCTCGGTAGGGTCGCGCCCCTCGAGTGCCGCTCCGGGGCTAGGCCTGTCACTTTGCTATCGCGACTTGTCGATGCAGTCCTTCTGGCTGGGCCCTTTTTGGGCAGTCATGGACGCCCGACATAAGTCCAGTCCTCCGTGGATGTAATGGCAGTAGGTGGGCACAGGTTTGACTGGACCCTATGTGGCAGTCAGTGTAGATTGGGTGATTGTATTAGTGAGAGATAGTAGATGCATCATGTTTCCAACTGTATCACCCTTTTAGCATTTAGATAGAGGCATTGTAGCTGTAGAGTTATTTCCAGCCCTTTTCTTTTCAGTACTGCATTTGTTATTTTATGCCTCTAGTAGACTTAGTGGGCAGACCGTCGGGCTTGTTGGCGCTACCCACTGAGAACTACGTGACAGTGTAGTTCTCACACCCATGGTTGGTGACTTTCCAAGGGATCTCTACTCCAGTTCCCGCTACTTCTGTTGCTGATCCTTCTGACCGAGGTAAGGGAGTCGCGAGCTAGATCCCTACCAGTCTCCTGCGAGAGAGTAGATGTACTCCCTTTTGGTGATGTACTAGTACTGTTAGTGTTTTTGGGATGTATCTTGTACTTTTTATTTTGGAGAGACTTATGTATTGTGAGGACCTGGCATGTACTATTTGGAGTTGTATTTATTTATTTATGTAGTTTACTTTTTCGCTCTGATATCTGTATAGTGGTTAGCATGATCTTTTGCAGGTTAGTCGCTTCGTCTATACGGGGCTTCCCGTATGGGCGGCGGATCTGTTGGCGAGCCCGGGTCACAGTTTCGACGCCGGGGCGTGACAATTTTCTTCGGTACTTGCCTGCAACCTGATTTCCTCGGATAGAATGGTCGATGTAACATCTTCCATCTTTAGAGTTTGCTTCCCGTAAAGTATGGTGGTCACCAGATGACTGTAAGACGACGGAAGTGACGTGAGAAAAATCAATACCTTATCGTCCTCGTCAACCTTGATATTAATGCTGAACAAATACGCAATAATCTTAATAAAGGTGTTCAAGTGTTCTGTTATTGTCGTACCTTCCCTCATGCATGGCCACATAATTTTTTTGCTTTAGGTACAACACATTCGAGAGGCTTTTCGTCATGTACAGCAGCCTTGTTCTGTCACGCCCCGGGTGTAAACCAGAACCCGGGCCCGTCTACAGATCCGCCGTGCACACAGTATTTCCCGTGTACACGAAGCGTCAACAACCTGCTCAGATATAAAAGATATAATAAAAGAGCAATAAAAACAGAGCTGAACTAAAACTAATACATCTCAGACTGAAGCTGGAAATAAAATACAATACGTCTGTATAAATGATACATCAGTCTCTCCCAGCTCACAATAAATAAATACAACCTGCTGGCAAAAGCCAGTCCCAAAAGTGAAAGTACAACCGTCTGAGGAAAACCTGGGTACACCAACAGTCCAGCTAACACGCTCATCCTGCCTCGAGATCTATCTACACAGCCGTCCTCTCTCCTCGACCCACTGACAGTCCAGTAGCACCCACAGAAGACTCTGCAAAACAAGGAAGAAGAAAAAGAGGAAAGAAGAATGGGGGTGAGAACTACTAGTAAACCAGTAGCCTCCCCTAGTGGGTAAAACCTCAAACTCTGACACACCCACTAGGTCTACCAGAGGCAAAAGGAAAGAAGAGTGGTAAGAAATAATACTGCCGAAAAAGGAAACTACCACTACTATGCCTCTAAAATGCAGTCCTAGACTGGAATAACCATAACCAACAATAACCACCGTCCCAGATGAACCCATCTGTACCGCCCTCATCATCGGGCAAGAAAGCCGCGCCGATGTGATAGCAAAACTCCTGCTGCCGCCCTCATCATCGGGCAAATAAGCCGCGCCGATGTGATAGCAAAACCGTCAATAACTGTCCGACCCCGGCCTCCGGAGGGGAACTCGAGGGGAGCGACCCACTCGAGGAAAGCACTACCGGGCAATAACCGCGCCGGTAAAATCCAAATCAAAACACTACCGGGCAATAACCGCGCCGGTAAGATAAGTACCAAAAGCAGGACTAGATCACAACTGCAAAAGCCCCAGTGGAACACACCCTCCACTAAAAGAAACACAGA
This sequence comes from Tillandsia fasciculata, assembly GCA_029168755.2. Taxonomy (NCBI): domain Eukaryota; kingdom Viridiplantae; phylum Streptophyta; class Magnoliopsida; order Poales; family Bromeliaceae; genus Tillandsia; species Tillandsia fasciculata. Next base: position 18,757,140 of record CM054933.1, on the reverse strand, counting down.
TCCCCCAATCTGATGCACAAATGAACATCCGGTCGATCGCCCAAAATCCGCGATCGCCGCAATACCCACAATCACAATCATGTCCCACATCCGACATCCGGTCAACCGCCTACTATCCGCGGTAGCCGCTATATCCGCAAACCCATAATCAAACACAACCTCATCACAGACCATCAGGTCCTCGCTACACTATCCCAAACCCCTGCTCAAACCCGAGCAACAAGAACCACCTGACTAACGAAAAGGAGAAAAGAAGCAAACAAGGTTTCTCCTAAGTCAAGTTCCAGCATGAAAGTGTAGCGAAAAAGATGGCCTATCTAGATGTCCATACAAGCATGCAAGTGTTCTCAAGGAAATAAAGGAAAAGGTGTCCAATAGTGGTTCCACATGTGTAACAATTAATAGCTCCGCATAGATATAACCATCATGCTAAAACATTATCCAACCACACATGTCTATAATCCATGTTCCATAATAAAGCATCACTATCCACCTATGCATGTCATAAAATCCTCAAATAGTACCAACCACTAACAGGATAATCATATAGTCCAAAATAAATAATCCAATCCACATGCAAGGTTAAACGCTAACATTCCATCCATACCAACATGTATAAGTCCCAACCACTATCAAATATCCACAATAGTAATATCCATATGAAGGGCTCACAATTTTATATTACTTTAAGCATGCATGTCCAAATAGAGGGATCACTCTAATATTCCTAGTGAGCATGTCAAAATAGAGGTAAACAACAACCACCCACCTGAAGTGCAACTGTCCAAATCCGTACAGCTGAAAATACCAAAAACTCCAAATCCTTGCTCCCACAATTTTAGCACACCCGTAATATTCCTGATACAATACAAAGCTCACTAATTACACTTAGGCTCCCAATTAATGCTCTTATAACCACATACAACCTCGGATTCGAAACTGTTAAATTATCACCTGCAGAAAGTGCCCAGAAAATTCCAATAAAAATATCACGGCGATCCTCGCGTCGATAGCTTCGCAACGGTACCTTGCACGCCCAAATCCGAGTTCTGTACATCAAGATAAAAATTCGGCAAGGGGCACACTCATACAAAAATCTGTATTAAGGACTGATTACTGTTCACTGAGAAAACAGTAATTTTCACCTCGAAATAAAATTCACAAAAATCCAATAAAAATACGAGCGCGTTCCTTGCGATCCGTAGATGAAAAAGTTGTATAAGCTCGTCTCCGTCAGACGCTCGTGCGCGAAGATACGGCCAAAAATCCGATGCTGTCCCAAAATCCTCACAGAAAAGGGGTCACATTGTTGCCTCGGGATCCGTGCCAAGGAGTCAAAATCAGAATGCGCGATCAAAATCAAAGTTGAAGCCCTACCTGTTAGGAGTCTTTCGGCGCAAGAATCACAGAAGAAGGAGCTCGGGGTAGACCAGGAGAGCTAAAACACACCGTCGCTGCGCCTGAAGAAGAACACAGAAAATGCAACGTCGCGCCGCGCCGTAAAATGGGAACCTCGGGATTCGTGCCTCCTAAAATCCTGAAACTTGGTAGGATTAATCCTCACTTGAAGGAGAAGAAACTCCTCTCACCCCCCTTCGAGCTGAGGCCTCGAAGGGGTCGAAAACCCCTTGAAGAGCCTCGGGTTGCACTTAAGGGAAACCAGAAAACTTTTCAGAAATTCCCAACAGTGTCCCCAAAAATTTCGCTGCGCCCGGAGCACGTGAACCCGCCAATGGTGGCGCGCCACGTGGCCCCAACACCGTGCACCGCCCGTGAACCGCGCACCCCGCACGTCGCGTACACCTGCTCCGCGTACGGCACCTGCTCCACGACTTGCGTGGACCGGGAGCACAACACCGAGCCAATCAATGCCGCCACGTGTCCACTGTCGGTCCACCGTGCACCAACACTGTTCCGTGGACCGCGTGCTGTGAGCCGCCCAACAACATCGTGCCACGTGGCACCCGCTCGGTGCACGCCCGCCGCGTGGACCGGCCGCCTGCCCGCGCACCCGCCGCGCCTGCCCGCGCCCTCAGCCTGCCCGCGGCCGCGCGCCGCCTGCCCGAGCGCCCTCCGCCGCGTCCGCCGCTGCCCGCCGCCGCGGCCGCCGCCGGCGATCGCCGGAAACACTGTTCCGGCCTGTGAACAGTAACGTGATGCTCAAAAAATATCAAGTAAATAGCCCATCTTGACCGTTTTCGCGCGCTGATTCCAAATCCGGCGTCCGTTGTGCCAAATTCAAATCCTAAAATTTGCCGGAGGCTCCCGGAAAGGTATTTTCAATCCGAATTTCACGCC
>CM054933.1:18725846-18754742 GCA_029168755.2 Tillandsia fasciculata | reverse complement strand
ATGCGCGCCCGAAACTTTTCGGGCGCCCGAAAGTGGGGACCCATTGGGTATTTTGTGATTTGTTCAGTTTTGGCTATAAAATCCCCTCTTTGGCCTGCGGTTTGAGGCTTTTCCCGAGCTCCCGTCTCTTTGCAACCTTAAGCAAAGTTGTTCATATTCCTTTGGAGCATCTCGTGGAAAAGTTTGGGAATTTTTGGTGGCACGCACTTCGAGGTATGTGGCATTTCGGTGCAGTGCGACTTTCCTTCACCGATGATCCCCTTCGTCGCGTTTCGGTGCGCAGGCTCCGTTGGCTTACTCAGACCTTCGTTTTTGATGACTTTTGCGGCAGCGCGTTCACGAGAGGTACGCCTTCGATTCTCGTGTTGATCACTTCGTCTCAATTTGAGTTTTTGGTATGGTTTACGAGGCATCTCTGAGCCACCGTTTTGCTGGTGGATTTTTGGATAGCGGAGGCTTGTCGGATTTTTATCTCTGCGCTCGTGCATCGGAATGAGGCGTTTAAGACTCGATTGATATCTATTCTTCGTGAGGAACGGACCCGTATTTTTATTGGATTTTTATGAGGTCATTTAGAGGGTGAGAATTAAGCTTCTTTGCTGCTTCTTTTTCAGCAGAACTGTGTTCTTGAGGGAATGGCTTCCAACGTTGTCCGAATTGTTTCTTGGCCTACAGGTATCAGAACGGGGCGTTTAAGTAGTCGATTTGGGGCTATTCGTCGCTAGGATCGCAACCGTGATTTTTTTGGAATTTTTGGAGGTCTGTATACAGGTGAAAAGGCTTCTTCTCTCTGCTGGTTGGTAAAAACAGCATATGCTGTTTTTGTGAGTCTTGGTTGTGATGTAATTGATTCTCGGCTTTGATGATGTTTGCTGGAACAGTGGTTTGTGCGACTGTTTACCGAGGGTGCGGTTTCGGTAGATTTTGGATTTCGTGTGGCTGCATACTTCACCGACTTCGGTTTTGCCTGCGGAATGCGTTTCAGGTGGGTGCTTTGTTCCGAGAACCGGTGGACGGTTCTCTAATTCTATATGTTAGAATTGCGTGCAGGTGTAGGGTACAATACCTGGGATTGATCGGTAAGCTTAACAATGTTGATTTTATGAGAATTGCAAGTTAATTATTCATATTATGACAATGGTATTAATCAGATATTCATATTGATGATTAGTGGAAACTTACCTAAGGCAAGGTTACCCTACATGATTAATTATCTTGCCATGTTAGCACATAACCTTTTATGAGGCTGGTTTATGCAATGGGATAGGTTTATGTAGTTATGTGCAGGTTCTACTCTGAGGAGCGATTATGGATCGAGGATTATGGACAGGTATAGTCATTGATAATTTTGGCATGAGGTTTATTTTCTTTATTCTTCTTTGAGGACAAATGCATGCTTGTATGGACATATAGCTAGGCCATCTTTTACTGCTACACTATATACCGGAATTTGACTCAGGAGAAACCATGTTATCCTTTTCTCCTTCTTTGTTAGTCAGGCGGTATGTGTTGCTCAGGTGCGAGCAGGGGTCTGGGGTAGTGTAGCCGGGACTTTGGTGTCAGGGATGGGTTGTGCTGGATTGAGGCTGGCAGGGTTTTGCGGTGACCGCGGACCTTGGGCGGTTGACCGGAGGTCGGGTATAGGACTTGATTATAGACGGCAGGGTATTGCGGCAACCGCGAATATTGGTCGGTTGACCGGATATTTATTTATGCATCAGATTGGGTATCAGTTTTCTCTAGTGGATGGAGTTTCCCACTTATCATTTAGTTGCATCCGATTGCGGTCGGGTCTTTCTTTAGTGGTTGGGTTTTCCCACTTTGATCTGAGCCGTGATCAAAGTCCTGCTATACAGAGATACATATTACAGAGATACTTTACTGGTGTGGGTCGCTCCCTTGGAGTGCCGCTCCGGAGTAGGCTTTTGACCGTGTTGGGTTCCGGTCCATTTTACTGGGATTTCGAGCCTTGTGTGCCGATCTCGCGGTTTCGAGCCATGTGTGCAGATTCTGCTCAGCAGGCAGTACCAGTTTTACTGGTGGCATTAGATTGGGTTATTACAGACAGTTACTTTGTTGTTGCACCCGTGTCAGGGGGACTGAGTGGAGTCTTGTAACTGTGTTTAGACCAGTGCTAGTGTTGTTGGGAGCCGTTTGGTTTGACGGTGGTCCCATATCGTTGTGAGTACTTGGACCATTGTACGAGAGGTTTGGTGATCTTGAGTCTATCCGTTCTGAGAGAGAGCGTGGATTTTGACTATAGACTGAATGAGCCACTACTCGATCGCGAGTTAGTCCATTTGGACGCCCTACGTAATTCCTGCCCGTCAGCGGGAGGTGGTTGTAGGTGGGCGCAGGCTTGACTGGACCCGATGTGGCAGTCAGCTCGATTGGGTCGATTGAGCACCTCGTGTGCGAGTGTTGCATATCTTTATCAGAGTTTTCCCATTTGAGCATTTAGATAGAGGCATGGTAGCTGTAGAGCGTCTTCAGCTTCTTCTTTCAGTTTTACTGCATTGGTTATCTTTTACCTCTAGTGGACTTGGTGGGCAGATCGTCGGGCCTGGTGGTGATACCCACTGAGAACTACCTTTTTGGTGTAGTTCTCACACCCGTTGGGGGTTTTCCCCTCCCTTTTTGTCCCTTCTCTCCTTTGTTTTGCAGAGTCTTAGCGGGTGTTGCTGTTTTTGCGGTTGCTGTTCGAGGCGAGGGAGTCGCGAGCTAGATCCCTACCTATCTTTGGAGAGTAGCGGTACCCCTTTCAGAGGAGATCTTCGGTACAGTCGGTAGATTAGTGTTTTTATTTTCTCTTTGAGAGACTGATGTATTGTGAGGATCTGACTTGTACTGAGAGTCTGTACACTGATGTATCATTTATTTATTCAGGATTACCTCCCTGTTGAGTCCAGAGTTTTGTATTTGAGGTTATTGTATGATTATCATTTATGGGAGATGGACTTTGTACCTTTATTTCCAGTTGTACAGATCATTGGTTTTAATTTTACAGCAATTTTATCTTTTAGCTCTGATATCTGTTTAGCTATAGCACTTTTCTTGCAGGTAGGACGCTTCGCCTATGCGGGTTTGGCATAGGCGACGGATCTGTTGGCGAGCCCGGGTCGCAGTTTCGACCCCGGGGCGTGACATTGCCGCTTGCGACAGCACCCCCACTACCCCTTTAGGATGTAGAGGTTCATCCGACTTACCGGTAGGCTGATAAAGCCGTGATGCCGAGGCAGATAGAGCGATGGCCACCAGTATCTAGTGGATGAGATTGTGCAGCCGATTAGAGGGCGCCAGGATAGTGGATCGCGTCTTACCCGGGGTGGTTTTCTTTATGGTTGTCGGAGTTAGAGCTTGTTTGATGCCGACACCACTTGTGCGTGTTTTAGTAGAGCAGGGGTAGCTTCACGAGGGCCAGAGATGGGACTGTTGGCTTGTGCACGTGAGGATCAGGTTCCAGATCACGTATAGCACATGGATGAGTGTTGCCAGTCCTGCGCAGTGCAGTTAGGACCTTGGATTTGATCCATTGAGTTGTTAGTCCTACATCAGCTCCGAGATGTTGACATGAGGTTGGATAGGGATTGGTTATCCCAATGTTATGCTATCATGGATTGCTGAGAGAGGACATTGACCCTCCATGGATCTGGTCAGGAGAAGTGTGTTTATAGAGGATGCTAGAGCACGACAGAGGTTGAGACGTGATCGTATCGCTTTGCTAGCGACTGTAGAGTGCCTACAGCGGCACCGGGACTAAAGGATATCCTTATCGCCCGTGTGATCTAGGGTGAGAGTCTACCTGAGCTGTTATTGAAACCGTCGTTTAGTGAGATTGAGATTGAGATGGTGATTGATGTGGTTTTGGAAACCGCGCCGACTCGGTAGCACCTCTTGGAGTATCACTCGTGAGAGAGAGAGAGCTGATAGCGCAGTTGCGGGATCTGATGGATCGAGAGGTCTGTGCGACCCAGTACCACATCGTGGGAACGCGACAGTGAGGATCCGAGTGATTGATAGTTGGGTATGATGCCACACCGTTGATACACGGTGGTGATGCCATGCCGTTGGTACACGGCAGTGATGCCACATTGTGGGTACACGACGGTGCGGGATCTATGATGGTTCGAGCACAGATAGGTTTGGATTGTATTTCGGCAGATGCCCCTTTTTAAGATTGATAACTTTATGGAACCTTACAGCCGAGGGCTATGCCCAGATAGTGTACAGGACCCGGTAGGGGCATTGTGAGCTTACAGTGCGGTCAAGTGGATTGACTAATGCCCTGCCGTCTTTAGGATTTGAGGAACTGGGTATATTCCAGCTGTGTTTGGACGGGTTGGTTGCCGTACCCGTCGTGGATATTTGAATTTATTTCCAAGGTGACATAGAGCATGAGGAGCACTTGAGGATAGTGTTGCAACTTCTAAGAGAGAAGTAGTTGTTTGCCAATTGAGGGAGTGCATTTTGACTTCGGAAAGTTTTGTTGTTAGGCCATGTGATTTCAGCTGTAAGAGTGACAGTGGACCCTACGAAGAGTGATGCCGTTCAGGTTGGGCCTAGATCTATGATTGTGACAGAGGTCCGAAGCTTTTGGAGTAAGTGGTGACAGTGTAGCTTTGAGGAGATAAAGCTGAGGAGGATACCAGCATTGATATTGATGTTTGCTAGTGATAGAGAGAGAGTTGAGTTATCATTCGACCCTTGAACCTAAAGTACTTGGTTACTCATTAGGAATTTGGTTGAGGCAACGCCGGTGGATAGAGTTATCAAAGATGTATAATTGATATACTATAGTGTTATCCCAGCAAGGACATTATGGTCAGGTATGCCTTGTCTAGGCGAGCAGTGCAACCTTGGAATGAGGTGATCGAATCAGTGGATGCCACTTTTGCAACTTGAAAATTGAGAGTTAGGGGTTGAGCGTTGTTCCCGATGTTAAACTCCTTCCCCTGTGGATGGATATGAGAGTGTATTTGTGGAACTTTGAACATTTTGGTTGCTAAGGATCAACGGAGGAGTTATGCCAATTGGAGGCTTGGAGTTTGGATTTGGAGACCGTGATCTGTGGAAGCCATTATCCGCAGGGATATGTAGATTCGAGATTTACGCGGGGAGTTTGATCCGCGAGTATTTATCTGGTTGGAAGAAGTGTATTTGATCCCTCGCATGTTTTGGATTTCGCTTCCTTGGAGTTGGACGAGGATTTGAGTTATCAGGAGCAGCCGATGCAAGTTCTTGCTTGTGAGGCAGAAGAATTGTGCAGTCGGATCATACCTTGGTGAAGGTTCCGTGGAGCTTTTTGTTGAGAGAAAGGCCATTTGAGAGCGTGAGGATGAGTTGAGTATTCCTATTCCTATCGGATTGAGACATTCTCCTGAGATTTAGACTTATTCTGGTTTCGAGGACGAAACTTTTTTAAGGAGGGGAGGATGTGGAGTACCGGGGCTAAGTATCTGTTCGGGTGTGCCAAGGTGAGCATCTGGAGATGCTCGGTTAGTGTGAGTGCCGTTGGAGGCGCAAATGGCGTGAAAAACGGACTCGGGATTGCAAAACAGCTGAAACTGGAGGTTTCGAAATTTTTGGGGTATTTTAGGAAACTTCTGGACTCCCGAAAAATATTATTGGAATTTATTGGACACCCGAAAAATACTGAAGTCAGCCGAGATGAGCTCCGATTATTTATTTTATTTATTTTAATTATTTTTTGGGTCGCGGGTGTGATCTGTGATTTTTTTTACAGTTGCACCGGACCTTCGGAGTGGGCGCCCGGACTGTTGGGGATTTTTCGCAGGCTCGCACGCGCATTCCCATGAAGTTGGCCTGTGCGTGTGAGGGGTGGTGGCAGGTGAGATTGGTTGGTTGTAGTTGGTGAAAGGGTCAATCACACCCTCCCTCCCTCCACTAATTAATTAGACTCTCTCTCTCTCTCTTCTTCCCTCCTTAATTAATTAGCCTCCCTCTGTTTTCTTTTTTCTTCTTTCTCTTCTTTTTCTTCTTTCCCAATAGAGGTTGCACGTTGGAGAGGGAGGTGGCCATCATGGAGGAACCCGCGTGGAGCTCAAGCCCCCGCCTGTGAAGTCCTTCCCCCTCGCGCCGGAGTAGCGGTTTCCGACCAAGAGCGCGGCCGCGGCGTGGGTCGCCGCGAGAGATAGCTCGGACTGGAGCTTGGCGCGCGCGCAAGCCGTTAGAGGTATGCTATTGGTTTCTTGGGTTTTTCCCTTTTTTTCTTTTTCTCTCTTGCCTTTTCTCCTTTTCCCTTTTTGTTGCTGGGTGAGCGCGCAAGAGGCGCCGCGCATGGCGCGCCGCGCGGGCGCGCAGTGAGCGCGCAGGAGCGCCGCGCTGGCGCTGCGCAGGCTCGCAGGGCCGCGCGTGGGCACTACGCGCTGTGCGCGGCTGACACGGGCTGTGCGCATGGCTGGCTGGGACGGCGTGCGCGGCTGCTGCGTGCGGTTGGCGCGCAAGCAACGGGCAGGTGCCGTGGGCTATGGGCCGAGTTTAATTTGATTTGATTTGATTTTATTTTATTGGTTTTCTTCCTTTTCTCTCTCAGCACGCTAGTGGCCGCAGCGGATCCGTGCGGCGGGCTGGATGCAGCGGGGTGTTGGTTGCGGCGTGGACTGCGTGGCTTTGGAGCTTGGAGTCGTCTTGTGCTTTGAGCATTTTGAGAGTGTTGTGAGATTTTGGAGTGTGCTGTGGGCTTGTGACAGAGTTGCCGCGCAAACTGTTGGGCTGAGGAGTGTGTATGTGGCTGTTTGTGTGTTGAGTGTGCTGTAGGCATGTTTAAGGTGCTGTGGACTTAGCGTTTGTGTGGTGTTGGTGAGCTTGTGGTCTTTGTGTTGTGAGTGTGTGTGGGACTTATAGTTGTGCTGTGAGCATAGAGATTGTGTTGTGGGATTTATTTTGTGCTGGAGCTTTGGTGTGTGTTGTGAGTTTGTGACTGTTGGAGCACGACCGAGTACCGTGAGTTGGCCGTGGAGTGAGCCGGAGTGTGCGCGGATTTTTGTGAGGACTCGAGGGATTTGTTTGAGCTTCCGGGGATTTTCCGAGGTTCGCGGCAGTGTGCGAGCGCACGCGGTGCGGTTTTCGGAGTTTCGTCAGTTTGAGAATTCGGCGCTTCCCCGACTTCGGTATTGCCTACGGAAAGCGATCCGGTGGGTTGGAATTTCTTCAAGATGTATGGAATGCCTTCTAAAGCTATTGTATGCATGTTGATCATGTTTAGCTTATTTATTTGCATAGTTGGTAAATCTGATAATTGCCTAGAAAATTATAGAAAAACATTTATGAGCCCCAGATATTTTTAGCATAATCTAGAGGTGATTTGGCACTAGGTTGCATGATTAGTTGGCATTAGATTGGCATCTGAACCGTTTTAAAAAATCATCGGACCTGTTTTTAATAAAAACTGAGTTTTGAAAATAGTTTTAAAATATTGAGATGTTCTAGAGGGATTGAGTAGGTTCAGGATGTATGTGTTCTCGTCCCGGGGGGCCGAGTAGATTTTTAGAGCTCTGTGGGATGAGTTTCTAGTGTCATGTGAGTTTGAGCTTCCTTGTTGGGATTGTTGAGGTTATTCTAGATCATGGGTTGTGTATTTTAGATTTGGTTGCGGAGGTGGTTCTCCGACTTAGCTATGAGAGTTGGGCTCTGGCAGATCGAGTCGTCGAGGTTTCCTGACTTAGCCATAGGTTGTGCATTATCAGATTGAGTCGTGGAGGGTTCTCCGACATAGTTGTAGTGTCCCAGGTTCCCCAGTGTTTTTCCCCCATGTTTCGGGGTGTGGAACACCTATTGTTGGTGTGTTGGGCCCCAACATGTCAAAGGAATGTGTAGATTTGGACTCAGTGAGGAATTGGGATCAAGCCTGATCTTCGGCTGCTTTTGCCGAATTTTAGGAGTGGATTTAGGCTGAACGGAGGCCGTATTTGGATTCAGCGCGGAAAAACGCTTGAAAACGGCAATTTATTTATATTTTTCTGAGTCCGGATGCCCAAAAACGGACACCCGGAAGTTTTCTGTGCAAAATAGTGCACCTGGGGGAGCCGTGGACCGGCCTGGACACGTGGCGGCCTGTCATTGGGCCGGCGCACGCCTCCCGGTCGACGGAGTGGGCCGCCGGTGCACCGTGGACCGGCGGGCCACGTGGCAGCCCACGGTTGGGCCGGTGTAGTGCACGCGGCGCGCGGGGGAAGGCGCGGGCAGCTCGGGCAGGCCGGGTAGGCGCGGGCTGGGCTCAGTGCACGGTGGACCGGGGCGCGCCACGTGGCGGCCCCGGGTTGGTGGGCGCAGGTGCGCGCGGTGCACCCGCGGGCGCGCGCCTGCGGCCGTACGCGCACGCGGGCGCAGGCGCGCAGGCTGCGCGCCGGCTGGCATGTCGGGCGGGAAAGCGCCAGCCACGTGGCGCCACGCCAGTGGCTGGCGCCACCCAACCCAGCCGCCCCGCTGGGGGACGCGTGGGCGCGCCTGATTGGCCGGGCGCGCTGTCCCCTGTGCGGGGGACACGCGTCATGAACCGAGGCGGGTTGGACGGCCGCGCGGTCCGGCCGGATCCGCTGTGCGCGGGTGGGCCGTGCGGGCCGGGCCACTGTTTGGGCCCGGTTTCGGGGCCCGAAACTTTCGGGCGCCCGAAACCGGGACCCAATTGGAATAAATCCAATTGTTGGATTTGCCTATAAATAGGCCTCCCCTCCCTTCTTTTTTCTAATTTTCCGAGTGATAGATAGAGAACTAGAGGAAGGGCACTGTAGCAAATTTGTTCCTCTCTTGATTTTACATCTCGTGGTGGATTTCAAGATTTTTCGGAAGTTCGACAACGGCGATCCGGATTTTACAGTGCGCCTCGTTTTTCCCCATTTTCGGCCCATTATCGTCTCATTTCAGTCCGAGTAGTCCCCTGCACAGTACAGGAGTCCTTTTTCGATGATTTCTTCGCCGGTGTGTTCCTGAGAGGTAGGACTTTATTTTCCGTGTTGGTGATTTTTCTAGATTCCGACTCCTTGGCACGGTTCCCGTGGTGTTTTGACCCCCCTTTTGCTGGTTGGAATTTTGGACAGCGGCTACTTCTCCGAATTATATCTTGGCGTAGGAGCATCAGATCAAGGCGTTTAAATAGTCAATTTGGGGCTACTTTTTGCGAGGAACGCAACCGTGAATTTTCTGGGATTTTTGGAGCTCGGGACAGAGGTGAAATGCCTCGTTTTGCGTGCTGGTTGTAAAAATAGCAAATGTTGTGTTTTGGGACTTGTATTTCTTACACCGTGTGCAATGTGTATTGTTGTAGGACACTGTTTTCGGCAGACTGCATTCTTAGAGGACAGCAGACAGTGGGGTATTTCTTCGGGTGTTGTGCACGCTTTTCGAGGTGGGTGGTTGTGTTTTCCTCTTTGTTGACATGCTCACTAGGAGTATTAGAGTTTCCCCAATTATAAATGTGACAACTTGCTTTTAGTATGTAAACCTAATGCAATGCCCCCTAAATTAATTGATAGCCTTTATGTGTTAAATTTGGGACAATATTATTGGACAATCGCTATACCTTAACCCCGCATGCAAATAAGTATCATATTAATGTTTTAAAATAATTCTTTGCAATAAACATGAGTCACTTCTCTAATGCTTTTTAAAAGGACAATTGCATGCTTATTTGGACACCTAGTTAGGCCACTATTTACTGCTGCACTATATTATTGGATTTGACTTAGGAGAAAATATGTTTTATCGTTCTTCTTCTCTATCGATGCATGATGCTCGAGTCTGATTGGGATTTTGGGATAGTGCAGTCTGGACCTTGAGTCCGGGACAGCTTAGACTCGTCTTGGGGAGTGTGGGGCATAGTGGCAACCGCGGACGTTAGGCGGTCGGCCAGATGTTTTTACTTTGTCAGATTGGGATTTATGGGTTCAGCGGCGACCGCGGATTTTGGGCGGTTGACCGGATGTTATTATCACATCAGATTGGGGATCGGGATTGCATTAGTGGATGGAGTTTTCCCACTTTGATCATAGTCATGATCCAGTCCTGCTATTGTGAGACATTGGTTACAGAGATGCTTGATACAGTGATACTTTACTCGTGTGGGTCGCTCCCCTCGAGTGCCACTCCGGAGTAGGCTTTTTGACCGTGACGGGTGCCGGTCAGTTGGTGAGTTGTGAGTGATGACAGAGCAGGCAGTGCCAGTGCTTCCTGGCCCTTTGATTGGGTTTCTTTGGGCGGTTAGCCTTATAGTTGCATGCATACAGTTATCTTTTGGCACTGCATTTAGAGGCATTGTAGTAGCAGTTTCCTTTTCAGCAGCCTTTATAGCTTACTACTATTCCTTCCTTTTGCCTCTTTATTCCTAGTGGGTGCGTCAGCATTTGAGGTTTTACCCACTAGGGGAGGCTACTGGTTTATCTAGTAGTTCTCACCCCATTATTGTTTCCTGTCCTTTTTTTCCTTTGTTTTGCAGAGTCGTCTGTGGGAGCTGCTGGGCCTTCAGCGGCAGATCGAGGTAAGAGGATCGCCGACTAGCTAGATCATCTACCCCGACCGAGAGATTAGCTAGGCTTTTATTGTATCCCCTTTTGTATCTCAGACTACAGTAGTTTACTTTTGGGTCTGGCTTTGGCCAGCTGGTTGTATATTTGTGGTGTGCTGGGAGTTTATTGTACTTTTATTTCAGCTTGTATTTTATTTCAGTCTGAGATTACTTTTAGTTCTTTTAGTTCAGCTCTGTTTATGCTCTTTTATTGTATATTATATATCTGAGCAGGTTACCAGCGCTTCGTGTACATGGAAAATTCCGTGTGCACGGCGGAACTGTTGGCGAGCCCGGGTTCTGGTTTACACCCGGGGCGTGACAGATTAAGTTGGTATCAGAGCTTAGGGATAGGTCAGTTGGAACTTAGGAAACCCTAGTCTTTTGACAGACCCTAGGATGATAGGGCGCGAGAGACGTGACATTTGCGAAAGTCGTTGATTATTTATTTGACTCTTTCAGGGAGTGAGGAGGGATCGACATACCCAATTTCTGGTGGACAGTTATGTTGGCTGCAGACATAAAGTCGCAGAAATAGGGGGATGTCTTTGACTTTCGCTAGATTGGGTCGTGTGGGGTTATGATACTGATTGTGGTTTCTTGTGGCAGGATGCCTCCGCGACGCAGGATGTTGACGCGTTCGCAGCCTTCTTCCTCGGAGCCCGAACAGCAGGAGTCCGGGCAGGGCCAGCAGAGTGAGGTGCAGGAGCTACAGGCACAGATGGCTCAGATGTCGGAGACTGTTCGGCGTCAGGAGCAGGCCATGGGTCGGCTGACACAGCTGTTAGAGCAGAGGGTGTAGCTAGTCGTAGCACCCCCGGAGAGTTCTCCCGTACCATCTTCCCTTGCTGTGGCTCCCCCAACTGTACCAGTGACCCCGGCATCCCCTATTGCTCGGGGCACTGGGGGACAGCCCTCTGGATTGAAGGGACCTCTGACCCCGGCAGAGCAGCGGGAGGTGGTTGACTTATTGATGAGGTTCTGCCAGTTTGACCCGCCCCGTTTCTCGGGGCAGAGCGCCGAGCCGTGGGAGGCAGAGTCGTGGATCACGGCGATGGAGCGACGCTTTGAGACACTGTTCATCGAGGAGTGGTACCAGGTGTTATTGGCGACGAACTTTTTGGAGCGCAACGCCGAGGCTTGGTGGCAGCGTGTGCGATCGGCTGGTCCGCCTGGGGCTCAGCTCTTGACCTGGGCAGAGTTCCGCAGTCTTCTTCTTGGGGCCTTCTTTCCGGAGAGCGTCCGGCAGAGATTGGAGGAGCAGTTGAGAAACCTTCGACAGGGGGATCGGCCCATGCACGAGTATATTGTGGATTTCAATCAGTTGTTGGCATGTGTACCGCACGTGGCTAGAGATGAGGCGCACCGGATTTACATGTTCGAGTGAGGGTTGCGCCGGGACATTTTTCAGCTGGTTCGCTCACGCAGGTTGCAGACCTTGGAGGCCTCGATGGAGCAGGCGCTCTATGTGGAGTGCGGGGAGGCAGTGATGGAGGAGGTAGCTCCAGCTCCCGTAGTGATCCCGGGGGCGAAGCGACCAGCACCGGAGGTTGGGGGACAGGCTAGTTCGTGGAGGCCGCCACGACCGTCTCAGCTACAGTTTTCCGGGCGAGGACGGTCTGAGAGGCGAGGGCCTGGTGGATCCCAGAGGCCCCAGCAGCAGCAGCAGAGATCGCAGTCGTCGCAGCGTGGGTCGCAGCGGCAGCCTCAACGACAGCGACAGTCTCAGCAGCAACAGCAGTCACGACAGCCACGGGCCCCCGGCAGTTGTATTTTCTGTGGAGGTCAGCATTTTCCGGGCACCTGCGACCAGCGGTGGGGTCGTTGCTACGGATGTGGACAGCTCGGGCACATTCGAGCTTCGTGCCCCTTTTCGACCCCCGCCGCCCCTTTTTCAGCATCTGCCCCATCATCATCGCAGCAGCGGTCGACGGCTCAGCGGCCTTATGCTCCAGCGAGCAGGCCATCTTCTTCCCATCCCACAGATTATCGCCCTCCAGCTCAGAGTGGGCGAGTGTATGCTGCGCAGGTAGAGGATTCTTCGGCAGCAGACCATGTGGTGGCAGGTATCACCTTACTCTCTGGCATTAGGACTCGTACTTTATTTGATACTGGAGCATCGCATTCTTTTATCAGTAGATTTTTTGCATCATTACATGGGTTAGAGGTAGGACTTTTACCACGTGCACGAGAGGTTCAGATTCCCGATCACACTTTGCACGTGGAGGAGTGCTGTTGGTCCTGCCCGATGCAGATCGAGTCCTGGATTATGCTAGCAGACCTGTTGGTCTTGAGACAGCTGAGGGACTTTGATGTGGTTCTCGGGATGGACTGGCTGGCTCGATATTTCGCGACTATTGATTGTGCCGCGAGGACTGTCACTTTTAGAGAGACGGGCCAGGAGATGTTGGTATACCGGGGATGTCAGAGCGCTTTCTTTGTCTCTATGGTTTCGACTTCCTGAGCGAGGCGGATGATTCATCGAGGATGTGTAGCCTTTTTGGCTAGTGTTATTGAGGGGCCTACGGCGGCACCGGGACTCGGGGATATTCCTATTGTTCGCGAGTTTCCGGATGTGTTTCCACCTGAGCTGACTAGTATGCCACCCGACAGGGAGATCGAGTTTGTGATTGACGTAGTTCCAGGAACTGCGCCAATCTCTAAGGCTCCTTACCGGATGGCACCGGCTGAGCTGCGAGAGCTTAAGGCACAGCTGCAAGATTTGATGGATAAGGGTTTTATTAGACCAAGTGTGTCGCCCTGGGGAGCGCCGGTGCTATTCGTGAAGAAGAAGGATGGGTCACTTCGACTGTGTGTGGACTATAGGGAACTGAATAAAGTGACCATCAAGAACAAGTACCCTCTGCCGCGCATCGACGATCTCTTTGATCAGCTGCAAGGGTCTTGTGTTTTCTCCAAGATCGATCTACAGTCTGGTTACCACCAACTGAAGGTGAAGGCCGAGGATATTCCTAAGACTGCTTTCAGATCACGGTACGGGCATTATGAGTTTACAGTTATGCCGTTTGGATTGACTAATGCCCCTGCCGCCTTTATGTATTTGATGAACAGGATATTTCGGCCATTTTTGGATTGTTTTGTGGTGGTGTTCATTGATGATATCCTTGTTTACTCCCGGAGCGAGGCCGAGCATGAGGAGCACTTGAGGACTGTGCTACAACTTCTACGAGAGAAGAAGTTGTATGCCAAGCTGGCGAAGTGCGAGTTTTGGCTTCGGGAGGTAGCTTTCTTGGGCCATGTGATTTCCGCCGCTGGTGTGGCTGTAGACCCGGCGAAGATTGAGGCAGTTCGTGATTGGCCCCGACCGACGACTGTATCAGAGGTGCGCAGCTTCATGGGATTAGCTGGTTATTATCGTCGGTTTGTGGAAGGCTTTGCGAAGCTTTCCACACCCCTCACTCGGTTGACGCGTAAAGGAGTTAAGTTTATCTGGAGTGAGGACTGCCAGAGGAGCTTCGAGGAGCTGAAGAATAGACTGATGACCGCTCCTATCCTTTCCGTCCCTGTTATGGGGAAAGGATATGTGATCTACAGTGACGCATCGCACAGTGGACTCGGTTGCGTTTTGATGCAGGAAGGGAGGGTAATTGCTTATGCATCGAGACAGCTCAAGGATTACGAGAAGAATTACCCTACCCACGACTTGGAGCTCGCTGCCGTGGTGTTTGCACTGAAGCTTTGGCGCCATTACCTGTATGGAGAGCATTGTGAGATCTACACCGACCACAAGAGCTTAAAGTATCTGTTCACTCAGAAGGAGCTGAACTTGAGGCAGCGCAGGTGGTTAGAGCTACTAAAGGATTATGATGTGGACATTCTTTACCACCCAGGCAAGGCTAATGTGGTCGCTGATGCATTGAGCAGGAGAGCAGTACAGAGTTTGTCTATGTTGATCACAGACCAGGCGCCGCTATTAGAGGAGATGAGACGGCTCGAGATAGAGGTTGTGTCCCCTGGGGTCTCTGCTAGACTGACGTCCTTAGTCGTGCAGCCCACTCTGCTGGACAGGATCAGGGAGAAACAGAGTGAGGACCCCCACTTGACCAGGATTCGAGATCAGATTCCGAGTGATCAGTCAGGGGACTTTACAGTGGATGCTGCGGGAGTACTGAGGTACAGGGACCGAGCATGTGTACCGGTGGATGCTGAGATCAGAGAGCAGATATTGCGAGAGGCCCATTATACACCTTATACCCTTCATCCTGGAGGGACTAAGATGTATAAGGACCTGAAGTCACACTTCTGGTGGAACGGTATGAAGAGGGATATTGGGAGATTTGTGGCTCAGTGTTTGACTTGTCAGCAAGTAAAAGCTGAGCATCGAGTGCCAGCTGGCAAGTTACAAAGTCTCCCAATCCCCGAGTGGAAATGGGACCACATTACGATGGATTTCGTGGTCGGATTGCCGAGGGCACAGGGTGGAGCAGATGCTATCTGGGTAGTTGTAGATCGACTTACCAAGTCAGCGCACTTTTTGCCTATGCAGACTATTTGGCCACTCGAGCGACTAGCCCAGTTATACCTGGATGAGATAGTGAGGTTGCATGGAGTACCCGCCTCCATTGTGTCAGATAGAGATCCGAGGTTTGCCTCGCGTTTCTGGAGGAGTCTGCAGACCGTCATGAGGACTCAGCTCAGATTTAGTACAGCTTTTCATCCCCAGACTGATGGGCAGTCAAAGCGGACTATACAGATCCTGGAGGACATGCTGAGGGCTTGCGTCTTGGATTTTGGCGGAGGTTGTATTCGACACGTATCTTTAGTTGAGTTTGCGTACAACAACAGCTTCCAAGCGAGCATACAGATAGCTCCGTTTGAAGCGTTGTATGGACGCAAGTGTCGATGACCACTTTATTGAAGTGACGTAGGCGAGAGACGGACCTTGGGGCCAGATATACTGCTAGAGGCAGAGGAGAAGGTCCGAGTGATTCGACAGCATCTTCAGACCGCTCAGAGTCGACAGAGGAGCTATGCTGATGTTCGGCGACGAGACTTAGAGTTTTTGGTTGGAGATCATGTATTTCTGAAAGTCTCGTCGTCCAAGGGGATTAGAAGGTTTGGCATTCGCGGGAAACTCAGCCCCCGATACATTGGGCCCTTTGAGGTGTTGGAGCGTATCGGGTCAGTTGCTTACCGACTTGCACTTCCCCCGAGACTTGCTGGTGTCCACGATGTTTTTCATGTTTCCACTCTGAGGAGGTACGTCTTCGACCCGTCGCACGTCATCGACTTTGCACCACTCGAGATCAGCGAAGATTTGAGATATAAGGAACGCCCACTGCGGATTCTAGATCGGGAGATGAAAGAATTGCGCAATCGGACCATCCCCTATGTGAAGATCCTTTGGAGCAATCATGATGAGCGCGAGGCGACGTGGGAGCTCGAGTCAGAGATGATGGACGCCTACCCCTACCTGTTCGAGGCTCAGGATTGACGTATGATTTTCGTTTCGAGGACGAAACTTTTGTTAGTGGGGGAGGATGTAGTGTCCCAGGTTCCCCAGTGTTTTTCCCCCCTGTTTCGGGGTGTGGAACACCTATTGTTGGTGTGTTGGGCCCCAACATGTCAAAGGAATGTGTTGATTTGGACTCAGTGTGGAATTAGGATCAAGCCTGACCTTCGGCTGCTTTTGCCAAATTTTAGGAGTGGATTCAGGCTGAACGGAGGCCGTATTTGGATTCAGCGCGGAAAAACGCTTGAAAACGGCTATTTATTTATATTTTTCTGAGTCCGGATGCCCAAAAACGGACACCCGGAAGTTTTCTATGCAAAATGGTGCAGGGGGGGAGCCGTGGACCGGCCTGGACACGTGGCGGCCTGTCATTGGGCCGGCGCACGCCTCCCGGTCCACGGAGTGTGCCGCCGGTGCACCGTGGAACGGCGGGCCACGTGGCAGCCCACGGTTGGGCCGGTGCAGTGCACGCGGTGCGCGGGGGAAGGCGCGGGTAGCTCGGGCAGGTCGGGCAGGTACGGGCTGGGCTCGGTGCACGGTGGACCACGGTGCGCCACGTGGCGGCCCCGGATTGGTGGGCGCAGGTGCGCGCGGTGCACCCGCGGGCGCGCGCCTGCAGCCGTACGCGCACGCGGGCGCAGGCGCGCAGGCTGGCGTGTCGGGCGGGAAAGCGCCAGCCACGTGGCGCCGCGCCAGTGGCTGGCGCCACCCACCCCAGCCGCCCCGCTGGGGGACGCGTGGGCGCGCCTGATTGGCCGGGCGCACTGTCCCCTGTGCGGGGGACACGCGTCATGAACCGAGGCGGGTTGGACGGCCGCGCGGTCCAGCCGGATTCGCTTTGCGCGGGTGGGCCATGCAGGCCGGGCCACTGTTTGGGCCCGGTTTCGGGGCCCGAAACTTTCAGGCCCCCGAAACCGGGACCCAATTGGAATAAATCCAATTGTTGGATTTGCCTATAAATAGGCCTCCCCTTTCTTCTTTTTTCTGGTTTTTCGAGTGATAGAGAGAGAACCAGAGGTAGGGCACTATAGCAAATTTGTTCCTCTCTTGATTTTACATCTTGTGGTGGATTTCCAGATTTTTCGGAAGTTCGACAACGACGATTCGGATTTTACAGTGCGCCTCGTTTTTCCCCATTTTCGGCCCATTATCGTCGCATTTGATTTAGAGGAGTCCCCTGCGCAGTACAGGAGTCCTTTTTCGACGATTTCTTCGCCGGTGTGTTCCTGAGAGGTAGGACTTCATTTTCCGTGTTGGTGATTTTTCTGGATTCCGACTCCTTGGCACGATTCCCGAGGTGTTTTGACCCCCCTTTTGCTGGTTGGAATTTTGGACAGCGGCTACTTCTTCGAATTATATCTTGGCGTAGGAGCATCAGATCGAGGCGTTTAAACTGTTACGGAATTTGAGTTGGCGTATTTCGTGAATGTGTTAAGTCTTGAAGATTGAAGATGAAGAAACTTCGGATCGTATACCTCAATCTCAAGAAAGAAGAATTCAAAAGGATCAGGTATGTTTAACTAAATAATTTTGATGATCCGAATACTTCTTATAGTGTAGAAACACCTGGAAGAGGTTTTAATTGCTTATTCATCAAAAACTGGACATGGGACATGTTCAGGATCCGGATCGTGGCTTTCAATCCGGATCCCGAAAGGTGTTTGTTCATACACTGGTTCAATCCGGATCGCAGCACTCTCTGATCCGGATCCCGAACACTAGTTTTACCTGTTTGCTTCTTCGATCCGGATCAGGAATTGCAATCCGGATCCCGAACATGTTTTTGGTAAAACTGTATGAACGATCCGGATCGTGGCTTTCGATCCGGATCCCGAACAGGCAATTTTCTGGAAACCGTTTTTTGTGCTTCTGCAATCCGGATCGTGGCTTTGCAATCCGGATCGCCGTCGGTAAAACTTTCCAGAAAAGTTTGTTTTTGATCCGAATATTCTTCCTAGGGTTTCTAACCTATAAATAGCCCTTCCATTTCATTTCTAGGGCATCCGCAATAGACGGCTGATTAGAAAAGATAGCCGAAAAGAAAAATCCACATATATAGAGAAGAACGGAAATCATTAGATCTATTTAATGGTTCTTCATCTATATTGATTAGTTGATTCTAGGTTTTCATACTCATATCTTGAGTTGAATCAAACTAATGAATACTTAGATGGTATTTCCGATCTATCTTTAATCTAAGTATTCGGCGGATCATCACCACCCAAACAAACAACGATTTATCCCAAAATCGGCGCGTGGACTCGCGTGGCCTTGTGGATTCAAGGTGTTATCGCTCTCGTGGATTCGGAGCGAGGTGCGTTCGTGGATTCGAAGCGTGCCATTGGGTGAAGACCGTGGATTCGGTTGGACGTCGTGGACTCGACGTTGGACGCTGTGGATTCAGCGTTGGGCGCGGATCGTGGATTCGAGAAGCGTCGTGGAGCGAGCGGAGAAGATCTACTAGGAGCGTATGGTAAAAGGTTGAGTCGTCTGTGAGTACGTTATATCACCTTGTACGTGTGTTAATTCTAGTGGATTTCGCCGTGTTATCGGTCCCGTGGTTTTTTACTCCGGTTTGGAGTTTTTCCACGTAAAAATCTTGTGTGTTCTTTTATTTTTCCGCATTGGGTTTTATCGCACAATGATTTTTTGAGTGTTTATTGTTTACACCTATTCACCCCCCTCTAGGTGTTTTTTCCCCTATTAGATCCTTATTAACCTAAACCCAACAAGTGGTATCAGAGCGGGAATAGGGTTGTAAACAATGGTTGAAGGTGGAAACATCAATCGACCCCCTTTCTTTGATGGAACTAATTATGCGTACTGGAAAGTACGGATGAAAGCTTTCTTAATTTCCATCGACGAAAGGGTGTGGCAATCAATTGAATTAGGATGGTCTAATCCAACTGAAATTTTAGATGATGTTCGCACCTTAAAACCTAGGTCGAAATGGACCAAGGAAGAGATAGACTTATCTTCTTACAATGGCAAAGGGATTAATGCTCTATTTAATGCTTTGTCACAAACTGAGTTCTCTCGCGTCTCGGCATGTGAGACTGCGAAAGAAATCTGGGATGTTCTTCAAGTTACGCATGAGGGAACTAACTTAGTGAAGATTCAGAAACTGCAAATGCTCACGAGCAAGTTTGACTCTATCTCTATGGCAGAGAATGAATCTTTCACTGACTATTACACACGATTGCAAGACATCGTGAACTCATGTGCTAACTTGGGAGAGAAGATTCCAGAATTTAAAGTTGTAAGAAAAATTCTAAGAACTCTTCCTGAACGATTTCGCCCGAAGGTCGCAGCCATTGAAACAATTAAACACCCGGACGAAATGCGTGTAGAAGAATTAGTAGGTGCTTTACAAACGTATGAAATGACTTTTCCTACTAACTATTCTTCGGGAAAGGCATCCTCTTCTAAGTCTTCAGGTTATGCATTGAAATCAACTAAAGAAGAAGACGCGGATTCAACCTCCTCGGACGACGACGAGAACATCTCTATGGAGGACTTTGAGAAGCAGCTCGCTCTCTTGACAAGGAAGTTTCGCCGCAACTTCCGAAGGGGAAATTCAAGCAAAGCTCAATCCTTCGGAAAGTCGAAGAAAGGCAAGGGTCCTTCAAGTTACAAGTCAAGAAGCCAAGAGAACTTCTCAAAGGATAAGAAAAGTTCTGAGGGACAAGTTCAGTGCTTCAAATGTCGAGGCTACGGTCACATAGCAACGGAATGTCCCAACAAGAATCCGGTAAGAAGAAAGCGATGCAAGTTGTTACTTGGGATGACAACTCCACGTCAAATGAGTCATCCTCAAGTGATGAAGAAGACAACGCGACAGCTTTCCACGCGTCCACCACACTTCATCCTTCATGTGCTTAATGGCAAGTACATCCGATTCACTGTCCAACTCCACTGTTGAAAAGATTGCAACGGACGATGAATCAGATGATTCGGAAGGTGAAGATTTTGTTTTAGCCTATCATAAGCTTTTGAGGGATTCAAAGAAACTGGCTAAGCAAAACAAGGGGTTGAAAGAGAGATTACGGGATCTTGAAGATGAAGTAAAAAGAGTAACCTCTATCTCAACCGATCTTGAAGTGGAAAGGGACAATCTGATTAAAACAAATGTTTCCCTTCAAGAGTCCAATGAGCAATTCGAGAAGAATTATATGGATATGGTGAACAAAGCGAATTACTTCTTGAAGCTCTACGGCGAGGCCCGACAGGAAAAATTGGAAATGACAGAGACCATACGCCAACTGAAGGATGACTTACAGAGATTTTCTTCTGGAAGGAGTAAGTTGGACAGACTTCTTGGTCTCGGTCAAAGAAACAAGTTCGGCCTCGGATACACTCAAACTGGAGACATTCCAAGTTCGAGTGGTACAGTATTTGTGCCTCAGTCGGTATCTCCTCCTCCGACACCGGTGTTCACGACAAGCAACGACAACGAACCTACTACATCTTCCTCGGAATCGACAAGAATCAAGGTATGTTTTCGTTGTGGCATTTCAGGGCACATAAGAAGAAATTGCAAGACGGAAGCCAAACGCACACCTCAAGCACATCTTGCAATGACTACCAAAAGGGCTATTCCTCGGAAACAACTCCAATCAATTGACGGAAAAGAGCCTTGGTAGTACACCGCTCAAGACGACATCATCAAGGAGCAGCAATTCTTCAAGCAAGACGCTCTCACCTAGGAAATCAACTTCACGACCATTACCGACGCACTCCAAAAAGGTTTGGGTGCGCAAAGGTGAAATCTTTCCCTGTCTTGCTACCAATGTTTCTTTGCATGCATATGATAGTTCGTCTTGGTACCTGGATAGCGGGTGTTCCCGTCATATGACCGGCGATAAAAACTGTTTTCAAACATTTGAGAAAAACTCCGGAGGACTTGTTGTTTTCGGAGATGGTCGGTCTTCCAAAATTGTTGGAAAGGGAACGGTAGCTATTCCAGATGGCCCGGTTCTAGATAATGTATTATTTGTTCATGGCCTTAAGACTAACCTCATAAGCATAAGTCAACTGTGTGATAGTGGTTATTCAGTTAATTTTTCATCTGATAAATGCACTGTAACTGACATGAACCATGCTTTCTTTTTAAAGGGGGTTAGATCAGAAAACAACTGTTATGTAGTTCCTTCTAAGATTTCTGAAAAATGTAACCTAGCATCTTTGAAAAATGAAACACTTTGGCATGAAAGGCTAGGTCACATAAACTTTAAGGAACTTGCTAGAATTTCAAATAAAGATGTGGTCAAGGGGGTTCCAAAACTTTCTTTTGAACAAAACCTTGTGTGTGGCGGTTGCCAAAAGGGAAAACAGTCTAGGACTGCACACAAGAATTTGAACCACATAGGTACAAAACGGCCTTTGGAACTTTTGCATATGGACTTAATGGGGCCAACTCGTCAACCATCTCTGGGAGGTAAATGGTATATTTTTTTGTTGGTTGATGACTTTTCTAGATATACTTGGGTAGCCTTTTTAAAAGAAAAAGCTGATACTTTTGATTCTTTTCTCGAAATCTGCAATCGTATTATGATTGAAAAGAATGAAAGGATTACTCGAGTTAGGAGTGATAGAGGTGGGGAATTCATAAATTCCAAATTCATTGATTTTTGCTCTTCTAACGGCATTAAACATGAATTCTCTGCACCTTACACACCTCAACAAAATGGTGTAGTCGAGCGCAAAAACAGGGTCGTACAGGAGATGGCACGTGTTATGCTTCATAGCCGGAACTTACCTTTATATTTTTGGGCTGAAGCGGTGAACACTGCTGTTCTATGTTATCAATCGAGTGTATTTGCGCCCGGGGACTTTGAATACACCATATGAACTTTGGTTTTGTAGAAAACCTAACATCAAATATTTTCGCATTTTGGGAGTCGGTGTTTTATTTTACGTGATCGCGAAAATCTTGGAAAATTTGACTCTCGAAGTGACGAAGGGATTTTCTTAGGTTATTCTACAAACAGTAGAGCATATCGAGTTTTTAACTTAGAATCTAAGACGATCGTAGAATCGATAAATGTTAAGGTAGATGAAGCTTTTCACTTTGAATCTGAAAAATCTACCCTCGATATCTCTCTTGATGATGATACACCTGCTAATGCATCTTCTTCTAACAATTCTTTCGATAATAATGTTGATGCATCTAACGGTTCTTCAAGCTTATCTGATGTGCAGGAATCATCTCGTGTACCTCCGCCTACTCCTCTACCTCAAACGTTACGCATCTCCAAGGATCACCCTGAATCGAACATAATTGGAGATCCACAAGAAGGAGTTAGAACACGGAGACAATTGGTTTGCGGATTTGCATGCTATGTATCTCAAATCGAACCAAGGAATGTTGATGAAGCTCTCCAAGATGATTATTGGATTAAAGCAATGCAGGAAGAGCTCCATCAATTCGAGCGAAACAAAGTCTGGGAACTGACGAAGCCTCCGAAGCAACACAATGTGATAGGTACCAAATGGATCTTCAAGAACAAGAAAAACGAAGAAGGTACTATCATCAGGAACAAAGCAAGGTTAGTTGCTCAAGGCTATTCTCAAGTAGAAGGTATAGACTTTGATGAAACCTTCGCCCCTGTAGCTAGACTCGAGTCCATTCGTATATTGTTTGCGATCGCTTGTCATTTTAAAATCAGATTATTTCAAATGGACGTTAAGAGCGCCTTTTTAAATGGATTTTTAAATGAGGAAGTTTATGTAGCTCAACCGAAAGGTTTTGTGGATCATAAACTACCTAACCATGTTTTTCGACTGAAAAAGGCTCTTTACGGTCTGAAACAAGCACCGCGAGCATGGTACGAAAGGTTGACAAAGCACCTTTTGGAAAAGGGCTACACTCGAGGGGGAGCTGACAGGACTCTCTTTGTGAAGCATTATCAAAACAATTTCATAGTTGCTCAAATCTATGTTGATGACATTGTTTTTGGAGCAACGAGAGATAATGATGCTTCTAAATTCGCGGAGACCATGGAAAGCGAATTTGAGATGTCCATGATGGGCGAATTGAATTATTTTCTTGGATTACAAGTTAAGCAGAACGATGAAGGAATTCACTTGTGTCAATCCAAGTATGCACTGGAGTTGGTCAAAAAGTTTGATCTTGAAAATTCGAAAGATTTTCCGACTCCAATGGGAACTAGCCATAAGGGACTTGGAAGTGAATCACAAAGTGAGAATGTAGACGAGAAACTGTACCGCAGTATGATTGGAAGTCTACTATATCTCACGGCTAGTCGCCCGGATATATCCTTCAGTGTTGGGATTTGTGCGAGATATCAATCAGCACCGAAGGAGGTTCACCTGAAAGCGGTGAAACGGATCATCCGGTATATCAAAGGTACAATCAATTTCGGAATTTGGTATCCTATGGGAACGACTTTGGATATTGTTGGATACTCAGATGCCGATTGGGCTGGATCGGTGGATGACCGGAAAAGCACGAGTGGTGCATGCTTCTATCTCGGCCACTGCCTTGTTGCATGGCACAGTAAAAAGCAGAACTGCATAGCACTCTCGACTGCCGAAGCGGAGTACATTTCTGCAGGAAGTTGCTCAACCCAATTGATTTGGATGAAGAGCGTGTTGAGCGATTTCCGAATTTCAACATCTTCGGTAACCATTTTATGTGACAACACTAGTGCTATTAACATTTCTAAAAACCCTGTGTTGCACTCTAGAACAAAACATATTGAACTTAGATATCATTTTCTTAGAGAGCTAGTTGAATCAAACATTCTTCAACTGTCATATATTTCAACTGAGGATCAATTAGCCGACATCTTAACAAAACCTTTGGATCAAAAACGTTTCATTCACTTGCGAAAAGCAATTGGCATGCTTTCCTTGAAATAAACTCTTTTGAAACCTTTGCTTAGATTAGGTTTTGTTTTTGTTCTTGTTTTTGTTTTGTTCTTTATCTATGTTCTGTACATAGCACACTAATTGAGCATATATCATAATTGACTTTAATTGCATCCTTTTATGCATTTAGAAATTTATTATGTTTTTGATGTCATAATGTTTCAATGTTGCAATGATCATTTACGTTAATTAAACCATCTTTCTGTGATCAAAGTCAATTTCTCTCTCAATGATCTCTTGGTATAGTCATTATCATATTTGATTGCTTAGTCGAGTATGAATTCGAGATCAATGGTTTGGTTGAATACCTTATATATTAAATAATTGATAGCCAATTGAGGGGGAGTCAATGAAATGTGAAATGCTCAAAAGATGTGGAAAGAGTTACATCCCAATGAGGAGTGTGAAAACTACCACCACATGGAGAAAATGAAAGAAAAAGATACTCCATGAATGAAAAGCAAATTTTTGTTTTGAAAATGTTGATGAAATACATATTGAAATACTTGACTCAGTCGTATTTCATGGTTGGTATAAGGTGGGATTTTTTTTAAAGATGCTCAAAGAGCCACTCCTTCAACAGATTGTCTAGATATATTATTTAACTTATCTGGGATTTCAAACATCTATTGATCTTGGTACTTCATTTTCTTTACTGAAATTGATGATTTGATAAAGACATTACACATAGGATCAGGATAGATGTAATTGAAGTTGTTCAACTTTAAGTGTTTTAACTTTCGTAAATCTTCGTTTCATTTTTGGATATTTTTGATAGATTTTGCATAATCTATTTCTTGTTGCATGAAACGATGCCATTTGTTTAAAGTTGACATGGTAAAGTGCTTACATACTTTTTCTGGATTTTATTGTGTTTTTCTAACTTTTTCTGAAGAAAAAGGTGTAGCCGATCCGGATCGGGGCAAGTGATCCGGATCCCGAACGCAGGATTTTTCCTGCGGGTAGCCGATCCGGATCACATTCTCGGCCGATCCGGATCACGGATAGGGTTTTATATAGAAACATACAGATTCTTGATTTCTTTACCCTAATCTCTGATTTTCAAGCCTCTAGAGTTTCTCTCTCTAGATTTCTTGCTTCTTGGTGCTTCAAAACTCAAAGTTCTTCGGATTCAAGTAAGTTTTCATGATCAAAACTCGGTCTTTATGGTTTTTCACCAAACGTGAGTTGAAATCTTGGATCTTTTTCGTTTGTGAATGGTTTTTGATCAAATTTCTTTTGAAATAAGAACTCTGGGTCAATTAGTTTTGCTTTTATGCTGGGATTCTACTTGATTAACGAGTTTTTAGGCTTCGATTTCTAAAAATTCGGTTTTAGGGCATAAAAGAGGAATTTTTGTAAATCATGGATTGATCTATTTTTAAAATTCTTTTTGGAAAACTAATTTGATTCTTGGCTTCTCTACATGAATATGATTGTCTAGGTACAATGTTTTCAAATTTTTCAAAATTGACAATTTTTCATATGTTCTTGAGTTGGTTTTCACAGGACACTTTCTTAAACTCAAAGCACTGACAGAAATGGTGATCACCTGGATCATTTTCCTACTTACTGCCATGGTCCACGTGAAGGACACAGCCAAGCCCAAGAGGAGTAAAAGGACAAAAAGAGCAAAGGCTGACTCCGATACTGAATCGGAAACTGAGTCAATTGATTGGGACAACATCGAAATTGAAGCGGCTGTCCCAACTGTCGCAAAAGGAAAGGCTCCTGCTGAAGCACCCAAAACTAAGCCTCCTCCTACAGCAGCTGAGAAAGGAAAGGCGCCAATGGAGCCTACTGGAAAAAGAATGAAAACTCGGCAAGGAAAAGAAGTAGTGCCCAAGGCATCTCAATCAATGAATCTATAGCCAGCCAGCCACCATTTCGGGGATTTGTCAGCTCTACAAGAATCAAAGATTTTGAAAAGAGGGAATGTATAGGAGAAAGACATGTTAATGTACAACAGATGAGGAACCGATCTGCAGAGTTTGGAGCTCTGTTTGATCAAGTTGGTCTCGCTCCAATTTGCAACTTTCCTGAAAAAACTGGGTACTGTCCACACTCAGTTCGCATGTTTTACCAGAATGCTGCAAGTCTAATTGATCATGAGGACGGACAACGAGAATTTCATACCGTGGTTAAAGGTATCAAGATCAAAGTCACTCCCCAACTGATTGGAGAGGTGCTTAATATGAAAGCCAGATCTGATGGAATCATTACCTCAAGACTCAGAGCTTCAACCCCAACTCGTGGAGAGTGTAGTTAATGGAATCTGCGTTCCGGATACTCCGTCCGCCGGAAATTCTGTTTTCTCCAAAGAACTTAAGAAAGAGTACAAGTACATAAACTTCATTGTCTGTTACAACATTCTTCCCAATATGAACACGAAAGTCCTTCGATGGGATAGAATGCTCTTTCTCTATCTTCTTGGAAACCCGACCATTTTGATGGGAGCAAACATGAATATTCCGTACCTCATTTGGAATAGGATGACGCGGTATGTCGAACACTCTCACCCCACAGAGCGACTACCATACCCAATGATTATCATGCGCATCCTTAAGAAGTTTAATGTGGATACAAGCGCGAGCTCTTACATGTATAGTTTGGGGACGATCAATGAAACAACGATAGTAAAGTCTCTATCGACAAACAAGATGATCCTCCATCTCCTCCAATCCGGCAACGAGCTCGACCCCAAGCAACTACTTCCACAGCCCCAGTTCCTCCTTCACAGCAGGCACCTCCATCCACCTCTGACGATGATGCCTCTGTCACCTCTATCTTAAAGAACAACAGCGGCTGTCAAATGAACAGGAACGTATATGCTGAGTTCACTGAAATGAGGGGAGACTTCATACTATGAAAAATGAGATGGAAATCCTCACTGCTTCACAAGTCACTCTGAATAAGTCCGTCTCATCAGTGAAGAAACTAGTGAAGAAGTTGTTTGCTAAAATGGGGTGCACAACATCTGATGACTCCGACTCTCAGGAGTAGTTCTTTGCTTTATTTTCTGTTCTAATCCTTCGTTTGTTTTTGCAGGTTTATGATTTTGTATTAACTCTCCTTGTTTTGTAATTATTTGGCTTTGTTTTGTGACAAAAAGGGGGAGAGAGTGAGAGAGTAGAGTAGAACGAACTCTGAACAATGAATGATGTGAACAATGATTGTGAATATCGATGATATCAAGGTAAGTATGAACCTCAACTCAACTTTGGTTTTCTTTTGTGATTTGTGACATGCTTCTATACTAACTATTCGACTAACTATTTGGGCATGTAATATGACTAACAAGTTGATGTTGGACTAACATACTTTGACATTTGGTTTTCGACTGCTTAGAAGATATGTTGGTTTTAACTATGATTTTCTTACATATCTGAATTTTTCAAATGTCATGATGAGACTAAACTCTATCTCTGTATTTGGTTTTGTATGCTCCAATTCTTGAGGTATCTAACGAATTTGTTTGTCAAGAATGTTTTCTGTGTGCAGAGATTACAGATGTCTAAGTCTAGAGTCTGTTCTAGGAGTTTATCTCATGTTTTTAATTTCTGGAACTCTTTTGTAAATTTTTGTTGTATGGTGATAGCAACAAAAATATCTTTTTGAATTTTCTTTGTGGATTTGTGTTTTGTCACGAAACCGCCAAAGGGGGAGATTGTTACGGAATTTGAGTTGGCGTATTTCGTGAATGTGTTAAGTCTTGAAGATTGAAGATGAAGAAACTTTGGATCGTATACCTCAATCTCAAGAAAGAAGAATTCAAAAGGATCAGGTACGTTTAACTAAATAATTTTGATGATCCGAATACTTCTTATAGTGTAGAAACACCTGGAAGAGGTTTTAATTGCTTATTCATCAAAAACTGGACATGGGACATGTTCAGGATCCGGATCGTGGCTTTCAATCCGGATCCCGAAAGGTGTTTGTTCATACACTGGTTCAATCCGGATCGCAGCACTCTCTGATCCGGATCCCGAACACTAGTTTTACCTGTTTGCTTCTTCGATCCGGATCAGGAATTGCAATCCGGATCCCGAACATGATTTTCTGGTAAAACTGTATGAACGATCCGGATCGTGGCTTTCGATCCGGATCCCGAACAGGCAATTTTCTGGAAACCGTATTTTGTGCTTCTGCAATCCGGATCGTGGCTTTGCAATCCGGATCGCCGTCGGTAAAACTTTCCAGAAAAGTTTGTTTTTGATCCGAATATTCTTCCTAGGGTTTCTAACCTATAAATAGCCCTACCATTTCATTTCTAGGGCATCCGCAATAGAACGGCTGATTGAGAAAAGATAGCCGAAAAGAAAAATCCACATATATAGAGAAGAACGGAAATCATTAGATCTATTTAATGGTTCTTCATCTATATTGATTAGTTTGATTCTAGGTTTTCATACTCACATCTTGAGTTGAATCAAACTAATGAATACTTAGATGGTATTTCCGATCTATCTTTAATCTAAGTATTCGGCGGATCATCACCACCCAAACAAACAACGATTTATCCCCAAAATCGGCGCGTGGACTCGCGTGGCCTTGTGGATTCAAGGTGTTATCGCTCTCGTGGATTCGGAGCGAGGTGCGTTCGTGGATTCGAAGCGTGCCATTGGGTGAAGACCGTGGATTCGGTTGGACGTCGTGGACTCGACGTTGGACGCTGTGGATTCAGCGTTGGGCGCGGATCGTGGATTCGAGAAGCGTCGTGGAGCGAGCGGAGAAGATCTACTAGGAGCGTATGGTAAAAGGTTGAGTCGTCTGTGAGTACGTTATATCACCTTGTACGTGTGTTAATTCTAGTGGATTTCGCCGTGTTATCGGTCCCGTGGTTTTTTACTCCGGTTTGGAGTTTTTCCACGTAAAAATCTTGTGTGTTCTTTTATTTTTCCGCATTGGGTTTTATCGCACAATGATTTTTTGAGTGTTTATTGTTTACACCTATTCACCCCCCTCTAGGTGTTTTTTCCCCTATTAGATCCTTATTAACCTAAACCCAACA
>CM054933.1:18527499-18725746 GCA_029168755.2 Tillandsia fasciculata | reverse complement strand
TTGGTGATCCGAATAAGTCTTATAGTGTAGAAACACTTGGATGAATTTTTAATTGCATAAAAATCAAAAACTGGACATGGGACATGTTCAGGATCCGGATCAGACAATCCAATCCGGATCCCGAAGGGTATTGTTCATTGGCAAATCCAATCCGGATCAAAGGCCATTCCGATCCGGATCCCGAACATTGGATTTTGCTGAATTGCATGAACGATCCGGATCGGGCCTTGCAATCCGGATCCCGAACCCTTGGTTTTCTGGAATTGTCAATCTCGTTACGACGATCCGGATCGCAGTAAATCCGATCCGGATCGCCGTCCTGAAAATTTCCAGATAAGGTATGTTTTTGATTCTTATCTCTTTCCAAAGGGTTTCTATAAATATACACTTAGACATTAGGTTTCTCAAGAATGGGATCATACCGATCAAATATTATAAAACACTTGAGAGCAACCCTAGAGGCTAGGTTTTTATCGTTCTTCTTTATAGCCTCTTTTAGGTCAATTCGACGGTTCTTCCAAGATCTATCTTTTGTCGAATTGATCTAATCTTTGCTTAGAGATTCTTCTACGGTTCTTCAATGATAATCTAAGCAAAGGATCACCATCGAAGCCAATATTCTTACCGGCTGAGTTTGCGTCGTGGATTCGACGTGGCATCGTGGATTCGGTGTGCTAAAGGCGTTTCGTGGATTCGAAACGTGTGCTCGTGGATTCGAGTGGCGTTCGTGGATTCGAACGTGTGCAGTGGACGTGCAATCGGTGGAGCGCAAGGTCCGAAGAAGTTGAAGGAGGGGTTTGAGTCCGTGGAGTCGGTAATCACCTTGTTATTCTTCTTTTCTTAGTGGATTGTTATTGCGTGTTGGTCCCGTGGTTTTTCTCCTGGATTGGAGTTTCCACGTAAATCTCGGTGTGTGTGATTTTTATTTTCCGCATTGGTTTTTATTTTGCACTGAGATTTGTTTTTTAAATATTACACCTATTCACCCCCCTCTAGGTGTTTGATAGTACCTATTTAGATCCTTGTGGATCCTAAATAACCTACAATTGGTATCAGAGCGGGTTTTAGGTTTATCTATCATGTGGGTGAAAGTGGTAATATTTTTAGACCTCCTCTTTTTGATGGGACCAATTATGCATATTGGAAAGTGCGGATGAGAGCTTTTCTCATCTCAATTGATGAGCGTGTTTGGCAAACCGTGGAATACGGTTGGGTGCATCCTGTTGAGGAAGTAGGAAATTCTACTACCCCAAAACCTCGCTCTAGATGGTCCAAAGAGGAAATCGAAAGATCTTCTTACAATGGGAAAGGTATGAACGCTTTATTTAATTCTCTTTCCTCGACTGAGTTTACACGAATTTCCGCGTGTGAAACCGCGAAGGAAATTTGGGATATTCTCAAAATTACACATGAGGGTACTAATCTTGTAAAAATTCAAAAGCTCCAGATGCTTACAAGTCAATTTGACTCTATTCATATGGAAGAGCATGAATTGTTTACAGATTATTACACTAGACTTCAAGATGTAATTAATACATGTGCTAATTTAGGAGAAAAGATCCCGGAGTCGAAAATTGTAAGAAAGATTCTTCGGACTCTTCCGGAACGGTTTAGGGCAAAGGTTACCGCCATTGAAACCGTTAGTCATCCGGATGAGATGAGTGTAGAGGAATTAGTAGGTGCTTTACAAACTTATGAGATGACTTTTCCTACTAATCAAATTTCTTCCAAGTCTTCTTCTAAGCTTACAGGTATTGCATTCAAATCAACAAAGGAAGAAGATAGCGAATCAAGTTCCGACGATGAAATCTCTTTTGCCGATTTTGAAGAACAATTGGCGCGGATCACAAAGAAATTTCGTCGGAAATTTTGGAAGAATCGAACCGATGGATCTTCATCCACGAAACCATCTAAAGGATCATCGGGTTCTAAATCCTCTAAACTCAAAGGCGTTGCAAAACCTTCTAAAGAAAAAGAAAAAGATGATTTCGAAGGGGAAATCCGATGCTATCGATGCAAAGGCTACGGCCATATTTCAACGGATTGTCCTTCTAAGAAATCATACAAAAAGAAGGCTTTGCAAGCAAAAACTTGGGACGATTCTAGTTTCGATGAATCGACCTCAAGTGAAGAGGAAAAAGAAAAATTGTTGCTTTTCATGCCTCTCAAATTCCCTCTTCTAATTTGTGCTTATCATCTTTAGTCACTGACTCTATTCCTTTGATTTTGCATGAAACATCAACATCCGGAGGAGAGTCATCAAGTGAGGGGGAGTCGGACGAAGAAGAACTCGTTGAGGCATACCAACAACTTCTTGCGGAATCAAAGAAGATGGCCAAGCATATCAAGAAGTTGAGGAAGCAACGACTTGAAGTTCAAGACGAGAATCAAGCTTTAAAGATCAAACTTCATGATCTCGAGGAGGAACAAGGACGGTTATTGGATAACAATAAAATCCTCCAAGAAAAGTTAAACCAATCGGAGACAACGCAAAATCATATATGGACAAGATTGGTTTTCTTGAAAAACAGTTTGAAGAAATTCATGTCACCAACCAAGCTTTGACCAAGCAAGTTCATGAACTCAAATCCGACATACAAAGGCTTTCAACCGGTTCCAAGAAACTAGAAAGTATGTCCGGATTAGGTCAAACAAGCAAGGTTGGTTTGGGATTTAAAAAGAACCAAACTGTGAAGGCTTCAAGTTCCACAATAAATTGAAAGGAAGAACTTGTCACCTATGTGGACTTGAAGGACATTTGGTGAAGAATTGCCCGAAAAAGAGAAAGAAAAATCCTTCGGCAACTTCATCTACGGAGCGGACTCAACGGAATCAAAAGACACATCAAGTCAAAGGAGTTCACTCAACCCACCAAAGGTCCGAGCCACAACATCAATCATACAAGTGGATCATTGCGAGGCAAAGACCTAAGGTGGATCAACAGTCAAAGCGGACAACCCCCGGCCACAACGAATCAAGACAACCCAAAATCCAGCGATTTTGGATTCGGAAAGGTGATATCTTTCCTTGTCTTAAGTTCTAAATAGCTTATGACTGTATGTAATGCTTTGATTGGTTTTTCCCTTCATATTTTTCTTAATCTTTGCATTACATGTTTTTCAATGCTCTTTGTTTTTATACTTTGTTTTTGAACAAAAGGGTTTTTAACGAACAAGTGCATTGAATAAAAAGGGCTTCACGTTCATTCACTCCAAATTAATTTTATATGGATTATCAACTTTACTCCATAATCATAATCTTGAAGATACTTCATTATAGGAGTTTTTGATAGTTATAAGCATCAAATTTTAGAAATCATGTGTGATCTTTAGATGCTTAATCTATCTCGGTTGTGTGAAGTCTTTGTGACTAACACAGTGTCATTTAAAGTTGAGCATTTGAGATGGTTAATTGACTTTAATTGCATCTTTCACGCATTTAGAAATCTATTATGCTTTTGACATCATAATATTTCGATGTTGCAATGATCATTTATGTTAATTAATTCATCTTTTAAGTGATCAAAGTCAATTTCTCTCTCAATGATCTCTTGGTATAGTCATTATCTTATTTGACTGCTTAGTCGAGTATGAATGCGAGATCAATTTTGGTTGAATACCTTATATATTAAATAATTGATAGCCAATTGAGGGGGAGTCAAAGAAAAGTAAAATGCTCAAAAGATGTGGAAAGAGTTACATCCCAATGAGGAGTGTGAAAACTACCACCACATGGAGAAAGAAAAAAAAAGAAAAAATACCCCATGTATGCAAAGCAAATTTTTGTTTTAAAATGTTGATGAAATGCATATTGAAATACTTGACTCTGTCAAATTTCAAGGTTGGTATAAGGTGGGATTTTTATAAAAGATGCTCAAAGAGCCACTCTCTTCAACAGATTGTCTAGATATATTATCTAACTTATCTGGGATTTCAAACATCTATTGATCTTGGTATTTCATTTTCTTTACCAAATTGATGATTTGATAAAGGCATTACGCATAAGATCATGTTAGATGTGATTGAAGTTGTTCAACTTTAAGGGTTTTAATTTTCATAAATTTTCGTTTCATTTTTGAGTATTTTTGATAGATTTGGTATAATCTATTTCTTGTTGCATGAAACGATGACTTTTGTTTAAAGTTGATGCGCTAAAGTGCTTACATACTTTTTCTGGTTATTATGGAATTTTTCTAAATTATTCTGATGAAAGGGTAGAATTCAAGATTGATGTCATTTGGAAATCTCCGTAAGTCATCTTTGTAAATCCGTTACATCTTGATAGAGTTTGGATCTCAAGATTATTTTTGATGACTTGTGTTTGATGAATATAACATGAAAAACTGTTTATAATGTTTTATCTTTGTTTTTCATGATTTAGGAGTAAATCTTTTAATTTTGTGAAATTAATTGGATTGAATGGCATCTGTGTGAATTCATTGTTTAAAGCACTTAAATTGATTTCTTGATGGAATACAAATCGGTATTTGAAAAGATTCTAAAATCTGGATTTGTTTCAAGAATTATTTGATTTTTGCTCTGGTACCGGTACGCAATCTGCATTTTTGTTATATACCGGAACTGAGCTTTTATCTCTCTTTCTCTATGAACTAATGTTGTTAGATTTCCTTTTGTCTAGTATGTTCACTGTTTGACAATTTGTGACAAAAAGGGGGAGAAGAGAAATGACGGAGATGAGATCATCAAGAGAGGACAAACGAAAATGGAAAAATGGGGGAGAACGGAAAATGATGATCGTATCACAAAGGGGAGAAATAGAACATGGAGAACATGGAGAACATGGAGAACATGTTAGAGATGCTCAAGATAGGGGGAGATAAAGAAAAGATTGAAAGAGCCGAAAAACAAAAGAACCAAAAGGACGAATCAAATGTAGGATTTTAATTTCTAACGACTAACGTTTGATTTTGTTTGGAGTTTTGTTTTGCAGGAATTACATCACTTTAAGACTCCAAGTCCTAAGTCATAGAGTATGTTCTAGGACTGTTTGGTTCAAATGTAATTTTGTATTTATTGGATCTTTCACGCAAAGAAAATCAATGTTTTGGTGATGACATTGAATTTCGATTTTTTGGTTTAAGATGAGTGACTTGAGCGTTTTTATGTATTTTTGGGTTTTGTCACGAAATTGCCAAAGGGGGAGATTGTTACGGCATTTTGGTGTTGGCATATTTCGTGAGTCAAGTCAGTGAGTTGAGTCGGAGTCTTAAAGGGATCAAATTGTCAATCAGCAATCAAAGACTTAGAGAAGATTCAACAAGAGCTCAAGTTGACACTCAGTGTCTTGAGTCTTGAAGATTGAAGATGAAGAATTGTGGATCAGTTACATCAATCTCAAGAAGAAAGTATTCAAAAGGATCAGGTATGTTTAACTAAATAATCTTGGTGATCCGAATACTTTCTTATAGTGTAGAAACACTTGGATGAATTTTTAATTGCATAAAAATCAAAAACTGGACATGGGACATGTTCAGGATCCGGATCAGACAATCCAATCCGGATCCCGAAGGGTGATTGTTCATTGGCAATTCCAATCCGGATCCAGGCCATTCCGATCCGGATCCCGAACATGGGATTTGCTGAATTCATGAACGATCCGGATCGGGCCTTGCAATCCGGATCCCGAACCCTTGGATTTCTGGAATCGTCAATCTCGTTACGACGATCCGGATCGCAGTAATCCGATCCGGATCGCCGTCCTGAAAAATTCCAGATAAGGTATGTTTTTGATTCTTATCTCTTTCCAAAGGTTTCTAAACTATAAATAGACACTTAGGGTTTCTCAAGAATGACTGACCAATACCGAAAACACTTGAGAGCAACCCTAGAGGCTAGGTTTTTATCGTTCTTCTTTATAGCCTCTTTTAGGTCAATTCGACGGTTCTTCCAAGATCTATCTTTTGTCGAATTGATCTAGTCTTTGCTTAGAGATTTCTTCTATGGTTCTTCAATGATAATCTAAGCAAAGGATCACCATCGAAGCCAATATTCTTATCGGCTGAGTTTGCGTCGTGGATTCGACGTGGCATCGTGGATTCGATGTGTTGAAGGCGTTTCGTGGATTCGAAACGTGTGCTCGTGGATTCGAGTGGCGTTCGTGGATTCGAACGTGTGCAGTGGACGTGCAATCGGTGAGCGCAAGGTCCGAAGAAGTTGAAGGAGGGGTTTGAGTCCGTGGAGTCGGTAATCACCTTGTTATTCTTCTTTTCTTAGTGGATTGTTATTGCGTGTTGGTCCCGTGGTTTTTCTCCTGGATTGGAGTTTCCACGTATATCTCGGTGTGCTGTTTTTTATTTCCGCATTGGTTTTTATTTTTGCACTGAGATTTGTTTTATAAGTATTACACCTATTCACCCCCCTCTAGGTGTTTGATAGTACCTATTTAGATCCTGGTGGATCCTAAATAACTCTACACATTTGCTTTGACTAAATTATCCCTTTCCACCTCAAGAGTGTTTGAGAGAGAAGATGCCCTTTTCGCTTCTTCTTCGAGATCCTGCAATCTTCCTCTCAAACTCCGGTTTTGTTTTGCCAGTTTCTTTGAATCCCGTAACAGCTTATGATAGGCAAGAGCAAAATCTTCACCTTCAGAGTTACTCGATTCGTCGTCCATGTTAAGGATTTTTGTATTGGCGTATTTCGTGATGTTGAAGATTGAAGATGAAGACTTGACAAATCATTTACATCAATCTCAAAAGAATGGATTCAAATGTTCAGGTACGTTAAATTAAATAATCTTTGATATTTTGAATACATTCTTATAGCTTAGAAACACTTTGGAATATTTTCTATGCCCAAAGAATCAAAAACTGGACAAATTGAATGTTCAGAGTCCGGATCAGAATTTCTGATCCTGAACCCGATCAGGATCAGAATTCCGATCAGGATCAGAATTCCGATCCGGATCAGAATTCCGATCCGGATCAGAATTCCGATCCGGATCCCGAACCTTGTTTTTTCAGGAATTGTCAAAAAAGACGACGATCCGGATCGCCGTAAATCCGATCCGGATCGCCGTCCGGGAAAATTTCTGAAAAGGCAGTTTTTGATTCTTATCTCTTTCCAAAAGGTTTCTAGCCTATAAATAGACCCTAATATCATCTTTTAGGGTTATCCCAAGGGGGATCAAAGGTAAGAATCCACATAGAGAAGAAAAGGTAAACACCTCTTTATTTTAGGTTTTCTTTCTCTATTGATCGGTTTGATTCTAGGGTTTTCAAAATCTATATTTTCGAAAGAATCAAATCGATGAATACTTAGAGGGTGCTTCCTTGTCTATCTATGATGATCTAAGTATTCAAAATATCATCACCAACAAAACAACGATTTTCCCAAGAAATCGGCGCGTGGATTCGCGTGGCCTTGTGGACTCAAGGTGTTACCGTTTCGTGGATTCGAGACGAGGTGCGCTCGTGGATTCGAGACGTGCTACTTGGGTGAGACCGTGGATTCGGTCTGGCGTCGTGGATTCGACGTGACACGCCGTGGATTCGGCGTTGGACGCCTTCGTGGATTCGAGGTGCGTTGAGGAGCGAGCGGCGAAGATCTACTCGGAGCGTATGGAAAAGGTTGAGTCGTGTGTGTGCGTTATATCACCTTGTACGTGTTTTAATCTTAGTAGATTTCACCGTGTGATCGGTCCCGTGGTTTTTTACTCCTGGATTGGAGTTTTCCACGTAAAATCTTGCGTGTTATTTATTTTCCGCATTGGGTTATTTTTACGCAACGATTTTGGTGTGTTTATTGTTTACACCTATTCACCCCCCCTCTAGGTGGTTTTTCCCCTATTTAGATCCATATTACATATAACCCAACAATTGGTATCAGAGCGGGAATAGGGTTGTAAACATTGGTCGATGGTGGCAACATCAATAGACCACCGTTCTTCGATGGAACAAATTATGCCTACTAGAAAGTACGCATAAGAGCGTTTTTGATTTCCATCGACGAACGGGTTCGAAACAATAAAACACCCGGACGAGATCAAGGTAGAAGAATTAGTTGGTACACTTCAAACTTATGAAATTACTTTTCTACTAACTCTTCTGCTGGAAAGCCCTCTTCTTCTTCCAAGTCTTCAGGTATGGCATTGAAATCAAAAGAACATGAAGACGCGGATTCATCCTCCTCGGACTCTGACGATGAGCTATCTATGGAGGACTTTGAGAAACAACTCGCTTTCTTGAAGAGAAAATTTCGCCGAAACTTCGGAAGGGGAAACTCAAGCAAATCTTCATCATTCTCGAAGTTCAAGAAAGGCAAAGGTGCTTCTACGTCAAAATCAAGAAAGCAAGAAGGTTTCTCAATGGAGAAGAAGAACGCTGAAGGACAGATCCAGTGTTTCAAATGCAAAGGCTTTGGCCGCACTACAACAAGATGTCCCAGCAAGAATCCACCAAAGAAGAAGGCTACGCAAGCCATCACGTGGGATGACTCTTCTTCTATGGATAAGTCATCTTCTAGTGATGAGGATACAAATGCCATCACATTCTTCGCATCCACGACTTCACCCTTCGTGTGTATTTCATTGATTGCATCTGGTTCGTTGTCTATTTCTTCCCAGGATGATCAAACGGCAACGGATGATGAACCAAGCGATTCCGAAGGTGAAGACTTTGCTCACGCCTACCAACTACTTCTACGGAACTCAAAGAAATTGGCGAAGCAAAATAAAAACTTGAGGAGAAGGTTGTTGGAACTCGAGGAACAACCTAATAGAGCAACCTCTCTCTCTCAAGGTCTCTTGAAGTGGAAAGGGACAACTTGGTTGAGAATAATACTTTCCTTCAAGAGATGAACGAGCATTTTGAGAAGGAACTTGAAAAATCGATGGATAAAGCTAATCTCTTCTCAAAGCTCTATTCCGAGGCACGACAAGGAAATTTTGAGATGACGGAGACCCTTTTCCAACTTAAAAAGGATTTGCATAGATTTTCTTCAGGACAAAGTAAGTTGGTTCGCCTTCTTGGTCTTGGTCATACTAATCATTTAGGCCTCGGATATGGCCGAACTTGTGAGGAACCAAGTTCGAGCAAGACAAGTTTTGTGCCCCAGTCGGTTGCTCCTTCTCCGACGGAAATCATCGTAGCCAACGTTGACAAGCCTACCTCATCTTCTTCAGGTTCAACTTTTACCAAGGTATGTCATTATTGTGGTTTTGTAGGGCACATAAGACCAAATTGCAAGTATGGAGCAAAACGAGTAAAACAAGCAATACTCGCAACTACTACCATCAAGAACACGACTCGGGAAACAAAGAAATATCTTCCAAGTGTTAAGACAGATGGTAGGACACCCCCCAAGTCGAAGTCATTGAGGAAATCAAAGAAAAGTGTATTGAGTGATTTTCGTATCCCTGCGACCTTGGTAACTATTTTGTGTGACAACACAAGTGCCATTAACTTTTCTAAAAACCCTGTGTTGCAGTTTAGAACAAAACACATTGAATTTTCCTAGAGAGCTAGTTGAATCAAGTTTTTACAAATTTCTTATGTTCCAACTGAAGATCAATTAGTTGATTTTTTTTTTTGCGAAAAGCACTTGGCATGCTTTCAACTACATAACTTTTTGAACCACTGCTTAGAAAGGTTTTTGTTTGTGTTTTGTGTTCTTTTTGTAATATAGAACATTAATTGAGCATTTGCTATACTGACTTTATTTGCATCCTTTCATGTTTAGAGAAGTTTATTATGATTTGAATATCATTATAACTCATTTGATGCAATGATCATTTATTTCAATTATTTCATCTCGAATTGATCAAAGTCATTACCTCTCTCAATGATCTTCTGGTATTTATTTTATCTTATTTGATGATTGAAATAAGTATGAACACAGGATCAATTTTTGGTTGAATACTGAATATCTTTCATAATTGATAGCCAAATTGAGGGGGAGTTTATTATGTTTTTCATGCTCAAAAGATGTGGAAAGAGTTACATCCTTAATAGGAGTGTGAAAACTACCACCACATGGAGGAAAGAGCTACCACCTCGGTTGTCCGAGTACTGTGTGCAGCTACCACATGTTAACCAAGCATGGTGATCTTGTTTAATCAAATAAAATGCTTTTTGGAATACTTGACTATGTCAAATTCCAAGGTTGGTATAAGGTGGGATTTCTAAAAGATGCTCAAAGAGTCACTTCCCAAATATATTGACTAGATATATTATTTGACTTATTTGGGATTTCAAACATCTATCGATCTTGGTGCTTCATTTTCTTTGCTCAATTAAGAACTAGATAAACTCTATACTCATTAGATCGTGAAGGATGTTTGGAAATTGATCAACTTTAGAGGTTATAATTCTTATAAATTTTCGTTTCACAATTTGGGATATTTTGATAGATTTATCATAATCTATTTCTTTCTATGTGAAAGGATATTTTTGTATAAAGTTGATATGCAGAAATGCTTATATACTTTTTC
Organism: Tillandsia fasciculata; assembly: GCA_029168755.2. Lineage (NCBI taxonomy): Eukaryota > Viridiplantae > Streptophyta > Magnoliopsida > Poales > Bromeliaceae > Tillandsia > Tillandsia fasciculata. The sequence continues at coordinate 18,715,297 of CM054933.1, read as the reverse complement.
TGAATTTTCTGAAATTTTTACAAATTTTTCTAGAAAAAGTTGTAGGCAGTCTTTAAGAATTTTCAAAAAAAAATAAAATAAAATATGGAATTGGTCTATTTTTAAAATTCTTTTTGCAAAAGTGTCTTGATTCCTAGCCTACACATGTTAAGGATTGTTTGGGCAAGATTTTTCAAAATTTTGAAATTTAAACAATTTTTCATGTTCTTTGAGTTTTTGCTCACAGGTGCTATTTTTCAAATACTCTATAACAAAGGCTCTTGAGTGGACAATCATGTTCATCACCGCGTTGGTTAGCACGAGGATGTCCAATAAATTAAGGAGAACAGAAAAGACTGATTGAATCTCAAAAGGGGAGAACATAGATGCTCAAGACGGGGAGAACATGGAGAACAGAGAACAGAGATGATAAAAAGAGATGTTCAACATAGGGGGAGATGAAAAAATGAGGAGCCACTTGCTGAGATTGTATCGGTGAGAGACATGTGAATGTTGAAGCTCTTCGGGAACAACAAAGACTATCATCTGAGCAGGAGCGAATTTCAATTAAACAAGATCAGATTTCTCTTGACCTGCAACGGATTAGTACAACACAAGTGGTCTTGACGAAGAAGTACAATGCACTGACGAAGTTGGTCAAGAAGATTTTTGCAAAACTCGGATGCAGCAACTTCGATGACAACGATACCGGTTCAGATTGATTTTTGATGAAATTGCCTTTAGTTTCTTTTCTGACAAAAATGTGTTTTTCGCTTGAACTCTTTTCACGTTTTTCTCTCTTATAATTTTGGCTGGTTTTTGTGACAAAAAGGGGGAGAGAAGGAGAAAAGAACGAGCCAATAGATCGTTTGGAAAAAGGGGGAGAAGGAAAAGAACGAACATGACCGGATAACTTGAAACTTGAAGTTTAACACTAACTATTCTACTGACTATTTTGCGTTGTAACTTCTAACAAGTTTTGTGACAGGTCATGCAAAAGGTATGAACATTTGAACTTCTTTGACATTATGGTTGGAACTAACCCTGATGATGGATAAAGATATGTGATATTTTGATTGTCTACTTTTATGCATATCTGATACCTAATGTCATATTAAATGTATAACTCTCTAGTTGCTTAACGATTAAATTCTTGAGGTATTAATGATTTTCTTGTTGTCAAGAATTGTTTCTTTTGCAGAGAGTACAAGATTTGAACACTCCTAGTTGCGTCTAAGTCTAGAGTTTGTTTTAGGAGGTTATCTCTTGTATTTACATTTATTTGGATCGTTCATGCGTATTTTTGTTGTATGGTGATAGCAACAAAAATCGTCTTTTTGTTATTTTTTTGTGGATTATGAGTTTTGTCACGAAACCGCCAAAGGGGGAGATTGTTAAGGATTTTTGTATTGGCGTATTTCGTGATGTTGAAGATTGAAGATGAAGACTTGACAAATCATTTACATCAATCTCAAAAGAATGGATTCAAATGTTCAGGTACGTTAAATTAAATAATCTTTGATATTTTGACTACATTCTTATAGCTTAGAAACACTTTGGAATATTTTCTATGCCCAAAGAATCAAAAACTGGACAAATTGGATGTTCAGAGTCCGGATCAGAATTTCTGATCCTGAACCCGATCAGGATCAGAATTCCGATCAGGATCAGAATTCCGATCCGGATCAGAATTCCGATCCGGATCCCGAACCTTGTTTTTTCAGGAATTGCTGAAAAAAGACGACGATCAGGATCGCCGTAAATCCGATCCGGATCGTCGTGCGGGAAAATTTCTGTTAAGGCAGTTTTTGATTCTTATCTCTTTCCAAAAGGTTTCTAGCCTATAAATAGACCCTAATATCATCTTTTAGGGTTATCCCAAGGGGGATCAAAGGTAAGAATCCACATAGAGAAGAAAAGGTAAACACCTCTTAATTTTAGGTTTTCTTTCTCTATTGATCGGTTTGATTCTAGGGTTTTCAAAATCTATATTTTCGAAAGAATCAAATCGATGAATACTTAGAGGGTGCTTCCTTGTCTATCTATGATGATCTAAGTATTCAAAATATCATCACCAACAAAACAACGATTTTTTCAAGAAATCGGCGCGTGGATTCGCGTGGCCTTGTGGACTCAAGGTGTTACCGTTTCGTGGATTCGAGACGAGGTGCGCTCGTGGATTCGAGACGTGCTACCTGGGTGAGACCGTGGATTCGGTCTGGCGTCGTGGATTCGACGTGACACGCCGTGGATTCGGCGTTGGACGCCTTCGTGGATTCGAGGTGCGTTGAGGAGCGAGCGGCGAAGATCTACTCGGAGCGTATGGAAAAGGTTGAGTCGTGTGTGTGCGTTATATCACCTTGTACGTGTTTTAATCTTAGTAGATTTCACTGTGTGATCGGTCCCGTGGTTTTTTACTCCTGGATTGGAGTTTTCCACGTAAAATCTTGCGTGTTATTTATTTTTCGCATTGGGTTATTTTTACGCAACGATTTTGGTGTGTTTATTGTTTACACCTATTCACCCCCCCTCTAGGTGGTTTTTCCCCTATTCAGATCCATATTACATATAACCCAACAGTCCATGACATTCTTTTCAGCATGGGAGGAATTGGACAGCGAGTCGGATGTACTTGCCATTAAGCACATGAAGGGTGAAGATGTGGACGCGTGGAATGCCGTCGCGTTGTCTTCTTCATCACTTGGGGATGACTCATTTGACGTTGAGTTGTCATCCCACGTGACGACTTGCATCGCTTTCTTCTTTGCCGAATTCTTGTTGGGACACTCCGTTGCAATGTGGTCGTAGCCTCGACATTTGAAGCATTGTACTTGTCCCTCTGAACTTTTCTTATCCTTTGAGAAGTTCTCTTGCTTTCTTGACTTGTAGCTTGAGGAACCCTTGCCTTTCTTTGACTTTCCGAAGAATGGAGTTTTGCTTGGATTACCCCTTCGAAAGCTGCGGCGAAACTTCCTTGTCAAGAGAGCGAGCTGCTTCTCAAAATCCTCCATAGATAGGTTCTCGTCATCGTCTGAAGTGGATGAATCCGCGTCTTCTTCCTTTGTTGTTTTCAAAGCATAACCTGAAGACTTAGAAGAGGATGCCTTTCCAGAAGAATAGTTAGTAGGAAATGTCATTTCATATGTTTGTAATGAACCAACTAATTCTTCTACACGCATTTCGTCCGGGTGTTTAATTGTTTCAATGGCTGCGACCTTTGGGCGAAATCGTTCAGGAAGAGTTCTTAATATCTTTCTTACAACTTTAAATTCTGGAATCTTCTCTCCCAAGTTAGCACATGAGTTTACGATGTCTTGCAATCGTGTGTAATAGTCTGTGAAAGATTCATTTTCTGCCATGAAAATAGAGTCGAACTTGCTCGTAAGCATTTGCAGTTTCTGAATCTTCACAAGGTTAGTTCCCTCATGCGTAACTTGAAGAACATCCCAGATTTCTTTCGCAGTCTCACATGCCGAGACGCGAGAGAACTCTGTTTGTGACAAAGCATTAAATAGAGCATTAATTCCTTTGCCATTGTAAGAAGATGAATCAATCTCTTCCTTGGTCCATTTCGACCTAGGTTTTAAGGTGCGAACATCAGAAATAATTTCAGTTGGATTAGACCATCCTAATTCAATTGATTGCCACACCCTTTCGTCGATGGAAATTAAAAAGCTTTCATCCGTACTTTCCAGTACGCATAATTTGTTCCATCAAAGAAAGGGGGTCGATTGATGTTTCCACCTTCAACCATTGTTTACAACCCTATTCCCGCTCTGATACCACTTGTTGGGTTATATGTAATAATGGATCTAAATAGGGGAAAAAACACCTAGAGGGGGGTGAATAGGTGTAAACAATAAACACTCAAAAAATCATTGCGCAATAAAACCCAATGCGGAAAAATAAATGAACACGCAAGATTTTTACGTGGAAAAACTCCAAACCGGAGTAAAAAACCACGGGACCGATAACACGGCGAAATCCACTAGAATTAACACACGTACAAGGTGATATAACGTACTCACAGACGACTCAACCTTTTACCATACGCTCCTAGTAGATCTTCTCCGCTCGCTCCACGACACTTCTCGAATCCACGATCTGCGCCCAACGCTGAATCCACAGCGTCGTCGACCGAATCCACGGTCTTCACCCAGTAGCACGCTTCGAATCCACGAACGTACCTTGCTCCGAATCCACGAGAGCGGTTGCACCTTGAATCCACAAGGCCACGCGAGTCCACGCGCCGATTTAGGGTAAATCATTATTTTTGGGTGGTGATGATCCGCCGAATACTTAGATTAGAAATAGATCGAAAATACCATCTAAGTATTCATTGATTTGATTCTACTCAAAATCTGAGTTTGGAAAACCTAGAATCAAATCAATCAATATAGATGAAGAAACATAGAATTAAATCTATTGATTTCCTTTCTTCTCTATATGTAGATTTTTCTCTTTCGGTCGTATTTTTCTATTATGTCCCATTTCCTAAAAATGAATCATAGGGTCTATAAATAGGTTAGAAACCATTGGAAGAGGATAAGGATCAAAAACTAACCATTTCTGGAAATTTTCAGGACGGCGATCCGGATCGGATTTACTGTGATCCGGATCGTCGTAGCGTGATAGACAATTCCAGAAATCCAAGGGTTCGGGATCCGGATTGCAAGACCCGATCCGGATCGTTCATACAATTCAGCAAAATCCCTTGTTCGGGATCCGGATCGGAATTGGCCTGTGATCCGGATTGAATTTGCCAATGAACAAGCACCCTTCGGGATCCGGATTGCACTGCCTGATCCGGATCCTGAACATGTCCCATGTCCAGTTTTTAATTTTTATGCAATAAAAAATTCTTCCAAGTGTTTCTACACTACAAGAAGTATTCGGATCACCAAAGAACTTTAGTTAAACATACCTGATCCTTTTGAATTCTTCTTTCTTGAGATTGAGGTATATGATCCAAACTTCTTTTATCTTCAATCTTCAAGACTTAACAAATTCACGAAATACGCCAACTCAAATTCCGTAACACTCGGTGTCAGGTACACCATGGTCATGTCCAAAAGCCAGAATGAAACGAAAAGTTCCAAGATGTTACCTTGGCCGGAGGTATGGGAGGAGAAGGAGAAGGTTGCGGCGGCGCGCGGCGGAGCTGGGGTGCCGGCTCCCTCGGGCTCGGCTGCGGCCTCACAGAGGACTCCCCAGGAGAGGCTTGATCAATCGAGGTCCCTTCCAAGTGCCTTCTTCTCCAACCTTCCGAGATCAAGAAGGTGTTTTGATACCTTCTCGTTTCCGGCGACGGGGAGGTTGCGGCGGCTGGTGCGGGGCTGGCGAGGAAGGCGACAGAGAGAGAGGGGGTTCTGTTAGAGCTGGTGGCCAGGCTTAGGCTTCGGCCTTATTTAAAATCCAACCGAGTTTGGATTTTGAAATTCAAATGGTAGGTTTGCACATTTGCACTTTGATCCTCCCATTCCTTGATATTTCGGGTCTAGGTCCATCACAGCACAACCTCTCACACTTAAGTCCCTCTCCCATGCAGTGGCACGCTTTTCGAGGCATGTTTTATAGGGATCTATATGCAAAAACTGTATTTTTCACTATATTTTACGCTTTTCGAGGCCTTCTGGTTGTCAGATCGAAAAACAGACTTCGCCAGGATGTCCGGCTCGACGAAACCTTTCAGGTAGCAATTTTCGTTTTTCGAAACAGTGTCCGGATAAATTTTCGATCCTTAAAATACAGCTCCGAAATACAGTTTTTGCGATTTTCGAGACTCAGAGTCGTCAAACGGAAATTCCGTCAGCGCCATTGCGTCCAGAACGATGAAACCGTTAAAATCCACTATTTGAAGTGCTATGATCGGCTTCCGAATAGTGAATTTGCTCAACGTTGGCGCTAAAGGGGTTCGAAAATAGAGTTTACTGTTCACTTGTACCCGTGACTTAAGTCGCGGGTCCCGCCGACTTCAACGCTGATTTCTGGAAGATCCGACCGTCAGATCTGAACAAGCTTAATATGGTTTTCACTCAGTTCGTCATGACGGTCGCACTCGTGGTCTCGGATCTTCGAGATCAGGCTCGGATTGAAAAGTGATATTTCTGCCCACTAACTGTGCAAATTACACTGCAAAAAAGGGGCACTAAGACTACTTGTGCTTTTCATGATTCAATTTCAACTCGATCTCAATCAATTTCATTTATTTATTTATTTACAAAATTTTAATTTCTTACATCTCTCCCACCAAAAAGGAAGTTTCGTCCCTGAAACTTAATACAACTAAGAACCGAATAAATGGGGGTAACGCTCCATCATGGTCGATTCGCGTTCCCACGTGGCTTCACGCTCCTCATGGTTCTCCCATTGTACTTTGACGTAGGGGATCGATCTGTTCCTCAGCTTCTTTTCGTCTCGAGCCAGGATCCTCAGTGGTACCTCATCATAGCTCAGATCCTCGCGAAGCTGGACAGCGGTGGGGCTGATGATGTGGGACGGATCTCTGATGTACTTCCTCAGCATGGAAACGTGGAAGACGTTGTGCACCCGGGCGAGGCTAGGAGGAAGAGCAAGTCTGTATGCTACACGGCCAATGCGCTCCAAGATCTCGAAGGGACCGACAAAGCGCGGACTGAGTTTGTTGCGAATCCCGAATCGCTTGACTCCCCGAGTTGGCGACACCTTCAGCAGGACATGGTCGCCAACCTGGAACTCCAAGTCTCGTCGCCGTTGGTCCGCGTAACTCTTTTGTCTGCTCTGCGCGGTTAGCAACTGCTGTCTTGCTACCCGCACTCTGGCCTCTCCATCCTCCAATAGCTCTGGCCCGATCACACGGCGCTCACCGACGTCATCCGAGCAGATGGGGGACCGACATCGGCGCCCGTACAGTGCCTCATACGGTGCCATACCGATACTCGCCTGGTAGCTGTTGTTGTAGGCGAACTCCACCAAGGGGAGATACCGGTACCATCCGTCTCCATACTCCAGCACGCAGGATCGCAGCATGTCCTCCAATGTCTGTATGACTCGCTCGGACTGCCCATCACTCTGGGGGTGAAAGGCAGTACTAAACTTCAGCTTCGTGCCCATGGCTTCTTGGACATTTCTCCAGAACTGAGACACAAAGCGGGTGTCTCTATCAGAAACGATCGATGCTGGAGTGCCATGGAGTCGCACGATCTCATCAATATAGAGCTGGGCGAGTCGATCACGGGCCCAAGTCGTGTGGATCGGCAGAAAGTGAGCCGACTTGGTGAGTCGATCCACAATAACCCATATAGCATCGTGGCCTCGCTGGGATCGAGGCAGACCGGTGACGAAGTCCATCGTGATCTGCTCCCACTTCCAAACTGGCACAGGAAGCGGTTGCAGTTTTCCCACCGGTCTTTGATGTTCCGCCTTCACTTGCTGGCAAACTAGGCACTGCGCCACATGGTTCGCCACATCAGCCTTCATCCCAGGCCACCAGTAATGCTGCTTTAGGTCGCGATACATCTTTGTCCCGCCAGGATGTACCGTGTATAGAGACCGATGAGCTTCAGTAAGGATCTCCTTCTTCAAGTCACTGTCATCTGGTACACACCAACGGCCCCTGAATCGGATAGAGCCGTCGGCGTGCAGCTGATAATCGTCAGTTTGCCCCAGTGATATAAGCTCTCGGATCTTCTGGAAGGAGGGGTCCGACTGCTGTCCCTCCTTTATGCGATCAAGTAGGGTCGGCTGCACTACTATCGCTAAAAGTCGAGCAGTCGACCCAGAAGGAACAACCTCCAACTCTAGCCGCTGGAACTCCGAAATCAAGCGGTCCTGATCAGTGATCATCAGCAGCTCTGGCGCCACATGTTTTCGGCTCAAAGCATCGGCTACCACGTTGGCCCGACCAGGATGATACTGGATGGTGATATCATAATCTTTCAGCAATTCGAGCCATCGGCGCTGTCTTAGGTTCAGCTCCTTCTGTGTGAAGAGATATTTGAGGCTTTGATGGTCAGTGAAAATCTCGCAGTGGACTCCATAGAGATAATGCCTCCATAGCTTGAGAGCGAAAACCACCGCAGCAAGCTCGAGATCATGCGTCGGGTAGTTTTGCTCATAGGGCTTCAGTTGTCGAGAGGCATAGGCTATCACTTTATCATTTTGCATCAGAACACAGCCCAATCCGATCCGCGAAGCATCACAATAGACTACATAATTTTCGCCTTGGACCGGTAACGTCAATACAGGTGCCTCAGTTAGTAGCCGCTTTAATTCATCGAAAGCGAGCTGGCACTCAGGAGTCCACACGAATTTCTCTTCTTTCCTCGTCAGACGGGTCATTGGAGCAGCAATCTTTGAAAAACCCTCGACGAATCGCCGATAATACCCCGCCAGACCGATGAAGCTGCGAACCTCCGTCGCGTTGGTTGGCTGGGGCCACTCTTTGATAGCCTCAATTTTCTTGGGATCAACAGCAACGCCTTTAGCAGAGATAATATGTCCAAGAAATGCGACTTCCCGGAGCCAGAAGTCGCACTTTTTAAACTTGGCATAAAGATTGTTCTCACGCAGGACCTGAAGAACTTGCCGAAGATGGTCCTGATGTTCTAGATCGCTCTTCGAGTATATGAGAATGTCGTCAATGAATACCACGACAAAGTGATCCAGAAAGAGCTTGAAGATCCGGTTCATCATGTCCATAAAGGCAGCAGGGGCATTTGTAAGCCCAAACGGCATTATAGTGAACTCGTAATGGTCGTATCTAGTTCGAAAAGCTGTCTTCGGGATATCTTCCGTCCTCACCCGCAATTGATGATATCCGGATTGAAGATCGATCTTAGAAAATACCACCGACCCTTGAAGCTGGTCGAACAGATCGTCAATCCGCGGGAGGGGATAGCGGTTCTTGATAGTGACTTTGTTTAATTTCCGATAATCAATACAAAGATGTAGGCTGCCGTCTTTCTTCTTCACAAATAGAACAGGTGCGCCCCAAGGGGACACACTAGGTCGAATAAAGCCCAGTGCCGTCAGGTCTTCTAATTGTGTTTTAAGCTCCTTGAGTTCCGCGAAAGCCATGCGGTACGGTGCTCGAGAAATAGAAGCTGTGCCGGGTATCAGATCGATGACAAATTCGATTTCACGTTCAGGTGGCATTCCCGGAAGCTCAGCAGGGAACACGTCTGGAAAGCTTCGTACCACAGCAATATCTTCAATTCGCCGAGAAACGGGAAGGGCGTTGACAGCCGTGGCAAGATATGCCACACACCCTTCTCTCTAGGCGACGGACTGGGGTCACAGAGCAGATCCCCAGATAAGCAGAAGGTTCGAAGCCCGAATAAATCAACTCCGCTTCACCCGGCGGATCAAGGGTCAATCTTCGGAAAGCGCAGTCGATAGTCGCTCGGTACTTGGAAAGCCAGTTCATCCCCAGAATTACGTCATACTGACGAAGTTTGAGGACGAGAAGGGAGATGGGGAAACTCCGTCCGCCAATGTGAACAGGGCATAAGTGGAGCTCTTCGCTAATAGGGACACTGTGACCCGGAATCTCTACCCAAAAATAATGCCTAGTCGGCTGAGCGATAATACCGTGGGTGGTAATAAAGTGGGTGGAAATGAAGGAATGCGATGCCCCCGTATCGAATAAGGTTCTAGCATGATGCCCAAAAATAAAGGTGGTACCTGCCAAGTTGTCCTCCGGAGTGGGCTCGCCGTGGGTCAGGGCGAAGACACGCCCTCCAGCAGTCTGTCATGATGCGGTAGGTGGGCGAGGTAGAGGTGGACGACCCGAGGAAGCAGAGCTCGGTGCAGGGGCTTGTCGTCGCGATGGTGGTGCTGGAAGAGGAGCAGCCCTCTGCGCGGGTGCAGATCCCCGCGGGCATGACGCCGAAACATGTCCTGGTTGGCCGCAGGTAAAGCATCGGCCATGCCTCTGATCACAATCCCTCGCCCTGTGGGTACCCCCGCAGAAGACACAAGGACGGGGGCCCCAGTTGGGGTTGGGGAAGGCACTGACAGCTGGAGATCTTTTGGGCCATCTCTTCAAGTGAGGTTGCTTCGCCTTTTTGTTCTGGTTTGGATGCCCTCCACCGTTTCCAGGATGCGCCCTCTTCTTGCCTTTATCCTTGTCCACCGCATTCCGCTCAGCGCGGGACATCTTGACCTCCGCCTCGATCGCTAGACACCGCTCCACGCAATTGTCGAAGTCGGTGGAGAGGTGCGACGCGAGCTGTCGGCGGATCTCTGGCCTCAAGCCCTGCGAAAACAAGCGTACCTTCCGGCGTTCCTCGCGCACCGCCTGGGGCACCAGGTCGGCGATGCGCAGGAACTCCTGCTCGTAGTCTCGGACGCTCATGTCGCCCTGTTTGATCGTCTCCAATTCGCGCTCGAGACTGTAATGACACGGTATTTTGTAATATTTAACCCTCCTTCTATTTTAGTATCCTTTTAGTACTCCGGGATTATTACTTTTGGGTCGTCGGTCGGTGTGTGTGGTGCTGGTATTTTTCTGCGAAAGAGCGCGAAAAATAATGACCGACGGCGCGATCAGATCGGAAATCCGATGTCGGGAACCCCCGGAACGAGATTTTTAGTGATGCGGCGATTAGTCGTGCATCGAAATCCGTGCAAAATATCTTGCACCCGTTTGTGGATAATGGGGGTTATCCCGCGTGGATAATTAATTAATTAAATTAACTAATTAATTATCCGGTGACGGAAAAGAGATTTTTTTCTCTACGTACGATTTGGGAAAATAACAGAAAATAAGGAAAAACTAGATAAATAGATAATATAAGTATTTTTCCTCCCTCTCGTTAAGAAAAAAAAGAGAGAATACGAAACCCTAGCCGTAAGAGCGGAAAGAAAAGGAAAAATAAGGAACCCTAACCGGAAGAAAAGAAGAGGAAGCGGAGGAACCCGATCGCCCCGATTTACGTGGCGGAGATCGGAGAACGAGACGACATCGTCTACGGGGAGCGGATCCGGATCTCCAACGCCGCGAGGACCAAGATCGGTTCTTTAGTTCCGACGAATTAAGGTTAGTGATCATCGTTACGTTTGTCAAATTAATCGGGGGTTTTCCGTGTTCTTGTAAGGTTGTTTTAATCGGTATATCGATCACGAATTTTTGTTAGGTTTTGATCAACACTTTATTCTCGTTCTTGATCGATAATTTTTATCGGATTTAATCGGAGGTTGGTTTGGGTTTCCGATCGATGTTTTGGTTGTTCGTCGATCGTTGGTTTAGTCATTAGAATTATCGTGTATTTTTTTGGGAATTTTTGGGGGTGTTTCGTTGGAACTTAGTGGGTTAACGGGAGGCCGCCGCCGCCGTTTTTAAACGGGAGGCCGCCGCCGTCGTTACCATGGTCGCGGGGTCTTCGCCGGAGTCGCACGGGAGCGAAAACGAAGAAGAAATCGCGAAACGGGAGCGAAAATAGAGAAAAAAATGCGAAATTAGGGTTTACTGTGCCTTTCCGTACAGGGCGGTCCACGGCCCGGGGCGTGCACCCGGCGCACGCCCGCGGAGCGGAAGCCACGGACCCGGTGCACGCAACCGTGCACCGGCCTGCGCGGTGCACGCTCTAGGCGTGCACCCGGCGCACGCCTCCTCACCCGAAAGTGTGAACCCGGTGCACGCTTCACCGGCCCGGCCCAAACCGCGCGGTGCACGATTCCTGCGTGCACCCGGCGCATGCCGCGCGGCCGCCGACGCCGTAAGCCCGGTCCACGCTTGCCCCTGTGCACCACCCGACAGCCCAAAGTTCGATATCTCCGTTTTGGCCCGTTTTTCCACCATTTTGAGCGCCGTTTTCGTCGTTGGGATCGTTATTTCCGTGGTTTTCTTGGCATGGCCACCTAGGATCTTTTTGCTCACTGTTTTATTATGTCGGGTGCTATTTTCGCCGACGCTCCGCGCCTCGACGAAGTCGTCGGGGGCGCGCCGCCGGGTCTCTTTTCTCATCGTTTTCGCCGTCGGGATCTTCCTGATTTAATCATTAACGTCCCGAGTCGGCTACCAGATGAGAATTAGGTTTCGCTGGTTTTCCGTTAGTAGTTTTGGGTTCCGACGGAGTTCGCGACGAAATAGTCGCGGTCCGGTTGTTGCTAGCCTTTGAGGCTACCGGTTTGATCTGAGTTTTCGGTTTTACTTGACGGTTTTGACTTGTTGAGTTTTTGATTGACGTTGCGGTCCCCTAGGCACAGTGGTTTCGGTTTTTATGGGTTTATGGTTACGGTGGTTGGGACCGCCAATTTTACCTGATTAAGGTAAGGTGTTGATTTGTGCTCTTGAATGTTTAGTAGGCCGCGAGGAGTCCTGATTTGCTTAGGAGGGTCGCGGGCGCGGTCGGTTATCTTCAACCAGGTGGGTTCTTTTGCATCAAGTGCTGTAAGTGCATTGAGTGCAACATATCACTAAAGTATCTAATGCTAATCGGTTAATAAAGTAGATGAGATGTGCTAATGTTTTAACCCTTCGCTTTATGTAATGACTAATTCACGCCGATCTCGGCATCCCTATTTTGAATGCTGCACGTACACCGGCGGAATAGGCCCCCGCATTGGTGTACTTTTCCGGAGAAGTGGTCTGTATGACCCGTGTGCCCCACGTGTGTTGATTGGGGACCACTTCACGATGGCTAAACGTGTCGCGCCACGCATCGTGAAGGGGTTAGAGCTTCAAATGTCCCGTGGGGAGGTCGTCGACCTACCCTGACGTGACGGTGTGAAACTAAAATAAATAACATGATCAAATTCATTTCAGGGCGTCGGATAGCGAAGGTTTCGGTGCGGTGTATCTCTTTCTAAACTCTTGTTTATTATTGTTTAAGCATCTACTTTATTTGTCACTGACTTTACCCACTCCGTGACAGGTCCAACTAAGTAAGTACAGCGGGACGGTGGTGAGGCATCGTGGACCTTAGGTTTGGCCGTACGAGGCCTTTTTGGTTAAACTCTTATTTGGTTATCTCTCTCTTTTCCCTTTTCGTTATTTTGTGTGGATATGTGGATCATGCTGGATATGTGGACATGTAATTGATTGTTTGGTTGTGGTTATGTTTTATATTAGTTGTGCGGCGGTTTTACGATGTAAAAGGATTTCGAAAATGCTTTTTAAAAAAATAGGGTGTCGTGTGGACACCACTTTGAAAACCCTGGGAATTTATCCTTTCAAAACAATATAGCCGCCTAAATGTGAATGTTAGATGTTTTAAAGACTTGGGTGTCGAGTGGACACCGTTTGCAAACTCATAGGGTTTTTCCTAATGCTGTTGAAAGATGATACATGTTGTACTTAGTCAATGCGACTGTGTGATCAATGCCGTGTAACGTTATTATTGTAAATGTAGTCGAGACGCCGTGCATGTACAAAGGAGACTCTGTCCGTTTGCAGAGTGAATTTGTATGTGTGGCGGGTCTGGCACGCACCGGTAGGCGGGGTCGTTGACCATCTGATTTTCAAAAAGAAAAAGAAAAAAATAAAACACGTTTTTCCGCTTATCCTGAGACCTCCGGGGCGTGACAGAGACCCTCCTTAGTGGTCTCCTTGAGGTGATGCTGGTACATGGCGGCTTTAAATTCTTCCCAGGTAGGATCGGCTGGGCTCGGGAAGTAGCACTCTCGGTGTCGCCTCCACCACTTGGATGCCCGGCCCTCCAAGCAGTGAGCGGCGATGTGGACCTTGTCTCGGTCCTCGGTGTAGCAGTCCTGGAACAGTTTCTCCATATGGTCGATCCACAGTTCGACCGCCCAGTGGTCATCGTCTTTGTCGTCGAAGATCTGCGGCTTGAACTTTTTAAATTCGAGCAACACCGCCTTTGCTCGGGCCTTCTCTGCCCGATCGGCCTCAGTCTCGGCCGCAGGACCAGCAACGGGAGCGACGGAGCGAGAGGAGGTAGACGTGGTGGAAGCAGAGGCATCTGGGGCTGCAGCAACCCCCGGTACCGCTCTGGAGGCTGCGGCAGGGACTGCAGCTGGAATGGGCCCCGCCGATGGCGGTACAGGGTCTATCTCTGGCTCAGCCAAGCCCTCTGGCTCAGCGACGACCGGTGCAGTAGGGGGTGCAACCGGCGGTGTGACCTCAGGTACAGCAGGTGGAGGAGCAGGCGGGGCAGGAGTAGAGGGGCCAGCAGCCTGCTGCTGCATGAAATGCTGGAACATCCTGGCTAGAGTCGCCATCTGGGCCTCAAGCCGGTCCATACGGCCCTGATCGACGGGCTCGCTCGGCGTACTAGGTGGTCGGCCGACTCCACGGCCCGTGCCCCGTCCGCGTCCACGACCTGGAGGACGAGCCATAGCTGCAATACACAACTGGGTCAGAAACAGACCCCAATAACATACCTCGGGTTTCTAACCCTTATATTCGACCTACCCATCGCTCTCACGTGACAAGTCATCCTAGGGTTCATCCTAACCAGTTCCTAATCATTTTTTCCTAGGTACCGTGTACCTATTTCTCTGATACCATCTAATCTGTCACGCCCCGAGTTTTAAAAATCCGGTCTAAATTTTTTTTTTTTTTTTTGAAATCAGAGTTCGCAAACTGGGCGCAACAGACCACCACACATATAGGAGACCCTCTATCCCAAGAACAGAGATTCCCCTATATATGCACGGCTAATAAACATCATCAGAGAACAACAGATATCTCAGTAACTACTACTAATCTACTCAGCAAGAATAATCAGAATCAGTTATTACATCATTATTTTAAATGTCTAAATCAAATAGAAGCGGAAATGAAATGCGGGAAGTAAAAGTCTGCAGAGGTCATCGATATATATATGCTCATGGGGACAGCTCTATCGTAATCGGCTCACTGGATCGTCCCGCTATCTCCCCACCCGACGGATCTGGAAAATGGTCACCCAGGGGGTGTGAGATACACTGTACATGTATCCCAGTGGGCACGACGAGCCGAGGATCAGCTAATCGTACCTACTGGGTACTAAAATCTGCGGATAGTAAAGATCTATAGTAAAAGCTGAAAGCATAGATGTCTACTAATGATCAGGATAAAACATCAGCTAGGTATACTGACAATCAGGGTATATCAGAGATAAACAATAATCATGCACAAGGAACTGCAGGTAATATAAGCATGTCTACAGATAATGATACTGGAAGTAAACTGAGCAACAATACAGGGTAACAGTAATGCGTCAAAGGTGGAAACTCAAGTACCCAATCACGCGCCACTATTGGTCTCATAGGACCTCAGGCAATGCCACTTTACGGCACCCTTACGGCTGACATAACCCTGCACTTCACAGACGCCAAGCAGTCTCAGTGCAAAAGGGCTCACGGGTCTATCATCAGACCACTCTACCGGTAAAGAACAATCTCCACGGGGAGCTACCCCGGCCATGTTCGTGAAGTACAGCAGTGCATGGCAAGTCATAATGGTCAATCTCACGGTCTAGTGACCGGGTAGTCGGCAACATGCCGAGATCCCAACAGAGAGTCATCAGTCTATATCTATCAGTCGGAATCAATCAATCATGCATATCGACAATATCAAGCAATACCTCAAATGACAGGGATCAACAGTATAATCAGATCATGCAATCTAAGTACTGGAATATATAAACTGACAACAGGTACATATGATGTGTCTCAAGTAGATCAGGATCTATCAGTGATAATCAGGGAGCAGGTATGCAATAATCAGGCTGGTCGTGAACAAGTAATCTCAATCACAGGTCTAATCAAGTCAATGTCACTCAGTGGGATCATGATATGTCAAGATAGGTCATATAATCAGCAGGGAAATCAAAAACAGGGGTCCGACTGGACTAAAGCAACCAGAGGGCCAAAAAGCTGAGGCCCGGTTCGAAGATAACCCACCTGGATGACGGCAGATCCTCGAACTCCCGCACGGCTACTGGGAGGCTGGCGCTGAACAACTGGGCCCTGTTTAAGAAGACATGATCAGTAATAGACTCGCACAACCCATCCCGACGACATAACCGTAACGCGTCACTATTACGGAGCAATATCGTCTATATATTGAATGAAACCCGATTCCCGTTCAACGAGAGTCTACAGAGCTCTAACAACATGGCTAGTAGGTGTATATACACTGTTTAAAGAGGGCTTGTGTGTCCATTTTACGTTTTGGTCCATAACGTTTCATAATTTGCATAATTAGCCTTAAGTTAACTACTGTTTTAGCTTGTTCTTGCAATCCGGGAATCCAGTGACGACACCGTAAGTTTCAGCGCGTCCGTTACGTCGAGACGGAGCCCGTGCTCACAAGTTTGGGCTGGCACGGGGCCCGATTTAAAAGTTGGCTCATGATCTTCAAAGGTCCAATTCACAATTTTGCTAAAGCTTAATATATACTTGATCTTTTAAGCATTTAACAGAAGCATGGTTATCATCGTGGTCTAGGTACAGTGAGGCTCACCTTGTGCGCGTCGGAGGTCGGCCGGAAAGCTCGCCGGAGCAGCACTTGAGCTCGGGCTAGGGCTCGGGTTGGTGTTCTTGGAGCAACTCTGGTCCAGACCTGGAACCAAGGTGAGCATCAGGTAAATGGAGGTCTCAGAAGATGTTCTGGTCATGTGGGGTCGAGCCCCGGCGGCCGAAGGCGGCGGCGGCCGGAGGACCAACCCGCAATGTATAGCTCGGGTGTAAGATTGAAACCAGGTTACAGGGGTGCCCCCAAGCCCAAAACAAAATGAAGGGGAGCTTAGAAATGGCATTTAGGTCTTACCTGACAAGGTGACCGGAGCCCAGAGCACCGGAGTTGGCCGGAGATGAGGTCGAAGCCGAGCTCGGGTACAACTCTGGAGACAAAAGTCCCGACGTTAGGGGCGCCATGCAAAGTCACCATCGGCCTTAAAACGACGAAATGGACTTACCTGTGTCGTTTCCCGGCGTCCGGAGGCGGCGGCGTGGCGCGGCGGCGGAGCTCGGGGA
This sequence comes from Tillandsia fasciculata, assembly GCA_029168755.2. NCBI lineage: Eukaryota > Viridiplantae > Streptophyta > Magnoliopsida > Poales > Bromeliaceae > Tillandsia > Tillandsia fasciculata. The sequence goes on along the minus strand of CM054933.1, from coordinate 18,698,413 downwards.
AGCTTCAATGGCCAACAATGGCGGATTCCGGCGCGGCGGTTCCGGGCGGGAGCAACCTGGACCAAAAGGTTCTACTCCCCACCACAAAGCTCGGTGCAGTGGTGGCCGGCGCCGGACGGCGGCGATCGGGCTAAGTGAAGAAAAGCTCGATTCTAGGGCACGTTCGCGCGGTGTCAATCTCCACCCGATCGCCCTCCAACTTCGGGGAGAAGCTACAGTCGTCCAGAGGCGTCGACCCAACGGCGCTGATCTTGGGTTTATTGGTCGGATCACGGCGGCGCTGAAGATCGACCGAGGAAGCGATAATCCGATGGGATGGCTCCCGCCGACGATCGGATCGGCGGCGCCAGCTCACCCTGCACCCAATCGATGCCCTCGGTGTCAGGTACACCATGGTCATGTCCAAAAGCCAGAATGAAACGAAAAGTTCCAAGATGTTACCTTGGCGGGAGGTATGGGAGGAGAAGGAGAAGGTTGCGGCGGCGCGCGGCGGAGCTGGGGTGCCGGCTCCCTCGGGCTCGGCTGCGGCCTCATAGAGGACTCCCCAGGAGAGGCTTGATCAATCGAGGTCCCTTCCAAGTGCCTTCTTCTCCAACCTTCCGAGATCAAGAAGGTGTTTTGATCCCTTCTCGTTTCCGGCGACGGGGAGGCTGCGGCGGCCGGTGCGGGGCTGGCGAGGAAGGCGACAGAGAGAGAGGGGGTTCTGTTAGAGATGGTGGTCAGGCTTAGGCTTCGGCCTTATTTAAAATCCAACCGAGTTTGGATTTTGAAATTCAAATGGTAGGTTTGCACATTTGCACTTTGATCCTCCCATTCCTTGATATTTCGGGTCTAGGTCCATCACAGCACAACCTCTCACACTTAAGTCCCTCTCCCATGCAGTGGCACGCTTTTCGAGGCATGTTTTATAGGGATCTATATGCAAAAACTATATTTTTCACTGTATTTTACGTTTTTCGAGGCCTTCTGGTTGTCAGATCGAAAAACAGACTTCGCTGCAGGACGTCCGGCTCGACGAAATCTTTCAGGTAGCGATTTTCGTTTTTCGAAACAGTGTCCGGATAAATTTTCGGTCCTTAAAATACAGCTCCGAAATACAGTTTTTGCGATTTTCGAGACTCAGAGTCGTCAAACGGAAATTCCGTCAGCGCCATTGCGTCTAGAACGATGAAACCATTAAAATCCACTATTTGAAGTGCTATGATCGGCTTCCGAATAGTGAATTTGCTCAACGTTGGCGCTAAAGGGGTTCGAAAATAGGGTTTACTGTTCACTTGTACCTGCGACTTAAGTCGCGGGTCCCGCCGACTTCAACGCTGATTTCTGGAAGATCCGCCCGTCAGATCTGAATAAGCTTAATATGGTTTTCACTCAGTTCGTCATGACGGTCGCACTCGTGGTCTCGGATCTTCGAGATCAGGCTCGGATTGAAAAGTGATATTTCTGCCCACTAACTGTGCAAATTACACTGCAGAAAAGGGGCACTAAGACTACTTGTGCTTTTCATGACTCAATTTCAACTCGACCTCAATCAATTTCATTTATTTATTTATTTACAAAATTTTAATTTCTTACATCACGTATCCGAATAATTGACGAACCCGTTTTTTAGCCGAATTTTTCAACGAATTTTAAAATTATAGTACAAATTTTATCCGTATTATATCCGTACCGAATTTTTGCCGAATCCGAATTAACTAACTATGATCCACTAGATTATTATTCCATCAGCACATATATAGATATATATATAAATATAAACTCTATCAAGCATTATTGAAACTATAGTTACTGCGAAACTAATTAAGTACACACACTTACTTTCTATGGCACAACATGATCTCTTTTATATATATATATATATATATATATATATATATATATATATATATATATGAAGCAGCAACAACACAGATTGATCTACAGGCCATAAAGATGTGCCAGGAGCTTCGGCTTGACGACAGCCTCGAGCGGCTCTTTGCGCGGGGTCGACAGGCCGAATATCTCTTCCATGCTCAGATCCTCGCGCTTCATTCCGTTCGGCAGCTGCCACGCGAACCCGTGCAGAAGGTTGGCCAGGCTCATCTGGATCACCTTCAGGCCCAGACTGTACCCTGGGCACATCCGCCGGCCTGACCCGAATGGCAACAACTCGAAATCCTGTTCTCATCAAATACGAATTTTAATTTTAAATTTCACAATTCATTGTCTAGTGCTTAATTGTTCTGCATGATAATTAAGTAGTAAAATTATAATTTTCAATTTCATTTCAAAATAGCATAGAGCGCGTATACTCACTTGGCCTTTGACATCAATGGAGCTTCCGAGAAACCTCTCCGGTCGGAACTCGTCCGGGTTGTCCCAGATCTCCGGGTCGCGGCCGATGGTCCAGACGTTCACGAGCACGCGTGTCCCCGCGGGGATGTCGTAGCCGTTTATCTGCGAGTCCTCGCGGGAGAGCCGTGGCACAAGCATGGGCGCGACGGGGTGCATCCGCATTGTCTCCTTTATGATCGCCTCGACGTAAGGGAGATTGTGCACCTCCTTCTCCTCCACCCACCGGTCCCGGCCGATCACCCGGTCCAACTCCTCAGTCGCCTTTGCGAAGATCTCCGGTTTCTTTAGGAGCTCCGAGATCGCCCACTCCACCGTCACCGCCGAGCTCTCCGTCCCCCCGGCGATCAAGTCCTGAATCACCATCAATTATGAAATAATTATTTTTTCTAAACATTTAGTATCCAGTTGAATTCATAAAAAAATATAGTATAGCTAAACTATACTATATTCAGAGAAATTTTATTTTATGAAATATTTGGATGGTTAAAAATACAGATTTTTTTTTTAAAGCATAGTTATACTATATCCTAAAAAATAAAATAAAATAAAAATTTATTCTAATCAAACAAAAAAAATTCCATCATTCTTTAAGCTCCCACACCTCCAATATATAGCAAGTTTTTTTGATTAAACAGGGTTATAACCCTATTTTTGAGAATTACAGAGTATTCGAGGTGTCTCCCCGCACATGAATAGGATTAAAACCCTTCAGCAGAGTAAGCAAAGTAAAGTTTCAACCCAAAATGGACCCTAAAAAAACAACAGTGGTAGCTTAAAACCTAAAACAACAAATCTATAATCAAAACTATAATTTCTCCCAAAATCATAATATATGGCAAGTTTTAAACTATAAATTTTATAATTTTAAATTTAAACTTTGAACATAAAAATTTAAATTTAAAATTTTTAATTTTTAATTTTTAACTTTAAAATTTTAAAATTAGGATTTAAATTTCAAATTTAAAAATTTTTAATTTGAATTTGAATTTGAATTTTTAAATTTTAAAATTTGAATGTAAATTCAAATTTTAAATTTCAAATTTAAAAATTCAAATTTTGAATTTCAAATTATAAATTATAAATTATAAATTATAAATTATGAATTTTCAAATTTAAAATTTAAATTTCAAATTTCACAATTTTAATTTAAATTTTTTGTTTTAAAAAATTTAAAATTTAAAATTTAAAATTTAAAATTTTATAATATTGATTTTAAATTTTAAACATTAAAATTTATTATTTTAAAATAAAAACTTTAATTTTAAAATAATAAATTTTAATTTTACAGTTTAGAATTTTTAATTTCAATTTTTAAAATTTAAATTTAGATTTTATTTTTCATTTTTTTCAAATTTTTAGTTTGAAATTTTAAATTTTAATTTTAAATTGTAATTCAAATTTAAAATTTAAAATATAAATTTTAAGTTTTTTAACTTTTAATTTTAAATTTTAAAATTTTTAATTTTAAAATGCTAAAATATAAAATTAATATTTTTTTATTTTTAAAAATTTTAAATTGAAAAAAAATTTGTGAAATTTTACAATATACATCCAAACAGTTGAAAATTTTAAATCGTGTGAATTTTTAGGATTATAAAATTTTCTATTTTATTTAGATCAAAACTATAGTTTATAAATTTTATGATAATTATTTACTGTGCATTCAAACTGATCCTTAAGCTGATGTATTATCTACCTAGATTACATTTTAATAATTTTTAATTTTAAATTAAATAACAAATTTCACACTGTTTTATAAAAAGCAATGGTCAGAACTCTCTTCCTATTCACTTGATTGAAACCTTGACAACCAAACCACCACGTTGGATGATTAACTTTTTAATTACAAATCATTTCTTAAAAATAGAGAATATAACAAATATTTTCTTTAATACAATTATTTTATAGAACAATACTAAAAATAGGTAAACTTCAAATTCACTCTACATGGTTTAGCTCAGTTTTTCTTGTGATTCAAAAAATTTTATTTTTTTTATATGATTTAATTTTTATTTTATCCAAAAGTACACCTATATGAAATAGAATGTTAAAATATATATTTTTTTAAAAATTATAGAAAGACAAAATAAAAAACACACTAAACTACTGAAAAAATATATATAATATTTTGAATAACAGTATGACCAAATAAAAATAAGTTAAATTATAAAAGATAAAGTAAAACTGACTAAGTGAAATGAAACCGGCCATGAAAAGCCAATTTGAAAATTTTCTAACAAATATTCTAAAATCAAGACATCCATATTGCATATAAATATAAAGTATAATATTTTTAAAAAATTATATTAATATAAAATTATCATATTATTTTTTATTAAATATTTTATTATCTTAAATAGTACAGAAGAATTAATTTATAACATATTTTATATGATATAACTTCTACAACTAAAAAAAAACGTTTTTTTAGAAGAAACCTTGTGATCCTCTATTCGAGAGCTAGGCATTATTTCATAAATAAAAAAAATAAAAAAAATAACGATAATAATTAAATATGAGAGATTTTTAATGGTAGAATTTACTCAATAGATTATACATATTTTTAAAATTATATCGAACAACAAATATATTTCTATAAAATTTTACTTTTCATATTTATTTTTTAAAAAATCTAACGTTATTCATATATATATATATCCCTATTGTCTATATCTGTTAAAAAAATTTTGTTAACAATAAATTAAATACTTAATTTGATTAGATAAAAAAAATAAATTTATTTTTTTATTTTATTTTTATTATAATCATGATTTTTAGAGAGTTATATTTGTAATAGCAAAATAGATATTTCATCTATATTATATTAAAATATAAACGATAATAAATCAAAAAAATATATATGAATAATTTAAAAAAATTTAAAAAATAAATATAAAATATTAAATTTTGTAGAAATATAATTTTTTTTTCAATTATATTCTCTAAATTGCTGGACCTATATGTACTGGTACAGTTGGTCTTACTTTTAATAAAATAAATTTCAGAGACCAACAATTTAAGAAGTGGGCGCGAGCTTTCACAGCCACAAGTCCAAAACTTTATTGGTATTAATATATAAAGACAAAACAAAAGATACCCCATAGGCGAAAAAAAAAAAAAGAAAAAAAAAAGAAACTCAGAAATAATTTCAGATGTATTCTCACAGGGTCTAAAGTAATAAATTTATTTTTGTAAACTTTTAATTAATAAAACTCAAATATATGTGAATATATTATTACAGGTAGATTAGTTTTAGTTAGCTGTTAAATTTTTACTATTTAGATTCATGCATCCTTATGTAAAATTTATAATTTATGGTGCAAATAGAATAATATAAAAGTTAGAATTAACAAATAACTTTAAATAAAATTAAAATGATATTTATTTAAGAATATAATAATTATTTTACATAAAAAAAAGTAAAAATATATTTGTAAGCTATTCAGAAGTATATGATAATTAAAATTTGAATTGAGCTCCTATATTTTTAAAAGTCGCAAGTCATTGGTGCTTATAGGTTTTAATCCATTGATGAAAATATATATGGTTATAATGATAATAGATTTTTTAGGCTAAGTAAATTTTTGGTGAAATAAAATAATTTAAGAGATGAAATTAGTCAAAAAAAAAATAAATTTAATGGTAGAAAATTTACGAGCATCAATTACTTGGTGCTTGCACAAATATAATAGCCGACTGTTAAAACTTTATTATAAAAATAAATGCCTAATTTTATTTCTTTCTAGCTATATGTGTGTAATTAGCCCAAAAATTGAATAAGGGTACATACCTGAGTAAAGGCTTTTACCCCCTCTCTTTTTAGCTTGACCTCCAAAGTGGGATCATCTGCAAGTTGCAGCAACACATCCACCATATCCTTGGCCACAAACTCCTCCCCTTCTTTCCACCTCCTCTCATTATGCTCATCCAAAACATGTTCAAGAAATTTATCAAACTTTTTGCTTAACTTCTTCATCCTTTTTATATATCTGTCGAATATAAAACATTAAAATTGCTGTTCTATATTTTGTAGATTAAAAATTATATTTTTTATTATTTAGTTGCGGTATAAAAATAGTATTTAGGCAAATAAAAAATTACATAAATATTTGAAAAACTCATATTCAGTCCAAAACTTGTTATAATCTTATCTCAAACGAAAAAAAGAAAAGAAAGAATTAATATAATATGAGAGTAAGAAGTTTTGTGCGAAATAGTACCCTTGCAGATCGAGAAAATCGAGCCAGGGAATGGAGTCCCCGATGTTGAGAACACCGTTTAAGAGGAACAGCTCGTCCAACATCCACTTGAACTCGTCGGGCGACACGATGGATCCGGCGGCCTCCGCCGGGTCCAGATACTTCTTCCCGAGCACCATTCGGCTAATCACGTTGAGGCTGACAGTCGACAGGAAGTCCTTGAGCAGCAACGGGGCGCCGGCAGCCTTGTGCAGGTCGCGGAGGAGGTTCCGGATTTCTTCCCTGCGGATGTACTCGTACGAGTCGAGCCGGCGGGCGCTGAAGAGCTCGGTGAGGCACATCTTGCGCGCCTGCCGCCAGTACGGGCCGTAGGGCGACCACGTGATGTCGGAGTAATTGTAGGTGGTGTACCTGCCGGCTGCCGTCTTGGGACGGTCGGTGAACGTGACGTCGTGAGTTTTGAGGAAGAACTTGGCCGTGTCGACGGAGGAGCCGACGACAACGGGAAAGGATCCGAACCGGAGGTGCATGAGGGGCCCGTACTTGCGGGAGAGCGCGTGGAGGGAGCGGTGGGGGAGGGTGCCGATCAGGTTGAGGTTGCCGATGATCGGCCACGCCTTCGGTCCCGGAGGGAGCTTCGGTTTGCCGGAATTGGCACTGCCGCCGAAGAGGCGGCGTAGGGAGTGGAGGAGGAGGACCGTGGTGACCACGGTCGCAACGTAGGCGGCCCATGCTGGTAGCTGTTCCATTTTTCTGCTATTTGGTTTGCGATGGTAATAAAAATTAAGTTACGAGAGTGAGGAGAGAGGCCGGTTGTAGTGCTGTAGGCTTGGGATGTAATGTTATTTATAGTTGAATTTAGATTTTATTTATTTTTATTATTTTTACTTTAAAAAGTTGACTTTCAAGCTGGATGAGCGAATTGGAAAGTGCCTTGTAAATGTGTTCCCAATGCACGGAGCGCGTACACTATTAATTAAATGGACTTTTCTTATTACGAAACACTAATAAAGTACACTATTAATTAAATGAACTTTTCTTATTACGAAAGACTAATAAGGGAAGTTGCGTATTATTGCCGGCCGATGATTTTGTGAAAGTAAATAAATATAATAATTTTACAAAAATAAAAACGTAAAAAAAAATAAAATTTGAAGAATAAAAAAAATATAAAAGCAGAATAAACTAAAGAAGCAGGAGCAGAAGCATTTGTAGGTAGAAAAAATATAAAAAAAAGAAAAAAAAAGAATGTGCATACTAATAAAGTAAAAGATATATTTATTATCTTATTTTACTATTTATTCGCTATTTTTTAAAACACTGGAGAGAGAGAGAAAAAAAAAAAAAAAAGAGTGAGCAAGTTTTCATGAATATAGCAATTAGTTGGTAAATATGAAAAAAACAACAGAATGAAAGAGAAAAAATTAAAACCGCGGCGTGGTAAGAAAAGGAGAAAGAGAAAAAAAAAAGAAGCAGACAACAAATTTCATACTTTCAAGACGAAATATAAGAGCAAAGATTCAGGCCAAAATTGACGAATTTGAAAATTATCAAGTGCATGCACCAGATGTATTAATACATTTTAAACACCATATTTTTAAAACTCTTATAAAAATTTAAAGTTTACAAATTTTTATATATAGATTTTTTAAATAGTATAGATATAAAGTATCCATCGGATAAAATTTTAATTTTATAATATTAAATTTTAAAAAATAAGTTTAGTGTATATAATGCACAAATAAATTGGGTGCTGATAATAATTTGTACGGAAAAAAATTTATAAAGTAGTGAAGGAGAAATATTTCAAGCACCAAATATAAAAATAAATTTTATACACTATACTTTTAAAATTTTATTTTTTTATTAAAATTTAAAGTTTATAAATATTTACACAGTCATTTTATAGGATTTACACTGCAATGTGTTGAATAAAAATTTTAATTTTATAATATTAATGGCTTGCAAATAAATTGCATAGGAAAAGATAAAAAGTAGATTATTCATAATGAAAGAGAGAGAAAGTGGAGAACTGGGTTGGAAATTAAAAAAATGAAAGATGGCCCACACCCACTACCCTTGCTAGCTGCAAAGGAGCGCGGAGGCTCCACGCTCCATTTTGTATTCCAACTTCCCATTCATATATTTAGATTTAGATTGATATTTTGCTAATTCTAATGGTGCTTTTTTATTCTCTTAGACACCGTTTAGATTGGGGATAAATGAGAATGAGTATAAAGTTAGATATAAATTAGGTATAATATAAAATTGTGTTTGGTAGGGAATGAGGCTTAAACCAGGTATAATAAAAAAAGTGTTTGGTAGTGATCGAAGAATAAGAGGAATAGAGAGTTGACTTTTGTGTTAAAATATTAAAATATCTTTTTTTTTTAATATTTTTTTTAAAATTAAAATTTTAAAATTTATTCAAATTTTAATATTTATTAATTTTAATTTTTATAAAAATTTTAAGTGGGAGGAAAAAAAAGTTAATTTTAAAATTTTAAGTACTAGTAAAAATTTTAATTTTTAAATTTATATAAATTTTAAAACAATTATAAAAAAATTATATAAATTTTAAAATTAATATTTTTTTAAAAAAAACAAATTTTTAGATTTATTAAAATATAAAATTAAAAAAATTAAAATTTATAAAATTAAAAATTAAAAATTTAAATAATTTTTAAAATTTAAAAATAAAAAAAAATCAAAAGAAGCATAAATTAAAAAAAAAAAAAAAACAAAAAAAAAAACAAAAAACAAAAGAAAAAAAAAGAGCAAATGCCCCTTCCCAAGGAAGAGCCTCTCCCTTAGGAAGGGGCAGAATAGGAGAGAGACGGAGTAGAGAGAGAGAGAGAGAGGGAGTAGTTCGGTATTAAAAATAAAGTTATAATAAATAAAATTTATTGTAATTTAGTATTTCGTTCGGTATTAAGTTAGTAACAGATATAAGAATTATAATGTTTGATTTGATAATGAAAAATAAAAAAAATATAGATGAGACAGTATTATATAATGACAAAATTATTTTTTCCATATAAAATATTTAAAAAAAATAAATAAATTATAAGTTGTGGTATTTAGATCTAGCAATTTTATATAAATAATTTAATAAATTAGGTGATATGTAAAATGTATGAAAAAATTATAAAATTTTATAATTTGTGAATTATAAAATTCATAAAATTTTTCACAAATTTATAGAATTATAAATTATTACCCTTTTCTAAAATTATATTTTATTAAATTAACAAATATGTACATTTTTAAATTGTAACATAGTCAAATATCTATCATATGTAAAAAATGTAAATTTTGTTTAACAAATTGTGTTTGTTTTGTATTGTCATCAGATGTAAATTCGAATTTATACAATAGTTACAGTAACATAATATTTAATTATATAATTATTTTTAATCAATTAAATTATCAGAAAAGAACGCTCTTAGTAATGTAATACGGTAAGATATAAAATTGCATCACGCACCAACGACGAGAAGGATAATATCGGAGATCTATTTTACAGAATCACAGTACATTGATCATCATATATAAACATTCAAAACAACACATAAAATATATAGAACATTCCTAATTGTAATGAAACATTTGAATATAAATATATAAATTACACGTAAATATTGTATCATCATTTTCAATCACTGATATATACAGTACATCATTTGATGATATACATTTTCACATTTGTACTTACTAAGTGTAGCAAGCATATGTCATGTTGCGATGCAAAAAAAATTATCCCTTTTTTAACATACAATTGTATTCACAAACTATAAATTACAATCCCACAAGCACATATAATACAAATTCATTACAACCCAAAGCTTACTTATCTAACTTCTACTATTTGACATCTGCTCTGTGATACTTATTTAAAGGTCGTCGTCCTAGCATGAGTCTGATGTACTGCCAAACGAACTCGTGTCTTTCGCTTCATCTTCTGTAGACCGAGGGTCAAGCATTTCGTTAAAATATTTATCATTTCCTTAACGTCGTCGAATAAAATTATGTATTACACAGTATACTATGGTAATTAGACATTGTACTTTATAGAAAAATAATATTGTATGGTTTAAAATTTTGAATCGTTTCTTTAAGATCCCAAATTATTCTCCATATTTTTTAATAAAGCATGTATGATATAGAGATCCCGCAGAATCTCTATACTATGGTAATTAGACATTGTACTTTATAGAAAAATAATATTGTATGGTTTAAAATTTTGAATCGTTTCTTTAAGATCTCAAATTATTCTTCATATTTTTTAATTAAGCATGTCGATGATATAGAGATCCCGCAGAATCTCTCAGACTGACTCTACTATTCGGTCTAACCTGCGCCGCTACGTATAGCCACCACCATCCCAAAGCTAAGGACATGCGGCCCGCTACACGTAAGTACTGTCACTGTAAGCTCGGCCCATGCCAATCGCTCTGCCTAGTCTTCAGAGTGGCACTTAAGGGTGCGACGCTAGTCAAGTATAGTGCATATTAATATCACTGTCATTGCTGGCCATAGTCATATGCGATTATTAAACATATCATATAATACTAACCACGTGTTCACTGATCCAATCAAGACATAACTCATATGTCACATCACCTACTAACCTAGGAGGTAATAATATTCCACTGTCTAAACAACAACAATAATCATATTTTTGTACTAACTCTATTTGCATACATATAAATGCCACAGTGAAAAGTGTAGTATAAACATGCATAATATAGACATATATCATGTAATCAATAATTAATGATCCATACTACTACTACTATGGCAAGGAAACAAGCATTATTCATGTACTGTCACAAGCTCTTCTCAAGCTATTATATATAAATGAGTGATAATACACAAAAGCAATATCGCATGAGCTAATAACAAATAGTAAGATCAATACTATGCTGCCAGCACCTCAAATACACGTGCACCTCTATGCTACCAAGTCCAAAACACCATTATATCAAGAAGCATCAAATCTGATACTACTACACAATAGAAATAGATGTGAGTTCATCATCTTTGGCATCTAGGAACCCACCTGTAAGTGCAATCCAACTCTAGTAGAAAAGAGAAAGTCGAAAGCGAAACACCAAGTCTTGACGAGCTCGCGCAGGGGTCTACTCCACGCCTATCACGGGCAAATATTGTCGCTCAGTATCATCCAAGTGCTCCACCAAGCAAAACCCCTATTTCCCTATCTTTCTCTTTTTCTCTGGCTCAAAAGAAGCGTAAAAGGCAACTATAGAGAGAGAAAAGCATCAGCATATTGCGCCGCGCGCGCCTGCCCGCTGCACCGCGCGCCTGCCCGCGCCTGCTCCGCCGCGCTCCGCCGCTGCCCGCCGCCGTCAGCGATGCCCGGCCGGCCGGAACAGTACCCAGCTGCCTCGAAAATCATGCTAAGTCATCCGGGCTCCGAAAAATACAAGTAAATAGCCCATTTTCGCGTTGTTCCAAATCCGCTGTCCGTTTTGCCAAATTTCATTTCCAAAATTTGTCGAAGGCATCCGGAAGGGCGTTTTTAATTGAAATTCCGCACTGAGTCCAATTCTGATGCCCGATTAGCGCAAAACCACTTCTAAACAATCGACGGGGTCCTCCGATTACCCACATGATCCATATAACACCCGAAGTCCATCACTTGTGTCCAAATTGGTGCAGAAACACCGCCGACACGCCACATAGGCCTCCAGAAGCTGCTGGTCACACTGTAGGAGCCCTACAGATATCCGGGTCACCACATCCTCCCCCACTAAAAGAAAGTTTCGTCCTCGAAACTAAAGCAACTCACAAGGAGTCTCAAAAATCAAGGGTAGGTACTCAACACCGCCATCTCCAGCTCCCACGTCACCTGTCACTCCCCGTGATTACTCCTCAGCAACAACAACAACCAGTACGGCATGGCCCAATTATGTAATTCTCTCATCTCACGAGCCAGAATTCGTAACGGGCGTCCCTTGTACTACCAATACTCGCAGATCTCAAAGGAAACGAGTCTATCACGGGCGAGGAATCCACAAGCCTAACACTCCTGAGCTGAGATGTGGAAGGACCATCAAGAACTCCAACAAAAGGCTGGGGGAGAAGGAAATAACCACTAGTGCAACACGCACCAAACCACATCCTGAGTCAACTCAACCAAGGCAACCCGAAGCACCCCCACGCGATCATTCAAAAAGGGAAGAAGCCTTAACCAGCCGGGGTCCTCACTCGGTCACTCTCAAATCCTGACCATCCGCGTGGACCGCTCCACCGCAGTCTACCATCAAAAGGAACCCCCAGGGACACAACCTCGAGCCTTGTTCACCTGAACGATCCCACCTAGCGCCAGCTACGGAATCATCAAACTCAACCCCAAATAGCTCTCCGGCTCCAGGTATCCGCCACCACCATGGCCCTGTCGGGTGATACTGGATGCTTATCCATAATCCAACTGTAACTCCATAGCCACTATGGGAGGCATCACTGTATCTCGCAAATCTATCTCCCATCACTGGTGATGATAAAATCGGCGCTGGTATCAGTCTAATCATCCATTCGTCCAGCTCTGCTGGCACTGCCCTGTCCAGGAAGCTTCTTGTCTCAATAATAGATGTCAGTCTCGGCCAATCTCAAATAGCACCATCTTGGCTGAATTTCCACCGCCGCTCCAACGGCTAGAATAATATGGCCCAAGCAGGTATGTTCCCAAAGCTAAAAGTTGCACCTCAATAATTCGGCTCACAGCTTCCTTCACACAGACATTGCGGTATCATCCACAAATGCTCCACAAGTTCTAAATCACACAGGAAGGGGGGGTACAATCAAAATATCCCTGGAGAATACCGTCATCAATCAGTTCAAGTCCAGATGGAACCGAAATTCCTCAATCTTACAGGCAACGGGGCATTAGTCAATCCATTTGGCCTCACTATACTCATAATGCCCCTACTGTGTCCTGAACACCATCTTGGCGAAATACTCAGCTGTATGATTCCAAAATCTATACATGCATCAGTCGAACAACCGTCGGAGTATAACTCCATCAAAAGGTCCAGAATAATACCCGGACCTGCCTGTGCTCAAACCATAAAAGAGCTCTCACAGTCGTGTATCAACGACGTGGCACGAGGTCAAACAGACCCTCGATCCATCAGATCCCTGCATCTGTGCCATCAACTCTCCCAGCTCTTACAGATAATATCCATGAGGTGCTATTGAGGTTGGCGCGGTTTTCAGAACCACGTCAATCGCAATCTCAATCTCCCTAACTGGCGGCATAATTATCGGCTCGAGTGGACTCACACCCGGGATCTCGTAGCGATAGAAATATCCTTTAGTCCCGGTGCCGCCATAAGCTCCTCTCACACTGTCGCTATAACCTGTGTGCTCGAACAGTCTCAATATAACAAGCCCCCTTTTATCTGCCTTGTAGAAGGTCACAGTCATCACTCTCCGCACTTAACCATCCAGTGGTACTGTCACGCCCCGAGTCCGCCAATTTGTACAGTTCGGGCACGCCAACAGACCCGCCAATCGGGTAAAACCTTTTTCTACCCGAAAGGAACGGTAACATCCATAATAACACAACAAGTGTATGCGGAAGCACAATATCAGAGTACTAAAAATCACTATAAATTTAAACTTTCATTTTATAACAAACAGCGCGAAATGAAAGCATACAAGAGTGTGAACCATAAATTAAACTTATTACACTTTACCATTCTGAACTTGCAAATAAAATTATTACATTTCCTTTACATAATTCCTCACCATACAAGGTTCACTCAAGAAATACATAGAAAGGGATACCTCTGCTAGACCCTCTAGGTCACTATGCTGCTGGGCCCTTGCCCCTGTCGTATGCCTCGCTGTCGGCTGCATCTGATCTGTCTCGACCGCTGCATCCATTCCCGAACCTGTGGGGGGGGTCACCCAAGGGGTGTGAGAACTTACGAGCGAGTTCCCAGTGGGTTCAACCACCGAGAGAGAATGTCCTACACCACTTGGTCCAATGGAAGCAATAATAATAGTGTGCTAGGAAGCTAAAATCCTCAACATCAATATGCAGCTATGCAATAATATATCACTACACTATCTGTGTACAACCATCGACCCAGCACTACTCTGTCTAGCCACACTAGGCTGCTAAGCACCAACTCGGCCACTATGCCGCTGTATACAGGGTCAACTAACCCGGCCACCTTGGCCACTCTATTTTTCTTTATTCTTTAGATTCTGGTGCTTTAGTTCAAGTTAACCCTCAGAAATTCTTATCCAACGGGCCCCAGCCCGGTAGTCCTGCTACCATAAGATAAGATTTCTAAGGTTGCCGATAACACCCGCAAGTGTTACCCCGTCCTACGGAAGAAGCGTCCCGAACGGGTCTCTACCCGGGAGAGGGATACTGCCCGTACCTCCAACATGGGCTGGCTTCACCGTAGGTCCGCCCGTTTTATCTTTATATTTTCTTTCTTTTCTTTTTACTTTAGTTCTTAGCCTCTTTGCCTTTGAACACTTGCTTTCCTTTCTTATTCGAGCTTATAGCTCCCTTTTTGCCACTGGCAAATCACTTTCTCTTTTCTTTGAGCATTTAGCTCCTTGCTTTCACTTTTAGCCCTTCGAAAGTACCTCGTCCGACGGGTCACTGCCCAGGGAGTCCTGCTCCACTTGACGAGTCTCAAATTCGAAGGCGCCATTTACATTTTCTTTATGCTTTTAGCCACTTTTAGCTTGCTTTTAATCTTTGCCTTTTGTAACAATTTTTCCTCTTATCCTAGGTCTTGCCATAAGGATAACCAGAGAGTCTCCTGGACTCTTAAACATTTCTCTTTTATTTCTTTAACTCAAATTGAAGTTAAAGTTATTGTCCATTTGCCCAGACACCCTATGACTCTCTAGGGTTATATTTGTTTAATTCTTTAACCTTGGGATCTTATCCCACTTTCCTGATTCCTCACTGAATCCTAGAGTTAACTTAACTCTACTTTCCTGTTCCACTTTTAACTTAGAGTTACACGGACTCTAATTTCCTGTTCCATTATTATCTTAGAGTTACACTGACTCTAATTCCATGTTCCACTGTTATCTTAGAATTACATTGACTCTACTTTTCTGTTTTCCCTTTCATATCTCCACACTTGATCCACCTTTTCCATCCTCCTGATTCCTTACTGAATCCTAGAGTCAACTTGACTCTATTTTCCTGTCTGTGAGTTTAAACTCTTCTAGCTCAACTTAGGTTCCCTTTACCTAAGTCCCATGTCATACTTGTCCTAGAGTTCCATGACTCTATGCTGACCTCTAGTTCACCTTAGGTTTCCTTTACCTAAGTTCCATGTCATACTCATCCTAGAGTTCCTTGACTCTATGTTGAACACTAGTTCTCCTTAGGTTCTCTTTACCTAAGTTCCATGTCATATACAACCTAGAGTTTTCTGACTCTATGTTGATCACTCTATCCAGTGTCCTTAGGTTATCACCTAAGACCATGCCACTCATCCTTCCTAGGATAACTCCTAAGTTGATGTCACTCGTCAAACCCCTAAACTAGGTTTTCTCCTAGTCTTACTACCAACAAGTTCTGTTCCCTTATATCACATGATTCCTAGGGTTGTACCCTAACATGATCACAGTCATCAAGTAATTACTCATTTCTACGCATGCAATTATTTTCATATCCATCATAAAAATAATATTTATCCTCTAAGTCTTTTTGCACATGAATATGAATTATCTCCTTTTGGCAACTGACAGTTGCACTTATCATCTGTGTCCATCTACACATACAAATTTATCCCCTATTGTGGATAAATCATAAATATCACTTTTCCTCTAAATTTCTCTACACATGCACATATATCATCTGTTATTGGCAACCAACAGTTGCTCTTTTCATCTGTGTTCCTCTAAACATGCAATCTTATTCATAATTACCTAACGCCTCTAACAGGCTACTATCATGCTTCGAATCGAAAAGCAAAGGAGCAAGGGGAGAGGTCACCCAATTTCGGCAGAATTCCCCACCTTGTAGTGTACCCAATTGCTTGTAGACACTTGCAATTGGTCTCCGCGCGATTCCACTTGTCTCCTCGAGCTTGCACGCAAAATGATGCACTTCTCTCGAGTCTGCACGCAAAACGGTGCACGTCCACCAAACCTGCACGCAAAACGATGCACGTCACTAAAAACCCACACGCAAAACGGTGTGCGTCATTTTAGTCTGCACGCAAAACGGTGCACGTTAAATCAACCGCACGCAAAACGGTGCACGTACCTCGAATCTGCACGCAAAACGGTGCACGGTCTACCGTAGGGTTGCACGTAAAACGGTGCACGTTTTTCTAATCCTGTACGAAAAATGATGTATAATATTAGAGAGTGCACGCAAAACGGTGCGCGACAACATGGTCGGCACGTAAAACGGTGCACGTACCTCAAATCTGCACGCAAAACGGTGCACGCTTAACTATAGGGTTGCACGCAAAACGGTGCATATTTTTCTATCCCTGCACGAAAAATGATGTATAATATTATAAACTGCACGCAAAACGGTGCGCGATAAAATGATCTGCACGCAAAACGGTGCAAGTTTAACTGTAAGATTGCACGCAAAACGGTGCATATTTTTCTATCCCTGCACGAAAAATGATGTATAATATTATAAACTGCACACAAAACGGTGCGCGATAAAATGATCTGCACGCAAAACGGTGCAAGTTTAACTGTAAGGTTGCACGCAAAACGGTGCATATTTTTTTATCCCTGCACGAAAAATGATGTATAATATTATAAACTGCACACAAAACGGTGCGCGATAAAATGATCTGCACGCAAAACGGTGCAAGTTTAACTGTAAGGTTGCACACAAAACGGTGCATATTTTTTTTTATCTCTGCACGAAAATGATGTATAATATTATAAACTGCATGTAAAACCGTGCACAACAACTCAATCTGTGCATAAAACGGAGCACGTACCTCGGATTGGCACGCAAAACGAGGCACGCCAAAATTGTCCCCGACAGTCTGCGCAACAAAACGGCGCAGTATAACTCGGTTCCTAACACGCAACACGATAATGGTGTCAAATCTAAACCCAAAGAAGGCATAAAAATTATGCCAAAAATACCGTGAAATAACATGCGGGGCTTACCTCGCACAGTCGCGTCGCCCACGAGGTCCACGGCGCGCCGCACCATCTCCCACGAAATCTCCCATTTTTTTTTTCTCACTTTCTCTCTCTCTCTCTCTCTCTCTCTCTCTCTCTCTCTCTCTCTCTCTCTCTCCCGTAGCTCTGTGGAGAAGAAGAACAGAAGGAGAAGAGGGTCTGCGGGGAAGAAGGAAGAAGAAAGAAGAGAGAAAAAGAAAAAGAAAGAGGAAAGAAAGGAAAGGAAGGAGTGGTGGACCAGGTTCATGGGCCCCCCCAATGGGGCCCGACACGTGGCGGTCACCACTCACAGGGGGGCGCGCACCGCGCGCCCCGCGCCATGCGCCACTGCGCGCCCCTGCGGGCACGCGTCCACGCGCCCGTACGGGCCCAATGGGGCCCCGCCATGTGGAGGCCCCCCTTTGACCCGCCAGCCTGCTGCCACCTTGGAACCCGCGCCGCCGCCGTCTCGGAAATCCGTTTTTGTTCCGTTTTCTATCCATTTTTCATCCGTTTCCGTCCAAACTTGACAGGCGGCTTCGTTTTTGCTTAATTTACCACAGAAAAATTTAAATTTTCAGTTTGGGCCATTTTTGGGTCACCAAAGCCCCACAGTGTCCAGAATCATTGGCGGACCCCGTTCTCGCAATCCGGGTATCCGATCAACACGAAATTTTTACTGGGACCTTAAAACATAATTACACAGCTCTGTCACGCCCCCGGGGGTTTTCGAGTCATTTGAAGCGGAAAAACGTGTCTATTTTTTTTTTTTTTTTTTTTAATAAGGTAGCATAAACTTCAACCCCGGTGCGTGCCAGACCGCCACATACACAAATTCACTCTGTCCACGGACAGAGTCTCCTTTGTATATGCACGGCGTCTCATTTACAATATATCATTCAGTCACAAATATCATACATCAATCACCAACCAACAACCATACAGTAGACATACACCATATTCAGAGTTTAATCATTTAACTAAAGCATGTCAGTTAAGCGGCGTCAATGTTTGGAAAGGATAAAACCCAGAGTTGTAAAACCCGTGCCCACACGGCACTTCCTTTTGAGAAAACATTTTCGCAAACCTTTATCTTATCATGAAAACATGCCGCAATGAAAACACTACTAAAAGTATAATGCATAAAGATACACCTCATCCACAGTGCTAACTAATACAAGTCCATAGCTAAAGTAATCCACAACTAAAGTATCCACAAGCAAATCGACTAATTAAAGCGTAGAGGAAAATGAGATAATAAGATAACCAAAGTCCGACTACGGTCCTCACGACGCAGTCCCACCGCCATCCCGGCTAACGCACCTAGTAATACCTGTCACGGAGTGGGTAACGTCAGTGACAAACAAAGTAGATGTCTAATAATATCAAGAAAGGAGAAACGAACAAACACGAATACACCGAGTACACCGTAACCTTTCGTTAAACCCTGTGCATATTTTAAACTGGGCACCAACCCCAGATTTATTGTTAATTAAGCTGGGCACCAACCCCAGAGTACCTGTCGGGGAGACTAAAGTCCCCCCTCGTGCACAAACACCTTTTTGATGCTTTTACCTCTTCACGGTGCTGGTGAACCACCTTCAGCTGGCGCGAAGAGGTCCCCGCTCGCACCTATACCTTTGTGGGGCACACGGGTCAAAAAGACCACTTTTCCGGAAAAGTACACCATGCGGAGGCCAATCCGCTGTGTACGTGCAGCATCCGAAACCGGATTGCCAAGATTGGCGTGTAGTGAGCACCGCGACCGCAGCCGCTTAATTGTTAGATAATTATCAACTAATGAAAGGTTAAACTGTCCATCTACTTTGTTAGGTAAATTAAAGAGTATTTTAATGACGATAGATGCACTTACAGCACCGGTTGCACTCATCGCAACCGTACCCACCTTGTTGGAGAGCAATCGGAACACCTGTATCCTTCGCGCTCTCCCGCTGCGCCCCTGGACCTAAAGAAAGTCCGCAAGGATAATAATAGTCACAAACGTGTACTAACATCCAAAACAAAAGACCCAAATTACCCCTTTGACGGAAAGGTCCAACACCGTCCGGTTCACCGAAAATCGGAACCCCGCGCGGCACCCAACATAATAAAATAATGACCAAGTAGGTCCCAAGTGGCCATGCATGAAAGCCACGAAATAACGATCCCAACGGTGAAAACCGCGCTCAAAACGGTGGAAAAACGGACCCAAACGGAGCAAATGAACTCCGGGCTGTCGGATGGTGCACGGGGCCACCATGACCGGGTTTACGCGGCGACCGCGCGGCATGCGCCGGGTGCACGCAAGAAGCGTGCACCGCGCGGTTTGGCCGGGCCGGTGCACGCCAAGCGTGCACCGGGTCCACCGCGTCGGCCGCCGCGCGTACGCCGGGTGCACGCCGGCGTGCACCGCGCACACTGTGCAGCCCGGCGCACGGTTTCGTGCGCCGGGTCTGCGCCTTTGGGACGCGGGGCGTGCACCGGGTGCACGCCCGGGTCCGTGGACCGCGGCCGTACGGATGCTACAGTAAACCCTACCTTCGCCGTTTTTCGCGCCGTTTTCGCTCCCGTTTCGCGATTTCTTCTCCGTTTTCGCTCCCATGGGATCCCGGCGACGACCCCGCGAACATGGTAACGACGGCGGCGGCCTCCCGTCTAACAACGGCGGCGGCGGCCTCCCGTTAACCCACTATGTTCCGCCGGAGTCGCCCGAAAATTCCCGAAAAATTCCCGGAAAATTCCCGGAAAATTCCCGGCAATTCTAACGGCTAACCGTCGATCGACGAACACCCAAAACGTCGATCGGAAGTTCGATAACAAGAAACCCGTTAAAAATCATCAACTAAAATCGATAAAAATCCTCGATCACACCCGATCAAGAACGAGGATAAAGTATGGATCAAAACCCGACGAAAATCCGCGAACGATGTTCCGGTTAAAATAATCTAACAAGAACACGGAAAACCCCCGATTAATTTAACAAACGAACCGATGAGGACTAACCTTAAATTTATCGGAATAAAAGATCCGATCTTGTTTCTCGCGGCGTCGGAGATCCGGATCCGCTCCCCGTAGACGATGGCGTCTCGTTCTCCGATCTCCGGCACGTGAATCGGGGCGATCGGGTTCCTCCGCTTCCTCCTTCTTTCCTCTTTTCTCCTCCGGTTAGGGGTTCCGCCTCTTTTCTTTTCTCTCCTCACCGGTTGGGGTTTTCGGTACGCACGAAAGAGGCGATTTGAGAGGCGGTATTTCTCAATTAGGGTTTCGTTGGTAACGGGGGAATAAAAATCTGTTGTTATCAATTTATCCAATTTGTAAGTACGCACCGTCAAAATCCCTTTCGGGTATTTTGACTCCGATTAATTAATTCATTAATTAATTAATCCCTACCGATAACCCGATTACTTAATTTCTTTATTTACGTACGTAGGAAAACCCGAAATTCCCCGTTTCTATTTCTCAAGTAAATATCCGACTGACGGGATATTTCTTACCTTAAAATCCTGACCACCGATTATTTAATTACCTTTATTAAATATCCGGATTTTATCTCTTATCCAATCCACGAGATAAAATCCCACTAATTTAAATATCCGGATTTTATCTCTTATCCAATCCGCGAGATAAAATCCCACAATTTAAATATCCTGATTTTATCTCTTATCCAATCCACGAGATAAAATCCCACAATTTAAATCCCTAAATTAATTCGTACGTAGGAGGATTTAAATTCCGTCACCGGATAATTAATTAATTAATTAATTATCCCTACGAGATAACCCACCTTATCTCTAACGGGTGCAAGATATTTTGCACGGTTTCCGATGCGTGACTAATTACCGCATCGCTAAGGATCCCGTTCCGGGAGATCCCGATATCGGATTTCGAATCCGATCGCACCGTCGGTCATCGTTTTTCGCGCTCTATCGCAGAAAAATACACACACCTCGTCCCGGCCGACTTTTGAAAATTAAATAAATTTTATTTCGCTTAAGGCCTAAGCGATTACATGTGAGTTCAAAAATACCCCAAGGGTCGGGTCACTACACCACTCACACTTTATAAAAAGTTTCGTCCCGAAACTTAAACTCAAACCTCACTAAACAACTCGGGAAAACATTCCCTCATCTTTGATTCCAGTTCCCACGTCGCCTCGCGCTCTTCGTGGTTGCTCCACTGGACTTTCACATAGGGGATCGTTCGGTTGCGCAACTTCTTGTCCTCTCTTGCCAAAATCCGCACCGGCGTCTCCTCGACGCTCAAGTCCTCTCGCAACTCGATGGTGGAGGCATCCAAGGCATGAGAGGGGTCTGCCAGGTACTTCCGGAGCATTGAAACATGGAACACGTTGTGGACTCGTTCGAGGTTCGGGGGCAGGGCCAACCGGTACGCCACCGGTCCTACGCGCTCCAGGATTTCGAACGGTCCCACGTACCTTGGGCTTAACTTTCCCTTTATGCCGAAACGTCGGTTTCCCTTGGAGGGTGAAACCCGGAGCAGCACGTGCTCGCCCACCATGAACTCTAAGTCTCGGCGTCTGTTATCTGCATAGCTTTTCTGTCTGCTTTGGGCGGTCAGCAGCCTTTGTTTAATCAATCGCACCTTTGCTTCGGTCTCCTCCACCAAATCTGGGCCCAGAAACTTTCGCTCACCTAAGTCGTCCCAGCATATTGGAGACCGACAGCGGCGCCCGTACAGGGCCTCGTACGGCGCCATCTGAATACTGGCCTGGTAACTGTTATTGTAGGCAAATTCCACCAGGGGCAAACACCGTGCCCACCCTTCGCCCAAGTCCAGAACGCATGCTCGAAGCATGTCCTCCACGATCTGTATCACCCGCTCTGATTGCCCATCGGTTTGCGGATGAAAAGCTGTGCTGAAGTGCAACTTGGTCCCCATCGCTTGTTGCAGGCTTCGCCAAAAGTTCGACACAAAACGTGTGTCTCTGTCCGACGTGATGGATGTCGGTACACCGTGCAACCTTACTATCTCATCGATGTACGTTTGCGCCAGTCGTTCCCGGGTCCACGTCGTGTGTATGGGCAAAAAGTGGGCCGATTTCGTCAAACGGTCCACGATCACCCATATCGCATCGTGTCCCTGTGGCGATCTCGGGAATCCGGTCACAAAATCCATGGTAATCATGTCCCATTTCCACTCGGGCACCGGTAAAGGTTGCAATTTTCCCGCCGGCCGTTGATGTTCGGCCTTCACCCGTTGGCACACCAGGCAGTGTGCCACAAATCGGGTCACGTCTCCCTTCATTTTGGGCCACCAGAAGGTTTGCTTGACGTCCTTGTACATCTTCGTTCCCCCGGGATGCGCCGCATACGGGGCAGTATGCGCCTCCCGCAGGATCTCCTCCTTGAGTTCCGGTAGATCCGGCACGCAGATTCGTCCCCGAAATCGTATCGTGCCGTCGGAGTCCACTGTGAAATCACCTTCCTGGTCGGCGGTTATTCTACTTCGCACCAGCTGGAGTTGATCATCAGTCGATTGGCCTTCGAGAATCCTGTCCAGCAGAGTAGGTCTGACCACCAGTGTCAGAAGTTGTGCGACTGTCCCTGCCGGTACTACCTCTAGTCTCAATCGCGAAAATTCCGCAATCAGACTATCCTGCTGTGTAATGGCGCTTACATCCGCCTCCGCGGCCTGTCCTTTGCGACTCAGGGCGTCGGCCACCACGTTGGCCTTTCCCGGGTGATAGTGGATCGTTAGATCGTAATCCTTTAATAGCTCAAGCCACCGCCTTTGTCGCAGATTTAGCTCCCTTTGGGTGAAAAGGTACTTGAGGCTCTTATGATCTGAGTACACATTGCAGTGTGCCCCATACAGGTAGTGTCTCCAAAGCTTGAGGACAAACACCACCGCTGCGAGTTCCAAATCGTGCACGGGGTAATTCCGCTCGTACTCCTTGAGCTGCCTTGACGCATAGGCTATAACCTTTCCCCGTTGCATGAGTACTCCACCCAATCCATTTCGCGACGCGTCGCAATATACTTCGTAATCCTCCCCAGGCTCTGGCAGGGCGAGAATCGGGGCTCGCGTCAACCTATCCTTGAGCTCCTCGAAGCTTCTCTGACACTTGTCCGTCCAGATGAACTTTTCCCCCTTTCTTGTCAAACGGGTTAAGGGGGTGGCTATCTTGGAGAAGCCCTCCACGAAGCGCCGGTAATACCCGGCTAATCCCAGGAAGCTTCGAATTTCCGTCACCGTGGTCGGTCGGGGCCAGTCCGTCACCGAATCTATCTTCTTCGGATCCACCGCGACTCCAGCCGCCGAGATTACGTGCCCCAAGAAACCGACCTCTCGGAGCCAAAACTCACACTTTTTGAGTTTGGCGTAGAGTTTCTGTTCCCGTAGGGTCTGGAGGACTGTGCGCAGGTGTTCTTCATGTTCCTCGTCTGTACGGGAGTAGATGAGGATATCGTCGATGAAGACCACCACGAACAAGTCCAGGAAGGGTTTGAATACCCTGTTCATCATATCCATAAACACCGCCGGGGCATTTGTGAGCCCGAACGGCATTACCGTAAACTCGTAATGGCCATAGCGAGTACGGAAAGCCGTTTTGGGGATGTCCTCCCCCTTGACCCGGACCTGATGATAGCCCGACTGCAGGTCAATCTTTGAGAACACCGTCGCCCCCCGTAACTGGTCGAAGAGGTCGTCGATCCTTGGCAGGGGGTACTTATTCTTGATCGTGACCTTATTTATCTCCCGGTAGTCGATGCACAACCGGAGACTTCCGTCCTTCTTCCTCACAAACAGGACGGGCGCGCCCCAAGGTGACGCGCTTGGTCTGATGAAACCTTTGTCCAGAAGGTCCTCCAACTGTGCCTTGAGTTCCTTCAGCTCCGCGAAGGCCATCCTGTACGGTGCCTTGGTGATGGGCTTGGTGCCGGGGAGCAGTTCAATTGGGAAGTCAACCTCTCGTTCCGGCGGCATTCCGGGAAGCTCCGCCGGAAATACATCCGGGAATTCCCTTACCACGGGAATTTCTGTGGCGAGGGGACGGGTCGGGTGGCTAGATCTACCGAGGCTAGATAGGCCACGCACCCGCCCTCTATCAGTTTCCTAGCCCGTGACGCGGAGATGACGGCTAGAAAGGACGTGCTTTTGCACGCCAAGTACACGTTTTCTGGGAATCCCGGCTTCTGTAGTTGCACCTGTCGCTTCTCGCAGTCGATGACCGCCTGATACTCGGTGAGCCAGTCCATGCCCAAGACCACGTCGTATTCTTTTAACGGTATGACCACCAGATCCCAGGGGCACGACAACCTTCCCAGCCTTATTGGACACGAGGTTACCAGGCCAGTTGCCGCGATGGGCCCCCCAGGGGTCTGGACGGTCATTAAGACATCCAGAGGACTACTTTCTAACTGATGGGTTTGCGCAAAGGTACGGGAAATAAAGGAGCGAGTCGCCCCGGTGTCAAACAGAGTTCGAGCTCGAAAATTAGAGACGGAAGTAATACCTGCGACCACCTCCTCTGGCAGTACCGCTCCATGCTGACCCATGGAGTAGAGTCTCCCTCCTGGTTGCGGTCGCGATTCTCCTTCTGTTCTTGGTGCCGATGGGCGCGGGGGCATTCCCGTTGGCGCCTTGCCCCTCCCGGTGGCTGCGCCGTTGGAGTGGAAGCTGCGGAAGATGCCGCTCCAGGGTTCAGGGGACAGTTGAATCGGAAATGTCCCTGTTTGCCGCAGCGGTAGCAGTGATCTTGCTTCTTAGGGCATTCAGTCACCGGATGCGACGCTCCGCAAATAATACACGGCTTGTTTGCTGGTCGAGGTCTCCCGGCCGGCGCACTCTTGTTTCCCTGTTGCGTCTTGGGGTATTTTGGGGGCCGGCTCCCGCCAGGAGGGCCCCCTCCCGGGTAGGTCTGCGTTCGTTTCTTTTCCCGGTTGTTTTCCGATCCCTCCCGTCGAGCTCGGGTCATGGCGAACCCCCGCTCCACGATGGTGGCCCTGTCCACCACCTCTCGGAACGTGCGCAGGTCCGCCGCCTGAACCATCTCGAAGATGTCGCTCCGCAGCCCATCCACAAAGAGACGGGCCTTGTGAGGTTCATCCCGTACAGCAAACGGGACGCAATTGACCAACCTCACAAACTCCCTTTGATACTCCACGACTGAGCGGTTCCTTGCCTGATGTTCTTCAAATCGTCTTCCAGCTGCCGCTTGACGCTTTCAGAGAAGAACGCACCAAAGAGTTCCTCCCTAAAGACCGACCATGTCGGTAGCGGGTCGTTGGTGGACGGATCCGGACGTACCGTCTTCCACCAGATGCGTGCATTCCCTTCCAGAAAGTGGACAGCTAGTGGAACCCGCTCTTGTTCCTCTATTAGCAAATCCTCGAAAAGCTTTTCCATGGTATCCACCCACTTCTCGACGACCCACGGGTCGGTCGTTTCTCCCTCGAAGGTGGGTGGGTCATGCTTCTTGAACTCAGTCAAATTCGTCCTGATCCTTTCCCGCGTCGCTCGCTGCTCCGCGGCTCCTCCTGCGGTGGCGGATCCCCAAGAGTAGGGGTCGTCCCTGCCTCCCCCGTTGCCACCCCCAACACGGGCCCTGAAGTCGTTGGGGTGGGTACTTCCCTTGGGGCTGGGGGCTGCTCCGTCGTCGTACCACCCGCCCCTTGGGGCTCCGTAGTGGGTGCTGTGGTCTCGGGCGGAGGGGTCGGTTGGCGCTCGGTGGTTGCGGTAGCCTGTCGCTGCGTCAGCTGACGAACCTGCTCCGTCAGCGTCGCTAACTGCCCGGCCATTTCCCGCAGTTGTTGCCGGAGAGCCTGGTTTTCCGCGGCGGCCGTGGCCGCTCCATCCGCGTCTGCGTTTTCGGTAGACGACCTAGTCCGAGCCATTGCTTGCTGTCACCAAAGAAACCATGTCAACCCTATGGTTACAACCCTAGCACACTGTCTCACGGTTTCACCTATGTTACGTTCCCGTTTCCCCGTACTCTCACGTACTACACCTACACCTTGGTTATCTCATTTCCCATTTGCTTGTGGCACCTAGCACTGTGGATGTAAATCTCGTCTACTATGGTTGTGGTTGTATTCTCTCTGATACCATTTAATCTGTCACGCCCCCGGGGGTTTTTGAGTCATTTGAAGCGGAAAAACGTGTCTATTTTTTTTTTTTTTTTTAATAAGGTAGCATAAACTTCAACCCCGGTGCGTGCCAGACCGCCACATACACAAATTCACTCTGTCCACGGACAGAGTCTCCTTTGTATATGCACGGCGTCTCATTTACAATATATCATTCAGTCACAAATATCATACATCAATCACCAACCAACAACCATACAGTAGACATACACCATATTCAGAGTTTAATCATTTAACTAAAGCATGTCAGTTAAGCGGCGTCAATGTTTGGAAAGGATAAAACCCAGAGTTGTAAAACCCGTGCCCACACGGCACTTCCTTTTGAGAAAACATTTTCGCAAACCTTTATCTTATCATGAAAACATGCCGCGAATGAAAACACTACCAAAAGTAATAATGCATAAAGATACACCTCATCCATAGTGCTAACTAATACAAGACCATAGCTAAAGTAATCCACGACTAAAGTAGTCCACAAGCAAATCGACTAATTAAAGCGTAGAGGAAAAATGAGGTATAATAGAGATAACCAAACGCCCGACTACGGTCCTCACACTACACCAATACTGGCTTTTAGCGGCACTTTAAACTGCCGGGAAATAACAAAAAAGTGCCGGTAATTATTTTTCCCGGCACTTTTTTGTGGCAGTCAAAAGTGCCGGCTAAAACTCCGTCGGCAATTCTTTTACCGGCACTTATACCAAACCGCCAGCATATAAGGTTTTGGCGGCACTTACAAGTGCCAGCATAGAAGGTAAAGCCGGCACATGCAAGTGCCAGCAAAAACTCTCTATTCCGGCACTTATACCAAACCGCCAGCATATAAGGTTTTGGCGGCACTTACAAGTGCCAGCATAGAAGGTAAAGCCAGCACTTGCAAGTGCCAGCAAAAACTCTCTATTCCGGCACTTATACCAAACCGCCAGCATAGAAGGTTTTGGCGGCACTTACAAGTGCCAGCATAGAAGGTAAAGCCGGCACTTGCAAGTGCCAGCAAAAACTCTCTATTCCGGCACTTATACCAAACCGCCAGCATAGAAGGTTTTGGCGGCATTTACAAGTGCCAGCAAAACCGCCAGCATAGAAGGTAAAGCCGGCACTTGCAAGTGCCAGCAAAAACTCTCTATTCCGGCACTCCAAACCGCCAGCATATCTCATTTTAGTGGCATTTACAAGTGCCAGGAAAACAATCTGTTCCGGCACTTCAAACCGCCAGCATATCCTTTTTAGTGGCACTCATAAGTGCCAGGAAAACGATCTGTATCGGCACTCCAAACCGCCAGCATACCTAATTAAACAATCATTTCCCGGCACTCAAAAACGCCAGCCTATATATTAGTTTTAATGGCACTCATAGGTGCCAAAATAATTTTAAAATTATAAATAATAGTTTAATTAGGTAAAATAATTATTTCATAGCAACACAAAGATTTTGAAAAGATATATAAAAACACACAAATGATTACAATTAAGCACAATAAATTTTAGTCATAGGCAAAATACCATCAATTTATAAAATTTCAAGAATATATATATCATCTAATCAACATCCATAATAGACAAAAAATACCATCAATTTATAAAATTTCAAGTATATATCATGTAATCAACATTCAATAGACAAAAAATACCATCAATTTAATTAATTGCAACAACAAAATTGTATCGGCATATATACTTCAAATATATATTTGAGTCCTATACAAAATGAAGGAAAGGAAGAGATCAACATTGCAATTAGTCACCAGATTACTTCTCCTTAACTTAAACAAACCTGCATTAGAAAAAAAAAATTATATTAATCGACTGTGAAACAACAAAAAGATTTAATTAGCATACTATTTTCAATCTATATGAGAAGAAAAAATTCTAATAAATGAACCTAATCATTTAATTAGCATACTATTTCTGTGATCGGCACTCATCGGCTCGGCACACATTGTGCCATACCGTGCCGGCAAGTTTTCGGCACGATCTTGTGCCACGTCACTTAAATCCTTGATATGAGGTGATGGGAAAAGAAGCAAACAATGTTTGTAGGAAAAGAATTGCATCAAAATCTAGCTCATTTCTATGTCATTGTAACTTCCATATTCCAACAGTTCATGTCGCTGCTGGAACTAGTCTAATAGTCAGCTCTGACAAGTAATTTCTTGCTTGCGAAGGTGACATGCAATTAATTTTGGCAATCAGAAAAGGAAGATCTTCTGATATTACAGGTGCCGACTTCATTTGGAACAGATATCTCAAAGGAAAAAGGAAAGGATTCAAAAACAGGGCAAAAAAGAAGCAAAAAACGATGTCTGCTATATAATGTATGTGTTGGTAAGCAGTAAAAGAAATGGAAAATGCCATAGAGCTCAAAATCTCGCATTAAATGTCTTTATAACCCACACCTCTTTCAATGAATTAATATAACTCCATTTCACACTGTCTTCACCTTCACAGGGTGACAAAACATCTCCAGGATGTCCTCCTCTAAAATGAACCTGTGAGTATTTCAAATGGATCAGTTGCATTACAGGAAAATAAATCAGACAAAGAAGAAGCTAAACAAATCTAGGTAATATAGAAAAAGAGACAATACTCAAGAATTTTAAACTTTTCCTCTAGTTGTTGGAGAAATATAGGGCATTTGACTCCTAAAATCTAAATTACAAATTAACTAACTAAAACACAATGTATGTTATTAGTTTACATTTATTTAATCCATGAAATCAAATTACACATATAGCAAGTTAAAAACTGTCAGGAAAATCTTATAAATATTCCATTTGTTTAGTTTCTTAATTTTCATATATATCTTAATAGATGTCTACATGCAGCAATACTTTTTATAGAGTTCAAAAGTTCATTTGATAAACAAATATAGGGGAATTGTGTTCTCCAGGTCTTCTTCTATAGATTTTTCTTTTTATCAAGATGTTTTAGCGTGCAAAATTAAAGCATCTGAACTCTCCTAAACCAGCCAAAACCAAATAGAAATTGATCTTCGAATTTTTATAAAGACAAATATACAAAAACCTGTATTCTCAACCATTTCACAATGGAAAACCTTTTACTACGTATGCAAAAAGTGCCTATTTTGCACCAAAAAAGAACAATAACTCAGCTAGAGTGTTGACAGAAAACACAAAATTACAGTTTGCGAAGGTTCAAAACAAGAAGATAGAATCAACTTGAGCAGCAGCTTAATTGCAGGAAAAAGGAGGTTATTTTTATTAGTGGTTTTGCTTTTGCTTAATTGCAGGAAAGCTGACTTCAGACATTTCAGTTTTCATTTTGCCCACTTCACCCTCATCTTCCTGACATGTTAAAACCAATATATTATAGCCTGAAAGGCTATTCATGACCTTGTCTCCTTCGCCAATGTTCTGTCAGGTGATATTTATCACTCGATTTATAGGCCAAAGGTGTAAACGTTAAGCTTTGAGGAGTATAATATTTACAGGGATTTCCTGCATTTTAGCCTACACATTATATTCTAAGCTAACATCTCGATCCCATATAGCTTAGCTCAGTTCTTTGCTCCCTCTTGCCTAGAATTCAGCAAGTCCGCAATACCACTTTCATGTGATTAAGTACATTACTGGGAAAAACCGGATTGATACCAAAGTAGAATGAATATCAAATATACCAGCAGTAAAGGGTATAACAACTGTACGTTGAGGATGCGAGCTACTTCATGCTATCAACAGAATTTCCACCCAACCATTAGAAAATGTATGATCATCTTAATGGTATAGCTAAAAATCAAAGTTCTCTTACCAGCTAAAGCATGTACTTTGTCAGCTCCTAAAATTCAGTATATCTTCATGAAACTACACATTGAGGTACAAAAAAAAGGAAAAAAAAAAAAAAGAATTGTAAGACTTCCATACCCACCTAAAATAATGAATTGACATATAGGAGCACATAATACATGTAGGTTTCCCCACCTAAAAGCCTAACTTGATAAGTATAATAAGAAAGTTAACCCTATTGAGGGAAAGAGCACAGTTTGAGGAGGGAAAGAAACCTCTACCGGAAATGTCTGGGGGAACCAATCTTATCATCAATGCCAACCTTTCCTGTCCTAAGAAGCTTATGAACATTCTCCAACCATTCTCATGATCGGCGATGCCAAGTTTTGGCGCCCAATGTGGTAGCTTTCTTATCTTCTGGCCCAGCTTTGTGCTGCTGCTCAAGCAGCAGCACATGCTGCTGCTTGAGCAGCATTGAGCTGCTGCTCAAGCAGCAGCTTGTGCTGCTGCTTGAGCAGCAGCACAATGCTGCTGCTCAAGCAGCAGCACAAGCTGCTGCTTGAGCAGCAGCTCAATGCTGCTGCTCAAGCAGCAGCAATGCTGCTGCTTGAGCAGCAGCATTGAGCTGCTGCTCAAGCAGCAGCTTGTGCTGCTGCTTGAGCAGCAGCATTGTGCTGCTGCTCAAGCAGCAGCACAATGCTGCTGCTTGAGCAGCATTGAGCTGCTGCTCAAGCAGCAGCTTGTGCTGCTGCTTGAGCAGCAGCACAACTGCTGCTTGAGCAGCAGTCAAGCAGCAGCATTGTGCTGCTGCTCAAGCAGCAGCACATGCTGCTGCTGCTGCTGCTTGAGCAGCAGCTTTGTGCAGCTGCTCAAGCAGCAGCACAATGCTGCTGCTTGAGCAGCAGTGTGCTGCTGCTCAAGCAGCAGCACAAGCTGCTGCTTGAGCAGCAGCTTTGTGCTGCTGCTCAAGCAGCAGCACATGCTGCTGCTTGAGCAGCATTGAGCTATTTTGCAAATTCGGCGTATTTCGCCGCATTTTGATGCTCAAGAATTTTGCAATTTTGAAATTCACCGCATTTCGCTGCTCAAGAGCTTTGCAATTTTGAAATATGGCCTCGAAAAAGCTTGCCGATAACAAAAATCAGAATTTCTGAAATTCGCTAAATTCTTGAACTTCAACTCACTTTTCGACCCGATGCACTTCAAATCGGTCTGAAACGCACCGAACTCGACTGTAATCATATTTAAAATATGTTATAGGTCATTTCGTCGCATTTCGCCATTTTGCAAATTCGGCGAACGGGGACTTAAGCTTTGCAATTTAAAGCTTCAAAAACTCTCAATTCCAACTCACTTTTCGACTCGACGGCTTTGACATCGATTCGAAATGCTTCTAACTAACTTGTAATTACATTATGTCAAATTTATATTAGAACACTATGTCAAATTAGAACACTATGCCTAAGCCTATAGTTGAGGAACACTATGTCAAATTTATTATAGCAGCAAAGAATTAAAAAAACAAATTTTCTTAACTTAACAAAATATACTAAATGTTTAAGAATGGTGAAGAGTGGAGAAATTACCTAGTTTCCCCAAAATCTCTCTCCCTAGCTTAACGTTCTCACTGTTTTAACCTTCTAACTGGCTTAACCTACATTAGAGAAAACAAATGTATTGAGATCAATAATTTTCAATATTTACCAAACTAATACATGTCATTGTTTATGTATATATGTATTATACTTACAAGATAGGATGGCCAAGCAATAAATTGTCTTGCAGCATCACGTATCATCTTCATACCATGATAGCTCCGAATCAGACTCTCTGTAGGAATCATTACTACCTCAACATAGATCTCCCAATATTGATCACCTAATTTTTCGCCTCCTACAATAGTAGAAGGATCCTTACTAAATAAAAGTCCTCGTGCTACAGGGCGATGAGGTTGTCCAAGGGACATCAAGAACACTTCTTTTTCATCCCGTCTAGGATTATCCTATATAGAGGCACATATATTTTACTATTGGATAACTTTTAAAAATTAATATTAATC
This sequence comes from Tillandsia fasciculata, assembly GCA_029168755.2. NCBI lineage: Eukaryota > Viridiplantae > Streptophyta > Magnoliopsida > Poales > Bromeliaceae > Tillandsia > Tillandsia fasciculata. The sequence goes on along the minus strand of CM054933.1, from coordinate 18,665,817 downwards.
AAAATAGATGTTACCTCGGTTTCATGTTCATATCGCACCCTCCTTTTCTTCGTTTGGTGCACCTATATATAAATAAATATATATATATTAGAGAATGACTAATGATTTTGTAATAAATGACATAACATGTAATTTCACAATCTACACAAGATATTTACTTGATAAGACGGAATTTGGTGATTGGATGATGATGATCGCACTTCTTCAAATGTATCATTAGGAATATTTGTATCAGCAACATTCTACATAAGAAATAACACTATGTAATTAAAACAAAAATTTCAACAAGATATTATTTAGAAAATTCTTTTATAAATACTTAATTAGTAAAGTAAACCTGTCGACCATCCAATGGATTAGTAGGTGAAGGTGCATGGGTAGACTTATTTTGCAAAATAGATGCCATCATTGCTTTCATTTCAGCCAACTCAGTCTCCATAACTATCATCCTTTCCTTCATTTCTTTTGTTTCCTCCTCTGCTTTCTTTCTAGCCTCAGTTGCCATTCTTATACATGCTGCAGGTGAAGGTGCATCGGTCCAAATATGAGTAGGAGCAGGGCCCAAACCGAGGCCACGCACGCGACCATGTTTTTCTTTTCCAAACACATCTGAGAATAAATCATCTACTTCTTTGGAACCTTTTTTTGCAAGATCTGGTTGATTCTTGGTCTTCACATCAATCTCTCTCTATAACAAGTCATGCATATCACAATGAGTAGGTAGAAATGCAAATAATTTTAAATTTCCTCATCTTGTGGATCATGAGAGGAAACTGAACTTAAATGTACTTACAACAAAGCTAAAATTTTTAGAAAAAAGCCATTAATCTACTTACAATAAAGCTAAAATCTTTACAAATAAAAACTTAAAAAAATATTAATCTACTTACAATAAAATTAGCACATTCTTCATTCATCGGAGCTCCATTTTTGTGAACATGAGTAATCTTAAATAGTTCCGCCCTAGTTGGTACTACTCCAGTTTCCTTTCGCTGTTAACAATAAAAATGATTATAATTCAGTGAATTCGTGTTATAGCATATATATGAATTTAGAAGAGAATAAGTGAATAAAGTGATTTACCTTTTCTTCACGAATACGAGCAAAACTTCTAGAGCCAGCAGTGTGAGTAGTAATTTGCTTAGAGCGATTACTCTTGTTTCTTAAACTACGCGTCTGTATACAACATCAACTTGGTTAAAAGAAACATCTATATAGCTACACTAGAAAACATTCACTTGGTTAAAAGAAAAAATGAAGAGTGAAATTGATAAAGAATGAAAAATTGTTTAAAGCACCTGTCCTTCTTCAGTATCCCAAAATTCAATCAATTGTCTCCATTGCTCCGGGAGGACTCTAGAATCGCGATCAACAATACGTTCTTCATAAGTATTGTGAGCATCATAGTGCTTTTTCTTAAGCTCACATTTGAAGTCCTTCCATTTTTTCCCAAGAGCTTTCATAACCCATAACCAGTTATCATCTCCAAGATTATACTTTAACTATAAGAAATTCACAAATTTATTTACTAATAGATGTTTATGTATTAAAAATATAAAGATAAATCAACTAATAAATTGATACCTTAATAATGTTCCACATTATCTTTTTATTATCCAAAGGCATGTGCCTCCAATCCTTATATGTTAATGGTGCATCTTTTCCACTTCTAGCAACAGTGCCTAAGAAGTTTGTGAATTGCGCAGCTTTATCACCAATAGGCTGATCAAATTCATTAAAAGTAAGTGCCAACAGATCACCATCATGCCTAGCCCATATTTTATGCATGCGAGTAGGACCTCTCCGATTACTGGACTTTTTAGAAGAATCTGTTTTCAAATAATCATAAGAGATAGCTAAGAAATAAATATTCAATAGTGATCAATTGATTTTCTAAGCTAAATTCCTAAAGTTTGATGAACATGCATATCTTAGGGATTAATGAGTACCCATATTTTCTTCAAGTTGGTCATCATCCGATATAAACTGCTTGTCATTATCAATACCCAAATCAAAAAAATTCTCCCGAAGGTCACCTCCAGATTGCCCCATCGAGTGATTACTTGATGGTGTATTTTTCTGACTAGGATCACGAAAGTCTTTTGTTGCAATTCGAGGACCAAGTATAGAACGTCCTGGCTGAAATCTTGTACGCGCCATAGTCAAATGCTAAGCCTCCTGCAAAGCAGTTAAAAAAAGATATATTATATCATCTTTTAGAATCAGTAAAATACTTATGTACTATTTAATAGAAGTATTAAAAAACTAAAAACATTAAGAAATAAGCACCTACACATGAATTTTCAATATCATTGAGTAATTTGTTATCTAAACAATAAAGAATAAAGTTGAGAAATTTAGAATTCAATAGAATAAACAAAGTCCTAATTGCTATGAATGTATAAACAAGCACTCTATTTATCATGAAATATGAATAATGAGACATTATTCAATTATATATAAAGCAAATTAACAAGCAATCAATATATACTTTTTTGTTAAATCAAAAATTGCTTATTAAAGTAAGAATCATTGAAATTGAATTCAATTTACAAGAGATTGAAGTCAAAGGATTGAATCAACCTTATAACTGAAAATCAATCACCAGCTCCATCAGGCTCTAAGTCTTCACTTTGTATGGCATCTGTTGGCCGAGTAATATCTAAAGGTGTATTAATAGTTGTTCCAGGTATATCTGTCCTCGCCCAATTACCAGTGTCAATATCATCACTAGTGGTGTTGTCTCCATTTAAATTACTCTCTAAACCATTTGGGTAGTACATCTCCATATCATCTCCACACTCTTCCTCTTTTGCAGACATGTCAAACAAGTCTCTAGGTTTTGTACCAACTACAACATGCCAATCTTCCTCTAAGGGGTCTTGTACATAAAACACCTGTTCAACTTGTGATGCTAGTACAAATGGTTCATTTGCTATATTCTCATTATTATATAATAATCGATTGAAGTTAACGAGTGTAAATCCAAATTTGTCCTTCTTAATTCCTCTGCCTTCAGAACGCACATCTACCCAATCACATTTAAACAACACAACTTTTGCCTTTTCATTATAATATAGTTCAATGATCTCTTTAAGAACTCCATAGTAAGCAACATCTCCTTTGATAGGATTTTGATCCTTTGCACTAGAAAAACTTGAGGTGCTTGCAACGACAACAACACCACTATTTTGTGTTCTTCGTCTCTCCTCAACATCTTTCGTATGAAATCTATATCCATTAACAATATATCCTTTATATCTTCTTACTGTCATTAGAGGACCTGCTGCCAACCATCGAATTTCCTCTAGTGGCTCCACATTCTCTTCTCTTGTCAAATTATGAACCTATTAAACAAAGACAAGCTAATTAATGTCTTAATTTTATCTATACATTAGTTAAGCAATTAAGTTCAAAGTGAAGTATACTTACATGTGATCTAAACCATTCATGAAAAGTTTCATTATGAATACGCTCGACATCACGCCTTCGCGCTCGATGATTATGTGCCTTGATTTCTTGAATATGTTTTCTGTAAATAAATAAGCCTAACTAAATACACTATTAAATTTAAAAACTACAACATTTTGACTTATAATTAATATTCAAGTTTAAGAACTTACTCAAGATAAGAGCTTATAGAATCGAAATTAAATAGCACATATCGATGAGCTTGTACCCATGTTGTATAATCCAAAGTTATAGTTTCGCCATTATCTAGTGCACGACCAATATGAGAAAATAAGGTTTTCTTATTCAAGTCAGTAGCATTAGGATCATCATTTCTCACGGGACGGTTGAACCGAGTTTCAACACCATGTAAATAGCGAGAGCAAAATGTTAGGCTCTCCTCAATTAAATAGCCTTCCGCAATCGAGCCTTCTGGATGTCTTCTATTTCGTACATATGACTTCAATCTCAAAAGAAACCTAAATATATAAAAATAAGAGTCAAAATAGAATAAATGACAACAAAAAATGAGTAATTTATTAAATTACAAGTCAAATCTTAATATCATAATATACCTCTCAATTGGATACATCCAACGGTATTGCACTGGACCAGCAAGTTTGGCCTCACTAGCAAGGTGAATTGGCAAATGGACCATGATGTCGAAAAAGGATGGAGGAAATATTCTCTCAAGATGGCATATTGTCAATGCTATTCGATCTTCTAATTCTTGTATATCCTTCACCTTAATAGATTTACAGCACAATTCCCTAAAAAAGCTACTTAGCTCTATCAAGGCCAAGCTAACATTTTCTGGCAAGATCCTTCTAACAGCTAATGGGAGCAAATGCTGCATCAACACATGACTATCATGACTCTTGAGCCCCAAAATTTTTAGCTCCTTAATATGTACACGATTTGAGATATTTGATGCATACCCATCAGGAAATTTAACTCCCTTTAATAATTTACAAAAAATTTCCTTTTCCTTTCTACTCATGGAGAAGCATGACGGGGGTAGATATGTTTTGGTTCCATTTGATACTGGATGAAGATCTTGTCTTATTCCCATTTCTTGAAGGTCAAGACGAGACTTGAATGTATCTTTTGATTTTCCTTCTGAATTTAGTAATGTATAAACTACATTATCAGTACAATTCTTTTCAATATGCATAACATCAAAGTTATGACGTACTAGAAGAGTTTCCCAATACGGCAATTCAAAAAAAATGCTCCGCTTCTTCCAATTATGTGAAGGTTGAATATCTTCAGCTCGCTTACGTTTTCCACTTCTTATATTACAATTATGCTTTCCCAATATAACGTTAACATCTTTGACTTGCTCTAAAACATCACAACCAGAAAGTGGAGTTGGTGCAGCTCTATGTTCCTGCTTACCATTGAAAGATGTGACATCACGTCGAAATTTATGTTCATTATCCAGGAATCTACGATGTCCCATGTAACAGAATTTTCTTCCATGCTTTAAATATTCAGAGCAAGTTTCACTATTACAATAAGGACAAGCAAGTCGCCCTTTTGTGCTCCATCCCGAAAGACAAGCATAGCCTGGAAAATCACTAATGGTCCACAAAATTGCGGCACGCATTTGAAATGTTTGTTTGCAAGATACATCGTATGTTTTGATGCCTTCATCCCATAACTCCTTTAATTCATCTATCAATGGCTGCATGTAAACATCAATATCATTCCCAGGGGCAGATGGACCAGGAATAAGTAATGAGAGTATAAAGTATGGTTGCTTCATGCACATCCAAGGGGGCAAATTATAAGGAATTAAAACAACAGGCCATGTGCTATGAGCAATACTCATTGTGCTAAATGGATTAAAGCCATCACTTGCCAGCCCTAGCCTAACATTCCGCGGGTCCGATGAAAACAATTGATGCTTGTAGTCAAAATCTTTCCATGCAGGAGAGTCAGCAGGATGTCTAAGTACTCCATCTTTTGTACGCCCGTCGTTATGCCATCTCATATCTGCTGCTGTTTTTGAAGACATAAATAACCTTTGTAGTCTTGGTTTTAGTGGAAAGTACCTCAATACTTTTGCAGAAACCTTTTGTTCATGATTCTTTCTTGATTTTTTATTTTTTACTTTACTTTCAACAGTTTTCCACCTTGAGACACCACAAACATGGCATAAAGATGCATTAGCAAATTCCTTCCGATATAGCATACAATTATTTGGGCATGCATCAATTTTCTCGTAGCCTAGACCCAAATCTTTAATGATTTTGTCAGTCTCATAAAAGGTACTTGGCAAAGTTTCACCGGCTGGTAATACTTCTTTCAACAATTTTAAGAGCATTTCAAAGCTTTTATTGCTCCATCCCCCTAAGCATTTTATTTGTAATAGTCTCACAATAAATGAGAGTTTTGAGAACTTCTTACAACCTGGATATATTTCTTGATTAGCATCTTTCACTAATTTATAAAATTTTTTAGTCTCTTCATCTGGCTCCGCTGTCAAATCTTCAATATCTAAATCTCCCACATCTAAATCTAACTCTGGATTAAAAAATGCATCGTGTAAAAGATCGTTCATTTCATCACTGATTTGTTCATTCTGAATGTTGACATTCTCATTAGGTTTTGTTTGGATAGTATCTTCTCCATGAAATATCCATCTTGTATAACCTTGCATAAATCCATCACATAAGAGATGTTCATAGACAACTTCCTCTTCTTTCCAAAAGCAATTAGTGCATTTTCTACATGGGCAAAGGATCATACTTTCTTTAGATGCATTGTCAAATGCAAATTTGAGGAATTGATTCAATCCTTGTTGGTAATCATCACTTGACCTAAATACATTAATTAAATGGTACAAATAAATATTACTTAATTTTATATACTAACATAACTTAATATTCATAACTTTAGAAATATTAATTAGAACATTACCTTGGCTTAAGAATCCATGTCTTATCCATATCCTAGACAAGTAATTTAGGTATTCTTGACAATAGAATTACCTGTATATGCATAAAAGTTAGTATTTTAAGTTCAGTTACATTGACGTCATTATTAAGAGCTAAAATATATAAATTTTTCATAAAACTTATGAATTCTAATAATTGACCAACTTCTTAAAAGTTTTCAACATTGTATTGTCACACGGCTTTTCCGCCACACATCACTATCATCTAATCGTTCTTAAAATGACTTCTTTGCCCTAACTTCTAGAGCATGATCTAATGCTAAAAGCAATCATTAAGCACCTAACCAAATACTAAAGTAAAAACTGTGTCCCTAATGAAAAGCTTAATGCAATAAGACAACAAAAACCGGTTATGACACTAAAACAGAATACATGATAGGTACCAGAAAGATCCAAAAAATTATCACAAGACTACAGTTCATAAAGAAAGAAACTTACCAAACACCCCAGCAACACTTGAAGCATTCCAATACAAACACTTCAATTTGGAGCATTAAGACTTAAGACTAGATTTAAGGCATAGAATTTGGAGCACCAAAATTTGGATCTAGTTCTTGAGGGATATGAATCTGGATCCCGATCTTGTCTCAATATATATATATATATATATATATATATATATATATATATATATATATATATATATATATATATATATATATATATATATATATTTGTATTGTGAAACTTCAATTTGATTTCCATGTTGGATCACAAGTTCTCTTATGTCAGAAAAAAAAAAAATTGACGCACTATGCTATATATGTCATAAAAACTGATGAAGAAAAAGAAATTGATGTCCCGCACGAACCTGGACAGAGTTTCGAGCTTCTAATGTTGGAGAAGGCGCTCGAATCTGGACAGAGCTCCGAGTGTCGTTGGAGAAGACGCTTGAACCAGGACAGAGCTCCGAGCGTCGTTGGAGAAGACGCTCGAACCTGGACAGAGCTCCGACCGTCGTTGGAGAAGACGCTCCACAAAGTTTCGATCTTCAGCCTGAGAGCATCGACGACACCGCGTGCGTGGAAATGCCAGTAGTCGCAAAGCTTCTGCCAGAAAAATAGGGTGCGCGGCAGCACTACTTCAAAATAAAAAATAAACAAAATCAAAAATCAAATAATAAATAATAAGAATTAAATAATAAAAAAAAGTTAATGGTTCCAATTTGCCCCAAATTTTGGGGTCTGTGACTGGAAATCTATTTTTTCTTTTTTCAATTTGAAATAGCTTTTCAATAGAAAGAGAAGATGAATATGTAAGATAATCAGATGGCATAGGCTCATTTTTGATTAAACAGGGATATACCCTATTTGAACAGTACATAGCAGGACCGGAGTAAAAAGAAAGAAAAGACCCACCACTACTCCAATTACAAGAGGTGAACCCACTCCCGAACCACAAAAAAGATCGATTCGCAAAAACAAAACGAGTGGTCACCCAATTACACAAGCAACAAAAGGGAAGAAGCACAGCTGTCGCCCCAAGCGAACTCCAGACCCCAGCCCCAAGCAAACTTAACAGAGATGCACAACCCGAACAAAAGATACGACACGACTGTAAGTTAATACAAAACCGAATATAAGAAGCGAAGATCAACGGCGTTGTAATCCCTTGTTCCCGGTTAAAAGCAACTCCAGCCAGATGTTAGATAATTCTTCGAACCATCTACCAATAGAAATCTAACCAAAAAATTTCTGCATTAACAGCCAACTTCCCTAGTCCCTGTCAAACTCCTGCCTAGTACTCGGCAATAATAAACTCAGATTAGATGAAGAAGTTAATGTTTGACATCAACTACACTCTCATTGCATTAGTGTCCTAATCGATTAGTCCCACAGATCATTGATCACATTTTCAACCACGTAAACTGGAATTCACAAACAATCTCATCCCACCATTCGTAGAATACCCAAAGGAGCAGCGAAAAGACTAAACGAAGACTTCAATTTCCATCAAAGAGAAACGAAGAACGACTAGAAAGAGCAAAAATTTCAACTTTCGCTGTGGCGCAAAGTTGCAAAGAGCTTTTGGACCCCAACAGAAGCTTCCACTTCGGCTTTTTTTTTTTTTTTTTTTTCTCTGCAGCGGAAGCAGATTTATGAAAATATGGGGGAATATGGAATATGGGGAATGAAAGAATCAGATTTATGAAAATAAATTCATTAATTATGTTTAGTGGGTGCTTGATGAGGACACCCCGCGCTGATGGTGGTGGAGGGGGGAAGCTAGAGGAAATTACCTTAATTATCTGCGGCAGGTGGTGGAGGCGCGCGGTACAGGTGGCCGCAGGGGAGGCTGTGGCGGCCGGGGGTGCGGACAGGGAGAGGCCGCTTGCGCGCGGGATGGATGGCCGCAGGGGAGGCGGTGGCCGAGGCGGCGGTGGCGCGCGGTAGAGGTGGCCGCAGGGAGACGGTGGCCGGGGGAGCTAGCGCGCGGACAGGGAGAAGCCTCGCGTGCGCGGTTGGGGAAGTAGCTAGGAATTTTTTTGGGATTTTTTTTTCTTTCTGAAGCGCGATAGCTATACCTAGCGGGAAAAAAATTTCCCCTGCGCGCTATCGCGACCGGGAATTAAAATTTTCCTTTGCTGGCGTTTGGTAGATACTAATTAGGTTTTAGTGGCATTTTTTTTAAATGCCATTAAAAAAATGCCAGTAAAAATTTTTTAGGTATTTTTAATATACTTTTTTTTTTAAATTAAATAAATAAATAAAATAAAATAAATATAATTTTTTTTTAACGGCATTTTTAAAAAACTGCCGGTAAAAATTTATTTTTGGTGGCTTTTTTCCTAAATGCCACCACAAAAGTGCCGGCAATAATAACTTTTGGTGTAGTGTCACGACGCAGTCCCACCGCCATCGCGGCTAACGCACCTAGTAATACCTGTCACGGAGTGGGTAACGTCAGTGACAAACAAAGTAGATGTCTAATAATATCAAGAAAGGAGAAACGAACCGAATACACCGAGTACACCGTAACCTTTCGTTAAACCCCTGTGCATATTTTAAACTGGGCACCAACCCCAGCTTTATTGTTAATTAAGCTGGGCACCAACCCCAGAGTACCTGTCGGGGAGACTAAAGTCCCCCCCTGCACAAACACCTTTTGATGCTTTTATCTCTTTGCGGTGCTGGTGAACCACCTTCAGCTGGCGCAAAGAGGTCCCCGCTCGCACCTATACCTTCGCGGGGCACACGGGTCAAAAAGACCACTCTTCCGGAAAAGTACACCGGTGCGGTGGCCAAACCGCTGGTGTACGTGCAGCATCCGAAAACCGGATTGCCAAGATTGGCGTGTAGTGAGCACCGCGACCGCAGCCGCTTAAGTTGTTAGAACAATTATCAACTAGTGAAAGGTTAACTGCCCATCTACTTTGTTAGGTAAATTAAAGAATATTTTAATGACAATAGATGCACTTACAGCACCGGTTGCACTCATCGCAACCGTACCCACCTTGTTGGAGAGCAATCGGAACACCTGTATCCTTCGCGCTCTCCCGCTGCACCCCTGGACCTAAAGAAAGTCCGCAAGGATAATAATAGTCACAAACGTGTACTAACATCCCAAAACAAAAGACCCAAATTACCCCTTCTGACGGAAAGGTCCAACATCGTCCGGTTCACCGAAAGTCGGAACCCCGCGCGGCACCCAACATAATAAAATAATGACCAAGTAGGTCCCAAGTGGCCATGACATGAAAGCCACTGAAATAACGATCCCAACGGCGAAAACCGCGCTCAAAACGGTGGAAAAACGGACCCAAACGGAGCAAATGAACTCCGGGCTGTCGGATGGTGCACGGGGGCCACCATAGACCGGGTTTACAGCATTGGCGACCGCGCGGCATGCGCCGGGTGCACGCAAGAAGCGTGCACCGCGCGGTTTGGGCCGGGCCGGTGCACGCTTCAAGCGTCCACCGGGTCCACACTTCGTCGGCCGCCGCGCGTACGCCGGGTGCACGCCTAAGGCGTGCACCGCGCACACTGTGCAGCCGGCGCACGGTTTCGTGCGCCGGGTCTGCGCCTTTGGGACAGCGGGGCGTGCACCGGGTGCACGCCCGGGGTCCGTGGACCGCGGCCGTACGGATGCTACAGTAAACCCTACCTTCGCCGTTTTTCGCGCAGTTTTCGCTCCCGTTTCGCGATTTCTTCTCCGTTTTCGCTCCCATGGGATCCCGGTGACGACCCCGCGAACATGGTAACGACGGCGGCGGCCTCCCGTCTAACAACGGCGGCGGCGGCCTCCCGTTAACCCACTATGTTCCGCCGGAGTCGCCCGAAAAATTCTCGAAAAATTCCCGGAAAATTCCCGGAAAATTCCCGGCAATTCTAACGGCTAAACCGTCGATCGACGAACACCCAAAACGTCGATCGGAAGTTCGATAACAAGAAACCCGTTAAAAATCATCAACTAAAATCCGATAAAAATCCTCGATCACACCCGATCAAGAACGAGGATAAAGTATGGATCAAAACCCGACGAAAATCCGCGAACGATGTTCCGGTTAAAATAATCTAACAAGAACACGGAAAACCCCCGATTAATTTAACAAACGAACCAATGAGGACTAACCTTAAATTTATCGGAATAAAAGATCCGATCTTGTTTCTCGCGGCGTCGGAGATCCGGATCCGCTCCCCGTAGACGATGGCGTCTCGTTCTCCGATCTCCGGCACGTGAATCGGGGCGATCGGGTTCCTCCGCTTCCTCCTTCTTTTCCTCTTTTCTCCTCCGATTAGGGGTTCCGCCTCTTTTCTTTTCTCTCCTCACCGGTTGGGGTTTTCGGTACGCACGAAAGAGGCGATTTGAGAGGCGGTATTTCTCAATTAGGGTTTCGTTGGTAACGGGGGAATAAAAATCTGTTGTTATCAATTTATCCAATTTGTAAGTACGCACCGTCAAAATCCCTTCGGGTATTTTGGACTCCGATTAATTAATTCATCAATTAATTAATCCCTACCGATAACCCGATTACTTAATTTCTTTATTTACGTACGTAGGAAAAACCCGAAATTCCCCGTTTCTATTTCTCAAGTAAATATCCGACTGACGGGATATTTCTTACCTTAAAATCCTGACCACCGATTATTTAATTACCTTTATTAAATATCCGGATTTTATCTCTTATCCAATCCACGAGATAAAATCCCACTAATTTAGATATCCGGATTTTATCTCTTATCCAATCCGCGAGATAAAATCCTACAATTTAAATATCTGGATTTTATCTCTTATCCAATCCGCGAGATAAAATCCCACAATTTAAACCCCTAAATTAATTCGTACGTAGGAGGATTTAATTTTCCGTCACCGGATAATTAATTAATTAATTAATTATCCCTACGAGATAACCCACCTTATCTCTGTCGGGTGCAAGATATTTTGCACGGTTACCGATGCGTGACTAATTACCGCATCGCTAAGGATCCCGTTCCGGGAGATCCCGATATCGGATTTCGAATCCGATCGCACCGTCGGTCATCGTTTTTCGCGCTCTATCGCGGAAAAATATACACACCTCGTCCCGGCCGACTTAAGAAAATTAAATAAATTTTATTTCGCTTAAGGCCTAAGCGATTACATGTGAGTTCGAAAATACCCCAAAGGGTCGGGTCACTACAAGCTCCCGTAATTTTCTCAGAATTTTTCGACACTGTTGGCGGAGCCCGTTCTCACTATCAGGCATCCGATCAACGCGAAACTTTTTCTGTGGTCTTAAAACATATTTACGGGGCTCCCGTAATTTTCTCGAAATTTTCTGACACTGTAAATTTTCCACTAAAAATCTGGGCCCCCTTTCTCCAATAAATTTTTAGATCTCTCCATTTTAACCCGAATTGGGCCCAACTAGCGTCCAAATGTTCCTTACTTCCCCAACTTTCATAACACTAGTATTTTATACCACCTTTATTTATATTTATTTATGTGCCGAAAATTCGGTACATTACATTCTACCCCCCTTAAATAAGTTTCGTCCTCGAAACTTGAATCACATCTCGACTCCTACTTGATCGAGAGGGAGGAAATCTTGCCCTCACTACTGGGCTCACTGTACATCGTGACCGGCATCAAATTGCCCGCTCGCCGAGACTACACGAGCAACTCATTCTCGGATCCCTATCTCAATCTAGGGACAAACACAGACCTGGTGTCTGGCCACTTTCACCAAATAGGTGAAAGACACAGTTGAGCACTTGCTCTCTCTCAATTGCCACAAATGGCGAAGTCTCTTCTCGCGAAATCTTCACTTTAATTTCGCGATCATTTTATCTTTCACAAGGAGGTTGCATCTGCAACTAATTACATTTACCGCATTTCCGGTCACTCCGCTGCCTAATGTGGAGGGCAAAGGCCAATCCACCAGTCCTCAACTATCTCACACGCTACTAGCGCTCTAAGTCCACGGGTTATCAGCTAACCCGATATCTCAGACTACTAATAGGTCCACAGACCACGGTCTAATAGGGGCCTATAGCCCAACCAGTCCAACTCTGTATAATGGCTCTCACTAGCACACAGACCCAATCGTCATACGGGTAGATCCTCACTTAGGATTACTACACCAACACTCCCACTAGGAGCTACAATACCTCAATCACCACTAGCTCTACAGCCTGGTCATATCTCACTCTCAGTGTACAACCTCAGTGTACTACTAGCCTCAATGCTCACACGTGGCATTCCACGTTCCCGGGTCATCGCTCGGACTACCGTCCCGACCAAATCTCTATCATGCCCCGCCATCAGGTCTCGGGCCGCTGTCTCTCACAGCTGACTGCGCCTGCCCACTGGGCTACAGGCCCACAGTCCACAAACATGGTCCAGGCACGGATCGTCCACAAGCGAACCCGCTAATCGTCGCCACGCGACCACTACGCTCCACTGAGCAAAATCAACTAACAAGTCGTCAATCCACGACCCAAACTCTCTATATCAACTCTGGCCACACTGGGCAAAGGCTAATACGCCACCTAATCAGCTCTCTCTGGCTAAACGATACCTGTGCTCCATGAGCACCCAAACAGTTGGGCGTCCAACGCCCCCACGCTAACTCGCAAATATAGTGTTAAGCAACTTGCTTAAACACGCGTATGACTCCTGTACACCTCTCCCAACTGGGTTGAGGCACCATGAATAACTGTCCACCAACTCTGGTGATTAACTCGCAATTCCTGCGGTTGCAATCCCTGCCATTACACGGATCCACAGAACGGCTCACAAGACTTCGCTCTTTCGAGAGGTTCTCGCATCCTGAAGCCTACTCTAGGCCTCACCACACTAACCTAGCCACAATCAACACGCCACACGGTCACTACCGTCATCAGGGCGAACTCACGCCACTGGCCCATAAATCTTTCTTGCCCTAACCCTTAGGGCACAGCAACTTGGCTCTCGCGACATAGCGATCACCACCTCGCGAGTCGGTCTCTCACTGGACCTTACTAACCATACTTTGCCAGCAACCTAGCTGACACAAGCGTAAAACACCTTATGCTGAAGGTGTTGGCTGTGCCGACAAAAGTTCGGCGGCCACTGCCATCCTCTTTACTGTCGCCCCTACAGGCGGCGACGCCGTATACTCATGCGTTGTTTGTGCAGCCTCAGCTTGCTGCGCTATCAGCCACTGGAGCCTATCTATCTGCTCCGACTGTCCTTGACGCCACCCGTCGAAATCCGCCTCCCTGTCGGCAGAAAATTTCCGCCTACGGCAAGAAGGTTCTGCTGCTGGACCACACCAACAAGTGCGGTCACCTGCTATCGCAGCTCGTGTACCTTGTTCGACCCCGAGCCCTCTCGTGGCTCGAGTCGAAACAAGCGCGTCTCCCTATGTGGTGTCATCGCTAATATGCACACCACAACGAAACGATTAGCCCAAATTTAGCCATTTGAGCGCGCAATCTATATACCGACAGACAGGACTCGTCGACCCAATCATGCGAAAGTATAAGAGGGTACTCCTTTTCATCTCCAACATTACGTTGTCGGCCGCCAATAATATCCGAAGAATGAAAGCTCGTCGCCCTCAAGTCCCAATCCTTTTTGGGAACAACAATAACCAATCAAATACTTTCGCCCAATAATCCACACACTCTCTCGTGCTAATCCCTAGGGTCTCCCTAAGGTTGCTAACCACCTAGGACTATTCCTAGGCTCTGATACCACTCTAATCTGTCACGCCCCGAGTCCGCCAATTTGTACGGTTCGGGCACGCCAACAGACCCGCCAATCGGGTAAAACCTTTTTCTACCCGAAAGGAACGGTAACATCCATAATAACACAACAAGTGTATGCGGAAGCTCAATATCAGAGTACTAAAAATCACTATAAATTTAAACTTTCATTCAATAACAAACAGTTTAAGCGGAAATGAAAGCATACAAGAGTGAACCATAAATTAAACTTATTACACTTTACAATTCTGAACTTGCAAATAAAATTATTACATTTCCTTTACATAATTCCTCACCATACAAGGTTCACTCAAGAAATACATAGAAAGGGATACCTCTGCTAGACCCTCTAGGTCACTATGCTGCTGGGCCCTTGCCCCTGTCGTATGCCTCGCTGTCGTCTGCATCTGATCTGTCTCGACCGCTGCATCCATTCCCGAACCTGTGGGGGGGGTCACCCAAGGGGTGTGAGAACTTACGAGCGAGTTCCCAGTGGGTTCAACCACCGAGAGAGAAGTGTCCTACACCACTTGGTCCAATGGAAGCAATAATAATAGTGTGCTAGGAAACTAAAATCCTCAACATCAATATGCAGCTATGCAATAATATATCACTACACTATCTGTGTACAACCATCGACCCAGCACTACTCTGTCTAGCCACACTAGGCTGCTAAGCACCAACTCGGCCACTATGCCGCTGTATACAGGGTCAACTAACCCGGCCACCTTGGCCACTCTATTTTTCTTTATTCTTTAGATTCTGGTGCTTTAGTTCAAGTTAACCCTCAGAAATTCTTATCCAACGGGCCCGAGCCCGGTAGTCCTGCTACCATAAGATAAGATTTCTAAGGTTGCCGATAACACCCGCAAGTGTTACCCCGTCCTACGGAAGAAGCGTCCCGAACGGGTCTCTACCCGGGAGAGGGATACTGCCCGTACCTCCAACATGGGCTGGCTTCACCGTAGGTACGCCCGTTTTATCTTTATATTTTCTTTCTTTTCTTTTTACTTTAGTTCTTAGCCTCTTTGCCTTTGAACACTTGCTTTCCTTTCTTATTCGAGCTTATAGCTCCCTTTTTGCCACTGGCAAATCACTTTCTCTTTTCTTTGAGCATTTAGCTCCTTGCTTTCACTTTTAGCCCTTCGAAAGTACCTCGTCCGACGGGTCACTGCCCAGGGAGTCCTGCTCCACTTGACGAGTCTCAAATTCGAAGGCGCCATTTACATTTTCTTTATGCTTTTAGCCACTTTTAGCTTGCTTTTAATCTTTGCCTTTTTGCAACAATTTTTCCTCTTATCCTAGGTCTTGCCATAAGGATAACCAGAGAGTCTCCTGGACTCTTAAACATTTCTCTTTTATTTCTTTAACTCAAATTGAAGTTAAAGTTATTATCCATTTGCCCAGACACCCTATGACTCTCTAGGGTTATATTTGTTTAATTCTTTAACCTTGGGATCTTATCCCACTTTCCTGATTCCTCACTGAATCCTAGAGTTAACTTAACTCTACTTTCCTGTTCCACTTTTAACTTAGAGTTACACTGACTCTAATTTCCTGTTCCATTATTACTTAGAGTTACACTGACTCTAATTCCATGTTCCACTGTTATCTTAGAATTACATTGACTCTACTTTTCTGTTTTCCCTTTCATATCTCCACACTTGATCCACCTTTTCCATCCTCCTGATTCCTTACTGAATCCTAGAGTCAACTTGACTCTATTTTCCTGTCTGTGAGTTTAAACTCTTCTAGCTCAACTTAGGTTCCCTTTACCTAAGTCCCATGTCATACTTGTCCTAGAGTTCCATGACTCTATGCTGACCTCTAGTTCACCTTAGGTTTCCTTTACCTAAGTTCCATGTCATACTCATCCTAGAGTTCCTTGACTCTATGTTGAACACTAGTTCTCCTTAGGTTCTCTTTACCTAAGTTCCATGTCATATACACCTAGAGTTTTCTGACTCTATGTTGATCACTCTATCCAGTGTCCTTAGGTTATCACCTAAGACCATGCCACTCATCCTTCCTAGGATAACTCCTAAGTTGATGTCACTCGTCAAACCCCTAAACTAGGTTTTCTCCTAGTCTTACTACCAACAAGTTCTGTTCCCTTATATCACATGATTCCTAGGGTTGTACCCTAACATGATCACAGTCATCAAGTAATTACTCATTTCTACGCATGCAATTATTTTCATATCCATCATAAAAATAATATTTATCCTCTAAGTTCTTTTTGCACATGAATATGAATTATCTCCTTTTGGCAACTGACAGTTGCACTTATCATCTGTGTCCATCTACACATACAAATTTATCCCCTATTGTGGATAAATCATAAATATCACTTTTCCTCTAAATTTCTCTACACATGCACATATATCATCTGTTATTGGCAACCAACAGTTGCTCTTTTCATCTGTGTTCCTCTAAACATGCAATCTTATTCATAATTACCTAACGCCTCTAACAGGCTACTATCATGCTTCGAATCGAAAAGCAAAGGAGCAAGGGGAGAGGTCACCCAATTTCGGCAGAATTCCCCACCTTGTAGTGTACCCAATTGCTTGTAGACACTTGCAATTGGTCTCCGCGCGATTCCACTTGTCTCCTCGAGCTTGCACGCAAAATGATGCACTTCTCTCGAGTCTGCACGCAAAACGGTGCACGTCCACCAAACCTGCACGCAAAACGATGCACGTCACTAAAAACCCACACGCAAAACGGTGTGCGTCATTTTAGTCTGCACGCAAAACGGTGCGCGTTAAATCAACCGCACGCAAAACGGTGCACGTACCTCGAATCTGCACGCAAAACGGTGCACGGTCTACTGTAGGGTTGCACGTAAAACGGTGCACGTTTTTCTAATCCTGTACGAAAAATGATGTATAATATTAGAGAGTGCACGCAAAACGGTGCGCGACAACATGGTCGGCACGTAAAACGGTGCACGTACCTCAAATCTGCACGCAAAATGGTGCACGCTTAACTATAGGGTTGCACGCAAAACGGTGCATATTTTTCTATCCCTGCACGAAAAATGATGTATAATATTATAAACTGCACGCAAAACGGTGCGCGATAAAATGATCTGCACGCAAAACGGTGCAAGTTTAACTGTAAGATTGCACGCAAAACGGTGCATATTTTTCTATCCCTGCACGAAAAATGATGTATAATATTATAAACTGCACACAAAACGGTGCGCGATAAAATGATCTGCACGCAAAACGGTGCAAGTTTAACTGTAAGGTTGCACACAAAACGGTGCATATTTTTTTATCCCTGCACGAAAAATGATGTATAATATTATAAACTGCACACACAACGGTGCGCGATAAAATGATCTGCACGCAAAACGGTGCAAGTTTAACTGTAAGGTTGCACACAAAACGGTGCATATTTTTTTTTATCTCTGCACGAAAAATGATGTATAATATTATAAACTGCATGTAAAACCGTGCACAACAACTCAATCTGTGCGTAAAACGGAGCACGTACCTCGGATTGGCACGCAAAACGAGGCACGCCAAAATTGTCCCCGACAGTCTGCGCAACAAAACGGCGCAGTATAACTCGGTTCCTAACACGCAACACGATAATGGGGTCAAATCTAAACCCAAAGAAGGCATAAAAATTATGCCAAAAATACCGTGAAATAACATGCGGGGCTTACCTCGCACAGTCGCGTCGCCCACGAGGTCCACGGCGCGCCGCACCATCTCCCACGAAATCTCCCATTTTTTTTTTCTCTCTCTCTCTCTCTCTCTCTCTCTCTCTCTCTCCCTCGTAGCTCTGTTGGAGAAGAACAGAAGGGAGAAGAGGGTCTGCGGGGAAGAAGGAAGAAGAAGAAGAGAGAAAAAAAGAAAAAGAAAGAGGAAAGAAAGGAAAGGAAGGAGTGGTGGACCAGGTTCATGGGCCCCCCCAATGGGGGCCCGACACGTGGCGGTCACCACTCACAGGGGGGCGCGCACCGCGCGCCCCCGCGCCATGCGCCACTGCGCGCCCCTGCGGGCACGCGTCCACGCGCCCGTACGGGCCCAATGGGGCCCCGCCATGTGGAGGTCCCCCTTTGACCCGCCAGCCTGCTGCCACCTTGGAACCCGCGCCGCCGCCGTCTCGGAAATCCGTTTTTGTTTCGTTTTCTATCCATTTTTCATCCGTTTCCGTCCAAACTTGACAGGCGGCTTCGTTTTTGCTTAATTTACCACAGAAAAATTTAAATTTTCAGTTTGGGCCATTTTTGGGTCACCAAAGCCCCACAGTGTCCAGAATCATTGGCGGACCCCGTTCTCGCAATCCGGGTATCCGATCAACACGAAATTTTTACTGGGACCTTAAAACATAATTACACAGCTCCCGTAATTTTCTCAGAATTTTTCGACACTGTTGGCGGAGCCCGTTCTCACTATCAGGCATCCGATCAACGCGAAACTTTTTCTGTGGTCTTAAAACATATTTACGGGGCTCCCGTAATTTTCTCGGAATTTTCTGACACTGTAAATTTTCCACTAAAAATCTGGGCCCCCTTTCTCCAATAAATTTTTAGATCTCTCCATTTTAACCCGAATTGGGCCCAACTAGCGTCCAAATGTTCCTTACTTCCCCAACTTTCATAACACTAGTATTTTATACCACCTTTATTTATATTTATTTATGTGCCGAAAATTCGGTACATTACAGGTACTGTGCCAACCAACCCCAGGCATTGGATCAAAACACCGAACTGCCACCCATACCAATATGTTTGTCGGTATAACTCACGATCTCAACGGCACTGGACATGATCCACAAGCCTCCTTCACATGAACAACACGATAGTAAACTGTACCTCTAGTGCACGTGGTAACAACTTTGCCTCTAGTCCATGCCGGAATGCGAAGTGCACTAACTCCGACTGCTGTGATGAAATCACACCTGCAACAACCCGATCCACTGCCGTGGCGCCCTCCAACCAGGCGGCACAAACTCATCCATACGATGCAAGCGGTCGTCGCTCAGTCTGCCAGAAAATATCTAAACCAATCACAAAGGGAGCACGACCTCTATCTCTGCTCACACTGAGGCAACAGATACTGTCCTTCGCAGACAACAAAACCATGCTACTGCTGTGCTACTCTGATATAGATGCTGATGCTGCCATCGGGGTCCACCCTATCTCCGACATCTCAGAAGTCTATTATTGCACCCGTCATATGACAAAACACAATTAATTCACGCAATTCCTTATACAATTATCCTTACTAAGCTCGCCCCTTAATCATATATGTTATACCTCAAATATGCATGTTATCAATCACAAAGGGTAACATTCCCTTGGGTAAGCTTTACATCAACCGTCCACAAGGATATCCACCATCCTGGAAAGGAAAACGAAAATGCTTCTGTCAGCCGATCTGTCCTCCGTTACCTAGCGCCAAGCGCCTCTATCCAGAACTCGCCTCTGGCAGCAGATCCCTATCCAAAGGAACTGCAGCGCCACGCTCCATATATAATGCCTACGCCATCGAGGCATCAATAATCCAACACGGGGGAAACCAAATAAACTGAAAGGTATCCTAGCGCAATCCACTCCCAGTCACACATATCCGATGCGCCTCGTCCCTAGAAACTTGGAGCGCGCAGTTCAACAACTGCGTAAACTCTCGGCACAAGGAAGCTCTCAAATAGTTTCTCCATCACCACCAACCATGATTCAGCCTCCCAAGGCTCCAAGCTCAAACCTATGAATCGGGGTGGTTCGATCGCCAAAACTGGCTCAATAGACCGATCAAGACCCACAGCTCAATCTGCTGTCAACTATCCACCCTGCCTCGGTGCCTCGGCACTAAACATTGGCACGGAGGGGGCTACTCACTCCATTGGCGCCACAGGAATCACTGCCGCTGAGGATACTGCAACCTGGTGGTCTCAGAAGGAAAGCACTGTCGGGCTGCCCATTGCTCCGACAACTGTGTCACCAAAACTAGCTGCTCACACAATCGCTGATATATCTCTAACAATCCTGTCATCTGGGTCCGGAGCTCTCTGACCTCAATCCGGGTATCCGGCCCAAAACTAACCGCTCAAGCTCAATTGCTATGACAGGATGCACAAGGGTCCCAAACCTAGCGTCGGGGAGACACCGCTCGCCACGACGAAACCACAAATTAGCACACAACAACGGTCGACCCAACCCAGCGAAAGTCTAGAGCATGTCACCCATTTTACAACATTATGTTGTCTGTAGCCAACATAACTACTTAGGAGAATAAACATGCCAATCACTCATCCCGTCCCTTGGGAGAGGTGTAAAACTCAATCAGGACTCTCGCTACAAGTCACGACTCTCACGAAGTCATCCTAGGGTCCAACCACAAGCCTAGGGTTTCTAAGTCCACCATGACCTACAACCTAGGCTCTGATACCACCTTAATCTGTCACGCTCCGGGGTCGAAACTGGGACCCGGGCTCGCCAACAGATCCGCCACCTATGCCAAACCCCGCATAGGCGAAGCGTCCTACCTGCAAGAGAAGTACTACAGCTAAATAGATATCAGAGTTATAAGATAAAACTGCTGTAAAACTAAAATCAACCACTGTACAACTAGAAAATAGTACAACAATGTCATCTCCCAAAAAAAAAATGGTAATCGTACAATATCCTCAAATACAATACCCAGAACTCAACAGGGAGGTATCTCCAACAAATACATCAGTGTACAGGCTCTCAATACATCTCATATCCTCACTACATCAGTCTCTCAAAAGAGAAAATAAAATAACTAATCTACTGAATATCTCCTCTGAAGGGTACCGCTACTCTCCAACAATGGGTATGGATCTAGCTCGCGACTCCCTCGCCTCGATCAACAATCGCAGAATCAGCAGCACCCGCTAAGACTCTGTAAAACAAAGGAGAGAAAGGAAAAAGGAGGGGGAAAAACCCAATGGGTGTGAGAACTACACCAAAAAGGGAGTTCTCAGTGGGTACCACCGTCAGGCCCGACGATCTGCCCACTAAGTCTACTAGAGGCATAAGATAACAAATACACTAGAAACTGAATAAGAAGCTGGAGATACTCTACAGCTACCATGCCTCTATCTAAATGCTCAAATGGGAAAACTCTGATAAAGATATGCAACACTCGCTCACGAGGTGCCCAATCGACCCAATCGAGCTGACTGCCACATCGGGTCCAGTCAAGCCTGCGCCTACCTACAACCACCTCCCGCTGCCGGGCAAGAATTACATAGGGTGTCCATAAGGACTAACTCGCCATCGAATGGTGGCACATGCAGGCTGTAATCAAAATCCACGCTCTCTCCCTCAGAACGGATAGACTAAAGATCCACAACATCTCACACAACGATCGAAAAACCCACAACGACCACGGGACCACCTTCAAACCCCAAATGGTTCCCAACAACACTAGCACTGGTCTAAACACAGCTACTAGACTCCACTCAGTCCCCCTGACATGAGTATAACAATAAGGTACCTGCATGTAACAAACCCAATCAGATGGACCAGTAAGAACTGGTACTGCCTGCTCAACTGTCTCAAGTATCTGCTAACCAATCGGCACTCACTGACCGATGCTCACTGTCTGGCACTCACTGGCCAATAGGTCTGGCACTCACTGACCAATATGTCAACTGCCTACTCCGGAGTGGCCTCGAGGGGAGCGACCCACACTAGTAAAGTATCTCAGTAACAAGTATCATAGTATCATAATCTAGCAGGACTGGATCACGACTCTGCTCAAAGTGGAAAAAACCCATCCACTAAAGGAAAACCCGATCCCTAATCTGATGCAACAGTAAACAATAAGTGGGAAACTCCATCCATAAGAGAAACCTGATACCCAATCTGATGCATAAGCAACCTCCGGTCAACCGCCCAATGTCCGCGGTTGCCGCAATACCCCATAAACCACAACCTAGTGCAACAACCCACACCCGGCCAACCGCCCAATATTCGCGGTCGCCGAAAACCCTGTCTACCACAATCTAGTACAACCTGTCCCCGACACCAAGATCCCAGCTACACTATCCAAAATCTCTGCTCGAACCCGAGCAACCTGATCCGCACGAGTGACAAAACAGAAGAAAAGAAGCAAAGATGGTTTCTCCTAAGTGAAGGCCCAAAGTGGAAGTATAGCAGTAAAAGATGGCCTAACTAGATATCCATACAAGCATGCATTTGTCCTCAAGCAAGATAAAAGGAAGTATAATCGGTAGTAGCTTCAGATAAATATAAACTCATGCCAACATCATCTATGGACTATACCTGCCCAAAATCCATGATCCATAATCCATAATAACCCCTCAGAATGAAACCCGCACATAGATATAATATCTTGTCCCCTCGAATGATCAATCTTCGCAAAATACTATGTGCAAACATGGCATGCTAATTAAAAACCCGCTACTACAAAATGTCAAACCCACATGAATAGGCCAATGATTAAATAACATGTACACTAATTAGGTAAGCATTAATCCACAAGATCTAGGCCACTTTCCATGCTTACATCACAATACTATTAATTGTACAGTTAATCATGCATGCTTTCTAACATATAGAATTAGAGAATCGTCCACCGGTTCTGGGGATGAAGCAACCCACCTGAAACGCTTTCCGCAGGCAAAGCCGAAGTCGGTGAAGTGCGTAGTCACACGCTATCCAAAATCTGCCAAAACCGCACCCTCGGTAATCAGCCGCACAAGCCTCTGTTCCAACCAACAACATCACCAACAATCAATAACCAACACCACATATCCCCAAAACAGCGTACGCTGTTTTTACAAACCAGCAGAGAGGATGGGAATTTTTACCTGCAAACAGTCCTCTAAAAATTCCAGAAAAATCACGGTTGCGATCCTCGCGACGAGTAGCCCCAAAACGAGTATTTATACACCTCATTCCGACACCTGTAGGCCAAGAAACAATTAGAACAACATTGGAAGCCACTTCCTCAAAAACACAATCCTGCTGGAAAAACAGCAGCAAAGAAGCTTAATTCTCACCCTTGAAATGTCCTAAAAAAAATCCAATAAAAATACAGGTGCGTTCCTCTCAAAGAGTAGATATCAACCGAGTCCTTAAAATCCTCATTCCGATGAATGAGCATAGAGATAAAAATCCGACAAGCCTCCACTGTCCAAAAAACCACCAGCAAAATAGTGGCTCAGAGATGCCTCATAAACCATGCCAAGAACTCAAATCAAGACGAAGCGATCAACACGAGAATCGAAGACGTACCTCTCGTGAATGCGCTGCCACAAAAATCAGCTCAAAATACCATCGGGGTGATCCAGGGTGCCTCGCGGACCGAAAGGTGACGGTGGAAGCCAAAATCTAAGAAATGTCGTAGTACGCCGCGTCGCAGAAAGCGCGAATGTCGAGGCATTCGAAAAATCTGAAAATCCCTCAGTAGATGGAGCACAGGATGATGATCAATTCCTCTTCAAGCCTCAGCTAAAGATGGGCTCGGGAAAGGGCTCAAATCCGCGGCCCAAGAGGAGCTATATATAGCCCAAACCAAACAATTGCCAAAATACCCACTGTGTCCCCACAATCGGGCGCCCGAAAGATTCGGGCGCTACAGGGACCCCAAAATGCACCCCAAACCGTCCGAGCCCGTAACGTCTGTGGATCGCCACGTGTCCCAAAACAGCAAACACCAAAACGGGCCAATCCCTGAGCGCCACGTGGCACACCGCATAGCACACAGCGGCGCCAGTCGCTGCCGTCGCGCCACGTGGCCCGCTCCCGTGCTGACGCGTGGCGTGCCAGTTCGTCAACGCCCGCCACGCCGTACGGTCACCTGCCCGCCGTACGGCCACCTGCCCCGGTCACCTGCTCCGCTGCGCTGTGTGCACCCAACGTACAAAGACCAACCAACCACAAGATGCCACGTGTCCTTCTCTTCCCGCTGCGCCGCGCGCGCCTGCCCGCGCCTGCTCCGCCGCCTGCCCGCGCCTGCTCCGCAGCGCTTCGCAGCTTCCCTCCGCCGCCGGCGATGCCCGGCCGGCCGGAACAGTACCCAACTGCCTCGAAAATCGTGCCAAGTCATCCGGGCTCGGAAAAATACAAGTAAATAGCCCATTTTCACCGTTTTCGCGCGCTGAATCGAAATCCGCTGTCCGTTTTGCTAAATTCCAATTCCAAAATTTGTCGAAGGCATCCGGAAGGGCATTTTTAATCGAAATTCCGCACTGAGTCCAATTCTGATGCCCGATTCGCGCGAAACCACTTCTAAACAATCGACGGGGTCCTCCGATTACCCACATGATCCATATAACACCCGAAGTCCATCACTTGTATCCAAATTGGTGCAGAAACACCACCGACACGCCACATAGGCCTTCAGAAGCTGCTGGTCACACTGTAGGAGCCCTGCAGATATCCGGGTCACCACTGCGGAACTCTGCCCAAGTAAGCAGCTAGGTCCCAGGCGGACCAACAGGTCGCACTCGCCGCCACCAAGCCTCGGCATTGTGCTCCAAAAAGTTTGTCGCCAGAAGAACCTGAAACCGCTCCTCGACAAAATCGGTCTCAAAAATTCTCTCCATAGCCGTGATCCAAGACTCTGCCTCCCACGGCTCCAAACTCCGCCCAGAGAAATGAGGTGGGTCGAGCTGGCGGAACCTCATCAAGCAATCAACAACCTCCCGCTGCGCCCCAGGGGTCAACTGTCCCACCGGCCTGGACGGCTATCTACTGGAAACAGGCGCAATAGGGGCGGCTGGTGCCGCTGGTGCCAATAGGGGAGCCGCAATTGGCGAAGAAGGTGCAAGGGAACTCTCCGGGGGTGCTGGAACCGGCTGCGCCCTCTGCTCAAGCATGCGCATCATCCGGTCCACGGTCTCCGACATTTGGGCCATCTGAGCCTGAAGCTCATGTACCTCTATCTTCTGGCCCTGCCCTGACTCCTCCTACTCAGGCTCATCGGAGGATGAAGGCTGAGAACGCGTTAGTATCCTACGCCGCGGAGGCATCGCTCTAACCTGCGACAAAAAAAAAAAAGATCAGAACCAAAACACACTCGATCCAATCTAGCAAAAGTCTAAGGCATGTCCCCCTTCCTGTAGCACTATGTTGTATGCAGCCAACATAGCCGCTTACCGGAATAAGACATATCAATCACTCATCCCATCCATTGGGAGAGTTAGGAAACTCAATCAGGACTCTCGCTAACAATCACGACTCTCACATGAGTCATCCTAGGGTCCAACCACAAGCCTAGGGTTTCTAAGTCCACAATGACCTACATCTTAGGCTCTAATACCATTCTAATCTATTACGCCCCGAGGTCAAAATTGTGACCCAGGCCCGCCAATAAATCCGCCGCCCATATTGTTACGAAATTTGAGTTGGCGTATTTCGTGAAAGTGTTAAGTCTTGAAGATTGAAGATGAGAAAAGTTTGGATCATGTACCTCAATCTCAAGAAAGAAGAATTCAAAAGGATCAGGTATGTTTAACTAAAGATTTTTGGTGATCCGAATACTTCTTGTAGTGTAGAAACACTTGGAAGAATTTTTAAATTGCATAAATATCAAAAACTGGACATGGGACATGTTCAGGATCCGGATCAGACCTTGCAATCCGGATCCCGAAGGGTGTTCGTTCATACAATGGTTCAATCCGGATCGCAGCATCCCTTGATCCGGATCCCGAACATGGGTGTTTGGTGAAACTGTATGAACGATCCGGATCAGGAACCTCGATCCGGATCTCGAACCCTGTTTTCTGGAATTGTCTATCACACTACGACGATCCGGATCGCAGCTAATCCGATCCGGATCGCCGTCCTGAAAATTTCCAGAAAAGGTTGTTTTTGATCCTTATCTTCTTCCAATGGTTTCTAACCTATAAATAGACCCTTGATTCATTTTTAGGGCATCCGAAAAACGGAATTAATAGAAAAATACGCCGAAAGAAAAAAATCCACATATAGAGAAGAAAGGAAATCAATAGATTAATTCTATGTTTCTTCATCTATATTGATTGATTTGATTCTAGGTTTTCCTACTCAGATTTTGAGTAGAATCAAATCAATGAATACTTAGATGGTATTTCCGATCTATTTCTAATCTAAGTATTCGGCGGATCATCACCACCCAAAAACAACGATTTACCCCAAATCGGCGCGTGGACTCGCGTGGCCTTGTGGATTCAAGGTGCAACCGCTCTCGTGGATTCGGAGCGAGGTACGTTCGTGGATTCGAAGCGTGCTACTGGGTGAAGACCGTGGATTCGGTCGGACGTCGTGGACTCGACGTTGGACGCTGTGGATTCAGCGTTGGGCGCAGATCGTGGATTCGAGAAGCGTCGTGGAGCGAGCGGAGAAGATCTACTAGGAGCGTATGGTAAAAGGTTGAGTCGTCTGTGAGTACGTTATATCACCTTGTACGTGTGTTAATTCTAGTGGATTTCGCCGTGTTATCGGTCCCGTGGTTTTTTACTCCGGTTTGGAGTTTTTCCACGTAAAAATCTTGCGTGTTCATTTATTTTTCCGCATTGGGTTTTATTGCGCAATGATTTTTTGAGTGTTTATTGTTTACACCTATTCACCCCCCTCTAGGTGTTTTTTCCCCTATTTAGATCCATTACATATAACCCAACAAGTGGTATCAGAGCGGGAATAGGGTTGTAAACAATGGTTGAAGGTGGAAACATCAATCGACCCCCTTTCTTTGATGGAACAAATTATGCGTACTGGAAAGTACGGATGAAAGCCTTTTTAATTTCCATCGACGAAAGGGTGTGGCAATCAATTGAATTAGGATGGTCTAATCCAACTGAAATTATTTCTGATGTTCGCACCTTAAAACCTAGGTCGAAATGGACCAAGGAAGAGATAGATTCATCTTCTTACAATGGCAAAGGAATTAATGCTCTATTTAATGCTTTGTCACAAACAGAGTTCTCTCGCGTCTCGGCATGTGAGACTGCGAAAGAAATCTGGGATGTTCTTCAAGTTACGCATGAGGGAACTAACCTTGTGAAGATTCAGAAACTGCAAATGCTTACGAGCAAGTTTGACTCTATCTCTATGGCAGAGAATGAATCTTTCACTGACTATTACACACGATTGCAAGACATCGTAAACTCATGTGCTAACTTGGGAGAGAAGATTCCAGAATTTAAAGTTGTAAGAAAGATTTTAAGAACTCTTCCTGAACGATTTCGCCCGAAGGTCGCAGCCATTGAAACAATTAAACACCCGGACGAAATGCGTGTAGAAGAATTAGTTGGTGCATTACAAACTTATGAAATGACATTTCCTACTAACTATTCTTCTGGAAAGGCATCCTCTTCTAAGTCTTCAGGTTACGCATTGAAAACAACAAAGAAGAAGACGCGGATTCATCCTCCTCGGACGATGACGAGAACCTATCTATGGAGGACTTTGAGAAGCAGCTCGCTCTCTTGACAAGGAAGTTTCGCCGCAACTTTCGAAGGGGTAATCCAAGCAAAACTCCATCCTTCGGAAAGTCGAAGAAAGGCAAGGGTTCTTCAAGTTACAAGTCAAGAAAGCAAGAGAACTTCTCAAAGGATAAGAAAAGTTCAGAGGGACAAGTACAGTGCTTCAAATGTCGAGGCTACGGCCACATTGCAACGGAGTGTCCCAACAAGAATCCGGCAAAGAAGAAAGCGATGCAAGTCGTTACTTGGGATGACAACTCAACGTCAAATGAGTCATCCTCAAGTGATGAAGAAGATAGCGCAACAGCGTTCCACGCGTCCACCTCTTCACCCTTCATGTGCTTGATGGCAAGTACCTCCGATTCCGTGTCCAACTCCTCCCATGTTGAAAAAAACGCTACGGACAGCGAATCGAGCAATTCTGAAGGTGAAGATTTTGCTCTTGCCTACCATAAGCTTTTGAGGGATTCAAAGAAACTGGCAATGTCACGCCCCGGGTGTAAACCAGAACCCGGGCCCGTCCACAGATCCGCCGTGCATGCGGTATTTCCCACATACACGAAGCGTCGGTAACCTGCTCAGATAAGAAATAATAATAAAAGAGCATAATAATCAGAGCTAAACTAAAACTACTGTATCTCAGACAGGTGCTGGAAGTAAAAGGTACAACAGTAAAATAAAATACAGATGTCTCTCCCAGCTCACTACTAAAATACAAACAGCTGGCAGAAGCCAGTCCCCAAAAAGAAATACAAGAAAACTGTCTGAGAAGTCCTGGTACCCAAAAATCTCTAGCTACGACCCTCGGTGGCTCTCTATCTAGTCCGCAATCCGCTTACCTCGATCAGTTGCTGACGGCCCAGCAACTCCCACTGAGGACTCTGCAAAGCAAGGGAAAGAAAGAAACAAGAAAAACAATGGGGGTAAGTACTACTATAAACAGTAGCCTCCCCTAGTGGGTAAAGCCTCAGCTCAGATATGCCCACCAGGTGATCAGAGGCAAAAAGGGAAAGGAAAAGAAAGGGGATGCAGATAAATAAAGCAACTGATAAAGTGCTATCCCTAATATGCCTCTATATGATAACCAACACTGGATGGAAAAAGGAATGCATCAGTATCAAGAAGCCTGTCCAAAGGACCCAATCTGACCGCCAGTGAACACTGGCACTGCCTGCTCTGCTATCAAACTCAAGAACCCAGCCTGGTGCCCGGCGCTCTGCACCGTGGAAAGCCTACTCCGGAGTGGCACTCGAGGGGAGCGACCCACACGAGTAAAATATCACTGTATCAAGCATCTCTGTAACCACTGTCTCATAATAGCAGGACTGGATCGAGACTCAAAGAAGTGGGAACAACCCTCCACTAAAGAAAGCCCGATCCCCAAAACACCCAATCTGATGCAATAGTACAAACCGGTCAACCACCCAAGATCCGTGGTCGCCGCAACACCCTGCCATACCCCAACCTGTCCCAATCCCCAATACCTGACTACACTGTCCAACAGACGCTCGAACCTGAGCGACTAAGCCGCAAGTGCCAACAATGGAAGAAGAAAAGAGCAAAAGCATGGTTTCTCCTAAGTCAAGTCCCAAAATAGTGTAGCAGTAAAAGATGACATAATTATGTGACCAATTTAATCATGCATGGTTCCAACATTTTGTCCAATTTCCAAGAATAAATAATTTAGAGTGACATAAGCTAGGGTGACAGTCTCATATGAAAAATTATCAGTTTTGCAGTCCTCAATTCCTATTTAGTCTCCAAGCATACAGTCCAGATTAGTTAAGCGATTAAAATCAGGTGATCATTCTAACAATAATTTATCAGGATCCAAATAACCAATAATTAATTTCCTAGAGCATGCAAGTCTACCAATCAACACATTTAGCATCGTCAAATCATGGGTACTCTGATATTCCTAGTGGGCATAACAAAGAGAGGAGTACAACAACCACCCACCTGAAGTGCAACTGTCCAAGTCCGTACAGCTAGAAAATACCAAAACTCCAAATCCTTGCTTCCACAATTTCAGCACACCCGAAATATTCCTGGTACAGTACAAAGCTCACTAATTACACTTAGGCTCCCAATTATAGCACTAATAATCACATACAACCTCGAATTCTGAACTGTTAAATTATCACCTGCAGAAATTGCCCAGAAAATTCCAATAAAAATATCACGGCGATCCTCGCGTCGATAGCTTCGAAACGGTACCTTGCACGCCCAAATCCGAGTTCTGTACATCAAGATAAAAATTCGGCAAGGGGGCACACTCATACAAAAATCTGTATTAAGGACAGATTACTGTTCACTGAGAAAACAGTAATTTTCACCTCGAAATAAAATTCACAAAAATCCAATAAAAATACGAGCGCGTTCCTTGCGATCCGTAGATGAAAAAGTTGTATAAGCTCGTTTCCGTCTGACGCTCGTGCGCAAAGATATGGCCGAAATACTCCGCTGCTGTCAAGTAAATCCACACAGAAAATGGGGTCACTGTTTGCCTCGGGATCCGTGCCAAAACCTCGAAACGGGAAAGCGCGACCAAAACGAAAGATGAAGTCCTACCTCTTAGGAGTCTACTGGTGCAAGAATCACAGGAAAATGATGTCGGGGTAGCCCAGGGGAGCAAAAATACTATCGCTGCGCCGAAGAAGAACACTAGAAAGCAACGTCGCGCCGCACCGTAAAATGGGGAACCTCGGGATTCGTGCCTCCAAAATCTTGAAACTTGGCAGGGAGATCAAGCACTTAGAGATGAAAAACTTTGCTTAAGGGTGCTCGGGCTGAAGGTGAATGGGTTGGGAGAAAAAGAGGAAAGAGTGGAGCTCGGGTTGGGGTTTATATAGGCTGAAAGAACAATTCAAGAAATACCCACCATGTCCCATTTTCGGGCGCCCGAAAAGTTTCGGGCGCACACAGTGCGGCCCGGCCCATGATTTCCGGGCGCGCACAGTGCGGCCCGGTCCACCACACAGCCCAGCCCACTACACTGCCGAGCCCCGCTGCACCCGGAGCACCTGCGCCCGCAAATGGCGACGCGCCACGTGTCCCCGGCCGCCCGTGCACCGCGCACGTCGCGCCGTGCACCGCGCACGTCGCCGTGCTTCCCGGTCACCTGCCCGCGTACGGCACCTGCCCCGGTCAACCACTCCGCAGGTTGCGTGGACCGGGAGCACAACACCGAACCAACCAAACCTCGCCACGTGTCCACCCGGTCTACCGTGCACCCGGCCCAAACTCCGTGGACCGCGTCTGCTGCGCCGGCCAACCGGAAGGCGCCACGTGGCCCGCCTCCGGTGCACGACCCCCGCGGTGGACCGCGCTCCTGCCCGCGCCCTCAGCCGCCTGCCCGCGCCCTCAGCCGCCTGCCCGCGGCGGCGCCGCCGCCGCCGCCGCTGCCCGCCGCCGCCGGCGATCGCCGGCGACACTGTTCCGGCGTGAACAGTACCCGCAAGCTCAAAATCAACCAGTAAATAGCCCATCTTGACCGTTTTCGCGCGCTGATTCCAAAAACGAGGTCCGTTTTGCCAAATTCCGCCTCCAAAATTTGCCGGAGGCTCCCGCAAGCGCCAAAAACTGCCAAAACTTCCGGGAGTCCGCTTTTGGACATCCGGACTCAGAATTGGGCAAACAAAAAGCCATTCTCAAGCGTTTTTCCGCGCTGAATCCAAATCCATCCTCCGTTTGGCCTAAATCCTTTTCTAAAATTCGGCAAAAGCAGCCGAAGGCCAAAACAGCTAACCAAAGCTCACAGGGTCCATCTGTGGCATCCCTTTGATGCACTATGGGCCAGATACACCATCAACAGGTGTTTAAATAGTGGATTCACGGGAAAAAGCTGCATGGGGGTTCAGGGGTCCTACATCCTCCCCCACTAAAAAAAAGTTTCGTCCCCGAAACAAGGATAAACAAAGCAGACGTACCTCAAACTGCAGCCTCGAACAAGAAGGGGTAGGCATCTCTCATCTCTGTCTCCAGCTCCCATGTAGCCTCTCGCTCCTCATGATTGCTCCACAGGATCTTCACATATGGAATGGCCCGATTGCGCAATTCCCTCACCTCACGAGCAAGAATCCGCAACGGGCGCTCCTCGTAGACCAAGTCCTCGCCGATCTCCAACGAAGTGAAGTCAATCACGTGCGACGGGTCAAAAACATATCTCCTCAGAGCTGAGACGTGGAAGACATCATGAACTCCGGCCAGGCGCGGGGGTAAGGCAACTCTGTATGCCACAGGACCAACTCTGTCAAGTACCTCAAAGGGTCCAATAAAGCGGGGACTGAGCTTTCCCCGTACTCCAAATCTCCGGACCCCTTTCGAGGGCGAGACCTTCAAGAAGACATGATCACCAACCTGAAACTCCAGGTCTCGCCGTCGAGTATCTGCGTAGCTCCTCTGACGACTCTGGGCTGTCTCAAGATGCCGGCGAATAATCCTGACTTTTTCCTCTGCCTCCAAAAGTAACTCCGGTCCCAAAGTCCTCCTCTCACCCACGTCACTCCAATATAAGGGAGACCGACACTTGCGTCCATACAACGCTTCAAACGGAGCCATCTGGATGCTCGCCTGATAGCTGTTGTTGTACGCGAACTCAACCAAAGATAAGTGCCGGTACCACCCTCCTCCAAAATCCATAACGCACGCTCTAAGCATATCCTCGAGGGTCTGTATGGTGCGCTCTGACTGCCCATCGGTCTGTGGGTGGAAAGCGGTGCTAAACCTGAGCTGAGTCCCCAATGCAGAATGCAAACTCCCCCAAAAGCGTGACACGAATCTCGGGTCTCGATCTGACACAATCGAAGCAGGTATGCCGTGAAGCCTCACTATCTCATCCATATATAACTGTGCCAAATGCTCCAGTGACCAAGTCATCTGAACTGGTAAGAAGTGCGCCGACTTGGTGAGTCTGTCAACAATAACCCAGATCGCATCTGCCCCGCTCTGCGCCCTCGGCAATCCAGTGACGAAATCCATAGTGACGTGGTCCCATTTCCACTCGGGAATTGGAAGACTCTGCAACTTGCCAGCAGGGACGCGATGCTCTGCTTTCACTTGCTGACAAGTTAAACAGTGAGCTACGAATCTCCCAATGTCCCGCTTCATTCCGGGCCACCAAAACTGTGCCTTGAGGTCCTTATACATCTTAGTACCTCCAGGGTGGACGGTATAAGGTGTATGGTGGGCCTCCCTCAAAATCTGATCTCTAATCTCCTGATCCATAGGCACACACACTCGGTCCCTGTACCGCAGTACTCCCGAGCTATCCACAGAAAAATCCCCTGTCTGATCCGCCTGAAGCTGCGTCCTGATCCTCGTCAAGTGGGGGTCCTCACTCTGAGTGTCCCTGATCCTCTCCAACAGAGTGGGCTGCAAGACCATAGACATGAGTCTAGCAGAGACCCCAGGGGATACTACCTCCAGCTGTAATCGCCTCATCTGCTCGACCAACGGCGCCTGCTGCGAGATCAATAAGCTCAGACTCGTCCTCCTGCTCAAAGCATCCGCCACAACATTGGCCTTGCCGGGGTGATAAAGGATACTCAGATCATAATCCTTTAGCAGCTCCAACCACCGGCGTTGCCTCAAATTCAGCTCCTTTTGGGTGAACAGATACTTCAAGCTCTTGTGATCAGTATATATCTCGCAATGCTCACCATACAAGTAATGCCGCCACAGCTTCAGAGCAAACACCACCGCTGCCAACTCCAGATCATGAGTAGGGTAATTTTTCTCATAGTCCTTCAATTGCCGCGAAGCATAGGCAATCACCCTACCCTGCTGCATCAACACACACCCCAGACCACTATGTGAGGCATCACTGTAAATCACAAATCCTTCCCCCATAACAGGGAGGGCAAGGATTGGAGCGGTCATCAATCTCTGCTTCAGCTCCTCAAAACAGCTCTGGCAAGTCTCGCTCCAAACAAACTTAACTCCTTTCCTGGTCAGACGAGTGAGGGGAGAGGAAAGCTTCGCAAAGCCTTCCACAAAACGCCGATAGTAGCCCGCCAAACCAAGAAAGCTCCGCACCTCGGTGATAGTCGTCGGCCTCGGCCAATCTCGAATAGCATCCACCTTGGCCGGATCCACCGCCACTCCAGCAGCTGAAACAACATGACCCAGAAAAGCAACCTCCCGGAGCCAAAACTCGCACTTTTTGAACTTAGCATACAGCTTCTTCTCTCGCAGAAGCTGTAGCACGGTCCTCAAGTGCTCCTCGTGCTCCAAATCACTCCGGGAGTAGATCAAAATATCATCTATAAACACCACCACAAACCGGTCCAAAAACGGCTGAAAAATCCTGTTCATCAAGTCCATGAATGCGGCAGGGGCATTTGTCAACCCAAAAGGCATCACAGTAAACTCATAATGCCCGTACCGCGATCTGAAAGCCGTCTTGGAGATGTCCTCGGCCCTCACCCTCAGCTGGTGGTAACCGGACTGCAGATCAATCTTCGAGAACACCGATGCTCCCTGTAACTGATCAAACAAATCATCAATCCGGGGGAGGGGATACTTGTTCCGGATGGTCACTTTGTTCAATTCCCTATAATCCACACACAACCGCAGTGACCCATCCTTCTTCTTCACAAACAACACAGGCGCTCCCCACGGAGAAACACTGGGTCGGATGAAGCCCCTATCCAAAAGATCCTGAAGCTGGGCCTTCAACTCCCTCAACTCAGCTGGCGCCATCCTATAGGGTGCCTTTGAGATTGGTGCAGTTCCAGGAACTACATCAATCACGAACTCAATCTCCCTCTCCGGCGGCATCGTCGTCAACTCAGGGGGAAATACATCTGGGAACTCGCGGACAATAGGGATATCCTCGAGTCCCAGTGCCGCCGTAGGCACCTCCACCACAGTGGCCAAAAAGGCAGTGCAACCCCTACTCATCATCCTCCTAGCTCTGGCCGAGGAAATGGTCGCTGCGAACAGCGTGCTCTGGCAGCCTCTGAAGATGAACTCCTCCTGTCCTGGCTCGCGAAGAGTCACCGTCCTCTCTCTGCAGTCGATAGTGGCGGAATACCGCGACAGCCAATCCATCCCTAGCACCAAGTCAAAATCCTGGAGCTGCTGCAAAACAAGCAAGTCTGCAGGCAAAATCCAAGGCCCCAACTGCACTGGGCAAGCCACACAACGCTCCTCGACATGCAAAATATGATCAGGAATCCGCACCTCTAATGCATGTGACAAGGACTCTACCTCTAGACCATGCAGGGATGCAAATGCTCGACTAATGAAAGAATGAGATGCTCCAGTGTCGAATAAAGAGCGAGCCCGAATACCAAAAGTAGAATAATACCTGCCACCACCTGGTCTGCCGCTGAAGAATCCGCCAACTGGGCGGCATACACCCGCCCGCTCGGTGCTGGAGGTCGAGAATCTACAGGATAAGAAGTGGACGGCCTGCTCGCTGGAGCATAAGGCCGCTGAGCTGGTGGCCGCTGCTGCTGAGGGGGATATGGAACCGATGCCGAAGAAGGTGCCGAGGAAGTAGAAAGGGGGCAAGTAGCTCGCACATGCCCTGGCTGTCCACAACGGAAGCATCGACCCCATCTCTGGTCACAAGTAATGGCGGCATGCTGACCTCCACAGAAAATACATCGGTCAGAAGATCGGGGCTGTCTCGGCTGCTGCTGCTGCTGTCTCGAGGACTGCTGCTGAGATCTCTGCTGCCTCTGCTGCGATCTCTGCTGCTGGTGCTGCTGCTGATGCTGCTGCGGTCTCTGGGGTCCCCCAGGCCCTCTCCTATCAGATCGCCCACGGCCATAAGACTGGGACTGCGGCGGCCGTGGCGGTCTCCAAGAGCTGGCCTGTCCCCCGTCCTCTGGGGCTGGTCGCTTCCTGTCGGAACTCTGCGCGACCGCGGCCCTCCGTCTGGCCACCTCCTGATCGCCTCTCTCCACCCACTGTGCATGCTCTGCGGCTGCCTCCAGGGTCTGAAATCTCTGAGCATGCACAAGTGTGTAAATCTCTGGACGAAGGCCTCCCTCGAACAACTCAACCTGGTGCGGACCGTCACGAGCGACGTAGGGCACACAGTTCAGCAACTCCCTGAACTCCTGAAAATAGGCATGGGCCGGTCGATCGCCCTGCTGCAGATTCTTCAAATCGTCCTCCAACTTCTTCTTCACACTGGTAGAAAAATAGGTGTCCAACACCATCCGTCTGAACTCCTCCCAAGGTAACTGCCGGGTGATCCGGAACTCCAGTGGCTCAACTCGCTGCCACCAAAAATCAGCATCTCCGTCCAAACAGTGCACCGCCATGTGCACTCGATACTTCGGGTCGATGAAGAAGTCCCGAAAAAGCTTCTCCATCGCAGAAAGCCAAATCCCAACAGCCCGGGGCTGAGCATCCCGCCCCGAGAATCTAGGTGGTCCCCGCTTAACAAACGCAGCGAGTTTGTCAGCAAAATCCCGCTCCTCCTCCGCAGTCAAAGGCTGAATAGCTCCAGGAGCCCCGCTACTCGAAGATGGCGCTGACGGCACAAAAGGTGCAACAAGAGGCACAGGGACCTCAGGAACAGCTGGGGGTGGTGCCTCCCTCTGAGCAAGCAGCTGCTCAATCCTCTGCTCCTGGCGGCGCTGACCCTCCGCCAACTGGGCCACCAAGGCCCTCAACTCAGTAAGCTCGGGGGGTGTAGGCTGCTCTGGCTCAACAGGGGGCGAAGGGACACCCCGAGTGGGAATCCGACGTCGAGGAGGCATCCTGCCACAAGAAACCAAACATCAGCAACAAAACCCCACACGACCCAATCTGGCGAAAGTCAAAAGACATCCCCCTATTTCTGTAACCTTATGTTGTCTGCAGCCAACATAATGGTTCAACAGAAATAGACTATGTCGATCACTCTTCACTCACAGGAAGAGTTAACAATAAAAATCACCGACTTTCGCAACAAGTCACGCCACTCACGCCCTATAATCCTAGGGTCTGTCCAAAAGCCTAGGGTTTCCTAAGTCCCAACTGACCTATCCCTAAGCTCTGATACCAACTTAATCTGTCACGCCCCGGGTGTAAACCAGAACCCGGGCCCGTCCACAGATCCGCCGTGCATGCGGTATTTCCCACATACACGAAGCGTCGGTAACCTGCTCAGATAAGAAATAATAATAAAAGAGCATAATAATCAGAGCTAAACTAAAACTACTGTATCTCAGACAGATGCTGGAAGTAAAAGGTACAACAGTAAAATAAAATACAGATGTCTCTCCCAGCTCACTACTAAAATACAAACAGCTGGCAGAAGCCAGTCCCCAAAAAGAAATACAAGAAAACTGTCTGAGAAGTCCTGGTACCCAAAAATCTCCAGCTACGACCCTCGGTGGCTCTCTATCTAGTCCGCAATCCGCTTACCTCGATCAGTTGCTGACGGCCCAGCAACTCCCACTGAGGACTCTGCAAAACAAGGGAAAGAAAGAAACAAGAAAAACAATGGGGGTAAGTACTACTATAAACAGTAGCCTCCCCTAGTGGGTAAAGCCTCAGCTCAGATATGCCCACCAGGTGATCAGAGGCAAAAAGGGAAAGGAAAAGAAAGGGGATGCAGATAAATGAAGCAACTGATGAAGTGCTATCCCTAATATGCCTCTATATGATAACCAACAAGGATGGAAAAAGGAATGCAGCAGTATACAAGAAGCCTGTCCAAAGGACCCAATCTGACCGCCAGTGAACACTGGCACTGCCTGCTCTGCTATCAAACTCAAGAACCCAGCCTGGTGCCCGGCGCTCTGCACCGTGGAAAGCCTACTCCGGAGTGGCACTCGAGGGGAGCGACCCACACGAGTAAAATATCACTGTATCAAGCATCTCTGTAACCACTGTCTCATAATAGCAGGACTGGATCGAGACTCAAAGAAGTGGGAACAACCCTCCACTAAAGAAAGCTCGATCCCCAAAACACCCAATCTGATGCAATAGTACAAACCGGTCAACCACCCAAGATCCGTGGTCGCCGCAACACCCTGCCATACCCCAACCTGTCCCAAATCCCCAATACCTGACTACACTGTCCAACAGACGCTCGAACCTGAGCGACTAAGCCGCAAGTGCCAACAATGGAAGAAGAAAAGAGCAAAAGCATGGTTTCTCCTAAGTCAAGTCCCAAAATAGTGTAGCAGTAAAAGATGACATAATTATGTGACCAATTTAATCATGCATGGTTCCAACATTTTGTCCAATTTCCAAGAATAAATAATTTAGAGTGACATAAGCTAGGGTGACCGTCTCATATGAAAAATTATCAGTTTTGCAGTCCTCAATTCCTATTAAGTCTCCAAGCATACAGTCTAGATTAGTTAAGCGATTAAAATCAGGTGATCATTCTAACAATAATTTATCAGGATCCAAATAACCAATAATTAATTTCCTGGAGCATGCAAGTCTACCAATCAACACATTTAGCATCGTCAAATCATGGGTACTCTGATATTCCTAGTGGGCATAACAAAGGAGAGGAGTACAACAACCACCCACCTGAAGTGCAACTGTCCAAGTCCGTACAGCTAGAAAATACCAAAACTCCAAATCCTTGCTTCCACAATTTCAGCACACCCGAAATATTCCTGGTACAGTACAAAGCTCACTAATTACACTTAGGCTCCCCATTATAGCACTAATAATCACATACAACCTCGAATTCTGAACTGTTAAATTATCACCTGCAGAAATTGCCCAGAAAATTCCAATAAAAATATCACGGCGATCCTCGCGTCGATAGCTTCGCAACGGTACCTTGCACGCCCAAATCCGAGTTCTGTACATCAAGATAAAAATTCGGCAAGGGGGCACACTCATACAAAAATCTGTATTAAGGACAGATTACTGTTCACTGAGAAAACAGTAATTTTCACCTCGAAATAAAATTCACAAAAATCCAATAAAAATACGAGCGCGTTCCTTGCGATCCGTAGATGAAAAAGTTGTATAAGCTCGTTTCCGTCTGACGCTCGTGCGCAAAGATATGGCCGAAATACTCCGCTGCTGTCAAGTAAATCCACACAGAAAATGGGGTCACTGTTTGCCTCGGGATCCGTGCCAAAACCTCGAAACGGGAAAGCGCGACCAAAACGAAAGATGAAGTCCTACCTCTTAGGAGTCTACTGGTGCAAGAATCACAGGAAAATGATGTCGGGGTAGCCCAGGGGAGCAAAAATACTATCGCTGCGCCGAAGAAGAACACTAGAAAGCAACGTCGCGCCGCACCGTAAAATGGGGAACCTCGGGATTCGTGCCTCCAAAATCTTGAAACTTGGCAGGGAGATCAAGCACTTAGAGATGAAAAACTTTGCTTAAGGGTGCTCGGGCTGAAGGTGAATGGGTTGGGAGAAAAAGAGGAAAGAGTGGAGCTCGGGTTGGGGCTTATATAGGCTGAAAAAACAATTCAAGAAATACCACCATGTCCCATTTTCGGGCGCCCGAAAATTTCGGGCGCACACAGTGCGGCCCGGCCCATGATTTCCGGGCGCGCACAGTGCGGCCCGGTCCACCACACAGCCCAGCCCACCACACTGCCGAGCCCCGCTGCACCCGGAGCACCTGCGCCCGCAAATGGCGACGCGCCACGTGTCCCCGGCCGCCCGTGCACCGCGCACGCCGCGCCGTGCACCGCGCACGTCGCCGTGCTTCCCGGTCACCTGCCCTCGTACGGCACCTGCCCCGGTCAACCACTCCGCAGGTTGCGTGGACCGGGAGCACAACACCGAACCAACCAAACCTCGCCACGTGTCCACCCGGTCTACCGTGCACCCGGCCCAAACTCCGTGGACCGCGTCTGCTGCGCCGGCCAACCGGAAGGCGCCACGTGGCCCGCCTCCGGTGCACGACCCCCGCGGTGGACCGCGCTCCTGCCCGCGCCCTCAGCCGCCTGCCCGCGCCCTCAGTCGCCTGCCCGCGGCGGCGCCGCCGCCCGCCGACGCTGCCCGCCGCCGCCGGCCGCCGCCGGCGATCGCCGGCGACACTGTTCCGACGTGAACAGTACCCGCAAGCTCAAAATCAACCAGTAAATAGCCCATCTTGACCGTTTTCGCGCGCTGATTCCAAAAACGAGGTCCGTTTTGCCAAATTCCGCCTCCAAAATTTGCCGGAGGCTCCCGCAAGCGCCAAAAACTGCCAAAACTTCTGGGAGTCCGCTTTTGGACATCCGGACTCAGAATTGGGCAAACAAAAAGTCATTTTCAAGCGTTTTTCCGCGCTGAATCCAAATCCATCCTCCGTTTGGCCTAAATCCTTTTCTAAAATTTGGCAAAAGCAGCCGAAGGCCAAAACAGCTAACCAAAGCTCGCAGGGTCCATCGGTGGCATCCCTTTGATGCACTATGGGCCAGATACACCATCAACAGGTGTTTAAATAGTGGATTCACGGGAAAAAGCTGCATGGGGGTTCAGGGGTCCTACAGGCAAAGCAAAACCGGAGTTTGAGAGAGAGATTGCAGGATCTCCAAGAAGAAGCAAAAAGGGCATCTTCTCTCTCAAACGCTCTTGAAGCGGAAAGGGATAATCTAGCCAAAGCGAATGTTTCCCTTCAAGAGAAAAATGAGCTTTTTGAGAAAGAACATGAGAAATTGGTGGATAAAGCGAATCATTTCTCAAAGCTCTACGACGAGGCTCAACGGGATAAAATGGAAATGACAAAGACCATACTCCAACTAAAGGACGATTTAAAGCGATTCTCTTCAGGAAGGAGTAAGTTGGACAGGCTTCTTGGTCTTGGTCAAACAAATAAGTTCGGCCTCGGATACACTCAAAACTGGAGACATTCCAAGTTCGAGTGGGACAGTTTTTGTGCCTCAGTCGGTATCTCCTCCTCCGACACCGGAATTCACGACAAGCAACGACAACAAG
The DNA here is from genome assembly GCA_029168755.2 of Tillandsia fasciculata. Taxonomy (NCBI): domain Eukaryota; kingdom Viridiplantae; phylum Streptophyta; class Magnoliopsida; order Poales; family Bromeliaceae; genus Tillandsia; species Tillandsia fasciculata. The sequence goes on along the minus strand of CM054933.1, from coordinate 18,624,955 downwards.
CCTACTTCATCCTCCTCGGGATCGTCAAGATCTAAGGTATGTTTTCGTTGTGGCATTTCAGGGCACATAAGGAGAAATTGCAAGACGGGAGCCAAACGCACACCTCAAGCACCTCTTGCAATGACTACCAAAAGGTGATTCCTCAGAAATCAATTGCAAATCAATTGAAGGAAAAGAGCCTTGGTAGTTCACCGCTCAAGACGACTTCATCAAGGAGCAGCAATCTTCAACAAGACGCTTTCACCTAGGAGAATAACTTCACGACCATTACCGACGCATTCCAAAAAGGTTTGGGTGCGCAAAGGTGAAATTTTTCCTTGTCTTGTTACCAATGTTTCCTTGCATGCATATGATAGTTCGTCTTGGTATCTGGATAGCGGGTGTTCCCGTCACATGACCGGTGACAAAAACTGTTTTCAAACCTTTGAGAAAATCTCCGGAGGACTTGTTGTTTTCGGAGATGGTCGGTCTTCCAAAATTGTTGGAAAAGGAACTATAGCTATTCCAGATGGCCCGGTTCTAAATAATGTGTTATTTGTTCATGGCCTTAAGACTAACCTCATAAGCATAAGTCAACTTTGTGACAATGGTTATTCAGTTAATTTTTCATCTGATGAATGTACTGTAACTGACAAGAACCATGTTTTCTTTTTAAAAGGGGTTAGATCAGAAAACAATTGTTATGTAGTTCCTCATAAAATTTCTGAAAAATGTAACCTAGCTTCTTTGAAAAATGAAACTCTTTGGCATGAAAGGCTAGGTCACATAAACTTTAAGGAACTTGCTAGAATTTCAAACAAAGATGTGGTCAAGGGGGTTCCTAAACTTTCTTTTGAACAAAACATTGTGTGTGGCGGTTGCCAAAAGGGAAAACAGTCTAGGACTGCACACAAGAACTTGAACCACATAGGTACAAAACGGCCTTTGGAACTTTTGCACATGGACTTAATGGGGCCAACTCGTCAACCATCTTGGGAGGTAAATGGTATATTTTCTTATTGGTTGATGATTTCTCTAGATATTCTTGGGTAGCATTTTTAAAAGAGAAAGCTGATACTTTTGATTCTTTTCACGAGATTTGCCATCGTATTATGATTGAAAAGAATGAAAAGATTACTCGAGTTAGAAGTGATAGAGGTGGAGAATTCATAAATTCTAAATTCATTGATTTTTGCACTTCAAACGGCATTAAACATGAATTCTCGGCACCCTATACACCTCAACAGAATGGTGTAGTCGAGCGCAAAAACAGGGTCGTACAGGAGATGGCACGTGTTATGCTTCATAGCCGGAACCTACCGTTATATTTTTGGGCTGAAGCGGTGAACACTGCTGTCTATGTAATTAATCGAGTGTATTTGCGCCCGGGGACTTTAAATACACCATATGAACTATGGTTTTGTAGAAAACCTAACATCAAATATTTTCGTATCTTTGGGAGTCGGTGTTTTATTTTACGTGACCGCGAGAATCTTGGAAAATTTGACTCTCGAAGTGACGAAGGGATTTTCTTAGGTTATTCTACAAACAGCAGAGCATATCGAGTTTTTAACTTAGAATCTAAGACGATCGTAGAATCGATAAATGTTAAGGTAGATGAAGCTTTTCACTTTGAATCTGAAAAATCTACCCTCGATATCTCTCTTGATGATGATACACCTGCTAATGCATCTTCTCTAACAATTCTTTCGATAATAATGATGCATCTAACGGTTCTTCAAGTTTATCTGATGTGCAGGAATCATCTCGTGTACCTCCGACTACTCCCTTACCTCAAACGTTACGCATCTCCAAGGATCATCCTGAATCGAACATCATTGGAGATCCACAAGAAGGAGTTAGAACTCGGAGACAATTGGTTTGCGGATTTGCATGCTACGTATCTCAAATCGAACCAAAGAATGTTGATGAAGCTCTTCAAGATGACTACTGGATTGAAGCAATGCAGGAAGAGCTCCATCAATTTGAGCGAAACAAAGTCTGGGAATTAACGAAGCCTCCGAAGCAACACAATGTGATAGGTACCAAATGGATTTTCAAGAACAAGAAAAATGAAGATGGTACTATCATCAGGAACAAAGCAAGGTTAGTTGCTCAAGGCTACTCTCAAGTAGAAGGTATAGACTTTGATGAAACTTTCGCCCCTGTAGCTAGACTCGAGTCCATTCGTATCTTATTTGCGATAGCTTGTCATTTTAAAATCAAATTATTTCAAATGGACGTTAAGAGCGCCTTTTTAAATGGGTTTTTAAATGAGGAAGTTTATGTGGCTCAACCGAAAGGTTTTGTGGACCATAAACTACCTAACCATGTTTTTCGTCTGAAAAAGGCTCTTTACGGTCTGAAACAAGCACCGCGAGCATGGTACGAAAGGTTGACAAAGCACCTTTTGGAAAAGGGCTATACTCGAGGGGGAGCTGACAGGACTCTCTTTGTGAAGCATTATCAAAACAATTTCATTGTAGCACAAATCTATGTCGATGACATTGTATTTGGCGCAACAAGAGATAATGATGCTTCTAAATTCGCGGAGACCATGGAAAGCGAATTTGAGATGTCCATGATGGGCGAATTGACTTATTTTCTTGGATTACAAGTTAAACAAAACGATGAAGGAATTCACTTGTGTCAATCCAAGTATGCAATGGAGTTGGTCAAAAAGTTTGATTTAGAAAATTCTAAGGATTTTCCGACTCCAATGGGAACTAGCCATAAGGGACTTGGAAGTGAATCACATAGTGAGAATGTAGACGAGAAACTGTATCGCAGTATGATTGGAAGTCTACTTTATCTCACGGCTAGTCGCCCGGATATATCCTTCAGTGTTGGGATTTGCGCGAGATATCAATCAGCACCGAAGGAGGTTCACCTGAAAGCGGTGAAACGGATCATCCGGTATATCAAAGGTACAATAAATTTCGGAATTTGGTATCCTATGGGAACAAGTTTGGATATTGTTGGATACTCAGATGCCGATTGGGCTGGATCAGTGGATGATCGGAAAAGCACGAGTGGTGCATGCTTCTATCTTGGCCATTGCCTTGTTGCATGGCACAGTAAAAAGCAGAACTGCATAGCACTCTCGACTGCCGAAGCGGAGTATATTTCAGCAGGAAGTTGTTCAACCCAATTGATTTGGATGAAAAGCGTGTTGAGCGACTTCCGGATTTCAGCATCTTCGGTAACCATTCTTTGTGACAACACTAGTGCTATAAACATTTCTAAAAACCCTGTGTTGCACTCTAGAACAAAACATATTGAACTTAGATATCATTTTCTTAGAGAGCTAGTTGAATCAAATATTCTTCAACTGTCATATATTTCAACTGAGGATCAATTAGCTGATATCTTAACAAAACCTTTGGATCAAAAACGTTTTATTCACTTGCGTAAAGCAATTGGCATGCTTTCCTTGAAATAACCTTTTTGAAACCTTTGCTTAGGTTAGGTTTTGTTTTTGTTTGTGTTTTGTTCTTTATCTATGTTTGTACATAGGACATTAATTGAGCATAAATCATAATTGACTTTAATTGCATCTTTTCATGCATTTAGAAATTTATTATGCTTTTGATATCATAATATTTCAATGTTGCAATGATCATTTATGTTAATTAAGTCATCTTTTAAGTGATCAAAGTCAATTTCTCTCTCAATGATCTCTTGGTATAGTCATTATCTTATTTGATTGCTTAGTCGAGTATGAATGCGAGATCAATTTTTGGTTGAATACCTTATATATTAAATAATTGATAGCCAATTGAGGGGGAGTCAAAGAAAAGTAAAATGCTCAAAAGATGTGGAAAGAGTTACATCCCAATGAGGAGTGTGAAAACTACCACCACATGGAGGAAAAAGAAAAAGAAAAAGATACCCCATGTATGCAAAGCAAATTTTTGTTTTAAAATTGTTGATGAAATGCATATTGAAATACTTGACTCTGTCAAATTTCAAGGTTGGTATAAGGTGGGATTTTTGATAAAAGATGCTCAAAGAGCCACTCTCTTCAACAGATTGTCTAGATATATTATCTAACTTATCTGGGATTTCAAACATCTATTGATCTTGGTATTTCATTTTCTTTACCAAAATTGATGATTTGATAAAGGCATTACGCATAAGATCAGGTTAGATGTGATTGAAGTTGTTCAACTTTAAGAGTTTTAATTTCATAAATTTTCGTTTCATTTTTGAGTATTTTTGATAGATTTGGTATAATCTATTTCTTGTTGTATGAAACGATGATTTTTGTTTAAAGTTGATATGCTAAAGTGCTTACATACTTTTTCTGGATTTTATAGAATTTTTCTGAATTTTTCTGATGAAAAAGTTGGAGCCGATCCGGATCGGACTAAGTGATCCGGATCCCGAACGCAGGCTTTTTCCTGCGGGTAGCCGATCCGGATCACATTCACGATCCGATCCGGATCACGGCTAGGGTTTTAATAAGAACCAAGGGCTTTTGATTTCTTTTACTACAATCTTGTGTTCTTAAGTCTCTAGAGCTTCTCTCTCTAGAAATCTTCCATCTTGGAGCTTTCCTAACTCAAGTTTTCGATTTCAAGTAAGTTTTATTAATCAAAATCTCGGTTTTTCATTGTTTTTCCTTATTTGCTCAAAACGTGAGTAGAAATCATGGATCTTTTTCGTTTTTGAAAGGTTTTTGGTCAAATTTCTTTTGAAATAAGAACTCTGAGTAGATTAGTTTTGATTATATTCTGGGTTTTCTCAAGATTAACGAATTTTTGGGCTTCGATTTCTGAAAATTCTGTTTTAGGGCATATAAGAGGAATTTTTGAAAATCATGGAATTGATCCACTTTTAAAATTCTTTTTGCAAAACTAATTTGATTCTTAGCCTCTCTACATGATTATGATTGTTTGGGTACAATTTTTCAAATTTTTCAAAATTAACAATTTTTCATGTGTTCTTGAGTTGGCTTTCACAGGATACTTTTCTCACTAGCAGCGAAAATGGTGATCACCTGGATTATTTTCCTACTTGCTGCCATGGTCCATGCTAAGGACACTGCCAAACCTAAGAAAGCAAAGAGATCGAAGAAAGCTCGGAGTGATTCTGAGACAGATTCAGAGACGGCTTCTATTGACTGGGATAACCTCGAGATCGAGGAAAACGTCCCTATTGTCTCAAAAGGGAAAGCTACTGCTGAAGCCTCAAAGGCAAAGCCTCCTCCTACTGCCGCAGAAAAAGGAAAAGCTCCCATGGACCCAAGTCCAATTGGAACAAGAATGAAAACCGGTGCAAGAAAAAGAGGCAGTGCTAGGAGCATTTCGATTAACGAACCTATTGCTAGCCAGCCTCCCCAACAGGAATTTATCAGCTCTGCAAGAATCAAAGATTTTGAGAAAAGGGAATGTATTGGAGAAAGACATGTCAATGTCCAACCGATGAAGGAACGATCTGCAGTCTTTGGGATTTTGTTTGACCAGGTCGGTCTTGCTCCAATTTGCAACTTCCCTGAAACTACTGGGTACTGTCCACACTCAGTACGAATGTTTTATCAGAACGCTGCAAGTTTAATTGATCACGATGACGGACGTCGAGAATTTCATACTTTGGTTAAAAATATCAAAATCAAAGTCACACCCCAACTGATTGGAGAAGTGCTAGGAATGAAAGCCAGATCTGATGGAATTCATTACCTGAAAACTCAAAGCTTCAACGACAACTCCTGGAGAGTAGTTGTCAATGGAATTTGTCTTCCAGATACCTTGTCAACCGGAAATTCTGTTTTCTCTAAAGAGCTTCGACCAGAGTATCGATATATAAACTTCATTGTCTGCTACAACATTCTTCCCAACATGAACACGAAGGTTCTTCGATGGGATAGGATGTTATTCCTTCATCTTCTTGGAAACCCGGCCGCATTGATGGGAGCAAACTTGAATATTCCTTTCCTCATTTGGTCAAGGATGGCGCGGTATGTGGAACACTCTCACCCCACAGAGAGACTACCCTATCCAATGATAATCATGTGCATCCTTAGAAAGTTTAAAGTCGATACAAGCGGGAGCTCATACATGTACAGTTTGGGCACCATTAATGAGACAACAATAGTGAAGTCTCTATCGACAAAACAAGATGATCCTCCATCTCCTCCAATCCGACAACGAGCTCGACCATCAGCAACTACTTCTACAGCTCCTGTTCCACCAGCACAGCAAGCACCTCCATCAACTTCTGATGATGATGCTTCTGTCAGCTCAATCTTTAAAGAACAACAGCGACTATCCAACGAACAAGAACGCATGTCTGCTGAGTTCGCTGAAATGAAGGAAGATCTCAAAGAAGTCAAGAAAGAACAAGCTGTGATGATTCAAGATCTCAAAGAAGTGAAGAAGGAGCAAGCTTCTATGAATAAACGGATCAAGAAAATGTTTCAGAAGCTTGGGTGTATCAGTTCTGACGATTCTCCATAAACTTTCCTTCTAATCCTTTCTTTTGCAGGTTTTTAAGTTTCTTAATTTGTATTTAAACTTGTTTAACTCTCCTTTAACTTTGTAGTTTTGACTACATTTTTGGCTTTGTTTGTGACAAAAAGGGGGAGAGAGAGAGTAGTAAGAGTAAGAGAAAACTTTGACTTTGTGTGGAAAGTTTGGAACTTTGAACGAACGAACTCAAACTTTGACTTTGGTGGAAGGTAAGTATTACAACTTTTGGTTTTTATTTTTTGATTTGGTGCATGTCCCTACTAACTATTTGACTAACTATTTGGACATGTATTATTACTAACAAGTTGTTGTTGGTTTTTATTTTGTGATTTGGTGCATGTCCCTACTAACTATTTGACTAACTATTTGGACATGTATTATTACTAACAAGTTGTTTGATTACTAACAAACCAAAATTATGACATTTGGAATCTTATTGCTTAGAAGATATGTCATTGGTTGATTCTGATCTTATTACATATCTGAATTACTAAATATCATGGTGAGTATAAACTTCATCTCTGCTTGGTTTTGAATGCTAAATATTCTTGAGGTATCTAACGATTTCCTTTTGTCAAGAATGATTTCTTTTTGCAGAGAGTACAGATGTCTAAGTCTAGAGTCTGTTTTAGGAGTTTATCTCATGTATTTAATTTTTGGATCTCCATTGTAAATTTTTGTTGTATGGTGATAGCAACAAAAATATCCTTTTTGAATTTTCTTTAGTGGATTTGTGTTTTGTCACGAAACCGCCAAAGGGGGAGATTGTTACGGAATTTGAGTTGGCGTATTTCGTGAAAGTGTTAAGTCTTGAAGATTGAAGATGAGAAAAGTTTGGATCATGTACCTCAATCTCAAGAAAGAAGAATTCAAAAGGATCAGGTATGTTTAACTAAAGATTTTTGGTGATCCGAATACTTCTTGTAGTGTAGAAACACTTGGAAGAATTTTTAAATTGCATAAATATCAAAAACTGGACATGGGACATGTTCAGGATCCGGATCAGACCTTGCAATCCGGATCCCGAAGGGTGTTCGTTCATACAATGGTTCAATCCGGATCGCAGCATCCCTTGATCCGGATCCCGAACACTTGTTTTACCTTTGTGGTTGAACGATCCGGATCAGGCTTTGCAATCCGGATCCCGAACATGGGTGTTTGGTGAAACTGTATGAACGATCCGGATCAGGAACCTCGATCCGGATCCCGAACCCTGTTTTCTGGAATTGTCTATCACACTACGACGATCCGGATCGCAGCTAATCCGATCCGGATCGCCGTCCTGAAAATTTCCAGAAACGGATGGTTTTTGATCCTTATCTTCTTCCAATGGTTTCTAACCTATATATAGACCCTTAATTCATTTTTAGGGCATCCGAAAAACAGACGGGACTTAATAGAAAAATACGACCGAAAGAAAAAAACCACATATAGAGAAGAAAGGGAATCAATAGATTAATTCTATGTTTCTTCATCTATATTGATTGATTTGATTCTAGGTTTTCCTAACTCAGATCTTGAGTAGAATCAAATCAATGAATACTTAGATGGTTTTTCCGATCTATTTCTAATCTAAGTATTCGGCGGATCATCACCACCCAAAAACAACGATTTACCCTAATCGGCGCGTGGACTCGCGTGGCCTTGTGGATTCAAGGTGCAACCGCTTTCGTGGATTCGAAGCGAGGTACGTTCGTGGATTCGAAGCGTGCTACTGGGTGAAGACCGTGGATTCGGTCGGACGTCGTGGACTCGACGTTGGACGCTGAGGATTCGGCGTTGGGCGCAGATCGTGGATTCGAGAAGCGTCGTGGAGCGAGCGGAGAAGATCTGCTAGGAGCGTATGGTAAAAGGTTGAGTCGTCTGTGAGTACGTTAAATCACCTTGTACGTGTTTTAATTCTAGTGGATTTCGCCGTGTTATCGGTCCCGTGGTTTTTTTTTACTCCGGTTTGGAGTTTTTCCACGTAAAAATCTTGCGTGTTCATTTACATTTCCGCATTGGGTTTTATTGCGCAATGATTTTTTGAGTGTTTATTGTTTACACCTATTCACCCCCCTCTAGGTATTTTTTCCCCTATTTAGATCCATTACATATAACCCAACACATATGGGAAGCCCCGTATAGACGAAGCGACTAACCTGCAAAAGATCATACTAACCACTATACAGATATCAGAGCGAAAAAGTAACTGCTGAAATAAAAAAGTACAACACCAATACATGTCAGGTCCTCATAGTACAAAAGTCTCTCCAAAATAAAACTCTCAAGTAAAATAGATACAAGATACCTCCAAACCACTGACAGTACTAAAACATCACCAAAAAGGGGTACATCTACTCTCTCGCTGAAAATGGATAGGAATCTAACTCGCGACTCCCTTACCTCGGTCAGATAGAGCAGCAACTAGAGCAGCAGGAACTGGAGAAGAAGTCCCTGGAAAAAGGTCACCAACAGCGGGTGTGAGAACTACAACCAACAGTAGTTCTCAGTGGGTACCGCCACCAAGCCCGACGGTTTGCCCACTAAGTCTACTAGAGGCATAAAGTAATAAATGCAGTACTATAAAGGAAAGGCTGAAAATAACGCTACAGCTACTATGCCTTTATCTAAATGCTCAAAGGGTGATACAGATGAAACATGATGCATCTACTATCTCTCGACAAAACAATCACCCAATCTACACTGACTACCACAAGGGGTCCAATAAAACCTGCGCCCTCCTACTGCCATTATATCCACGAAGAACTGGACTTACGTAGGGCGTCCGTGACTGCCCAAAAAGGGCCCAGCCAGAAGGACAGCGTCGACAAGTTGCGATAGCAAAGTAACAAGCCAGCTCCAGAGCGGCACTCGAGGGGCGCGACCCCATCGAGGAAAGTATCCGCGCATCTCTGTCGAGCTCAATGCGGCTCATGCAGGTTATAATCCAAATCCACGATCAACAAGATCGACAGTACCCAAAACACATCTCAACTCTCTGGCTGGAAATACTCGACAGCTGGGACCCACCGTCGAATCAGACGGTTTCCAAAATTAGTACTGGTTAACCACAACTACCAGTCCACTCGGCCCCCAGGCGCGAGTGTAACATGCATCCCACAACATCCCGACTACTCGGCCCACTACCCGGGCGAGGAACACTCTAAGTCTAGGAAAAATGAATAAATGTGTGGGAGTGTCTAAAGCATGAATAAACTAGCCCAAGTTGGAGTTTTCTAATAGTCTGGTTGAAACATGCAACATATGACAGGGTGCTAGGTCAAAATTTCAATAATAGCATTTAGTTAACTGAACATAAACAAGGAACACTATCAGACATGATCTCAATATCAACCACAGTAAACATCATCTCCCTCAACATGCATGCTCTCACTAGCATAGGTGAACATAACGGCCAGATAGCTCACAACCTCATCTAATAATGAGATCACATGCAAGTTCTCAGATTCACTAGAGTACATCATAATTTCGGTAAGCATTAATTTCCCCAAGACTTAGAATAATACTCGTGCTTACCCCTCAAACATATAAGTGGTACATTAACATGCATGCTTACTATCATATAGAATTAGAGAACCGTCCACCGGTTTTGGAGACGAAGCAACCCACCTGAAGTCCAAATAAGCCGAAACTGAACGGGAATACTCCTCAGGTTCCCACGATCCCAGCGAGCCCAAAAACACAAGAAAACTCTCCCCGATTGCTGAGATACAAACCAAACACCGCGGTAGGCAAAAATTCCCAAAATTACAACTCTGCGAAAAAACAGTTCAGAAGAAGTCAAAATATCACCTTTGAGATGACCTTTAAAAATTCCATTAAAAATATGGAGGCAATTCTCGTAAAGCGTAGATGTCGATCGAGTTCTCATGGGCTAAAATTCGATAACCGAGCACCAAGATAAAAATCAAACAAGCTTCTCTATCCAAAAAACCAGCAGCAAGATAGGAGTTCAAAGATGCTATGAAAACCCCAAAAAAAGCTCCAAAAGCCACACAACGGGGCCTATTTATAGGCAGAACCCCAAAAAAAAACTAAATTGGGACTTTGGGAGACGTTTTTAGGCGCCCGAATGATCCGGGTGCCGAACAGGGGACACCGGTCCCCGATCCGCGCACCGCCCGGATCATTCCCAGTGCGCCGCGTGTCCATCCCACGCAACAGCGGGGGCGCGGCCAACCGGGCCCCGCCACGTGCCCCGACCACAGCTGCGGGGCGGGTGGCACCAACCAACCGTGGGGTGCCCCTCACCGCCCGCGCACCTGCCCTACCTGCACCCGTCCAGCCGCCATGTGGCCCCCCGCGCCTCCTCGCTGGTCCCGGTGTACGCAGAAGTGGGTCGTGGACCGGCCCACTCCAGAATTCAGCCCAAAGGCCCGACGAGTCTGAAAATAGCAATTTTTCATTATTTTTGCGTGCTGAGTCCGTTTTTGACATCCGTTTGACGCACAACACACTCGATACACCAAAAATAGATGTTTTCTCACCGCCGACCGCCCAGTCAAGTCGCACGGGAAAACTGGGACACCACACAGATCCTTGTCCAAGAACACAATAAGCTGATTTTTGCCCGCCTAGTGGGAGGTGTTCTTCATAGACAGCTTTCGTTACCCTGAGTACTTCACTCCAATTTTGATGTACTCTGCTCTTAGACGGAGTTAGCAACTTTAGGCTCGACTGTTGTGTCCCTATGGAGTAGAACATATATAGTTATTAGTCTTCGCGGCCTAGTGGGTGAGCTTAAGCCGGGCTTTCATGGCATTCGTGGTGATTGGGTATGACTTTGAACGTTTCATATGTTTGGTTGATGTATAGTATCTCCATTTGAGTTGTGTATAGCATTCAGCTAGTTTTTTTTATTACAGTAGCGGCATCTCTCGTATAATTATCCATGATTATTGGTTATGTATTATCTTACTATTGTAGTTGGTATCTATATCGCATTCATATATGACTCTCGCTTAAAGTAGCAGTAGTAGATTGTATTTCATATCATGATTCTTACATGTTGATCTTCATACTACTGTAGTTGGTATCTCCATTGTATTTATTTATGATTCATGTTTACCGTAGAGGCATTACATTGTATTCCACTTCATAATATTTACCTATCTACCTTTATACTACTATACTTGATTATTCTATGTCTGTAGTTATTGTCACGCCCCGGGTGTAAACCGGAACCCGGGTGTTACGGAATTTGAGTTGGCGCATTTCGTGATTGTATTAAGTCTTGAAGATTGAAGATGAAGAAACTTTGGATCGTATACCTCAATCTCAAGAAAGAAGAATTCAAAAGGATCAGGTACGTTTAACTAAAGAATTTTGATGATCCGAATACTTCTTATAGTGTAGAAACACCTGGAAGAGGTTTTAATTGCTTAATCATCAAAAACTGAACATGGGACATGTTCAGGATCCGGATCGTGGCTTGCAATCCGGATCCCGAAGGGTGTTCGTTCATACACTGGTTCAATCCGGATCGCAGCATTCCATGATCCGGATCCCGAACATAAGTTTTACCTATTTGCTTGAACGATCCGGATCATGAATTGCAATCCGGATCCCGAACATTGTGTTTTGGTAAAACTGTATGAACGATCCGGATCGTGGACTACGATCCGGATCCCGAACATTGAATTTTCTGGAAACCGTCTTTTGTGCTTCTGCAATCCGGATCGCCAAATCCAATCCGGATCGCCGTCGGTAAAACTTTCCAGAAAAGTTTGTTTTTGATCCGTATATTCTTCCAATGGTTTCTAACCTATAAATAGACCCTATGGTCATTTTTCTAGGGCAATCCAAACAGAGCCGTCATTTTCAAATATCATTTTATACGGCCTTAGATCCACATATAGAGAAGAAAGGAAATCATTAGATTCATTCTATGGTTCTTCATCTATATTGATTGATTTGATTCTAGGTTTTCCATACTCACATTCTGAGTAGAATCAAATCAATGAATACTTAGATGGTATTTCCGATCTATCTTTGATCTAAGTATTCGGCGGATCATCACCACCCAAACAAACAACGATTTACCCCAAAATCGGCGCGTGGACTCGCGTGGCCTTGTGGATTCAAGGTGCAACCGCTCTCGTGGATTCGGAGCGAGGTACGTTCGTGGATTCGAAGCGTGCCATTGGGTGAAGACCGTGGATTCGGTTGGACGTCGTGGACTCGACGTTGGACGCTGTGGATTCAGCGTTGGGCGCGGATCGTGGATTCGAGAAGCGTCGTGGAGCGAGCGGGAAGATCTACTAGGAGCGTATGGTAAAAGGTTGAGTCGTCTGTGAGTACGTTATATCACCTTGTACGTGTGTTAATTCTAGTGGATTTCGCCGTGTTATCGGTCCCGTGGTTTTTTACTCCGGTTTGGAGTTTTTCCACGTAAAAATCTTGCGTGTTCTTTTATTTTTCCGCATTGGGTTTATTTGCGCAATGATTTTTTGAGTGTTTATTGTTTACACCTATTCACCCCCCTCTAGGTGTTTTTTCCCCTATTTAGATCCTTATTAACCTAAACCCAACAAGTGGTATCAGAGCGGGAATAGGGTTGTAAACAATGGTTGAAGGTGGAAACATCAATCGACCCCCTTTCTTTGATGGAACAAATTATGCGTACTGGAAAGTACGGATGAAAGCCTTTTTAATTTCCATCGACGAAAGGGTGTGGCAATCAATTGAATTAGGATGGTCTAATCCAACTGAAATTTTAGATGATGTTCGCACCTTAAAACCTAGGTCGAAATGGACCAAGGAAGAGATAGACTTATCTTCTTACAATGGCAAAGGGATTAATGCTCTATTTAATGCTTTGTCACAAACTGAGTTCTCTCGCGTCTCGGCATGTGAGACTGCGAAAGAAATCTGGGATGTTCTTCAAGTTACGCATGAGGGAACTAACCTAGTGAAGATTCAGAAACTGCAAATGCTCACGAGCAAGTTTGACTCTATCTCTATGGCAGAGAATGAATCCTTCACTGACTATTACACACGATTGCAAGACATCGTAAACTCATGTGCTAACTTGGGAGAGAAGATTCCAGAATTTAAAGTTGTAAGAAAAATTCTAAGAACTCTTCCTGAACGATTTCGCCCGAAGGTCGCAGCCATTGAAACAATTAAACACCCGGACGAAATGCGTGTAGAAGAATTAGTAGGTGCTTTACAAACTTATGAAATGACTTTTCCTACTAACTATTCTTCTGGAAAGGCATCCTCTTCTAAGTCTTCAGGTTACGCATTGAAATCAACTAAAGAAGAAGACGCGGATTCATCCTCCTCGGACGACGACGAGAACCTTTCTATGGAGGACTTTGAGAAGCAGCTCGCTCTCTTGACAAGGAAGTTTCGCCGCAACTTTCGAAGGGGAAATTCAAGCAAAACTCCATCCTTCGGAAAGTCGAAGAAAGGCAAGGGTTCTTCAACTTACAAGTCAAGAAAGCAAGAGAACTTCTCAAAGGATAAGAAAAGTTCTGAGGGACAAGTTCAGTGCTTCAAATGTCGAGGCTACGGCCACATTGCAACGGAGTGTCCCAACAAGAATCCGGCTAAGAAGAAAGCGATGCAAGTCGTTACTTGGGATGACAACTCCACGTCAAATGAGTCATCCTCAAGTGATGAAGAAGACAACGCGACAGCTTTCCACGCGTCCACTACATCTTCACCCTTCATGTGCTTAATGGCAAGTACATCCGACTCATTGTCCAACTCCACTGTTGAAAAGATTGCAACGGACGATGAATCAGATGATTCGGAAGGTGAAGATTTTGTTTTAGCCTACCATAAGCTTTTGAGGGATTCAAAGAAACTGGCTAAGCAAAACAAGGGGTTGAAAGAGAGATTACAGGATCTTGAAGATGAAGTAAAAAGGGTAACCTCTATCTCAACCGATCTTGAAGTGGAAAGGGACAATCTGATTAAGACAAATGTTTCCCTTCAAGAGTCCAATGAGCAACTCGAGAAGAATTATATGGATATGGTGAACAAAGCGAATTACTTCTTGAAGCTCAACGGCGAGGCTCGACAGGAAAAATTGGAAATGACGGAGACCATACGCCAACTGAAGGATGACTTAAAGAGATTTTCTTCTGGAAGGAGTAAGTTGGACAGACTTCTTGGTCTCGGTCAAAGAAATAAGTTCGGCCTCGGATACACTCAAACTGGAGACATTCCAAGTTCGAGTGGTACAGTATTTGTGCCTCAGTCGGTATCTCCTCCTCCGACACCGGTATTCACGACAAGCAACGACAACAAACCTACTACATCCTCCTCGGAATCGACAAGAATGAAGGTATGTTTTCGTTGTGGCATTTCAGGGCACATAAGGAGAAATTGCAAGACGGAAGCCAAACGCACACCTCAAGCACCTCTTGCAATGACTACCAAAAAGGCTATTCCTCGAAAAACAACTGCAAACTATTTGAAGGAAAAGAGCCTTGGTAGTCACCGCTCAAGACGACATCATCAAGGAGCAGCAATTCTTCAAGCAAGACGCTCTCACCTAGGAAATCAACTTCACGATCATTACCGACGCATTCCAAAAAGGTTTGGGTGCGCAAAGGTGAAATCTTCCCTTGTCTTGCTACCAATGTTTCTTTGCATGCATATGATAGTTCGTCTTGGTACCTGGATAGCGGGTGTTCCCGTCATATGACCGGCGATAAAAACTGTTTTCAAACATTTGAGAAAAACTCCGGAGGACTTGTTGTTTTCGGAGATGGTCGGTCTTCCAAAATTGTTGGAAAGGGAACGGTAGCTATTCCAGATGGCCCGGTTCTAGATAATGTGTTATTTGTTCATGGCCTTAAGACTAACCTCATAAGCATAAGTCAACTGTGTGATAGTGGTTATTCAGTTAATTTTTCATCTGATAAATGCACTGTAACTGACATGAACCATGCTTTCTTTTTAAAGGGGGTTAGATCAGAAAACAATTGTTATGTAGTTCCTACTAAGATTTCTGAAAAATGTAACCTAGCATCTTTGAAAAATGAAACACTTTGGCATGAAAGGCTAGGTCACATAAACTTTAAGGAACTTGCTAGAATTTCGAATAAAGATGTGGTCAAGGGGGTTCCGAAACTTTCTTTTGAACAAAACCTTGTGTGTGGCGGTTGCCAAAAGGGAAAACAGTCTAGGACTGCACACAAGAATTTGAACCACATAGGTACAAAACGGCCTTTGGAACTTTTGCATATGGACTTAATGGGGCCAACTCGTCAACCATCTCTGGGAGGTAAATGGTATATTTTCTTGTTGGTTGATGATTTTTCTAGATATACTTGGGTAGCTTTCTTAAAAGAAAAAGCTGATACCTTTGATTCTTTTCTCGAAATCTGCAATCGTATTATGATAGAAAAGAATGATAGGATTACTCGAGTTAGGAGTGATAGAGGTGGGGAATTCATAAATTCCAAATTCATTGATTTTTGCACTTCTAATGGCATTAAACATGAATTCTCCGCACCTTACACACCTCAACAAAATGGTGTAGTCGAGCGCAAAAACAGGGTCGTACAGGAAATGGCACGTGTTATGCTTCACAGCCGGAACTTACCTTTTTATTTTTGGGCTGAAGCGGTGAACACTGCTGTTTATGTTATCAATCGCGTGTATTTGCGCCCGGGGACATTGAATACACCATATGAACTTTGGTTTTGTAGAAAACCTAACATCAAATATTTTCGTATCTTTGGGAGTCGGTGTTTTATTTTACGTGATCGTGAGAATCTTGGAAAATTTGACTCTCGAAGTGACGAAGGGATTTTCTTAGGTTATTCTACAAACAGCAGAGCATATCGAGTTTTTAACTTAGAATCTAAGAACTTAGAATATAAACAAATGTAAATAAAAATAGTATAAAATACTATTTTTATGGCAGTAGAAAAGTAAAGGGGTTACTCGGAAGTGAATCGGGCCCAAATCGGAGTTAAAATTAGTGATCTAGAATTTTATATGAGAAAGTGGGCCCAGATGGTAAGTGAAAAATTCACAGTTTCAGAAAATTCCGAGAAAATTACGGGAGCTCCGTAAATATGTTTTAAGGCCACAGTAAAAATTTCGTGTTGATCGGACACCCGGATTGAGAGAACGGGCTCCGCCAGCAAAATTAAATACAGTGGGACTTTTGGTAAATTAGAAATGGTCCAAACTGAAAAGTTCAAGTACCAGGAGGTAAAGCAAGTTAAACTGTGGCTGCCCGTCAAATTTGAGCGAAAACGGGCGAAAAAACGGGCGAGAACGGGCGAAAACGGGCGAAACTGGGCTTGGGCCCAAGTTTCGGGCGCCCGAAAGTGGGTTCCGGGCGCCCGAAAGTTACTGTAGCATGTTGGTTTTTCGGGCTGCAGCGAACCGGGCTGCACTGTAGCGAACCCGGTTCACTGTAGCAGCCCGGTTCAGGTCCGGGTGCGCCCGAAAATCCACTGTGCGCGCCCGGAAGTTACTGTAGCGGCACGGATCCCGAGGCAGTCGGCACGGATTCCGAGGCAATGGCACGGATCCCGAGGCAACGGGCACGGATCCCGAGGCGCGGGCGTGAATCCTGAGGCAGGGCAGCGCGCGCGGCGCGCTGTGGCGCGCGGCCCGAGGCGCGCGGTAGGTGGGGAAATGCCACGTGTCGCCTCCTCATTGGTCGCTCTGACCGGGGGAGCGTGGGCGTGCGCGGGGAAGGCGCGACGCGCCTGGCGCGTGTCAGCGGGGCAGGCCACGTGTCGGCCCCCCATTGGTCGGTCAGCGCGATGTGACGCGCTGATGGGACAAGACGCAACCACCGCTGAGGTAGTGCGGTCCACGTGGCGGCCTCCCATTGGCCGCCGCTGTTCCGTGGTCGCGGTGCATGGGTCCACGGACACGTGTCGCTCCCCGGTTGGCCGAGCGTGGTGACGTGGCGCTGAGCTGGCGCGTCGTGGACGCGTGGACCGCGGCGGGGGCTCTTACTGTAGCCGCCCGAAAAGGTGCGCCCGAAAGTTCGGGATCGGCCTATTTAGGCCCGAAATGGCCCATTTTTCCTTCTTTTTCCCTTTTTGGCTTCACCCGAGCGTACCAGGAGGCGATCCGGGCGATTTCGCCCGGGGTTTTCGAGGGCGCACGAGCGCGCCGTGGACTCCGTGGAGCGTGCAAGATGTTCCAAAGGCCTATTGGGCGTGATTGTACGGCACGATGTTGTCGAGGTAAGCCCCGTTTGTCATTTTTGCGGTATTTTTGGCACAGTTTTAAGATTTCCTTTTGGATTTTGGATTTGACTCCTTTGCCACGTGCATGTTAGGGACCCAACTTTTCTGTGCCGTTTTACTACGCGAGTTTTGCGAGCGTTTTGGGCACGTCTCGTTTTGCGTGCCGCTCGGGAAAAACATGCACCGTTTTGCGTGCGAATTCGACAAATGTGCACAGTTTTGGGCGCAAGCTTGGAATACGTGCACCGTTTTACGTGCAAAGTTGGAAATGGAGCGTGCACCGTTTTGCGTGCCAATATGAGGTATGTGCTCTGTTTTGCGCGCAGGTTGGACTAACGGGCACCGTTTTTCGCGTAGACTCTAACAATACGTCTCGTTTTACGTGCAGGGTCAGAATAATGTGCACCGTTTTGCGTGCAACCCTACAGTCAGATGTGCACCGTTTTGCGTGCCAATTCGGGGTAAGTGCTCCGTTTTGCGTGCGGGTTGGACCAATACGCAACGTTTTGCGTGTAGATTTTAATGGTTGCATCGTTTTTCGTGCAGGGCTAGGAAAAATATGCACCGTTTTGCGTGCAACCCTACAGACAAATATGCACCGTTTTGCGTGCAGTTTCGAGGTACGTGCATCGTTTCGCGTGCAGTTCATGTTGTCGCGCACCGTTTTGCGTGCTGTCGCTAATGTTATGCACTGTTTTGCATGTAGGGTCAGAAAAATTGTGCACCGTTTTGCGTGCAACCCTACTATGAGTCGTGCACTGTTTTGCGTGCAGATTCGAGGTACATGCACCGTTTTGCGTGCAGGTTGAGTTGGCACGCATGGTTTTGCGTGCAGGCTGAAATGGCGCGCACCGTTTTGCGTATGGGTTTTACTGACGCGCACCGTTTTGCGTGCAGGTTTAGAGGGCGTGCACCGTTTTGCGTGCAGACTCGAGGGATGTGCACCGTTTTGCGTGCAAGCTCGAGGAAACAAGTGGAATCGCGCGGAGACCAATTGCAAGTGTCTACAAGCAATTGGGTACACTACAAGGTGGGGAATTCTGCCGAAATTGGGTGACCTCTCCCCTTGCTCCTTTGCTTTTCGATTCGAAGCATGATAGTAGCCTGTTAGAGGCGTTAGGTGATCATGATTATGATTGCTTGTGTAGATGGATTCAGATGGAGTAAGGGCAACTGTTGGTTGCCAGAGATAGAGGAATAGATGTGTGTGTGCAAATTGACACAGAGATAAAGTGCAACTGTTGGTTGCCAAAGATATTTGATGAATATGCATGCGTAGAAGTAATTACTATTTGATGAATGAAATGAAATAATTGCATGTATGAGAAAGAATTGTTGATTATAAGTGTGATCATGTTAGGGTATAACCCTAGGAATCATGTGCATTAAGGGAAAGGACATGTTGGTAGTAAGACTAGGAGAAAACCTAGATTTAGGGTTTAACGAGTGACATCAAACTTAGGAGTTATCCTAGGGAGGACGAGTGGCATGGTCTTAGGTGATAACCTAAGGACACTGGATAGAGTGATCAACATAGAGTCAGAGAACTCTAGGGTGTATATGGCATGGAACTTAGGTAAAGAGAACCTAAGGAGAATTAGTGTTCAACATAGAGTCAAGGAACTCTAGATGAGTATGACATGGATCTTAGGTAAAGGAAACCTAAGGTGAATTAGAGGTCAGCATAGAGTCAAGTTGACTCTGGGATTCAGTAAGGAATCAAGAGAATGGAACAATGGATCAAATGTGGAGATATGAAAGGGGAAAACAGGAAAGTAGAGTCATGTAATTCTAGTATAACAGTGGAACATGCAATTAGAGTCAGTGTAACTCTAAGTTAATAGTGGAACAGGAAAATAGAGTTAAGTTAACTCTAGGATTCAATGAGGAATCAGGAAAAAGGGGATAAGATCCCAAGGTTAAAGAGTTTAACAAATATAACCCTAGAAAGTCATAGGGTGTCTGGGCAAATGGACAATAACTTTAACTTCAATTTGAGTTAAAGAAATGAAAGAGAAATGTTTAAGAGTCCAGGAGACTCTAGTTATCCTTATGGCGAGACCTAGGATAAGAGGTAAATTATTGTAAAAAGGCAAAGTTTAAAGAGCAAGCTAAAAGTGGCTAAAAAGTATAAAGAGAATGTAAATGGCGCCTTCGAATTTGAGACTCGTCAAGTGGAGCAGGACTCCCTGGGCAGTGACCCGTCGGACGAGGTACTTTCGAAGGGCTAAAAGTGAAAGCAAGGAGCTAAATGCTCGAAGAAAAGAGAAAGTAAATTGCCAGTGGCAAAATGGGAGCTATAAGCTCGAATAAGAAAGGAAAGCAAGTGTTCAAAAGCAAAGAGGCTAAGAACTAAAATAAAAGAGAAAGAAAAAGAAAAGAAAAGAAAGAAAAATTAAAGATAAAACGGGCGTACCTCCGGGGGCGAACGTACAACGGTCAGGAGTTGGACAGGGTCCCTCTCCCGGGCAGCGACCCGTATGACTGGTAGATAGAGTACTCTTGTCAGAGTTGGGCAGTGACCCTATCGGGCAGTGTCCCGTATGACAAGTCCCCCCGGCAGGACGGGGTAACACTTGCGAGTGTTATCGGCAACCTTAGAAATCTTATCTTATGGTAGCAAGACTACCGGGCTCGGGCCCGTTGGATAAGAATTTCCAAGGGTTAACTTGAACTAAAGCACCAGAATCTAAAGAATAAAGAAAAATAGAGTGGCCAGGGTGGCCGGGTTAGTTGAACCCAGTATACAGCGGCATAGTGGCCGAGTTGGTGCTTAGCAGCCTAGTGTGGCTAGACAGAGTAGTGCTGGGTTGATGGTTGTACACAGATAGTGTAGTGATATATTATTGCATAGCTGCATATTGATGTTGAGGATTTTAGTTTCCTAGCACACTATTATTATTGCTTCCATTGGACCAAGTGGTGTAGGACACTCTCTCTCGGTGGTTGAACCCACTGGGAACTCGCTCGTAAGTTCTCACACCCCTTGGGTGACCCCCCCCACAGGTTCGGGAATGGATGCAGCGGTCGAGACAGATCAGATGCAGACGACAGCGAGGCATACGACAGGGGCAAGGGCCCAGCAGCATAGTGACCTAGAGGGTCTAGCAGAGGTATCCCGTTCTATGTATTTCTTGAGTGATCCTTGTATGGTGAGGAATTATGTAAAGGAAATGTAATAATTTTATTTGCAAGTTCAGAATGTAAAGTGTAATAAGTTTAATTTATGGTTCACTCTTGTATGCTTTCATTTCCGCTTAAACTGTTTGTTATTGAATGAAAGTTTAAATTTATAGTGATTTTTAGTACTCTGATATTGAGCTTCCGCATACACTTGTTGTGTTATTATGGATGTTACCGTTCCTTTCGGGTAGAAAAAGGTTTTACCCGATTGGCGGGTCCGTTGGCGTGCCCGAACCGTACAAATTGGCGGACTCGGGGCGTGACAGAGTTTTTAACTTACAATCTAAGACGATCGTAGAATCGATAAATGTTAAGGTAGATGAAGCTTTTCACTTTGAATCTGAAAAATCTACCCTCGATATCTCTATTGATGATGATACACCTGCTAATGCATCTTCTTCTAACAATTCTTTCGATAATAATGTTGATGCATCTAACGGTTCTTCAAGCTTATCTGATGTGCAGGAATCATCTCGTGTACCTCCGCCTACTCCTCTACCTCAAACGTTACGCATCTCCAAGGATCACCCGGAATCGAATATAATTGGAGATCCACAAGAAGGAGTTAGAACACGGAGACAATTGGTTTGCGGATTTGCATGCTATGTATCTCAAATCGAACCAAGGAATGTTGATGAAGCTCTCCAAGATGATTACTGGATTAAAGCAATGCAGGAAGAGCTCCATCAATTTGAGCGAAACAAAGTCTGGGAATTGACAAAGCCTCCGAAGCAACACAATGTGATAGGTACCAAATGGATCTTCAAGAACAAGAAAAACGAAGAAGGTACTATCATCAGGAACAAAGCAAGGTTAGTTGCTCAAGGCTACTCTCAAGTAGAAGGTATAGACTTTGATGAAACTTTCGCCCCTGTAGCTAGACTCGAGTCCATTCGTATATTGTTTGCGATCGCTTGTCATTTTAAAATCAGATTATTTCAAATGGACGTTAAGAGCGCATTTTTAAATGGGTTTTTAAATGAGGAAGTTTATGTAGCTCAACCGAAAGGTTTTGTGGATCATAAACTACCTAACCATGTTTTTCGTCTGAAAAAGGCTCTTTACGGTCTGAAACAAGCACCGCGAGCATGGTACGAAAGGTTGACAAAGCACCTTTTGGAAAAGGGCTACACTCGAGGGGGAGCTGACAGGACTCTCTTTGTGAAGCATTATCAAAACAATTTCATAGTTGCTCAAATCTATGTCGATGACATTGTTTTTGGCGCAACAAGAGATAATGATGCTTCTAAATTCGCGGAGACCATGGAAAGCGAATTTGAGATGTCCATGATGGGCGAACTGAATTATTTTCTTGGATTACAAGTTAAACAAAACGATGAAGGAATTCACTTGTGTCAATCCAAGTATGCACTGGAGTTGGTCAAAAAGTTTGATCTTGAAAATTCTAAGGATTTTCCGACTCCAATGGGAACTAGCCATAAGGGACTTGGAAGTGAATCACAAAGTGAGAATGTAGACGAGAAACTGTATCGTAGTATGATTGGAAGTCTACTATATCTCACGGCTAGTCGCCCGGATATATCCTTCAGTGTTGGGATTTGTGCGAGATATCAATCAGCACCGAAGGAGGTTCACCTGAAAGCGGTGAAACGGATCATCCGATATATCAAAGGTACAATCAATTTCGGAATTTGGTATCCTATGGGAACGACTTTGGATATTGTTGGATACTCAGATGCCGATTGGGCTGGATCGGTGGATGACCGGAAAAGCACGAGTGGTGCATGCTTCTATCTTGGCCACTGCCTTGTTGCATGGCACAGTAAAAAGCAGAACTGCATAGCACTCTCGACTGCCGAAGCGGAGTACATTTCTGCAGGAAGTTGTTCAACCCAGTTGTTATGGATGAAAAGCGTGTTGAGCGATTTCCGGATTTCAACATCTTCGGTAACCATTTTATGTGACAACACTAGTGCTATTAACATTTCTAAAAACCCTGTGTTGCACTCTAGAACAAAACATATTGAACTTAGATATCATTTTCTTAGAGAGCTAGTTGAATCAAACATTCTTCAACTGTCATATATTTCAACTGAGGATCAATTAGCTGATATCTTAACAAAACCTTTGGATCAAAAACGTTTTATTCACTTGCGTAAAGCAATTGGCATGCTTTCCTTGAAATAACCTTTTTGAAACCTTTGCTTAGGTTAGGTTTTGTTTTTGTTTTTGTTTTGTTCTTTATCTATGTTTTGTACATAGGACATTAATTGAGCATAAATCATAATTGACTTTAATTGCATCCTTTTATGCATTTAGAAATTTATTATGTTTTGATGTCATAATATTTCAATGTTGCAATGATCATTTACGTTAATTAAACCATCTTTTAAGTGATCAAAGTCAATTTCTCTCTCAATGATCTCTTGGTATAGTCATTATCATATTTGATTGCTTAGTCGAGTATGAATTCGAGATCAATGGTTTGGTTGAATACCTTATATATTAAATAATTGATAGCCAATTGAGGGGGAGTCAATGAAATGTAAAATGCTCAAAAGATGTGGAAAGAGTTACATCCCAATGAGGAGTGTGAAAACTACCACCACATGGAGAGAAAGAAAAAAAAAAACTCCATGAATGAAAAGCAAATTTTGTTTTGAAAATTGTTGATGAAATTCATATTGAAATACTTGACTCAGTCGTATTTCATGGTTGGTATAAGGTGGGATTTTTAGTAAAAGATGCTCAAAGAGCCACTCCTTCAACAGATTGTCTAGATATATTATCTAACTTATCTGGGATTTCAAACATCTATTGATCTTGGTATTTCATTTTCTTTACCAAAATTGATGATTTGATAAAGGCATTACGCATAAGATCAGGATAGATGTAATTGAAGTTGTTCAACTTTAAGTGTTTTAACTTTCGTAAATTTTCGTTTCATTTTTGGATATTTTTGATAGATTTTTCATAATCTATTTCTTGTTGTATGAAACGATGTCTTTTGTTTAAAGTTGACATGGTAAAGTGCTTACATACTTTTTCTGGATTTTATTGAATTTTTCTAAATTTTTCTGAAGAAAAAGTTGTAGCCGATCCGGATCGGGGCAAGTGATCCGGATCCCGAACGCAGGATTTCTCCTGCGGGTAGCCGATCCGGATCACATTCTCGATCCGATCCGGATCACGGCTAGGGTTCTTATAAAAACAAAGAGATTTTGATTTCTTTTACCCTAATCTCTGGTTTTCAAGCCTCTAGAGTTTCTCTCTCTAGATTTCTTGCTTCTTGGAGCTTCAAAACTCAAAGTTCTTCGGATTCAAGTAAGTTTTATTGATCAAAACTCGGTTTTTACAGTTTTTCATCAAACGTGAGTTGAAAAATTGGAACTTTTTCGTTTGTGAATGGTTTTTGATCAAATTTCTTTTGAAATAAGAACTCTGGGTCAATTAGTTTTGCTTTTATGCTGGGTTTTCTCAAGATAAACGAGTTTTTAGGCTTCGATTTCTAAAAATTCTGGTTTAGGGCATAAAAGAGGAATTTTTGAAAATCATGGAATTGATCTATTTTTAAAATTCTTTTTGGAAAACTAATTTGATTCTTGGCTTCTCTACATGATTATGATTGTCTAGGTACAATGTTTTCAAATTTTTCAAAATTGACGATTTTTCATATGTTCTTGAGTTGGTTTCACAGGACATTTTCTCAAAACTCAAACACTCACACTAATGGCATTCTCCTGGTTAATCCTGCTACTGGTCACAATGGTGCCACAAGTACATCTGTTAAAGAAGAACCAGATGTCTCAACTCGAGACAAACAGAACGAAGCTAATGAAGACAGCTCGGATTACAATGAGGAAGAATGGGACGAATTCTTCAAGGATGTTCAACGAAAAATTGATGAGGAGGACAGGAAATTCACCAAAGGAAAGAGACTTATGAAATCTGCCTCCACAACCAGACAATATACAAGAAGAAGAAATGTCCAAAGAAGTACGAGTCAGCATAGTGGGCCTCTCACCAGAGCACGCTCACTTTCTGGAATTCTGCAAACTGAATCTCCATGGACTGCAGGACCAGATGCACCATCTGCATCTACACAGCGTCCATCGCACTCAAAGACACGGACAACTGAGACAGAGATCTTGGAATCGATCTGTCAGGAACAACATAGACTCTCTGCTACACAAGAGAGAATATCGAAAGAGCTTCAGCAGATTTCCTCTGAACACAAGAAGATCAAGAAAAAGTACTCAAATTTTAAGAATTTGCTTAAAGGGATTTTGAGCAAGCTGAGTTGTACTAGTTCAGATTCTTCAGACTGAACAGCACCTTCTGATCACTTTGTCTACTTCCGTTCTTAGTTTTCAGGACTTAGTTTTTATTCTTACTTTTAGTTTAGTTCTCAGTTTGTGCATATTATTAGAACTTTACGTTTTTTTTCTCTCCTTACATATTGTAGCTCTTGCTACGTTTTGGCTTTGTTTTGTGACAAAAAGGGGGAGAGAGTTGAGAGAGAGAGAGTTAGAGTTTGCAAAGAACTTTGAACAATGATTGTGAATATCAATGACTAATAAGGTAAGTATGACCTCAACTCAACTTTTTTTTCTTTGTGATTTGTGACATGCTTCTATACTAACTATTCGACTAACTATTTGGGCATGTAATATGACTAACAAGTTGATGTTGGACTAACATACTTTGACATTTGGTTTTTGACTGCTTAGAAGATATGTTGGTTTTAACTATGATTCTCTTACATATCTGAATTTTTCAAATGTCATGATGAGATAAACTCTATCTCTGTAGTTGGTTTTGTATGTTTCAATTCTTGAGGTATCTAACGATTTTGTTTGTCAAGAATGCTTTCTGTGTGCAGAGATTACAGATGTCTAAGTCTAGAGTCTGTTTTAGGAGTTTATCTCATGTATTTAATTTCTGGAACTCTTTTGTAAATTTTTGTTGTATGGTGATAGCAACAAAAATATCTTTTTGAATTTTCTTTTGTGGATTTGTGTTTTGTCACGAAACCGCCAAAGGGGGAGATTGTTACGGAATTTGAGTTGGCGTATTTCGTGAATGTATTAAGTCTTGAAGATTGAAGATGAAGAAACTTTGGATCATATACCTCAATCTCAAGAAAGAAGAATTCAAAAGGATCAGGTACGTTTAACTAAAGAATTTTGATGATCCGAATACTTCTTATAGTGTAGAAACACCTGGAAGAGGTTTTAATTGCTTAATCATCAAAAACTGGACATGGGACATGTTCAGGATCCGGATCGTGGCTTGCAATCCGGATCCCGAAGGGTGTTCGTTCATACACTGGTTCAATCCGGATCGCAGCATTCCATGATCCGGATCCCGAACATAGTTTTACCTGTTTGCTTGAACGATCCGGATCAGGAATTGCAATCCGGATCCCGAACATTGTGTTTTGGTAAAACTGTATGAACGATCCGGATCGTGGACTACGATCCGGATCCCGAACATTGAATTTTCTGGAAACCGTCTTTTGTGCTTCTGCAATCCGGATCGCCAAATCCAATCCGGATCGCCGTCGGTAAAACTTTCCAGAAAAGTTTGTTTTTGATCCGTATATTCTTCCAATGGTTTCTAACCTATAAATAGACCCTATGGTCATTTTCTAGGGCATCCAAATAGAGCCGTCATTTTCAAATATCATTTTATACGGCCAAAGATCCACATATAGAGAAGAAAGGAAATCAATAGATTTATTCTATGTTTCTTCATCTATATTGATTGATTTGATTCTAGGTTTTCCATACTCACATTTTGAGTAGAATCAAATCAATGAATACTTAGATGGTATTTCCGATCTATCTTTAATCTAAGTATTCGGCGGATCATCACCACCCAAACAAACAACGATTTACCCCAAAATCGGCGCGTGGACTCGCGTGGCCTTGTGGATTCAAGGTGCAACCGCTCTCGTGGATTCGGAGCGAGGTACGTTCGTGGATTCGAAGCGTGCCATTGGGTGAAGACCGTGGATTCGGTTGGACGTCGTGGACTCGACGTTGGACGCTGTGGATTCAGCGTTGGGCGCAGATCGTGGATTCGAGAAGCGTCGTGGAGCGAGCGGGAAGATCTACTAGGAGCGTATGAAAAAGGTTGAGTCGTCTGTGAGTACGGTACATCACCTTGTACGTGTGTTAATTCTAGTGGATTTCGCCGTGTTATCGGTCCCGTGGTTTTTTACTCCGGTTTGGAGTTTTTCCACGTAAAAATCTTGCGTGTTCTTTTATGTTTCCGCATTGGGTTTATTTGCGCAATGATTTTTTGAGTGTTTATTGTTTACACCTATTCACCCCCCTCTAGGTGTTTTTTTCCCCTATTTAGATCCTTATTAACCTAAACCCAACACCGGGCTCGTCCACAGATCCGCCGTGCATACGGTATTTCCCGTGTACACGAAGCGCTGGTAACCTGCTCAGATATAAAAGGAGTAATACTGGAGCATGAAGCAGAGCTAAACAAAAAAACTAATACACCTCAGACATAAGCTGGAAATAAAAGTACAATAACTCTCAAATAGGTACACATGTCTCTCCCAGCTCACGAAGTAAATACAACCAGCTGGCCACCGCCAGACCCAAAATAACAGAAAAGTATAACTGTCTGAGTGTCCATGGAAACAAAACTACCGAACTAGGCACCGGGGAAGTAGCTAGCTAATCCGCGATCCTCTTACCTCGCTCCTGGGTAGAGGGTCCCGCAACTCCAGCAGATGACTCTGCAAAACAAAGGGGACAAAAGAAGGAAAAACAGTGGGGGTCAGAACTACTGTAAATAGTAGCCTCCCCTAGTGGGTAAACCTCGAAACTCCGAACTGCCCACTAGGACTAACAGAGGCAAAAGTAAGCAAGGGTGGTAAGCTATAAATAATAACAATTTGTAAAAGTTACCACTAATATGCCTCTAACAGGATGAGCTAACCAAATAGCTAAAATGCATGTATCAGAGTCTAAAAGCCTGCCTGGGTACCCCAACCCGGACACCGGTAACCACCGGCACTATCTGCTATGTCTACTGACTCACAACTCAGCTGTGGGGTGAAGACCGGTTCCTGACCGACACGGTCCCAACCCAGGGTAATAGACCGGCTCCTGACCGGCACGGTCCTACCCCTAGGCGACAGACCGGCTCCTGACCGGCACGGTCATAAGTACACACACTCCGGAGTGGCACTCGAGGGGAGCGACCCTCACGAGTATAATAAGCCGCCAAAAGTATCCTGGTACAGTAAGACTGGATCAAGACCCTAACGAGTAGGAAAACCCATCTACTAAAGAGATCCCGATCCCCTATCCCTGAATCTGATGCAATAAAACAGTCCGATCAACCGCCCAAAATCCGCGGTTGCTGCAAATACCCTGTCCTCAACCTGCCTGTCCCCAATTCCCCAATAACTGACTACACTATTCCAGTTCCTGCTCTAATCTGAGCATACTATCCCCTATGTCTAGGGGTCCAGAGAAAAGATAATAAAATGTGTTTTCTCCTAAGTCAAATCCCATATAATAGTGTAGTAACAAAGGTGGCCATACAAGCATGCAAGTCCATTATTTATCAAAATAATTTCCCTTCTTATACAGATTAGAATATGCCTTTGTTTAACTTGTAGTCCATTCATTCATATATTTGTATAAGTCCCCTTTTCTTTCCAAGAAATAATTATTTCTTAAAGATGCAGGTGTTAAAGCTGTTAACATATCATTATTATTTCCATTCCAGCATGCTAGGTTCACCCCCCCTAACAAAGCTATTAACATGATTCCGGGGTATTTCTTAACAAGCCTAGTGGGTAGTCGAAAGTGAGAGGTGACAGCGGTACCCACCTCGAGCGTTAAATCCTGGTCCCCGAAAGTAAGGTCCACGCTCAGTCCAGTGATGTCCTCCACACTGTGCAAAATATCCAGATAGAACCTACACAATTAAAATATCATTTTTCCCCCTCAACACCAGTCCAATTACACTGTCCAGAGTTTCACAGTTTTCACCTGCAGAAAGAAGTGCCCAGAAAAATCCGCGAAAAATACCGTCACGATCCTCTCGATGAACCCGTCGAAACGAGTACCTGCACGCTCAAATCCGAGTTTTCTACGCTGAGATATAAATCCGGCAAGAGAAACACCTCATTCATAACTGTACAAATTTCCACAGATAAGAGCTCGGAAAGAAGAAAGATTTTCACCTTCGAATCCAACTCAGTAAATTCTGAGAAAAATCCAGGAGATTCCTCGCGAGAAGTAGATGAATTTTGCCTTTTGAATCACCTCGATCCGATGTCGATACGCAAAGTTATGGCCGAAACTCTGCAATGCTGTCCAAAAATCCGCGAAGAAAAAGGGGCAACAAAAAGCTCAAATACCTCCAAAATCTGTAAGGAATCTGAGAAAACTCTGAACATCAAAGTTAAAGTCCTACCAGTCGTGAGTCCGACGGCGTAAAAATCGCTAAAAGCGAAGATCGGAGTGAGTCGAGGCAGTCTGCGCAAGAGAATGCGACGAAACGGGTCGACGAAGACAAAGCGTCATTGTGCGCCGCGTCGCAGATGAAGTCGAAAAGATGATCTCCTAAAATCTCCAAAATCCTCCAAGGGGTGCTGCTAGATGAGAGGAAAATTTCTTCTGTAGCACTCTCAGGGAGATAAGGGCTAAAAAGAGCCCAAAAGCCCACCCCAAGGCCCTATTTATAGTCACAATCCACTATTGGGCCTTTGGCGGATTCGGGCCCTACTTTCGGGCGCCCGAATCCGCCAAGGCGGTCGGACGAGGGTCCATCCGACGCGCCCGGAAATCCCTGGTGACGACACATCACCCCAAAACAGGGGACAGCTGTGCGGGGCCCCTCACTGCACGCCACGTCGCCAATCCGCGGGCGGCGGGGGTAGGTGGGGCGGAGCGCGGACGGCGCGACGCATGGCGCACTCGAGTGCGGGGCGCCACGTGTCGGCCGAGCGCTGCCCCGTGCACCGCCGCTGGCGCCGTGAACCGCGACCACGTGAGCCCGCCAATGCCGCGCCGCCACGTGTCGTACACCCGGTCCACCATGCAGCGCCTTTTTCCCTGAACCGCGCCGCGCGCACCCGCCAATCCGGGAATGCCACGTGGCCCGCCTCGCGGTCCATGCACCGGCGCGCTACTCCCGTGGACCGAGCGGTGTGAGCCGGCCCAATCACAAGCCGCCACGTGGCTCCGGCCGGTCCACGGTCACCCCCATGCACCAGAATTCCCCGAAAACTTTCGGTAGCCCGTTTTTGGTCATCCGGACTCCAAATTAAACAAGCAAATAGCCGTTTTCAAGCGTTTTTCCGTACTGAATCCAAATCCAACCTCTGTTTGGCCAAAATCCTTCTAAAAATTTCGGCAAACGCAGCCGAAGGCCAAAACAGTAAAAGATATCTCACAGGGTCCATCTGTGGCATCTCCTTGAAGCACTATGGGCCTATTACACCAATACTAGGTGTCTTACACAGTGGATTCACCGGAAAGGCTGCATGGAAAAATTGGACCACTACATCCTCCCCCCCAAGAAAAAGGTTTCGTCCTCGAAACAAAAGTCGTACCTCAAGCCGGGGCCTCAAACAGGTGGGGGTAAGCATCCATCATCGCTGACTCTAGCTCCCAAGTAGCATCACGCTCATCATGGCTGCTCCAGAGGATCTTCACATAAGGGATGGCTCGGCTGCGCAACTCCCTAACCTCACGATCCAAGATCCTCAACGGCCGCTCTATATAGCTCAAGTCCTCAGCGATCTCCAGTGGTGTATAATCGATGATGTGCGATGGGTCATACACATACCTCCACAATGTCGATACATGAAACACATCGTGAACCCCTGCAAGTCTGGGAGGAAGTGCAAGCCTGTAAGCAACTGGCCCTATGCGCTCCAATACCTCGAAAGGACCAATATAACGAGGGCTCAGTTTTCCACGAATCCCAAATCTCCGAATCCCCTTCGAAGGCGAGACTTTCAAAAAGACATGGTCGCCCACCTGAAACTGTAAGTCTCGCCGTTGCGTGTCAGCATAGCTCCTTTGTCGACTCTGGGCGGTCTCAAGATGTCGTCGTATCAATCTGACTTTTTCCTCCGCCTCTACTAGCAGATCAGGACCCAAAGTCTTCTTCTCACCCACGTCACTCCAATAAAGGGGTGACCGACACTTGCGTCCATACAACGCTTCAAACGGAGCCATCTGAATGCTCGCTTGATAGCTGCTGTTGTACGCAAACTCAACTAATCCGAAGTGTCGGTACCACCCTCCTCCGAAGTCCAGAACGCAAGCTCTCAACATATCCTCAAGGGTCTGAATAGTGCGCTCTGACTGTCCATCGGTCTGAGGGTGGAATGCTGTACTAAACCGGAGCTGTGTCCCTAAGGCTGTCTGTAAGCTCCTCCAGAAATGCAAGACAAACCTCGGGTCTCTATCTGATATGATGGAAACAGGTACCCCATGCAACCTCATTACCTCTGCCAAGTACACCTGTGCTAGTCGCTCCATCGACCAAGTCATCTGAACCGGTACAAAGTGAGCGGACTTGGTGAGCCTATCCACAACCACCCAGATCGCATCCGCCCCAGTCTGTGCTCTAGGCAATCCGACGACAAAATCCATAGTAACATGCTCCCATTTCCATTTAGGGATTGGGAGACTCTGCAACTTGCCAGCAGGTACACGATGCTCAGCCTTTACTTGCTGACAAGTTAAACAGTGTGCTACGAATCTCCCAATGTCTCTTTTCATCCCATTCCACCAAAACTGTGCCCTGAGGTCCCTATACATTTTAGTCCCACCAGGATGGATGGTATAAGGTGTATAGTGGGCCTCTCTCAAGATCTGCTCTCGAATCTCTGTATCCATGGGCACACAAGCTCGGTCCCTGTACCGTAGTACTCCCGAAGCATCAACAGAAAAATCCCCTATCACACCAGTCTGAATCTGCTCTCGAATCCTCATCAGGTGGGGGTCCTCACTCTGTTTCTCTCGAATCCTGTCCAACAGAGTGGACTGCACGACTAGAGACATAAGTCTAGCAGAGACCCCAGGGGACACAACCTCCAGCTCTAACCGCCTCATCTGCTCAAGTAATGGCGCCTGATCGGTGATCATCAAAGATAAATTCTACACTGCCCTCCTGCTCAGGGCATCAGCGACCACATTGGCCTTGCCAGGATGGTATAGAATGTCTACATCGTAGTCCTTTAGCAATTCCAACCATCTTCGCTGCCTCAAATTGAGCTCTTTCTGGGTAAACAAGTATTTCAAGCTCTTGTGGTCAGTATAAACCTCGCAGTGCTCGCCATACAGGTAATGACGCCACAACTTAAGTGCAAAAATCACTGCAGCTAGCTCCAGGTCATGGGTAGGGTAATTCTTTTCATAATCCTTTAGCTGCCGAGAGGCGTAAGCAATTACCCTTCCCTCCTGCATCAGCACGCAACCAAGTCCACTGTGCGATGCATCACTATAAATCACGTATCCTTTCCCCATAACGGGGAGGGAAAGGATAGGAGCTGACATCAATCTATTCTTTAGTTCCTCAAAGCTCCTCTGGCAATCCTCACTCCAAATAAACTTGATTCCTTTACGAGTCAGACGGGTGAGGGGTGTGGAAAGTTTCGCAAAACCTTCCACAAACCGACGGTAATATCCCACTAAGCCCATGAAACTACGGACCTCAGATACCGTCGTCGGTCGGGGCCAATCCCGGACTGCCTCTATCTTCGCCGGGTCTACTGCCACTCCTGCGGCTGATATCACATGGCCCAAAAAGACAACTTCCCTGTCACGCCCCGGGTGTAAACCAGAACCCGGGCCCGTCTACAGATCCGCCGTGCACACGGTATTTCCCGCGTACACGAAGCGCCAAACCTGCTCAGATATATAAGAGATATAATAAAAGAGCAATAAAAACAGAGCTGAACTAAAACTAATACATCTCAGACTGAAGCTGGAAATAAAATACAATACATCTGTATAAAAAGATACATCTGTCTCTCCCAGCTCACCAAAAAATAAATACAACCTGCTGGCAAAAGCCAGTCCCAAAGTAAAAGTACAACTGTCTGAGGAAACACGGGTACACCAACAGTCCAGCTAACACGCTCAACCTGCCTCGAAGTCTATCTACTCAGCCGTCCTCTCTCCTCGACCCGTCGCTGAAAACTCAGCAGCACCCGCAGAAGACACTGCAAAAGAAACAAAGGGAAGAGAAAAGAGAAAGCAGTGGGGGTGAGAACTACTGTAAACAGCAGCCTCCCCCTAGTGGGTAGACCTCAACTCAAATGTGCCCACTAGGACTACAAGAGGCGAAAAAGATGAACAAAGGTGGTAAGCTGTAAATAAAACTGCTGATGATGTAAGAAGCTACCACTATATGCCTCTAAGGTGCTCAGCTAAGAGTATGGCCCACTGTATACATCAGAATAAGAATGCCTGCCTAGGTAGCCCAACCTAGTCACCGGCGAACACCGGTACTGCCCACTATGCCTACTAAGTCCCAACTCAGCTATGGGATGCGGACCGGCTCCTGACCGGCACGGTCCCATCCCGAGGGCGACAGACCGGCTCCTGACCGGCCCGGTCCCGCCCCAAGGCAACAGACCGGCTCCTGACCGGCACGGTCACAAAATACACACTCCGGAGTGGCACTCGAGGGGAGCGACCCACACGAGCATAGTGCCTCAGTAATAGGTATCAAGTCAGCAGAACTGGATCATGACTCTGATCAAAGTGGGAAAACCCGTCCACTAAAAGGAGACCCGATCTCGAAGATGATGCAAGATAGACAAATAGTGGAAAACTCCATCTACTGGAGACCTGATACCCAATCTGATGCATAAGCAGCAATCACTATCCGGTCAACCGCCTACTGTCCGCGGTTGCCGCAATGCCCTGCCCTCACAGCCTGCCTGTCCCAAGACCCACAACTGTCTGACTACACTATCCTAGCCCCTGCTCGCACCCGAGCGCACTATCCCCCAAATGTAGACAAAAGAAGAGAAAAGCATGGTTTCTCCTAAGTCAATGCCATCATGATAGTGTAGCAGAAAAAGGTGGCCTAACTAGATGTCCATTTAAGCATGCAAAGTCCTTTATTTAAAAACAGGGTTTAAATATTAATATCTTTCACAAGATAGAGGTATGTCACTAATTAAACTTCCATTTGCCAAGTAATCCCATGTCCATTTATCACATAAACATAAGAAGTCCCAATGTGTACAGGCAATATAGTCCAATTCCAATTACCCTGCCATTTATTTACTTTTTACCGATTCATTTAGCAATGTAATACAAGCAACTCAAATAGGCCTAGTGGGGACATCACAAGTAGGAGGTTAAACAACGGTACCCACCTCGAGCGCTAAATCCAAGTCCTGACAGTGAAATCCGCGCCCGATCCTCAACCGTCCTCGCAAAGCTGTGCCAAAAATCCCAAAGGGTACACACACACAATTACTATCCAAGTTAATCCCAAAATCTGTCCCCAAAACCAGATTTACTGTTCAGCTGTTTTTACCTGCGAAATGTGCCCAATAAATTCCTAGAAAAAAATACCACTGCGATCTACGCGACGAACCGGTCGAAACGAGTACCTGCACGTTTTCCCACGATTTTTCTGTGCTGAGAACGAAAATCGACAAGAGGACCACCTCAAACAATATTTTCACCCCAAAACAGCAATATAAGAACCTGTAAATGGGATTCCTCACCCTCAGGGAAAATCCACGAAAATCCAAGAAAATTCCAGTAAACTCCTTGCGATGTGTAGATGCAAATCCCCTTTTGAATCGCCTCAATCCGATATCCGGTTGCGGAGATATCGCCGAAATACCGACCCGCTGTCCAAAACTCCATCACAGCAACAAGGGGTCACAAGATGATCCGAAAAACCCATGAAAACCTCGGAATGGGGAAAAACCAGTAGAAATAGGAAATGTAGCCCTACCTGTTACGAAGAAGATGGCGCAAGAATCGCTGAAAAATACTGCTTGGTTAGCTCGGGGGAGCTAAAACACTGTCGCTGCGCCGAAGAACAATCCAGGAATGCATCGTCGCGCCGCGCCGGAAAATCCAAATCTCGAAATCCGTGCTTCAAAAACTCCTCAAACTTCACAGGAGTGTTCCTCACTTCCTGATGAAGATTTCTCTTCTCACCTCTAATGGAGATGGAGCTTCTATGATGGAGAAAACCCCTCATGAATGAGCCTCGGATGGATTAAGAAGAGAACCCCCAAAAATCTTTTCCAGAAATTCCATCTGTGTCCCATAGAACACGAAACACCATTAAGGACCAATAGTATTGCGACACTGGCCCTCCCAACAGTGCTGCCGCGCCGCAGTCTGCCGCCCAATCGCACAGTTGACCGACCAATGAAGGCGTGCCACGTGTCCACACAGATGTTCGGTGCACCCGGCGCACGAAATACCGTAGACCGAACCAATAACAAACTGCCACGTGTCCAGCCCTGGTGCACCGTAGACCATGAGCCATCCAGAGTATTCCGTGAACCAAGTGCTGTGAGCCAACCAATCATACGATGCCACGTGTCCTCCCTGTCGGTCCACCGTGCACCAGATGAATTCCATGGACCGCGCGCTGTGGACCGTCCAACCGCCTCATGCCACGTGGCACCCGCCTGGTGCACGCCCGCGCGGTGGACCGGCCGCCTGCCCGCGCCCCCGCCGCTGCTGCCCGCGGCCCTCTGCGCCTGCCCGCGGCCCTCCGCCGCCTGCCCGAGCGCCTCCGTCGCCGCCCGTGCCGCCGGCCGCCGCCGGCGATCGCCGGAATTACTGTTCCGGCGTGAACAGTAACCCGAGCTCCGAAAAAAGCCGCAAATACACCGTTTTGACCGTTTTCGCGCGCTGAGTCCGATTTTGACGTCCGTTTCACCAAATTCTCACTCTAAAAATTGCCGAAGGTCCCCGGAAAGGTATTCTTGGTCCAAACTTCGCGCCGAGCCCAATCTTAACATCCGTTTTGCGCGCAAACACCTCTAAACAACCGATGGGGTTCCCCGATCACCCGCGTGATCCATTTGAAGCCCGGAGTCCAACACTCGTGTCCAAATTGGCGCCCGAACACCGCCGACATGCCCCGCAAGCCTCCAGAAGCTGCCGGTCACCCTATAAAAGCCCCAAATATCTCCCGCACACCGCGTAGGCCTCCAGTAGCCAGCTCAAAGCACCGCAACAGCTCTGCGGAGATCCAGGTCATCACATCCTCCCCCACTAAAAGAAAGTTTCGTCCTCGAAACTAAAGCAACTCTCAACGAGTCTCAGAAACCAGGGGTAAGTACTCAACACCGCCGTCTCCCGCTCTCAAGTCGCCTATCACTCCTCGTGATTACTCCACAGCAACAACAACGGCAACAACCAGCACGGCATAGCCCGATTGCGTAATTCCCTCATCTCACGAGCCGGAATTCGCAACGAGCGTCCCTCGGACTCCAAACTCTCGCAGGGATCCAAAGAAGTGAGTCAATCACGGCGAGGAGTCAAAACATAACACTCCTAAGCTGAGACGCAGGAAAACCTCAGGGACTCCATCAAAAGCCTGGGGGAAAAGAACGAACAGCCAGTGCAACACGCACTAAAATCACCCTCTAGAGCCAACTCAACCAGAGCAACCCGAAATACATCCACACAGGCACCCGCACAAGAAAGGGGCCCTAACAAGCAGGGGTCCTCACTCGGTCACTGTCATAACCAGACCACACGAGTAGATTGCTCAGCCGCAGCCTATCCTCAAAAGAAATCCCCTGGGACACAATCTCAAGTCCTGTAAACCACCATGGTCCCACACAGCGCCAGCTATGGGACCGTCAAACTCAACTCCCCAAATAGCTCCTCTGCTCCAGGTACCCGCCACCACGGTGGCCCGGTCAGGGTGATCCTGGATGCTCATCAAATCCAATGGTAGCTCCACAGCCACTGTGGAAGGTATCACTATCACTTGCAAGTCCATCTTCCTCCGCTGACCAACTAAAATCGGCGCTGGTACCAATCTTGCCATCCGCTCGTCAAACTCTGCTGGCACCATCCAGTCCAAAGGCTCCTCACCTCGATAGTAACTGTCGATCTCGGCCCATCTCAAAAGCATCTATTTTGGCTGGACTTCCACCGCCGCCCCTACGGCTAGAATATGTAATCCAGGAAGATAAGCTCCCAAAGCTAAAACTTGTACCAAAACCACTTGGCATAAGGCTTCTTCCTCACAGACCTTGTCACACCATCTACAAATGCCTCACAAGCTCTAAATCACTCAGGGAGGGGTAAAAGTCAAGATATCCCTGAAAAATGCCGCTATCAATCCGTTCAAGCCCAACTGGAATACAGAATTCCTCAATCTTAAAGGCAACAAGGCATTAGTCATTCCATTGGCCTCACTGTACTGGACATGATCCACAAGCCTTCCCCACCTGCATAATACCAACAGTAACCTGTACCTCTAGTGCACGGGGCAACAACTCTGCCTCAAGTCCATACCGGAATGCAAAGTGCACTAACTCCGACTGCTGTGATGAAATCACACTTGCGACAACTCAATTCACTACCGTGGCGCCCTCCAACCGGGCGGCACAAATTCATCCGCTCGATGCAAGTGGTCGTCACTCAGCCTGCCAAAATCTCTAAACCAATCATAAAGGGGGCACGACCTCTGTCCTTGCTAACATTGAGGCGACGAAAGTGGTCTCTCGCCGACAGCCAATCCACGCTACTGCTGCGCCACTCTGATAAAATGGGCTGATGCTGTCATCGGGGTCCATCCAACCTCTGACGTCTCAGAAATTCACCCGGATATCATCGTCATACTACAACGCACAATCAACTCGTGCAACTCCTTATACAATTATCCTTACTAAGCTGACCCCTCAATCACAATTATTGTACCCCAAACATGCATGTTATCAATCACACAGGGCAACATCTCCCTTAGGTAAGCTTTACATAATCCATCCGAAAGAATATCCACCAGTCAAACTCCCAAGGCTGACAAATACCTCCTCCAGAGATGCGATGCAATCCTCGGGTCTCTAACCAGAACGAAACAAAGGAGAACACTCCAGAGGATCACGCCAACTCACAAGGTACAGCTGGGCTAACTGCCCGGCCATCAAGTAGTCCGCATCGGTACATGCATCTGCCCCTCCCAGGGCCTCAGAAGATCCAACCACCAGTCCGTCGGCACAAAAGCTCGATCCAATTACCTCTGTACTCCGAAAGTATCCGATATAAGTCCCCCAACTGGTCTCAACACCTCAGATCTCCAAACCAAAACCGTCAGGATGTAGAAGCAATCAACACTCAGCCAGGAGCAGTCGAGAGAACCAGATTGCAAATCCAACTTCGCGGAGATCCAATACCCTTGAAGCTGGTAAAAACAAATCCTGCTCGACAGAAGGGTGCCAGCTCCCGATGGTCACTTCATCAAATTCTTACGGGTCCTCACAAAGCCGAAGTGAACCAACCTTCCATAACTCGAATAGCACCGGCGCCCCCAAAGGTGCCACACTTGGCCTGACACAAATCCAACACATCAAATCCTGGAGTTGGGTCCTCAACTCCCAAACGGGTGTCATGCCAAACAACCCCGATAGGAGAACAGCTAGGAACTCACAACCAAAAAGAAAGGGGGGTATCACCAAGTCCCGATGCCGCCGCAGATCCCTCAAACACACCAGCAAACAAGCTACTCACCCACTACGAGACATCTGCCTCGCTACAAGGTCAAAACCAAAGAAGCGAAGATACCCCCAAGCAAACCAAGTACACCAACACCTCCAGGCCTGGCTCCCACGGGAACCGTCCTCGCAGCATAATCTGCTGCCGCCAAAAAGAAAAAGAAAACCGAGCCAGCCTAACCGTCCAAAGTACCAAACCGAGCCCCACAACAAGGTCAAGACCATCAGGCCTACAGGTACAACCAGGGACTCAACCGCACCGGGCAGGACCCACGACACTCCCCCCAGGTGCAAAAGATAGGGGATACGACCTCCCGAACACCGGGTAACCGTCCTATCCCAACTCAAAACAATGAAGCCAAACACTACCCACCAAGAAGGGGAAACCTCTCGTATCGAAAGATACGAACCCAAGAGCCTGGAACAATTCAAACCTACCGCCACACTGGCCGCTGAAATCCATGTGCTCTGACGGTCTCAAAAACCACTATCCAGAAAAAGAAACCAGGAGTGCCTCATCCAACTGACCTGTCCTCCAACACCCGGCGCCAAGCGCCTCAATCAGAACTCGCCTCAGGCAGCAGATCCCAATACAACGGAACTGTAATGCCACGCTCCATACCCGGCGCCTACTCCCGTAAGGCGTCCCTAGAACTCTCAATCCCCCACCGGACAAGACCCTGCCACCAAAGGCTCCATACACAATCCCACAAATCGGGGCAACTCATCCGCCAAAACTGGCTCACTCTTTCAATGCAATCCCACAGTTTTCCCTGCAGTCAACTGTCCACCCTTCTCCGGTGCCCCAGCACTAAACGTCGGCACGGAGGGGCTACTCGCTAGCCCGACAACTGTGCCACTGCACTGATTCGACAACTGTGTCACCGCGCTGCTCCGACAACTGCACCACTGTGCTGAACCGACAACTGTGTCGCTAAAAACCAGATGCCCGCTCACTCTGCCGCTGCTATGCCTCTGACAATCCTGTCATCTGAGTCCCGAGTCCTCTGACTCAAATCCGGTATCCGGCCTGAAACAACCAGCTCAGACCCAACTGCTGCACCAATGTGCGCCCGGGTCAAGGCCCAACGTCGGGGAGACACCGCTCGCCACGACAAACCGCAAATCAGCACACCCCAAACACTCGACCCAATCTAGCGAAAGTCAAAGACATCCCTCTATTTCTGTAACATTATGTTGTCTGCAGCCAACATACTGTCCCACAGAAATAGAGTATGTCGATCCCTCTTCACTCACATGAAGAGTCAAACAAATAAATCGCCGACTTTCGCAAAGTGTCGCGTCCCTCGCGCCCTACCATCCTAGGGTCCGCTAAAAGCCTAGGGTTTCCTAAGTCCCAACTGACCTATCCCTAAGCTCTGATACCAACTTAATCTGTCACGCCCCGGGTGTAAACCAGAACCCGGGCCCGTCTACAGATCCGCCGTGCACACGGTATTTCCCGCGTACACGAAGCGCCAAACCTGCTCAGATATATAAGAGATATAATAAAAGAGCAATAAAAACAGAGCTGAACTAAAACTAATACATCTCAGACTGAAGCTGGAAATAAAATACAATACATCTGTATAAAAAGATACATCTGTCTCTCCCAGCTCACCAAAAAATAAATACAACCTGCTGGCAAAAGCCAGTCCCAAAGTAAAAGTACAACTGTCTGAGGAAACACGGGTACACCAACAGTCCAGCTAACACGCTCAACCTGCCTCGAAGTCTATCTACTCAGCCGTCCTCTCTCCTCGACCCGTCGCTGAAAACTCAGCAGCACCCGCAGAAGACACTGCAAAAGAAACAAAGGGGAAGAGAAAAGAGAAAGCAGTGGGGGTGAGAACTACTGTAAACAGCAGCCTCCCCCTAGTGGGTAGACCTCAACTCAAATGTGCCCACTAGGACTACAAGAGGCGAAAAAGATGAACAAAGGTGGTAAGCTGTAAATAAAACTGCTGATGATGTAAGAAGCTACCACTATATGCCTCTAAGGTGCTCAGCTAAGAGTATGGCCCACTGTATACATCAGAATAAGAATGCCTGCCTAGGTAGCCCAACCTAGTCACCGGCGAACACCGGTACTGCCCACTATGCCTACTAAGTCCCAACTCAGCTATGGGATGCGGACCGGCTCCTGACCGGCACGGTCCCATCCCGAGGGCGACAGACCGGCTCCTGACCGGCCCGGTCCCGCCCCAAGGCAACAGACCGGCTCCTGACCGGCACGGTCACAAAATACACACTCCGGAGTGGCACTCGAGGGGAGCGACCCACACGAGCATAGTGCCTCAGTAATAGGTATCAAGTCAGCAGAACTGGATCATGACTCTGATCAAAGTGGGAAAACCCGTCCACTAAAAGGAGACCCGATCTCGAAGATGATGCAAGATAGACAAATAGTGGAAAACTCCATCTACTGGAGACCTGATACCCAATCTGATGCATAAGCAGCAATCACTATCCGGTCAACCGCCTACTGTCCGCGGTTGCCGCAATGCCCTGCCCTCACAGCCTGCCTGTCCCAAGACCCACAACTGTCTGACTACACTATCCTAGCCCCTGCTCGCACCCGAGCGCACTATCCCCCAAATGTAGACAAAAGAAGAGAAAAGCATGGTTTCTCCTAAGTCAATGCCATCATGATAGTGTAGCAGAAAAAGGTGGCCTAACTAGATGTCCATTTAAGCATGCAAAGTCCTTTATTTAAAAACAGGGTTTAAATATTAATATCTTTCACAAGATAGAGGTATGTCACTAATTAAACTTCCATTTGCCAAGTAATCCCATGTCCATTTATCACATAAACATAAGAAGTCCCAATGTGTACAGGCAATATAGTCCAATTCCAATTACCCTGCCATTTATTTACTTTTTACCGATTCATTTAGCAATGTAATACAAGCAACTCAAATAGGCCTAGTGGGGACATCACAAGTAGGAGGTTAAACAACGGTACCCACCTCGAGCGCTAAATCCAAGTCCTGACAGTGAAATCCGCGCCCGATCCTCAACCGTCCTCGCAAAGCTGTGCCAAAAATCCCAAAGGGTACACACACACAATTACTATCCAAGTTAATCCCAAAATCTGTCCCCAAAACCAGATTTACTGTTCAGCTGTTTTTACCTGCGAAATGTGCCCAATAAATTCCTAGAAAAAAATACCACTGCGATCTACGCGACGAACCGGTCGAAACGAGTACCTGCACGTTTTCCCACGATTTTTCTGTGCTGAGAACGAAAA
The DNA here is from genome assembly GCA_029168755.2 of Tillandsia fasciculata. Taxonomy (NCBI): domain Eukaryota; kingdom Viridiplantae; phylum Streptophyta; class Magnoliopsida; order Poales; family Bromeliaceae; genus Tillandsia; species Tillandsia fasciculata. The sequence goes on along the minus strand of CM054933.1, from coordinate 18,583,216 downwards.
TCGACAAGAGGACCACCTCAAACAATATTTTCACCCCAAAACAGCAATATAAGAACCTGTAAATGGGATTCCTCACCCTCAGGGAAAATCCACGAAAATCCAAGAAAATTCCAGTAAACTCCTTGCGATGTGTAGATGCAAATCCCCTTTTGAATCGCCTCAATCCGATATCCGGTTGCGGAGATATCGCCGAAATACCGACCCGCTGTCCAAAACTCCATCACAGCAACAAGGGGTCACAAGATGATCCGAAAAACCCATGAAAACCTCGGAATGGGGAAAAACCAGTAGAAATAGGAAATGTAGCCCTACCTGTTACGAAGAAGATGGCGCAAGAATCGCTGAAAAATACTGCTTGGTTAGCTCGGGGGAGCTAAAACACTGTCGCTGCGCCGAAGAACAATCCAGGAATGCATCGTCGCGCCGCGCCGGAAAATCCAAATCTCGAAATCCGTGCTTCAAAAACTCCTCAAACTTCACAGGAGTGTTCCTCACTTCCTGATGAAGATTTCATCTTCTCACCTCTAATGGAGATGGAGCTTCTATGATGGAGAAAACCCCTCATGAATGAGCCTCGGATGGATTAAGAAGAGAACCCCCAAAAATCTTTTCCAGAAATTCCATCTGTGTCCCATAGAACACGAAACACCATTAAGGACCAATAGTATTGCGACACGTGGCCCTCCCAACAGTGCTGCCGCGCGCAGTCTGCCGCCCATTGCACAGTTGACCGACCAATGAGGACGTGCCACGTGTCCACACAGATGTTCGGTGCACCCGGCGCACGAAATACCGTAGACCGAACCAATAACAAACTGCCACGTGTCCAGCCCTGGTGCACCGTAGACCATGAGCCATCCAGAGTATTCCGTGAACCAAGTGCTGTGAGCCAACCAATCATACGATGCCACGTGTCCTCCCTGTCGGTCCACCGTGCACCAGATGAATTCCATGGACCGCGCGCTGTGGACCGTCCAACCGCCTCATGCCACGTGGCACCCGCCTGGTGCACGCCCGCGCGGTGGACCCGCCGCCTGCCCGCGCCCCCGCCGCTGCTGCCCGCGGCCCTCTGCGCCTGCCCGCGGCCCTCCGCCGCCTGCCCGAGCGCCTCCGTCGCCGCCCGTGCCGCCGGCCGCCGCCGGCGATCGCCGGAATTACTGTTCCGGCGTGAACAGTAACCCGAGCTCCGAAAAAAGCCGCAAATACACCGTTTTGACCGTTTTCGCGCGCTGAGTCCGATTTTGACGTCCGTTTCACCAAATTCTCACTCTAAAAAATTGCCGAAGGTCCCCGGAAAGGTATTCTTGGTCCAAACTTCGCGCCGAGCCCAATCTTAACATCCGTTTTGCGCGCAAACACCTCTAAACAACCGATGGGGTTCCCCGATCACCCGCGTGATCCATTTGAAGCCCGGAGTCCAACACTCGTGTCCAAATTGGCGCCCGAACACCGCCGACATGCCCCGCAAGCCTCCAGAAGCTGCCGGTCACCCTATAAAAGCCCCAAATATCTCCCGCACACCGCGTAGGCCTCCAGTAGCCAGCTCAAAGCACCGCAACAGCTCTGCGGAGATCCAGGTCATCACATTCCCGAAGCCAAAATTCACACTTAGATAATTTGGCATACAACTTCTTCTCCCTAAGAAGCTGCAGCACAATCCGCAAGTGCTCCTCGTGCTCCACATCGCTTCGGGAATAAATCAGGATATCATCAATAAATACCACCACAAAATGATCAAGGTAGGGTCGGAAGATCCTGTTCATTAAATCCATAAAAGCAGCAGGGGCTTTGTCAATCCAAAAGGCATGACCGTGAACTCATAATGCCCGTACCGCGTCCTGAATGCTGTCTTTGCAATGTCCTCGGCCTTCACCTTCAATTGGTGGTAACCAAACCTTAAATCAATCTTGGAGAAGACACAAGACCCTTGCAGCTGATCAAAGAGATCGTCGATGCGCGGCAAAGGGTACTTGTTCTTGATGGTCACTTTATTCAGCTCTCGATAATCAACACACAGTCGTAGTGAACCATCTTTCTTCTTCACAAATAGCACCGGCGCTCCCCAAGGCGATACACTAGGCCTTACAAAACCTTTGTCCATCAAATCTTGCTGTTGCGCCTTTAACTCTCTCAACTCAGCCGGTGCCATTCGGTAAGTAGCCTTAGAAATTGGCGCAGTTCCTGGAACTACATCAATGAAAAACTCAATCTCCCTATCCGGCGGCATGCTAATCAGCTCAGGAGGAAACATATCCGGAAACTCGTGGACAATAGGAATATCCGTGAGTCCCGGTGCCGCCGTAGGCTCCTCAATTACAGAAGCCAAAAAGGCCACGCATCCACTGCGCATCATCTGCCTCGCACGGGAAGTCGAAACTACTGAGGCGAAAAAGGAACTCTGGCAACCCCTGTAAACAAACACCTCCTGGCCTGGCTCGCTAAAAGTAATAGTCCTCGCAGCGCAATCAATCGTCGCGAAATAACGAGCCAGCCAATCCACGCCCAGTACAATGTCAAAATCTCACAGCTGACTAAGGACCATCAGGTCCGCTGGCAAAATCCAAGACTCAAGCTGTACCGGGCAAGACCAACAACACTCCTCTACATGCAGTGTATGATTAGGAATCTGTACCTCTAATGCATGAGGCAACCGACCTAACTCTAGTCCATGAGATAATGCAAAGGATCTACTAATAAAGGAATGTGATGCGCCGGTATCAAATAAAGTACGAGCTCTAGTACCGAAAAGTAAAATGATACCTGCCACCACATGGTCGGCTGCTGAGGAGTCCTCTACCTGGGCAGCGTAGACTCGCCCGCTCTGAGCTGGTGATCGATAGTCTGCAGGGTGAGAGGAAGGAGCCCTGCTCGCTGGAGCATAGGGCCGCTGAGGAGGCGCCGAAGGTACTGATGCTGCGAAAGGAGCCGGCGATGTCGCAAAAGGGCAAGTAGCTTGCAGATGACCTGTCTGCCCGCATCTAAAACAGCGACCGTGCCTCGAATCACAAGTGGCGGAGGGGTGCGAACCCCCGCAGAAAACACACCCAACTGTAGGCCGGGGCTGCCTCGACTGCTGCTGCTGCCTATGCCGCTGTGATCCCTGCTGTCGGGACTGCGACCTCTGCTGCTGCGAGTGCTGCTGCTGTCGCTGGGGCTGCTGCTGCTGCTGTGGGGGCCTCTGGGATCCCCCAGACCCTCGCCGCTCCGAATGCCCACGGCCCGTAAACTGAGGCGGCGGCGATCGGGGCGGCCTCCAAGAGCTGGTCTGTCCCCCATCATCTGGCGCTGGTCGCTTCCTCTCAGAACCCTGAGCGACCGAGTCTCCACGTCTCGCGACAACATGATCCCCCCTCTCTACCCACTGTGCCTGGTCAACTGCCTCTGACAGAGTCTGAAGCCTCTGGGCGTGCACCAAAGTATAAATCTCCGGGCGCAGACCCGTCTCAAAGAGCTCCACCTGGTGCGGCCGTCCCTAGCAACATAAGGTACGCAGTTGAGCAACTGCGTAAACTCCTGAAAGTAATCCCAAACCGCCCGATCACCCTGCTGGAGATTCTTCAGATCATCCTTTATCTTTTTCTTTACACTCGTGGAGAAATAGGTGTCAAGGATCATCCGTCTAAACTCTGACCACGGTAACTGCCGGGTAACCTGGAACTCCAACGGCTCAACCCGACGCCACCAGACGTCTGCATCCCCCTCTAAACCGTGTACCGCCATGTGCACTCTGTATCTGTCACGCCCCGAGTCCGCCAATTTGTACGGTTCGGGCACGCCAACAGACCCGCCAATCGGGTAAGACCTTTTTCTACCCGAAAGGAACGGTAACATCCATAATAACACAACAAGTGTATGCGGAAGCTCAATATCAGAGTACTAAAAATCACTACAAATTTAAACTTTCATTCAATAAACAACCAGTTTAAGCGGAAATGAAAGCATACAAGAGTGAACCAAATATTAAAACTTATTACACTTTACATTTCTGAGCTTGCAAATAAAATTATTACAATTCTTTTACATAATTCCTCACCATACAAGGTTCACTCATGAAATATATAGAAAGGGATACCTCTGCTAGACCCTCTAGGTCACTATGCTGCTGGGCCCTTGCCCCTGTCGTATGCCTCGCTGTCGTCTGCATCAGATCTGTCTCGACCGCTGCATCCATTCCCGAACCTGTGGGGGGGGTCACCCAAGGGGTGTGAGAACTCCGACAGAGTTCCCAGTGGGTTCAACCACCGAGAAAGAATGTCCTACACCACTTGGTCCAATGGAAGCAATAATAATAGTGCTAGGAAACTAAAATCCTCAATATCAAAATGCAGCTATGCAATATAACATATCACTACACTACACTATCTGTGTCTAATCACCAACCATCACTACTCTTGTCTAGCCACGCTAGGCTGCTAAGCACCAACTCGGCCACTATGCCGCTATATACAGGGTCAAACTAACCCGGCCACCTTGGCCACTCTATCTTTCTTTATTCTTTAGATTCTGGTGCTTTAGTTCAAGTTAACCCTCAGAAATTCTTATCCAACGGGCCCGAGCCCGGTAGTCCTGCTACCATAAGATAAGATTTCCAAGGTTGCCGATAACACCCGCAAGTGTTACCCCGTCCTGCCGGGGGGACTTGTCATACGGGACACTGCCCGACAGGGTCACTGCCCAACTCTGACAAGAGTACTCTATCTACCAGTCATACGGGTCGCTGCCCGGGAGAGGGACCCTGCCCAACTCCTGACCGTTGTACGTTCGCCCCCGGAGGTACGCCCGTTTTATCTTTAATTTTTCTTTCTTTTCTTCTCTTTTTCTTTCTCTTTTATTTTAGTTCTTAGCCTCTTTGCTTTTGAACACTTGCTTTCCTTTCTTATTCGAGCTTATAGCTTCCATTTTGCCACTGGCAATTTACTTTCTCTTTTCTTCGAGCATTTAGCTCCTTGCTTTCACTTTTAGCCCTTCGAAAGTACCTCGTCCGACGGGTCACTGCCCAGGGAGTCCTGCTCCACTTGACGAGTCTCAAATTCGAAGGCGCCATTTACATTCTCTTTATACTTTTTAGCCACTTTTAGCTTGCTCTTTAAACTTTGCCTTTTTACAACAATTTACCTCTTATCCTAGGTCTCGCCATAAGGATAACTAGAGTCTCCTGGACTCTTAAACATTTCACCTTCATTTATTTAACTCAAATTGAAGTTAAAGTTATTGTCCATTTGCCCATACACCCTATGACTTTCTAGGGTTATATCTGTTAAACTCTTTAACCCTGGGATCTTATCCCATTTTTCCTGATTCCTCATTGAATCCTAGAGTTAACTTAACTCTATTTTCCTGTTCCACTATTAACTTAGAGTTACACTGACTCTAATTGCATGTTCCACTGTTATATTAGAATTACATGACTCTACTTTCCTGTTTTCCCTTTCATATCTCCACATTTGATCCATTGTTCCATTCTCTTGATTCCTTACTGAATCCCAGAGTCAACTTGACTCTATGCTGACCTCTAATTCACCTTAGGTTTTCTTTACCTAAGATCCATGTCATACTCATCTTAGAGTTCCTTGACTCTATGTTGAACACTAATTCTCCTTAGGTTCTCTTTACCTAAGTTCCATGCCATATACACCCTAGAGTTCTCTGACTCTATGTTGATCACTAATTCTCCTTAGGTTCTCTTTACCTAAGTTCCATGCCATATACACCCTAGAGTTCTCTGACTCTATGTTGATCACTCTATCCAGTGTCCTTAGGTTATCACCTAAGACCATGCCACTCGTCCTCCCTAGGATAACTCCTATGTTCGATGTCACTCGTCAAACCCCTAAACTAGGTTTTCTCCTAGTCTTACTACCAACAAGTCTTGTTCCCTTATGTCACATGATTCCTAGGGTTATACCCTAACATGATCACAATTATAAATAGCTAATCTATTTCATGCATACAATTATTTTCAACTCATCCATAATTAATAATTGTCTCTACGCATGCATATTCATCATATATCTTTGGCAACCAACAGTTGCTCTTTTCCTCTGTGTCCATTTGCACATGCACATATATTCCTCTATCTCTGGCAACCAACAGTTGCACTTTTTCATCTGAATCCATCTACACATGTAATCTTAATCATAATTACCTAACGCCTCTAACAGGCTACTATCATGCTTCTAGATCAAAAAGCAAAGGAGCAAGGGGAGAGGTCACCCAATTTCGGCAGAATCCCCCACCTTGTAGTGTACCCAATTGCTTGTAGACACTTGCAATTGGTCTCCGCGCGATTCCACTTGTTTCCTCGAGCTTGCACGCAAAACGATGCGCATCCCTCGAGTCTGCACGCAAAACGGTGCACGCCCTCTAAACCTGCACGCAAAACGGTGCGCGTCAGTAAAACCCATACGCAAAACGGTGCGCGCCATTTCAGCCTGCACGCAAAACCATGCGTGCCAACTCAACCTGCACGCAAAACGGTGCATGTACCTCGAATCTGCACGCAAAACAGTGCACGACTCACAGTAGGGTTGCACGCAAAACGGTGCACAATTTTTCTGACCCTACATGCAAAACAGTGCATAACATTAGCGACAGCACGCAAAACGGTGCGCGACAACATGAACTGCACGCGAAACGATGCACGTACCTCGAAACTGCACGCAAAACGGTGCATATTTGTCTGTAGGGTTGCACGCAAAACGGTGCATATTTTTCCTAGCCCTGCACGAAAAACGATGCAACCATTAAAATCTACACGCAAAACGTTGCGTATTGCCAACGCACGCAAAACGGAGCACTTACCCCAATTGCACGCAAAACGGTGCACATCTGACTGTAGGGTTGCACGCAAAACGGTGCATATTTTTCCTAGCCCTGCACGAAAAACGATGCAACCATTAAAATCTACACGCAAAACGTTGCGTATTGGTCCAACCCGCACGCAAAACGGAGCACTTACCCCGAATTGGCACGCAAAACGGTGCACATCTGACTGTAGGGTTGCACGCAAAACGGTGCACATTATTCCGACCCTGCACGTAAAACGAGACGTATTGTTAGAGTCTACACGAAAAACGGTGCCCGTTAGTCCAACCTGCGCGCAAAACGGAGCACATACCTCATATTGGCACGCAAAACGGTGCACGCTCCATTTCCAACTTTGCACGTAAAACGGTGCACGTATTCCAAGCTTGCGCCCAAAACTGTGCACATTTGTCGAATTCGCACGCAAAACGGTGCATGTTTCCCCCGAGCGGCACGCAAAACGAGACGTGCCCAAAACGCTCGCAAAACTCGCGTAGTAAAACGGCACAGAAAAGTTGGGTCCCTAACATGCACGTGGCAAAGGAGTCAAATCCAAAATCCAAAAGGAAATCTTAAAACTGTGCCAAAAATACCGCAAAAATGACAAACGGGGCTTACCTCGACAACATCGTGCCGTACAATCACGCCCAATAGGCCTTTGGAACATCTTGCACGCTCCACGGAGTCCACGGCGCGCTCGTGCGCCCTCGAAAACCCCGGGCGAAATCGCCCGGATCGCCTCCTGGTACGCTCGGGTGAAGCCAAAAAGGGAAAAAGAAGGAAAAATGGGCCATTTCGGGCCTAAATAGGCCGAACCCGGACTTTCGGGCGCACCTTTCGGGCGCCCGAAAGATTTCGGGCGGCTACAGTAACCGCCCGAGCCGCGGTCCACGCGTCCACGCCACGCCAGCTCAGCGCCACGTCACCACGCTCGACCTACCGGAGTGTGACACGTGTCCCTGGACCCGTGCGCCGCGACCACGGACCAATGGCGGCCAATGGGAGGCCGCCACGTGGACCGCACTATCTCCCGCTCTGACGCCCGCCGCAGCGTCGCGTCGCGTCAGCGCGTCGCGTCGCGCTGACCCGCGAATAGGAGGCCGACACGTGGCCTGTCCCCGCTGACAGCGCTACAGTGCCCGCGCGCCTTCCCCGTGCAGCCCGCTCCCCCGGTCAGGGCGTCCAATGACGGAGCGACACCTGGCGCTCCCCACCTACCGCGCGGCCTCGGGCCGCGCGCCACAGCGCGTTGCGCGCGAAAAACTTACCTCGGGATTCGCGCCCGCTGCCTCGGGATTCGTGCCCGTTGCCTCGGGATCCGTGCCACTGCCTCGGGATCCGTGCCACTGCCTCGGGATCCGTGCCAACTCGGGATTCGGGCGCTGCTACAGTAACTTCCGGGCGCGCACAGTAAATTTTCGGGCGCACCCACACCTGGACCGGGCTGCTACAGTGAACCGGGTTCGCTACAGTGTAGCCTGGTTCACTGCAGCCCGAAAATCTCATATGCTACAGTAACTTTCGGGCGCCCGGAACCCACTTTCGGGCGCCCGAAACTTGGGCCCAAGCCCAGTTTCGCCCGTTTTCGTCCGTTCTCGCCTGTTTTTCGCCCGTTTTCGCTCAAATTTGACGGGCAGCCACAGTTTAGCTTGCTTTACCTCCTGGTACTTGAACTTTTCAGTTTGGACCCTTTTTGATTCACCAAAAGTCCCACTGTATTTGACTTCGCTGGCGGAGCCCGTTCTCTCAATCCGGGTGTCCGATCAACGCGAAACTTTTACTGTGGCCATAGAATATATTTACGGAGCTCCCGTAATTTTCTCGGAATTTTCTGAAACTGTGAATTTTCCACTTACAATCTGGGCCCACTTTCTCATATAAAATTCTAGATCTCTTATTTTAATTCCGATTTGGGCCCAATTCACTTCCGAGTAACCCTTTACTCTTCTACTGCCATAAAAATAGTATTTTATACTATTTTTATTTACATTTGTTTATATTCCCAGTTCTGGTCCACTACATTCTACCCCCCTTAAAATAAGTTTCGTCCCCGAAACTTGAATCATATGTCGACTCTTGCTTGACAAAGAGGGGGGAATCCCGCCCTCACTACTGGGCTCACTGCACCTCATGTCCGGCATCACATTGCCTGCTCACCCAAAATTACCCGAGCGACCCCTTCCTGGATCCCTATCTCTTTTTAGGGACAGACTCAGCCTGGTGTCTGGCCACTTTCACCAAGTAGGTGAGAGACACAATTGAGCACTTGCTCTCTCTCAATTGCCACTAACGGCGAAGTCTCTTCTTACGAAATCTTCACTTTAATTCAGCGACCTTTTTATCTTTCACAAGAAGGTTGCATCTACAACTAATCACATTTATCGCATTTTCCGGTCACTCTGCTGCCTAATGTGGAGGGCAAAAGGCCAATCCGCGAGCTCTCAGCTATTACACACGCTACTAGCGCTCTGAGTCTACGGGTATCAGCTAACCCGACATCTCGGACTACTAATAGGTCCACAGACCACGATCCAGTAGGGCCTATAGCCCAACAAGTCCAACACTATACAATGGCTCTCACTAGCACGCAGACCCAATCGTCATACGGGTAGATCCTCACTTAGGATTACTACACCAATACTCCCACTAGGAGCTACAATACCTCAATCACCACTAGCTCCACAGCCTGGTCATATCTCACTCTCAGTGTACTAACCTCAGTGTACTACTAGCCTCAATGCTCATACGTGGCATTCCACGTCCCCGGGTCATCGCTCGGACTACCGTCCCGACCAGATCTCTATCATGCCCCGCCATCAGGTCTCGGGCTGCTGTCTCTCACAGCTGACTGCGCCTGCCCACTGGGCTACAGGCCCACAGTCCACAAACATGGTCCAGGCACGGATCGTCCTAAGCGAACCCGCAAATCGTCGCCACGCGACCACTATGCTCCACTGAGCAAACTCAACTAACAAGTCGTCAATCCACGACCCAAACTCTCTATATCAACTCTGGCCACACTGGGCAAAGGCTAATACGCCACCTAATCAGCTCTCTCTGGCTAAATGATACTTGTGCTCCATGAGCACCCAAACAGTTGGGCGTCCTACGCCCCCTCACGCTAACTTGCGTAATCCAAATTCTAAGCAACTTGCTTAAACACGCGCATGACTCCTGTACACCTCTCCCAACTGGGTTGAGGCACCACCACGATCACTCACCAACTCTGGTGTTTAACACGCAAACCCAGTGGTGGCAATCATTGCCATTATGCTGATCCGTTGGATCGGCGCCACAAAACTCTCGCTCTCTTGCGAGGTTTCCGAATCTCGAAACCTGTCCCGGGTCTTACTAACCCCACAATGCGGCAATTTAGCCACAATGATAGGCCACACGGTCACTACCGTCATCAGGGCGAACTTTCGCCACTAGGTCCATAAATCTTTCTTGCCCTAACCTTTAGGACATACTTACTTGGTTCTCGCAACATAGCGATCACCATTTTCTTTGTGAGTCGGTCTCTCACTGGACCTTACTAACCATACATTTGCCAGCAACCTAGCTGACACAAGCGTAAAACACCTTATGCTGAAGATATTGGGCTGTGCCGACAAAAGTTCGGCGGCCACGACCATTCTCTTTACTGTCGCCCCTACATGGGCGACGCTGCATACTCATGCGTCATTTATACAAGCCTCAGCCTGCTGCGCTATCAGCCACTGGAGCCTATCTATCTGCTCCAACTGTCATGCTGACGCCACTCTTAGGCGTCGGAATCTGTCTTCCTGTCGGCGAAAAATTTCCGCCGACGGCAAGGAGTCTGACCTACTGTTGGACCACTCCAACAAGTGCGGTCACCTGCTATCGCAACTCGTATACCACGTTTGACCCCGAGCCCTCTCGAACTCGAGTCAAACAGGTGCGTTTTCCTATGTGGTGTCATCGCTACTATGCACACCACAACGAAACAACCAGCCCAAACTTAGCCATTTGAGCATCGCGCAGTCCATATACCGACAAAAGGCTCGTCGATCCAATCATGCGAAAGTATAAGAGGGTACTCCTTTTCATCTCCAACATTACGTTGTCGGCCGCCCAACGTAATATCGAAGAATGAAAGCTCGTTGCCCTCGATCAGTCCCAACATCCTTTTTGGGAACAACAACACCCAATCAAGTACTTTCGCCACCACCCACGCACTCTCTCGTGCTAATCCCTAGGGTCTCCCTAAGGTTGCTAACCACCTAGGACTATTCCTAGGCTCTGATACCACTCTAATCTGTCACGCCCCGAGTCCGCCAATTTGTACGGTTCGGGCACGCCAACAGACCCGCCAATCGGGTAAGACCTTTTTCTACCCGAAAGGAACGGTAACATCCATAATAACACAACAAGTGTATGCGGAAGCTCAATATCAGAGTACTAAAAATCACTACAAATTTAAACTTTCATTCAATAACAACCAGTTAAGCGGAAATGAAAGCATACAAGAGTGAACCATAAATTAAACTTATTACACTTTACATTTCTGAACTTGCAAATAAAATTATTACAATTCTTTTACATAATTCCTCACCATACAAGGTTCACTCAAGAAATATAGAAAGGGATACCTCTGCTAGACCCTCTAGGTCACTATGCTGCTGGGCCCTTGCCCCTGTCGTATGCCTCGCTGTCGTCTGCATCTGATCTGTCTCGACCGCTGCATCCATTCCCGAACCTGTGGGGGGGGTCACCCAAGGGGTGTGAGAACTACGACAGAGTTCCCAGTGGGTTCAACCACCGAGAGAAAGTGTCCTACACCACTTGGTCCAATGGAAGCAATAATAATAGTGCTAGGAAACTAAAATCCTCAATATCAAAATGCAGCTATGCAATATATATATCACTACACTATCTGTGTCTAATCATCAACCAGCACTACTCTGTCTAGCCACACTAGGCTGCTAAGCACCAACTCGGCCACTATGCCGCTGTATACAGGGTCAAACTAACCCGGCCACCTTGGCCACTCTATTTTCTTTATTCTTTAGATTCTGGTGCTTTAGTTCAAGTTAACCCTCAGAAATTCTTATCCAACGGGCCCGAGCCCGGTAGTCCTGCTACCATAAGATAAGATTTCTAAGGTTGCCGATAACACCCGCAAGTGTTACCCCGTCCTGCGGGGGACTTGTCATACGGGACACTGCCCGACAGGGTCACTGCCCAACTCTGACAAGAGTACTCTATCTACCAGTCATACGGGTCGCTGCCCGGGAGAGGGACCCTGCCCAACTCCTGACCGTTGTACGTTCGCCCCCGGAGGTACGCCCGTTTTATCTTTAATTTTTCTTTCTTTTCTTTTCTTTTTCTTTCTCTTTTATTTTAGTTCTTAGCCTCTTTGCTTTTGAACACTTGCTTTCCTTTCTTATTCGAGCTTATAGCTCCATTTTGCCACTGGCAATTTACTTTCTCTTTTCTTCGAGCATTTAGCTCCTTGCTTTCACTTTTAGCCCTTCGAAAGTACCTCGTCCGACGGGTCACTGCCCAGGGAGTCCTGCTCCACTTGACGAGTCTCAAATTCGAAGGCGCCATTTACATTCTCTTTATACTTTTAGCCACTTTTAGCTTGCTCTTTAAACTTTGCCTTTTTACAACAATTTACCTCTTATCCTAGGTCTCGCCATAAGGATAACTAGAGAGTCTCCTGGACTCTTAAACATTTCTCTTTCATTTCTTTAACTCAAATTGAAGTTAAAGTTATTGTCCATTTGCCCAGACACCCTATGACTTTCTAGGGTTATATTGTTAAACTCTTTAACCTTGGGATCTTATCCCATTTTCCTGATTCCTCATTGAATCCTAGAGTTAACTTAACTCTATTTTCCTGTTCCACTATTAACTTAGAGTTACACTGACTCTAATTGCATGTTCCACTGTTATATTAGAATTACATGACTCTACTTTCCTGTTTTCCCTTTCATATCTCCACACTTGATCCATTGTTCCATTCTCTTGATTCCTTACTGAATCCTAGAGTCAACTTGACTCTATGCTGACCTCTAATTCACCTTAGGTTTTCTTTACCTAAGATCCATGTCATACTCATCTTAGAGTTCCTTGACTCTATGTTGAACCTAATTCTCCTTAGGTTCTCTTTACCTAAGTTCCATGTCATATACACCCTAGAGTTCTCTGACTCTATGTTGATCACTAATTCTCCTTAGGTTCTCTTTACCTAAGTTCCATGCCATATACACCCTAGAGTTCTCTGACTCTATGTTGATCACTCTATCCAGTGTCCTTAGGTTATCACCTAAGACCATGCCACTCGTCCTCCCTAGGATAACTCCTAAGTTCGATGTCACTCGTCAAACCCCTAAACTAGGTTTTCTCCTAGTCTTACTACCAACAAGTCTTGTTCCCTTATGTCACATGATTCCTAGGGTTATACCCTAACATGATCACAATTATAAATAGCTAATCTATTTCATGCATACAATTATTTTCACTCATCCATAATTAATAATTGTCTCTACGCATGCATATTCATCATATATCTTTGGCAACCAACAGTTGCTCTTTTCCTCTGTGTCCATTTGCACATGCACATATATTCCTCTATCTCTGGCAACCAACAGTTGCACTTTTTATCTGAATCCATCTACACATGTAATCTTAATCATAATTACCTAACGCCTCTAACAGGCTACTATCATGCTTCTAGATCAAAAAGCAAAGGAGCAAGGGGAGAGGTCACCCAATTTCGGCAGAATCCCCCACCTTGTAGTGTACCCAATTGCTTGTAGACACTTGCAATTGGTCTCCGCGCGATTCCACTTGTTTCCTCGAGCTTGCACGCAAAACGATGCACATCCCTCGAGTCTGCACGCAAAACGGTGCACGCCCTCTAAACCTGCACGCAAAACGGTGCGTCAGTAAAACCCTACGCAAAACGGTGCGCGCCATTTCAGCCTGCACGCAAAACCATGCGTGCCAACTCAACCTGCACGCAAAACGGTGCATGTACCTCGAATCTGCACGCAAAACAGTGCACGACTCACAGTAGGGTTGCACGCAAAACGGTGCACAATTTTTCTGACCCTACATGCAAAACAGTGCATAACATTAGCGACAGCACGCAAAACGGTGCGCGACAACATGAACTGCACGCGAAACGATGCACGTACCTCGAAATTGTACGCAAAACGGTGCATATTTGTCTGTAGGGTTGCACGCAAAACGGTGCATATTTTTCCTAGCCCTGCACGAAAAACGATGCAACCATTAAAATCTACACGCAAAACGTTGCGTATTGGTCCAACCCGCACGCAAAACGGAGCACTTACCCCGAATTGGCACGCAAAACGGTGCACATCTGACTGTAGGGTTGCACGCAAAACGGTGCATATTTTTCCTAGCCCTGCACGAAAAACGATGCAACCATTAAAATCTACACGCAAAACGTTGCGTATTGGTCCAACCCGCACGCAAAACGGAGCACTTACCCCGAATTGGCACGCAAAACGGTGCACATCTGACTGTAGGGTTTGCACGCAAAACGGTGCACATTATTCCGACCCTGCACGTAAAACGAGACGTATTGTTAGAGTCTACACGAAAAACGGTGCCCGTTAGTCCAACCTGCGCGCAAAACGGAGCACATACCTCATATTGGCACGCAAAACGGTGCACGCTCCATTTCCAACTTTGCACGTAAAACGGTGCACGTATTCCAAGCTGCGCCCAAAACTGTGCACATTTGTCGAATTCGCACGCAAAACGGTGCATGTTTCCCCCGAGCGGCACGCAAAACGAGACGTGCCCAAAACGCTCGCAAAACTCGCGTAGTAAAACGGCACAGAAAAGTTGGGTCCCTAACATGCACGTGGCAAAGGAGTCAAATCCAAAATCCAAAAGGAAATCTTAAAACTGTGCCAAAAATACCGCAAAAATGACAAACGGGGCTTACCTCGACAACATCGTGCCGTACAATCACGCCCAATAGGCCTTTGGAACATCTTGCACGCTCCACGGAGTCCACGGCGCGCTCGTGCGCCCTCGAAAACCCCGGGCGAAATCGCCCGGATCGCCTCCTGGTACGCTCGGGTGAAGCCAAAAAGGGAAAAAGAAGGAAAAATGGGCCATTTCGGGCCTAAATAGGCCGAACCCGGACTTTCGGGCGCACCTTTCGGGCGCCCGAAAGATTTCGGGCGGCTACAGTAACCGCCCGAGCCGCGGTCCACGCGTCCACGCCACGCCAGCTCAGCGCCACGTCACCACGCTCGACCTACCGGAGTGTGACACGTGTCCCTGGACCCGTGCGCCGCGACCACGGACCAATGGCGGCCAATGGGAGGCCGCCACGTGGACCGCACTATCTCCCGCTCTGACGCCCGCCGCAGCGTCGCGTCGCGTCAGCGCGTCGCGTCGCGCTGACCCGCGAATAGGAGGCCGACACGTGGCCTGTCCCCGCTGACAGCGCTACAGTGCCCGCGCGCCTTCCCCGTGCAGCCCTCTCCCCCGGTCAGGGCGTCCAATGACGGAGCGACACCTGGCGCTCCCCACCTACCGCGCGGCCTCGGGCCGCGCGCCACAGCGCGTTGCGCGCGAAAAACTTACCTCGGGATTCGCGCCCGCTGCCTCGGGATTCGTGCCCGTTGCCTCGGGATCCGTGCCACTGCCTCGGGATCCGTGCCACTACCTCGGGATCCGTGCCAACTCGGGATTCGGGCGCTGCTACAGTAACTTCCGGGCGCGCACAGTAAATTTTCGGGCGCACCCACACCTGGACCGGGCTGCTACAGTGAACCGGTTCGCTACAGTGTAGCCTGGTTCACTGCAGCCCGAAAATCTCATATGCTACAGTAACTTTCGGGCGCCCGGAACCCACTTTCGGGCGCCCGAAACTTGGGCCCAAGCCCAGTTTCGCCCGTTTTCGTCCGTTCTCGCCTGTTTTTCGCCCGTTTTCGCTCAAATTTGACGGGCAGCCACAGTTTAGCTTGCTTTACCTCCTGGTACTTGAACTTTTCAGTTTGGACCCTTTTTGATTCACCAAAAGTCCCACTGTATTTGACTTCGCTGGCGGAGCCCGTTCTCTCAATCCGGGTGTCCGATCAACGCGAAACTTTTACTGTGGCCATAGAATATATTTACGGAGCTCCCGTAATTTTCTCGGAATTTTCTGAAACTGTGAATTTTCCACTTACAATCTGGGCCCACTTTCTCATATAAAATTCTAGATCTCTTATTTTAATTCCGATTTGGGCCCAATTCACTTCCGAGTAACCCTTTACTCTTCTACTGCCATAAAAATAGTATTTTATACTATTTTTATTTACATTTGTTTATATTCCCAGTTCTGGTCCACTACAGTATCTAGGATCAATGAAGAAGTCGCGAAATAACTTCTCCATTGCTGCCAGCCACGACCCTATCTCCCAAGGGTGAGTGCTCCGCCCTGAAAACCTAGGCGGTCCCCGCTGACAAAACTGGGTGAGTCTGTCAGCAAAATCCTGCTCCTCAGCTGGGGTCAACGGCCTGAACACCCTCTGGGCCCCACTGCTCGACGACGGTGCCGTAGGGGCTGATGGAATAGTCGGCGGTACAACCGGTGGTACAGGGGCCTCTACAGTAGTAGGGGGAGGTGCCTCAACCTGAGCAAGCAACCGCTCAATCCTCTGCTCCTGTCGGCGGTGACTCTCCGCCAACTGGGCCACCATGGCCCTCAGCTCCCCAATCTCAGAAGGCCCGGACTGCTCCGGCTCCTCCGGGGCTATAGGGGTCCCCCGGGTAGAAATCTGCCGCCTAGGAGGCATCCTGCCACACAAGAAACCACGGGTCAGTAAACAAAACCACACTCGACCCAATCCAGCGAAAGTCATGGTCATCCTCCTTTTTCTGTAACTTTATGTTGTCTGCAGCCAACATAATAGTCCACCAGAAATAGGATATGCTAGTCCCTCTCCACTCACAAGAAGAGTTTTAATAGTAATCTACCGACTTTCGCAAAAGATCACATCACTCACGTCCTGCCATCCTAGGGTTTACCAAAAGCCTAGGGTTTCCTAAGTCCCAACTGACCTATCCCTAAGCTCTGATACCAACCTAATCTGTCACACCCCGGGTGTAAACCAGAACCCGGGCTCGTCCACAGATCCGCCGTGCACACGGTATTTCCCGTGTACACGAAGCGCTGGTAACCTGCTCAGATATAAAAGGAGTAATACTGGAGCATGAAGCAGAGCTAAACAAAAAAACTAATACACCTCAGACATAAGCTGGAAATAAAAGTACAATAACTCTCAAATAGGTACACATGTCTCTCCCAGCTCACGAAGTAAATACAACCAGCTGGCCATCGCCAGACCCAAAATAACAGAAAAGTATAACTGTCTGAGTGTCCATGGAAACAAAACTACCGAACTAGGCACCGGGGAAGTAGCTAGCTAATCCGCGATCCTCTTACCTCGCTCCTGGGTAGAGGGTCCCGCAACTCCAGCAGATGACTCTGCAAAACAAAGGGGACAAAAGAAGGAAAAACAGTGGGGGTCAGAACTACTGTAAATAGTAGCCTCCCCTAGTGGGTAAACCTCGAAACTCCGAACTGCCCACTAGGACTAACAGAGGCAAAAGTAAGCAAGGGTGGTAAGCTATAAATAATAACAATTTGTAAAAGTTACCACTAATATGCCTCTAACAGGATGAGCTAACCAAATAGCTAAAATGCATGTATCAGAGTCTAAAAGCCTGCCTGGGTACCCCAACCCGGACACCGGTAACCACCGGCACTATCTGCTATGTCTACTGACTCACAACTCAGCTGTGGGGTGAAGACCGGTTCCTGACCGACACGGTCCCACCCCTAGGGTAATAGACCGGCTCCTGACCGGCACGGTCCTACCCCTAGGGCACAGACCGGCTCCTGACCGGCACGGTCATAAGTACACACACTCCGGAGTGGCACTCGAGGGAAGCGACCCTCACGAGTATAATAAGCCGGCAAAAGTATCCTGGTACAGTAAGACTGGATCAAGACCCTAACGAGTAGGAAAACCCATCTACTAAAGAGATCCCGATCCCCTATCCCTGAATCTGATGCAATAAAACAGTCCGGTCAACCGCCCAAAATCCGCGGTTGCTGCAAATACCCTGTCCTCAACCTGCCTGTCCCCAATTCCCCAATAACTGACTACACTATTCCAGTTCCTGCTCTAATCTGAGCATACTATCCCCTATGTCTAGGGGTCCAGAGAAAAGATAATAAAATGTGTTTTCTCCCAAGTCAAATCCCATATAATAGTGTAGTAACAAAGGTGGCCATACAAGCATGCAAGTCCATTATTTATCAAAATAATTTCCCTTCTTATACAGATTAGAATATGCCTTTGTTTAACTTGTAGTCCATTCATTCATATATTTGTATAAGTCCCCTTTTCTTTCCAAGAAATAATTATTTCTTAAAGATGCAGGTGTTAAAGCTGTTAACATATCATTATTATTTCCGTTCCAGCATGCTAGGTTCACCCCCCCTAACAAAGCTATTAACATGATTCCGGGGTATTTCTTAACAAGCCTAGTGGGTAGTCGAAAGTGAGAGGTGACAGCGGTACCCACCTCGAGCGTTAAATCCTGGTCCCCGAAAGTAAGGTCCACGCTCAGTCCAGTGATGTCCTCCACACTGTGCAAAATATCCAGATAGAACCTACACAATTAAAATATCATTTTTCCCCCTCAACACCAGTCCAATTACACTGTCCAGAGTTTCACAGTTTTCACCTGCAGAAAGAAGTGCCCAGAAAAATCCGCGAAAAATACCGTCACGATCCTCTCGATGAACCCGTCGAAACGAGTACCTGCACGCTCAAATCCGAGTTTTCTACGCTGAGATATAAATCCGGCAAGAGAAACACCTCATTCATAACTGTACAAATTTCCACAGATAAGAGCTCGGAAAGAAGAAAGATTTTCACCTTCTAATCCAACTCAGTAAATTCTGAGAAAAATCCAAGAGATTCCTCGCGAGAAGTAGATGAATTTTGCCTTTTGAATCACCTCGATCCGATGTCGGTACGCATAGTTATGGCCGAAACTCTGCAATGCTGTCCAAAAATCCGCAAAGAAAAAGGGGCAACAAAAAGCTCAAATACCTCCAAAATCCGTAAGGAATCCTAGAAAACTCTGAACATCAAAGTTAAAGTCCTACCAGTCGTGAGTCCGACAGCGTAAAAATCGCTAAAAACGGAGATCGGAGTGAGTCGGGGCAGTCTGCGCAAGAGAATGCGACGAAACGGGTCGACGAAGACAAAGCGTCACTGTGCGCTGCGTCGCAGATGAAGTCGAAAAGATGATCTCCTAAAATCTCCAAAATCCTCCAAGGCGTGCTGCTAGATGAGAGGAAAATTTCTTCTGTAGCACTCTCAGGGAGATAAGGGCTAAAAAGAGCCCAAAAGCCCACCCCAAGGCCCTATTTATAGTCACAATCCACTATTGGGCCTTTGGCGGATTCGGGCCCTACTTTCGGGCGCCCGAATCCGCCAAGGCGGTCGGACGAGGGTCCATCCGACGCGCCCGGAAATCCCTGGTGACGACACATCACCCCAAAACAGGGGACAGCTGTGCGGGGCCCCTCACTGCACGCCACGTCGCCAATCCGCGGGCGGCGGGGGTAGGTGGGGCGGAGCGCGGACGGCGCGATGCGTGGCGCACTCGAGTGCGGGGCGCCACGTGTCGGCCGAGCGCTGCCCCTGCACCGCCGCTGGCGCCGTGAACCGCAACCACGTGAGCCCGCCAATGCCGCGCCGCCACGTGTCGTACACCCGGTCCACCATGCAGCGCCTTTTTCCCTGAACCGCGCCGCGCGCACCCGCCAATCCGGGAATGCCACGTGGCCCGCCTCGCGGTCCATGCACCGGCGCGCTACTCCCGTGGACCGAGCGGTGTGAGCCGGCCCAATCACAAGCCGCCACGTGGCTCCGGCCGGTCCACGGTCACCCCCATGCACCAGAATTCTCCGAAAACTTCCGGTAGCCCGTTTTTGGTCATCCGGACTCCAAATTAAACAAGCAAATAGCCGTTTTCAAGCGTTTTTCCGTGCTGAATCCAAATCCAACCTCTGTTTGGCCAAAATCCTTCTAAAAATTTCGGCAAACGCAGCCGAAGGCCAAAACAGTAAAAGATATCTCACAGGGTCCATCTGTGGCATCTCCTTGAAGCACTATGGGCCTATTACACCAATACTAGGTGTTCTTACACAGTGGATTCACCGGAAAGGCTGCATGGGAAAACTGGACCACTACAGTTATTCTCTTATTATACTCTTTTATTGACCAGTGAGTGTAGCTTACCGTTGGTGGCTGGTTGCGCCCACTGGGAAACATATTAATATATTTTTCATCCTACTTTTGTTATAGGTGTTGTTGACAATGTGTGTCAGGACGCGACGTGAAGATATGATTAGTTAGCGCCTAGATAGCTCGTGATATGGATCTTGATTGCCGGTGCCAGTTTCATCTTATTTTATTATATTTTTATCATATGAGATTATATTCTTTTGTTGTGTAGTATTGAGGTTAGATATGATTTATGAATTTTCCTATTATACTAGTTTACGGCCTTCTGTTTGTGGTTTTGAATCATTTAGTAGTATATTAGCGGTTTTGACTTTCAGTCTGACTGCTACCGTCTCATCCTCGATAGAATATTGATCAGTGCAGAGAATTTCTCCTTATTCATGTTGCTTGTGATTGTATTATTTGTGCTCGTATGTCGTGCATGTATAGAAAAAATTTTATCCGTTTAGACATAAAACTCGATCTGTGCATGTGATTGATTTGTCCAGGACTCAAATAAGAATTTTTTTTAAAAATTATATATTTTTTTCGCAAACTCTATTTTCAAAATAATTTTTTTATTTAAAAAAAATACTTTTCAAAAATATCCAGAGCATGACAAATAAATAAGCAAAAGGCCCCAAAAAAAAATATGATAGAATTTGTGAAGTACATATAATTTCTGTATTTTATAAATTACAATTTAAATTTTTAACTTTAACTTAAGTTGGTTTGCGACTGCATCTGATGTTACTTCTTTTGATACAGTGCCATATATTGGAGTATAAGTTAACTTAAGTTGTTTGTTACTGTGATGTTACTTCTTCTGATACAGTGCCATATATTGGTGTATTTCTTTTGATGCTGTGCCATATCTTCTTTTGATACAGTGCCATATCTTGGTGTATTTTTTTAATCTTTTAGGAACTGCTAAGATGATAATTTATCATATGATTTATTGGGGACCCCATTTTGAGCAAAGAAGGATATGATTTTCTATGATATTTGTTGCGTGATTTGTTTTTCTTTCTTTAATTTCTTTCGAATTTATCTGTAAACTTTTCATTCCATAATTTTCAAGAATTTATATTATTAACTCTCTGAAAAGTCATATGTTTCAAGAAAAAATAAAACATATTTTTTCAAATAAAAAATGATCTTCACTTTTTTTTTTTTTTTTTTTTAAGATGATTATCTCATAACAAATCACTACGCTATGCACTAGTTATACAAATCAAAACACGTGCTTATCTTAACATCACACTATTCTGATAATTGAGATCACCGAATACTTATCTCTCTAAGGTCCTTTTTGGATTAGGAACAAGGGAAAGATAAGAAGATTATCCCTCTCTTATTTTTCAAACAAAAATATTGAGGAAAAAATTGTTTCCATCCTTAACGGTCGGACTATCAAGGGTGGGAACAAGCCACTCTCAACGGAAACAAACTTGAGGGTGGGAACAAGCTTCCCACCCAAAAAAAAAAAAATTTATAAATTTTTTAAATTTATAAATTTTATAAATTTTTTAAATTTTAATTTTAATTTTTAATAAATTTATATTTTATAATTTAAATTTATAAATTTTAAAATTTATACAAATTTTTAATTTTTTATACAAATTTTTAAATTTTTATACAAATTTTTTAATTTAAGTAATTTTTTTAGAAAATTAAAAATTAAAATTTTAAATAAATTAACTTTTTTATATAAAAAATAAAATTTAAATAATACAAATTATAATTAATTTTTTTTTTTAAAAAAAATCTTTTTTTTTTAATTTTTCTTATTTCATTTTATCAAACCAAATATAATTTTTTTTATATCTGATACTATCCTAATATTATCCAAACACAAAATTATATTAGTTTATTTTTATTTTTGAACTTAAATTTATTTTTAAAATAAGTAATTATCGTTTATTTTCCAACAAAACACAACATAAATAAAAAAAAAAAAAAAAAAGTGATTTTAAATGTTAATTCTCAAATACTAAATAAATTTCTATGTTCCCCGATAAAAATGTTTGTTGAAATATTATGTTATGGCAGCAAAAAGGGTTAAAATTTTTCCCAGATATTGCCTCAGGAAAAAAGAGAACATGTTCCTACAGCTGATTCGTAATACATTCCCACTTGAAAATGTATTTTGAAATTGACTCGGAAATTTGATAGCAAATTAATCAAGTCGTTCAACCCTTGTTGAGTAAACATGTTCAAAAAGAAAAAAAATCGCTTTCTTTTTGAATAAATAATGTTATCACATGGAGCACAAACTATATATTTTATGACTATTAATTCATGTTCTTAGAAAAGTAATCAATCCATATGCTCGCGTTAGTGTGAGTATAAGGTGGGTTTACATCACCAAAGACTCCCAGAAAAAAAGAAAAAAAGAAAAAAAAAAGAGTAGGTATCGATTTCTACCACTCTGATATCAATTATAAAAAATAATATCTGTCACCGCTAATTACAAAATAATTTTTCTTCTTTTTCACGAGCTTAAAATGTAGATTGAAATTTTATAGAAAAAAATTAAATAACTAAATTTTTGTTTTTTATTTGTTGCTATGTAAAAATAAAAGTTTATTTTAAAAGATTAAATAGATTGAAAATAATATTTTAATATTTTATATTTAACAAAAAAAAAAAAAAAAATGTAATGAATATTTAAAGTAGAAGTCGTCCTCATTTCTTTTGTGCCAATGACGTTAAAGTTGTAAATTGTTTGGCAAAAGCATCATAATTTATGAACACATTTGTCGCGTTCTTTATGTTGTTGGTGGGGACATGTATAAATTATTTACTTGACTTAACGGTCAAAGTCGGCTCAAGACTTTAACAGGCAAATAATCAAAATACCCACTACTCTCATCTATCAAAGTGGTCGGTTATACCTTTGGACCAGCCCAATATGAGCGTGTTAAGACTGACTTGTATTTATTTATTTATTAAATGAGTCAAATATGAATTGGCTCGTTAAAATATTGAGCAGAAAAATTTAGATCGTGTTCAGTTTGTTTACACGAGCTGGCTGATAAACAATAAGTTAGATTATTAGTTTTATTACTGAGTGAAAAATTTAGAGAAATTAAAAAATTAAAATCTTAATCTAGTTATGAGCCAAATACACGAGCGAGTTGACTCCATCTTATGTTCGGATTGTTAAGATTTTGAGTTAAAAAATTTAATTCATGTTCGGCTCATTTATTAAATGAGACAATTGATCTCAAGCTCATTTCGAGCCGAAAGCTATATTGAGTCGAACACAAGTGAACTGACTCTATTTCGCGTTCGACTTGTTAAAATTTCGAATTAAAAAATTTAATTCATGTTTGACTCATTTATTAAACAAGTCGATTAATCTCGAGCCGAATACGGACTGGTTCTCAAATAACAAGCTAAATTGCCGGACCTAGTTGTAGGAATGCAAACGTACAGATTCCGTGCCGGAGTGGTCACCCACCTCCTGCCCCATTTTTTTCAAAGAAAATTTGAACCGGTTAAGTTTTATTCTAATTTTATTTCTACCTACTGCTTCGCAATGCGTCTCGAAACATTAAAATTTTTGACGAAATATTAATGCATTAGTATGAATAATTCATAAATATAAATAAAAAATAAAAAAGTTTTTCGCTTTCCGCACCAAATCGCTAGTTTCAAGTGTTTTAGCTATTTAATTATTTCCTTTTCAATGTTATATAGGCAAAGTGAAGTGTTCACTCACATTCACACGTGGCTTGGACTTGCATTATTAAATTTGTACATCAAGTGGTACGTAGTTCGGATTTTCACAAGTGGTACGAAATTTATCTCTCTGCTCCTATCAAAATTGTATGAAAATAAAAACGTTTTGTTTATATTTTCACAAGCAGCTAAAAATTGCATTTTAAAATTTGCACATCAAAGTGTCAAGCAAGGGAGAAGAAAATGAAAGGAGAAAAAGATAACGAAAGTAACTCCATAGCAAACTAGTTTGAAAAAAATGTATCCAAACAAAACTTCTTTATTTGTTCGTATCAAAATTAATGTATCGAAAATAAATTATTTTATTTATATTTTCATATGTGGCTAGAAATTTTATTTTAAAATTTTCACATCTAAGTATCAAACCTATGAAAAGAAAATGAAGGGAAAAAAAAAAAAAAGGTAACGGAGGTACTTTCCAACCATACTGGTTTTAAAAAGTTTATGAAAATAAACCTTATCCATCTGCTTGCATTAAAGTTGCATTGAAAGTTTATATTTTCACAGGTGGCTAGAAATTATATTATAAAATTTGTACATCAAAGTTGTCATACTCTCGTAACCTATATAAAAAGATATAATAGTACTAAATTTTTTAATCCGATTATAATATATTAAATAGTGATTAGACGTAAGAGGTTAAGAGAGTTAAACGTGCTAGAACTAGAATAATCCTAGAATAAATGACCCTCGTGTGAAGTGGGACGACTTTTCGATTAATAATCGTTGTGGTCGGAGAGTGGCTCTCGATAAGATAGGTTAAGGCTACTGAAACGAGTCTCATATTGTCTGATAATTGTGAGAGTAGCTCTCCACAAGATAGGTTAAGACTAGTGAGATGAGTCTCACATTATCTTATAATTGTGAGTTTTTTAACCCGGCTATAATATTTTGGATGGTGGCTAAGCTCAAGAGATCTAACTATAATGTTTTTGGTGGTTATTAGACTTCAAAAGGTTAAGAGGGTTAAGTGTGTTAAAGCTAGAGTAGTTCTAGGATGGGTGACATTCTAAAAAGTTGGGACGCCATAGTTGGTATCCGAGCCAATCATCAGTCGAAAATATAAGATATGTCTCGGTTGAACCAAAATTATACAGCGGATAGAGTACAGCTCCCCGGCTAATAACTATTGTGGGTGAAGTGCGACTCTCTATAAGGTCAGTTAAGACTAGTAAGACAAATCTCACATTGTCTGATGCTGTGAGTATGCATGAGCCTGACGAGGACATCAGGGCTTAAAAAAGGAAGAAATGTGACAACTCCGGAATTTAAAATAGTCTCTTATAAAAGATATAATAGGATTAAACCTCTTAAATTTGGTTATAGCATGATAGGCGATGATTAGCTCCAAGAGGTTAAGAAGATTAAGTGTGCTGGAACTAGAATAGTTTTAGGATGGGTGACCTCCATCGGAAGTGAGGCGGCTTTCCGATTAATGATCGTTGTGGGTGAAGAGTGACTCCCAAAAAGATCAGTTGGCTACTGCGACAGACTCCCCACAAAATCGGTTAAGACTAGTGAGATGAATCTCATATTGCCCGGCGATTGTGAGTTTTTTAACCTGATTATAGTTTCTTAGGTGGTGACTAGGTTCAAAAAATTAAACGAGCTAAGCGTGCTAGAAGACAATGGAAGCACCTCCAAAGCAAAATTGTATCAAAATATAATAGTCAAGCTTCTAGGGTCCGTTTGGCTAAATTCTAGAAAAATAATTTCAACAAAATTAATTTTAATTTAAAAAATTAATTTTGATTAAAAATTATAAAATATTTGGTTGAATTTTAGGGCCCGTTTGGATTTTTAAAAAAATTTTGTAGAATTTTAGGACTGTTTGGTTGAATTTGAATTGGCAGCTACGAATTAGAAAAGCTTGCTACACGAAACAAATTATAATAGCAAATTTTAAAATTTGCTGTTAAAAACTTTTTTTTAATATTACAATTGTATACAAATTATCATATTTTGATTATATTTAATTGCATTTTATTAAATACAGCTAATTACTCACTTTCAGCAGTATTATATTTGAATTTTATAACAATTTATGGAGGCAATTTCAAACATAGCCCTCTAAAATATTATTCATGACCTTCCAAACACATAAATCTATTACAAATGACTGTCTCAACATCAAATCCAAAGCCTAAATCCTTGTAATGTATACGATACAGCCGGATAAAAATAAGTCGCAAATATTATAATATGTGAGAAGAAAAAAAAAGAAAGAATAAAAAAGAATAAGAGGAATAAATCACAAAAATTAGATATAGATCATATCCGCACTAAAATTAATCACATATCTAAAATAAACTTTTATTAATTAGATATATATATATATATATATATATATATATATATATATATATATATATATATATATTAACAATAGATATTAAGTCTATTTATAATAAATTAAATTCTAATTCTAATCAAATCTCATTATTTTAGAGACTTTTCTAAAATAAATATATCTAATTCTAATTTAAAATTTTTAAATTCATATTCTTAATTTTTAAAAATTTATTTCATATGATAAATATTAAAATTTTTTGAAAAATTGACTAAAAAAAACTGACAAGTAGAATAATTCTAAAAATTTAAAAATAAAATAAAAATCTAAATGACTCAATCAATTCCAATGTAAAAAATGACTCAAATAAATAAAAGATGACTCAACCAAATTCTCTTTGAATATGATTCTGCATTAGTATAAAGACTAATATTTAACAATTTGAAGAGGTATTTTTGAAATTACTTAATCTTTCAGACTAGCCGTGAAAAAATTAACCTTTAATTATTGTGTAGGGTAAATTACACATTTGGTTCTCAAAGTTTGAGTTCTGTGATACTTTGGTTTTTGCGGCAATTTTTTAGTTAAATATTTTAAATTATTATAATCATGTGCTACGGTTTAATTTAGTTTATTGGAAGATAAAGCAATGAAAAATCTAAGTAATTATCACGTCATCGATTATAGCTCTACAACATCACTAACAATTTAGTGATGCATAATTATTTAACAAATTAAATTAGACTGTAAAATTTAATTACAACAACCTATAAAATTTGAGTCAGATAAATTAATTTTTAAGAATAAGTATATCACTCACCTCAAAGTTTGAGGGCTAAAGTACAATTAAGCTAATAATATAGAAAAATGTTATTTGTATTTGTATACGCCAAAAAAAAAAAAACATATATTTTACGCTCCATCAATTTAATGACTAAGATATAAAAATTAGCAGGGTGTAAGATGTATACTCTTTTGAAATAAATATATAGCATTGCTCTCATATATATATATATATATATATATATATATATATATATATATATATATATATATGTTGGAATAAAATTTAAAATTTCAAAATTCTCAATATTATTTTATTATCAATTTTCAATTTATTTATTAAATTTATTCTCATTTATTAATTTTTAATTGATTCTTAATTATTGTCATTTAATTTTTTATTTAATTTTCAAACGTTTTTTTTTCACTAATTAGCCTCTCTCTCTCCTTAATTAATGTGATGGGAGGTTACATGCACACCTATAAATACTATACTATAGTAGGGTGTGAAGTAAGAGTAGAGAAGGCTTTTCTTTTTAGATAAGTGAAAAAAGTAAAAGAGAGAAAAAGAATTTGTTTAAATTCTATTTTAATTTTATTTCGTTCTTTTTAATTGTTTTTATTTATCGGGTGTTGAAAGAAACTTCGTCAACCTCTTCCACGATCGTGCTCGTAGGAAGGGGAGTTCCGGTCGTACCTTGGGGTGGTGTCTCCGATTAATCCGCACGAAGGACGGAAATACGCCTTAGGGTAGTGCCTCGTACGCTTCCGGATCAATTTCTTTCATCTATAATTTTTGGATAGCGATTAAAGGTAAGTTATGTTATTCAATTTTAAACAAAAAATAATTAGATAATTTAATTACAATCAAAGTTAGTGCGATTATTTTCCTAACAGTCTAAGGCGTATTTCGATTTGATTGTGATTAACGATCTAACGATCGAGTGCTAATCCGGGAAAAAAAATATATTGCATATTATATATAATTGTGTTGTCAACTTGTTTGTGTGATTGACATTCAAACTTAAACATATTGGGATTAGCATTTTAAACTTTTAATTGCATATAGATTATTGTGATTTATTTACTCTTTTTAAAAATTATTTTTACTGTTTTCATTTTTTAGCTATAGTAAAATAAATAAATAAATTAAAAAAAAATTATTTACAGTTTTAGCTTCGGAAAAAAAAAAAAAAAAAAAAAAAAAAGCTACACTAATATATATATATAAATTTATTTACTATTTTAGCTTAAAAATATATATATATAGCTACAGTAATATATATAAAAGTATATTTTCTGTTTTAGCTTTGAAAAAGAAAAAGATAGCTGCGAAAAAGAAAAAGAGAGAAAAAAAAAAACTGTATATTTACATATAGTTTTAAAATTGTTTAGGTGGTTTTTGAACCTGCAAACTTTAGTCTTAAGGTAAAGACATATAACCAGTAAGCACAAAGCCTATTTTATATATTATAGTTTAATTTTATATTTATTCGGTGCTATTTTCGAACTGTAATTAATTTTTATAAAAATAAATTAATTAATTCGAAGACTAGTCGACATATTAAATTGAAACAAAAATCTGTTAGATGGCTAACTTGTTATGATATTGTTTCTTTGAGTTTTATCAGATCTGAACAGAATCTTGCAGATTGCTTGATGAAAGACCTGAATAGGACTAAGATCCTAGAGTCATCGAGGGGGATGGGACTTTGCCCATAAAGGGCCTTCCTGCAGTGGGAACCCAACCTTTGTGATAGGAGATTCCTTAAAGAAGGTTCAATGTGGTAAAAATAAGCTGTCAAGTTAGCCAAAGAGCACTTTCTACAGTTTATTCAGAGGAACTTTAGTTCCAAGTCCATTCCTATGATGAGTTGTGCTCTGTGTAGTGGTTGAGGTTGAGCTTATAGCTCTTAATGGAATCCGAGACAATAATTTTTTACGAGATGTGACTCTACACACATCCCTGGAGTAGACTACCTATATAAGAATATTCGTATAAGGCCGCGACTATGAGATGTGGGCTGTCCATAGAATTTCTTATGAAAAAATCAAGGTACTGTGTATGGCCTTTAATGCACAGACTCGCGACGGAGAATTCTGTACTGTGTGTGTGGCAGTTGAAGTCAGGGTCAAAGGAACGTAGTTCAAGACCTGGTTCACTCCGATTCCTTCTCATGAAAATTGCTTACACTAAGTGAGGTTAAGTCACTTAAAGACACCTTACCTATTACATAGTATAAACACCCGATAATCTTATTTTAATTTTAAATTGTTGAGTTTAATAATTATTTCGAAATTTTAAATTTTGTGGGGGATTGTTGGAATAAAATTTAAAATTTCAAAATTCTCAATATTATTTTATTATCAATTTTCAATTTATTTATTAAATTTATTCTCATTTATTAATTTTTAATTGATTCTTAATTATTGTCATTTAATTTTTTATTTAATTTTCAAACGTTTCTTTTTTACTAATTAGCTTCTCTCTCTCCTTAATTAATGTGATGGGAGGTTACATGCACACCTATAAATACTATACTATAGTAGGGTGTGAACTAAGAGTAGAGAAGGCTATTCTTTTTAGATAAGAGAAAAAGTAAAAGAGAGAAAAGAATTTATTTAAATTCTACTTTAATTTTATTTCGTTCTTTTTAATTGTTTTTATTTATCGGGTGTTGAAAGAAACTTCGTAAACCTCTTCTACGGTCGTGCTCGTAGGAAGGGGAGTTCCGGTCGTACCTTGGGGTGGTGTCTCCGATTAATCCGCACGAAGGACGGAAATACGCCTTAGGGTAGTGCCTCGCACGCTTCCGGATCAATTTCTTTCATCTATAATTTTTGGATAGCTATTAAAGGTAAGTTATGTTATTCAATTTTAAACAAAAAATAATTAGATAATTTAATTACAATCAAAGTTAGTGCGATTATTTTCCTAACAAAATATATATATATATATATATATATATATATATATATATATATATATATATATATATATATATATATATATAGTCCGGCTACTATATTATTAATAGTATCAAGTTATTGATGATATCAAGTTTTTTATGCTTAGATCAACCTCTTTGATCATTTTCATCTGTTAAATTTTATTATTTTTCCAACCACCTATTAAACCCAAGAGACCCACTATCATCTCAACCACATATCTTTTAATCCAAGGGTTAAAAACTTAATAGTACCAATGACTTAATTAGTACTATTAATAATATTCCAGGCTAGCTCTCTGTCTCTCTCTCTCTCTCTCTCTCTCTCTCTCTCTCTCTCTCTCTCTCTCTCTCTCTATATCTATATATATATATATATATATATATATATATATATATATATATATGGCTATTATATTCTTATGAGTATATATCCTTTGTACTTTTTTACCTTTGGATGAAGAAATGTGCGGTTAAAATGATAATGGTCCTCCTACGGTTTACTAGATTGTTTGGGAAATAGTATAAATTCTAGAAACTACTATAATCCTAACCGCACATTTCTTTATCTAAGGGATGAAAACTTATGAGTACAAAAAAATTTGGCTAAATTACAGAAAACCCCCTGTCATATCTCGCTTTTTCACTTTACCCCCTGTCATTAAAAAGTTGACAATCTGCCCCCTCGTAATTACCGAATTGTGCAATAACCCTCCCGCCGTCAGTTGACCGTCAGTTGACCGTCAGTTTTTTTGAAAATATAATTTCATATACCCAAAATACCCTTAAAAAATATCCCTTAAAAAAAAAAAAAAAGACTTCGGAATAGAAAAGAAAAAAAAAAAAAAAAAAAACTTCGGAATAGAAAAGAAAAAAAAAAAGAGGGCATTTTTGTTAATTTACCATTTCCGTTAACGTCGTTGCCCCTAAAGAAAATTCGGAAATTACGGGGGGGCAGATTGTCGACTTTTTAATAACAGGGGGTAAAGTGGAAAAGCGGGATATGACAGGAAAATTTTCTGTAATTTAGCCAAAAAATTTTACTTATAAAAATATAGTAGCCGGATCTATATATATATATATATATATATTAAATAGGATGTATGATGTACTCTCCATCTATTTAAGGGTAGAGATTTTTTTACTAGTTATTTTGAAATAACTAATAAAATTCATTCTATCATAAAATTAATAGGATATAAGATATACATCATATTTAAAACGTAATTCAGTTTTTTTTTTTTTTTTATTATTATTTTTTTGTTTATATTTTTTTAGTAGAAATTTTATGAAAGCTACAATAAACGAGATTCACACTAGAATGCCAATTACCTTTTTAACCCAGCTAACAGTCTTAAAGGACTTATGGCAAATAAAGCTGACAATGAAATGACTTCGAGTCTTTTTGATTTCAAACAATGAAAATAACTTTTTTTCTTTTCTTTTTCTCTATCAGAATATGACTGCTAAAATCAAATTTTTTTACAGCTAAATACTAAGGGTGCGTTTGGAATCGGGTTAAGCTGGAATTGACTAAATCGGGGATAAGTATAAAGTACGGAACTAGAGCGAAAACGCGTTTGGGATAGTTCCAGGGATAAGAAAATTTGTGTTTGGTTTAATAATGAGAAATAGGAGGAATAAAGAGGAAAGTGGGGTAAATTACTTTTTTGCCCTAAGAGTTAATATGTGATAAAAGTTGTTAAAATTTAATTAGTTTTTTTTTAATTAATGGATTAATGGTTTAAAAAAATAAAAATAAAAATATAATCATAATTAAATTATATTATTTAAAAATAATATTTATTTTAATATTTTATTTTCTCAAATTAAAATTTAAATTTAAAATATAAAATTTCAATATTTTAATTTTAAGATTTAAAATTTTATAATATTTATTTTAAATAATAAATTTTTAACATAAAATTTTTTTAAAATTTAGAAAAATCGTATATTTGCTAAATATTTATAAATTTCTGCCCTCAAGCTTTATTATGTGATTAAAATTTTGTAAAATCGTTTTTCTCGTTTTAATTAATGGATTATTGGTTTAAAAAAATAGAAATAAAATTATAATCATAATTAAATTATATTATTTAAAAATAATATTTATTTTAATATTTTATTTTCTCAAATTAAAATTTAAATTTAAAATATAAAATTTCAACATTTTAATTTTAAGATTTAAAATTTTATAATATTTATTTTAAATAATAAATCTTTAACATAAAATTTTTTTAAAATTTGGAAAAATCGTATATTTGCTAAATATTTGTAAATTTTTGCCCTCAAGCTTTATTATGTGATTAAAATTTTCTAAAATCGTTTTTCTCGTTTTAATTAATGGATTAATGGTTTAAAAAAATAAAAATAAAATTATAATCATAATTAAATTATATTATTTAAAAATAATATTTAATTTAATATTTTATTTTTTTAAATTAAATTTAAAATTTCAAACATAAAATTTCAACATTTAAATTTTAAAATTTAAAATTTTTTAATATTAATGTGTGATGATGAGAGTGTATTGGGAAGAGAGAAAGGAGGTGGGATGAAGGAAAAGAGAGAGAGGAGAGAGAGGGATTTGTGATGATGAGAGTGTATTGGGAAGAGAGAAAGAAGGGGAGAGGAGAGAGAGAGAGAGAGGAGAGAGTTTTTATTAAAATAATATGTTGGGAGGAGATAAAGTAGGGGAGAAGGGTAATATGGTAAAAATTTTAATATTAAAATAATAGGATGAAATTTGTTATACCAGCTATTCTCCTTATTCTGGGTTAAGCAATACCAGATGGTTCCCGGAGCGTTTGGGAGAATAAGGGGGATAAACCCGCTATTCCCGGTTCCGTTCCATTACCAAACGACCCCTAAGGTAGCGTTTGGTTCGGGGATTAGGAAAATTTTGTTATACCGGGGATAGGTATAGATTCTGGTATTAGCAGGAATTGGTGTAAATTTGCGTTTGGTTGGTTTTATGAGTTATACCGGGATTAAAGGAAATTGTATTTGGTAAATTATATAGGAATAAGGAGAATAAGATGAATAGGAAAAAATTGTGTTTGGTTGAGTATAGAGGAATAAGAAGAATTGATAAGTGATAAATTTTAAGTGGGAGTAAAAATTTTAATTTTTAAATTTATATAAATTTTAAAAAATACATAATAAAAATTAAAGTTTAAGTGGGAGTAATATTTTAAATGAGAGTAAATAAAAATTAATTTTTAAATTTTTAAAAATTTTAATTTTTAAATTTATATAAATTTTAAAAAATACATAATAAAAATTAAAGTTTAAGTGAGAGTAAAAATTTTAAATGAGAGTAAATAAAAATTAATTTTTAAATTTTAAGTGGGAGTAAAAATTTTAAATGAGAGTAAATAAAAATTAATTTTTAAATTTTAAGTGGGAGTAAAAATTTTAATTTTTAAATTTATATAAATTTTAAAAAATTTATAAAATAATTGTATAACTGCTATAAATTTAAAATTAAATTTTTTTTTTTTCAAAAATGAAATAAAATAAAATTTTTAGATTTATTAAAAAATAAGTTAAAAAAATAATATTTATTAAATAAAAAATTTTAAATTTTAAAATTTAGAAATTTAAATATCTTTTAAAATTTAAAAATTTTAATTTAAAAAAATTAAAAAACTAATTTTTATTACCGTTTGGGTAAGAAAGGAAAAAAAAAAAAAAAAAAAAAAAGAAAAAAAAAACTACCGTGGAGAGAGAGAGAGGAGGTGCAGAGAGAGAGAGAAATCCTCGATTCCCGTGCCAGAACCCCAATTCCAGCATTGAACGGGAATTCAAATTCCCAATTCCATACCTCCTATTCCAGCTCTCATGGAATCCGGATTCCGCTTATACCTGTCCCCGTTTGGGTACGGAATCCGGATTCCCCGTTACCAAACGGGGCCTAAAAGTACTAAAAAATAAAATTTTCAAATAATATATATATTTTTTATTTCACATGATCAATACTAAATTTTTTAAAAAAATAACTAAAAGAAATTGATAAATAGAATAATTTTAAAAATTTAAAAATAAAATAAAAATCTAAACGACTCAATAAATTCTAATACAGATATTGACTCAAATAAATAAAAAATAACTCGACCAAACTCTCTTTGAATATAATTCCACATCAGTATAAGGACTAATATTTAACAATTTGAAAAAATATTTATGAAATTATTTAATCGTTTAGATGAGTAGTGAAGAACTTAACCCTTAATTATTATATAAGGTAAATTACACATTTGGTTCTCAAAGTTTGAGTTGTGTGATACTTTGGTTGTTAAATTTTATTTTGTTCTCATTTTTTCGTTAAATTTTTTAAATTATTATAATTAAGTACTACAATTTAATTTTGTTAATTGGAGACTAACGTTTGGTTGATATATCAATGAAAAATCTAAGTAATTGTCACGTTGTGTATTATAGCTCTACAGTATCACTAACAATTTAGCGATGTATTATTATTTAACAAATTAAATATGACTATTAAATTTAATTGCAACAGTTTATAAGTTTTGAGTCAAATAAATTAATTTTAAAAACAATATCACTCACCTCAAAGTTTGAGGACTAAAGTACAATTTAGCTTATAAAACAGAGAACTGCTACTTGTATACCCAAAAGGGGTTAACATTTTATGCTCGACCAATTTAATTGGTGAGTTGCAAGAATTAGTAGTGTAAGATATATATCCTTTTGAGATTAATATTGCTTTTATATATATATATATATATATATATATATATATATATATATATATATATATATATATATATATATGGTCCGACTATTATACTCTTATGAGTAAAATTTTTTTGTACTTATAAATTTTTATTCTTTGGATGAAATAATGTACGGTTAGAATTATAGTAGTCTCTAGAATTTATACTATTTCTCCTACAACCTAGTAAACCGTAGGGTGATCACTATCATCCTAACCGCACATTACTTCATCCAAGAATAAAAAAGTTAAAAGTTATAAGTATAAAGAAGTTTATATTCATAAGAGTATACTAGCCCTACCCTATATATATATATATATATATATATATATATATATATATATATATATATGTATAGTCCGGCTACTATACTATTAATAGTAACAAGTTATTTGTGCTATCAAGTTTTCTTTTCTTAGATCAATCATTTTGATCATTTTCACCCGTTAGATTTTACTATTTTCCAAACCACCTATTAAACCCAAGGGGCCCACTATCATCTCAACAACACATATATATAGTTAGGTTTGTGTGCTTTTAGAAGCACAGAGGCCTTCGTGTGCTCCCAAATTGTTTTCATTGTTGGGACTTTCGAATGGACGAATGGTTCCGTTAAGTTTGATTTAGAGTATTTAAAAGGCCTAAAATGGTTGTGGTGAGCCGTTTGCATGTGTAACGGTGTAGAAATATTCAAATCACGTAAAATTTTGATAGAAAATTATTTACACTATATAAAATAAGATCAATATCTTTGATCTAAATTTTTAGTATTATCTCATTAGATTTTGTGAGATTTTTATTTTCAGCTGTTGATTTTGTGCCCTTTCGATTATTATGTAAATAATATCGAAAAATTATAAAATTTATTTTCTAAAAATTTTAAATATTTTAGATCAAGTCTAATGGAGTCGATAGTTCATTCGGAAGTCCCAACATCGAAAACAACTTGTGAGCACAGAGACTTCATTGCTTTTAAAAGCACACAAGTTGAACTATATATATATATATATATATATATATATATATATATATATATATATATATATAGAGAGAGAGAGAGAGAGAGAGAGAGAGATGAGAGGAGAGAGAGAGAGAGAGAGAGAGAGAGAGTAGAGCTTATATACTTTTAAAAGTATAAGTCTATCCATGTTTGTGAATTTTTTACCATTGGATTTGTATTGGGATTTGTACTATTGTAAAGTCAACTAAAGAGAGAAAAAGAAAAAGTAAAAAATATAAATTCCAATACAAATTCAATGGTAAAAAATTTACAAGTATGGATGGGCTTGTGTTTTTAAAAGCATATAAGCTCTACTATATATATATAATACTATCGATAGCACCAAGCAATTGGTGCTACCAAGTTTCTAGCTCTTGGATGAAAGGATGCGCGGTTGGGTGTTACGCCCCGAGTTTGGAAAAGAGGGCTAATTATTTATTTATTTATTTATTTATTTATTATTATTATTATTATTATTATTATTATTATTATTATTATTATTATTATTATTATTTTGAAATCAGAGTTTAAAATATTTCAGGGCATGAATAGATCGCCACATGTATAGAAAATTTCCTGTCCACTTGGACAATGCCTTTCCTATATATGCACAGCTAATTAAGCACTTACAGCCAATACCATATAAGCAAACAAGCCGGGGTCCTCACTCGGTCACTCTCAAATCCTGACCATCCGAGTGGACTGCTCCACCGCAGTCTACCATCAAAAGGAACCCCCAGGGACACAACCTCGAGCCCTGTTCACCTCAACGGTCCTACACAGCACCAGCTACGGAATCATCAAACTCAACCCCAAATAGCTCTC
This sequence comes from Tillandsia fasciculata, assembly GCA_029168755.2. NCBI lineage: Eukaryota > Viridiplantae > Streptophyta > Magnoliopsida > Poales > Bromeliaceae > Tillandsia > Tillandsia fasciculata. Next base: position 18,546,770 of record CM054933.1, on the reverse strand, counting down.
CTGCTCCAGGTATCCACCACCACAGTGGCCCTGTCGCGGTGATACTGGATGCTCATCAATAATCCAACTGTAACTCCATAGCCACTATGGGAGGCATCACTGCATCTCGCAAATCCATCTCCCATCACTGGTGATGCTAAAATCGGCGCTGGTATCAGTCTCATCACCCATTCGTCAAGCTCTGCTGGCACTATCCGGTTCAAAAACTCCTCACCTCAACAATAACTGTCGGTCTCGGCCAGTCTCTAATAGCATCCATTTTGGCCCGATTTCCACCGCCGCCCCTATGGCTAGAATATGTAATCCAAGAAGATATGCTCTCGAAGCTAAAACTTGTACCACAACAACTTGGCATATAGCTTCTTCCTCACAGACCTTGTCACACCATCTACAAGTGCTCCACAAGCTCTAAATCACGCAGGGAGGGGGTAAAATCAAAATATCCCGGGAGAATATCTCCAATAATCCTTCCAAGTGCAGCTGGAACACACAATTCCTCAAATCTTAAAGGCGACAGGGCATTAGTCATTCCATGTGGCCTCACAGTACTCATAATGCCCCTATCGTGTCCTGAACACCATCTTGGCGAAATACTCAGCTGTATGATTCCAAATAGATACATGCATCATAAGCAAACGACTGCCAGAGTATAACTCTATCAAAAGGTCCTAAATAATACCCGGACCTGCCTGCGGTCACACCACACAAGAACCCTCACCGCCGTGTATCAACGACGTGGCATCACCACCGTGTATCAACGGTGTGGCATCACCACGGTGTATCAACGGCGTGGCACTAGGTCGAACAGACCCTCGATCCATCAGATCCTGCAACTGCGCCATCAGCTCTCTTGGCTCTACAGGTGATATCCAATGAGGTGCTGTCGAGGTTGGCGCGGTTCCCAGAACCACGTCAATCTCAATGTCAATCTCCCTAACCGGCGGCATCATCATCAGCTCAGGTGGAATCACACCCGGGATCTCACGGGCAACAGGAATATCCTTGAGTCCCGGTGCCGCCGTAGGCACCTCTCGCACTGTCGCTGCAACATGTGTGCTCTAACTGTCTCAACAAACAAGCCTCCATTGTCTGCCTCGCAGAAGGTCATAGCCTTCTCTCTCCGCAGTCAAACATCATGTGGCACTGTGCCAACCAATCCCAAGCACTGGGTCAAAACACCGAAATGACACAAATACCAATAAATCTGCCGATACAACTCGAGGTCTCAACTGCACTCGACATGATCCACAAGCCTCCTCCACATGCACCACACCAACCGGAACCTGTACCTCTAGTGCACGTGGTAACCACTCTGCCTCTAGTCCATGCAGGAATGCAGAGTACTCTAACTCCGACTGCTGTGATGGAATCACACCTGCGACAACCCGATCCACTGCCATGGCGCCCTTCAACCAGGCGGCACAATCTCATCCACACGATGCAAGCGGTTGTCGCTCAGTCTGCCAGAAAATATCTAGACCAATCACAAAGGAGTCACGACCTCTGTCTCTGCTCACACTGAGGCGACGGATATGGTCCTCCATAGACAACAAATCCACGCTACCGCTGCGCTACTCTGATATAGATGCTGATGCTGCCATCGGGGTCCACCCGACCTCTGATGTCTCAGAATTCCACTACCCTGGAGAAAAATCAGGAATGCCACTGCCGGCCAATTTGTCCTCCATTATCTAGCGTCAAGCGCCTCTATCCAGAACTCGCCTCTGGCAGCAGATCCCCATCCAAAGGGACCTCAACGCCACGCTCCATAAACAACGCCTACTACGTCGCGGCATCCAAAATCTGTACAGGAAGAACCGAATAAACTGAAAGGTATTCTGGCGCAATCCACTCCCAGCCACACATATCCTATGCGCCTCATCCCTCGAAACCTGGAGCGCGCAGTTCAACAACTGCATAAAACCTCTGGCCCAGGGAGGCTCTCGAATAGTCTCTCCATCACCACCAACCACGATTCTACCTCCAAAGGCTCCAACTCAATTCCATGAATCGAGGTGGTTCATCTGCCAAAACTGGCTCCATCGATCGATGATGTCCCACAGCTCATCAGTTGTCAGCTATCCACCCCGCCTCGGTGCATTGGCACTAAATACTGGCATGGAGGGGGCTACTCGCTCCATCGGCGCCACAGAAATCATTGCCGCTGAGGATACTGCAACTAGGTGGTCTAAGGAGAAAAGCATTGTCGGGCTGCCCACTGCTCCGACAACTGTGTCACCCAGACAAGCTGCTCACTCTACCGCTGATAAGCCTCTGACAATCCTGTCATCTGGGTCTGGAGCTCTCTGACCTCAATCCAGGTATCCGGCCAAAAACGATCCGCTCAGGCTTAACTACTACGACGAGTGCACACCAATATGCACAACGCGTCGGGGAGACACCGCTCACCACGACCAACTGCACCACAGAACCCAACAAAATTCGACCCAATCTGGCGAAAGTCTAGAGCATGTCAACCGTTCCACCGCATTATGTTGTCTATAGCCAACATAATTGTTTAGGAGAATAAACATGCCAATCACTCATCCCATCACTTGGGAGAGGTATAAAACCCAATCAGAACTCTCGCCAAAAGTCACGACTCTCACGAAGTCATCCTAGGGTCCAAACATCAGCCTAGGGTTTCTACAGTCCCAACTGACCTATCCCTAAGCTCTGATACCAACCTAATCTGTCACGCCCCGAGGTCGAAACTGCGACCTGGGCTCGCCAACAGATCCGCCACCTATGCATAACCCCGCATAGGCGAAGCGTCTAACCTGCAAAAGATAATACTATAGCTACGCAAATATCAGAGCGGAAATAAAATGCTGTAAAATAAAATCCAATCACTGAACAACACGAAATAAAGTACAACATCCATCTCCTCAAATACAGATAATCCTCATACAATACCCTCAGTACAGCATCTCTCAACTCCAAAAGGGAGATAAACTAAAACTATAGTACATCAGTCTCTCCAAATACAAAAGATCCCTCTCAAAGTAAACAACAATAAAAAAAAAAAAAAAAAAACAGCTGACAGCTACAAGGAATCTCCAACCTGGGGATACAGCTACACTCCTCGGGCGGTAAGGATCTAGCTCGGGACTCCCTCGCATCGAACAACGATCGAAAGATCAGCAACTCTCGCAGAAGACTCTGCAAAACAGGAGGAAGAAAAGAGGGAAACAACAATGGGGGTGAGAACCACTAGTAAACCAGTAGCCTCCCCCTGTGGGTAAAGCCTCCAACTCCGGCGTACCCACTAAGTCTACCAGAGGTAAGAAAAGGGAATAAGTGGTAAAGCTGTAAACAGAACTGCTAAATAAAGGGAAACCACCACTAGTATGCCTCTAAATGCAGTATCGAAAGAAATGACTGTATGAATGCATCATAAAAGAGTATCTGTCCAAATAAACCCAATCTAGCCACCAGTAAAACTGGTACTGCCTGCTCTGCTGTCGAACTCAAGAACTCAGTAGGGAACCAGCACACAAGGCTCGAAATCCCAAGGGACCAGCACACAAGGCTCGAAATCCCAATCAGATGGACCGGTACCCGTCACGGTCTAAAGCCTACTCCGGAGTGACACTCGAGGGGAGCGACCCACACGAGTAAAGTAACTCTGTCACACATATCTCAATATAGCAGGACTGGATCAAGACTATGATCAAAGTAGGAAACTCCGTCTACTAATGAAACCCCAATCTGATGCAATAGTACTCAATAAGTGAGAAACACCATCAACTAGAGAAATCTGATACCCAATCTGATGCATAAGTAAACATCCGGTCAACCGCCTAATGTCCGCTGTCGCCGCAACACCCAACAAGACCAAAATCTGATAAAGTAATCAACATCTGGCTAACCGCCGAATATCCGCGGTTACCACAATAACCCACAATCCACAATCGGGTAAAATAATCAATATCCGGTCAACCGCCTACTGTCCACGGTTGCCGCAATACTCCACAAATCCAACATCAAGTACATCCTGTCTCCGACCCTAAGGTCCCGGCTACACTATCCCAAACCCCTGCTCGAACCCGAGCACATGACTCAAAAGTCTAAATAAGAAGGAGAAAGGAAACAATCATGGTTTCTCCTAAGTTAAATCCCAATATGATAGTGTAGCAATAAATAGTGGCCTATCTAGATGTCCATACAAGCATGCAAAAGTCCTCAAGCAAGATGAAAGAGAGTATATCAAATAACAGTTCCACATGTGTATCAAATAATAAATCCACATAGATATAACCATCATGCTAAAATCATCAGCCAACTACACATGTATATAATCCTTGATCCATAATAAATTCCAAAGTGGTACCCGCATATAGATATGTCATCATGTCCCAAACATTAATTCGTCTTATCAACTTTCATAAAAGTTTATGTGCTAACATCGCATGTTAATTATCACTATTAAAAATGTCCCCGCAATCATGTTTCCACAACAATATATTATCCCAATAATATTCTTAATATGCTATGTCCACAAAATTAATCTCAAATGATAGGCTCACATTTATATCATTTAATCATGCATGGTAATCAATCAATATGTCCAATAGAGGGCTTCTCTAATAAACTTAGTGAGCAAGTCAGAAGTTGAGGTATGCAACAACCACCCACCTCGAAAAGCGCAATCCACACCCAAATAGCCTCCTCGCTGTCCACAGTCCTCTAACCCCGCAACTCGCTGAAAACAGTGCACAACTGTACAGAACAACGCACCCAGTGTAAACATAAATCCCAAAATACAGCTTTTGCTGTTTTCCAAACAGCACAGAAAAAGAGGAGTTTTCACCTCTGTACAGTGCTCTGAAAAATTCAGAAAAAATACGGTTGCGTTCCTTATGACGAGCAGATCGAAAACGAGTACTTATACGCCTTGACACGTGTAAGAACTTGAATTTTGAAGATAAATAAATAAATGAAAATAAAAGAAGTCAAATTGAATTTGGATCATGAAAAGCACAAATAGGCTTAGTGCCCCTTTTCTGCAGTGTAAATAACACATATAGTGGGCCAGAAATACCGCTTTTTAATCCGGACCTGATCTCGAAGATCCGAGACCATGAGTGCGACCGTCATGACGAACTGAGTAAAAATCATATTAAACTTGTGTAGACCTGACGGTCGGATCTCCCAGAAATCGGCGTTGAAGCCGGCGGGACCCGCGACTTAAGTCGCGGGTACAGTGAACAGTAAACCCTATTTTTGGGTCCCCCCCGCGCCAACGTTGAGCAAGTTCACTGTCCGGAAGCCGAACATAGCACTTCAAATAGTGAATTTTAACGGTTTCGTCGTTCTGGACGCAACGGCGCTGACGGAATTTTCGTTTGGCGACTCTAAAGTCTCGAAAAGCGTGAAAACTGTATTTTGACACAGTATTTTATGGACCGAGAATTAATCCGGGCAGTTTCACGAAAAATGAAAATCGCTACCTGATAGGATTCGTCGAGCCGGACGTCCTGGCAAAGTCCGTTTTTCGATCTGACGCTCGGATCTTTTCGAAAAGCGAAAAATACAGTGAAAGATGCGAAATTTACACATAAACCCCTATAGATCTTGCGTCGTAAAGCGCGCCAGTGCTTGGAGTGGGACTTAAGTGTGAGACTAAAGTCGCTGTCAGGGTCTAAGGCCTAAATATCAAGTGTTGGAGGGCCACAATGCAATTGTTGCATACTTGTATTTTGAATTCGAAATGGAACTTGAGATATTTTGCTCATTATATCTCCGTAGCCATCCCTCCCTCAGCGCAACCTCCTCAACAACACCATCTCCCCTCTGCCAACTCCTCGCAACCGAGCTAGTGCACGGCCGCCGCCTCCACGTCGCCGGAGAAGGAAGACCAAGAACACCTTTGATCTCGGGTGACTCGGAGGGAGGGTGCTCAGAAAGGTTTGGGATGATCTAGACCTAGCCTGTGGAGTCCCTCGTGAAGCCGCATCCGAGCCCGAGTGGTCCCGGCCCGAACCGCCGCGGCCAACCCTTTCTTCCACGGTTTTCCGACGAGGTAACATCTTGGAACTTTTCGTTTAGTCTTGGGTTCTAGGCTTGACCATGGTGCTCCTGACACCGAGAGCATTGATCGGGTGTAGGCTGAGCCGGCGCCGCCAACCCGATCTCCGGCGGACTACCATTATTGCCGGATTATCATCTTTTGACCGACCTTCAGCGCCGTCGCGACCCGGCCGTCCAACCAACGATCAGCACCATTGGATTTGATCCCCACGACGACTGCAACCTTCCCACAAAACCTGGGGTTGATCGGACGAGGATCAGGCCCGCGCACGAGTGCCCTAGAAACCGGTTATCCTCCATTTTCGCCGACCGCCGCCGTCCGGCGCCGCCGCGGCCTCCCGTCGCCGGCCATCACCACCTGTAGACTCCTGGCACCACCAGGGAGCTTTTGGTCCATCTTGCACCTGCCCGGAGCCGCCGCGCTGGATTCCGCCATTAGAGGCCTTTAGAGCTTCCCCGAGCTCCGCCGCCGCACGCCGCCGACGACTCCAGACCCCCGGCACCGGTGCAGGTAGGCCCATTTCACTATTTTATGACCACTGGTGGCCTTGCATGGAAATCTTGACGTCGGGTTTCTCGACACTGTAGTTGCACCCGCATCTTCTTCAAGCCCGGACTCCGGCGATCCCCGCCGCCTCGGGCACCGGCCAACCGCACAGGTAAGGTCCGAGCAACATTTTAATAACCCCCATCAACTTGGTTTTGGCATAGACTCCCTCGGTGATTAACCTCCAAAACTTACACCCGAGATGGCAAGTTTGGGCTCGCCTCCGGCCGCCGCCGCCTCCGGCCGCCGGGGCTTGACCACAGATGAACCCGAGAGCCTCTGGAGACCTTCTCTAACCTGTGCTCACTCCCGGTTGCAGGCTGACCAGGAGTTGATTCAAGAAGAGCCAACCGAGCCTTGGCTTGGAGCACCACCTTGCTCCGGCGACTCTCCGGCCGGCCTCCGACGCGCGCAAGGTGAGCACACCACTCCTCTGTTATTACTGAACACCATGCTCAAGTTAGATCTCAAGTAGACCATGTGTACATTAAGTTGTAGCAAATGTTGTAATTGAACCCTAATGTAACATGGGCCAACTTTCAAATTGGGCCCCGTACCAGCCCAACCTCGAGAGCACGGGATCCGTCTCGACGTAATGGACGCGCTGAAACTTACGGCGTCGTCATCGGACCCCTGGATTTTAAGAACGAGTCGAAACAGCAGATCAATTCAATGATTTGATGCAAATTAAAATATATTATGGACTAAAATGCAGATAGGACTCGGTGGCTGTCCCTAGACAGTGTTCACACACCTACTAGGCATCTTGTTAGAGTCCCGTGGACTTTCGTGGATCGGGAATTGGAAATTATTCAATAAATCAACGATAATTGCCCGTATTAACGTCGCGTTGTTGTTATGTCGTCGGGGATGGGTTTTTGTGAGTATTACTGATCATATCTTATTATTCAGGGCCCAGCTGTTCAGCACCAGCCTCCCAGTAGCTGTGCGGGAGTTCGAGAATCTGCCGTCGTCCAGGTGGGTTATCTTCGAACCGGGCCTCAGCTTTTTGGCCCTCTGGTTGCTTAGTTTGTCGGACCCCTGTTTTTGACTTCCCTGCTGATTTTACCTATGTGACCTAGCCTGACATATATTGATCTCTTTTGACATAGCATGATCCCTGTTCTTGTTTCCTTACTGATTATATGACTTCACATGACCTACGATGATTACTTTGGACATATTATGATCCTCCTGTTTGATGTTGACTCGATTAGACCCGTGCTTGAGATTGCCTGTCCATGATTAGTCTGATTATGATTATTCCCGATAGCTCCTGATCTTCTTGAGAAATGATTGATTATCTCTGATTTACCTGACTTTCAGTATACCTATCTGCTGTTATATTCCTGTATATAGTTTTGCATGATTAGATGACACCCGTTGATTACTGTCATGGAGATATTTTTGGATATACGTCGATATGCATGATTGATTGATCCTGATTGATAGATACTACTCGATATGCATGATTGATTGATTCCGATGGATAGATATAGACAGATGATTCCCTGTTGGGATTTCGGCGTGTGCCGACTACTCGGTCACTAGACCGTGAGATTGATCATGATGACTTGCCATGCACTGCTGTACTTCACGAACATGGCCGGGGTAGCTCCCCGTGGAGATTGTTCTTTACCGGTAAAGTGGTCTGATGATAGACCCGTGAGCCCTCGACAAGGTTATGTCAGCCGAAAAAGGTGCCGAAAAGTGGCATTGCCTGAGGTCCCGCGAGACCAATATGGCACATGATTGGGTATTTGGATTCGACCTTTGATGCATTACTTTTATTCTTACTATTGCTCAGTTGTTTCCAGCACTATTTTTATGTAGACATGCTTCCAGCACTTGTAGTTCTTGATACATGATCCTTGTAGTTGATTTCGATCTCCAGCATGCACGCTCTACATTTACATGATTGATGATCACTGATGTACCTTGATTCTAGCATTATTTACATACTGTTCTTCATATGGATTACCTGCCTATATTAGTTGTATCGGTGGCTTATTGTTGATTATCAGTAGATCTGATCGTTATTCCAGCTTTTCCTATTGGTCTTTACTATCTGCAGATTTTAGTACCCAGTAGGTACGATTAGCTGATCCTCGGCTCGTCGTGCCCACTGGGATACATGTACAGTGTATCTCACACCCCCTGGGTGACCATTTTCCAGGTCCGTCGGGTGGGGAGATAGCGGGACGATCCAGTGAGCAGATTACGATAGAGCTGTCCCCATGAGCATATCCATATTGATGACCTCTGCAGACCTTTACACTTTCCGCATTTTATTCCAGTTCTATTTGAGTTAGACATTTAAATATGATGTAATAATTGATTCTGATTCATTCTTACTGAGTAGAGTAGTAGTAGTTGTACTGAGATATCTGTTGCTGATTACTAGCCTAGCCGTGCATGTATAGGGGAGGCTCTGTTCGCGGAATAGAGGATTTCCTATACGTGTGGCGGTCTGTTACGCCCGTTTTGCAAACTCTGATTTATTCCAAAAAAAAAAAAAAAAAATTTCAGACCTGATTTTTAAATTCGGAGCATGACAACACGATGCTCCTAGGCCAAAATATAAATCGAACAAGCCGGTGCTGTCCAGAATTCATCACAGAAAAAGAGGGTCAAAAATACCTCGGGAACCGTGCCAAAAGTGCGAAACGGGGCGAAGTCGTCAACACAAAAATCGAAGCCTTACCTCTTAGGAACGCGCTGTTGCATAAATCGTCCAAATATTCCTCCTGGTTTGCGGACAGGAAAATCCCGACTGAAATGTGACGGAAACGGGTCGAAATGAAGAAAAGTCGAGACGCACTGTAAAATCAAGATTGCCGCTGTCGAGCCTCCAAAAATACTGGAGATCCACCACGAGATCAAAAACATCAAGGGAAACAATTCTCGTATAGAGCTCTCCCTCTCATTCCCTCTCTAAAGCTCGAAAAAAGGAGAGAAAGATAGAGAGGAGGAGGTATAAATAGACCTAGGAAACAATTGAGGAAATCCCCTCTGTGTCCTCGATTTCGGGCGCCCGAAACATTCGGGCCCCCGAAATCGTGCCCAAGGCCCGGCCCAACCAGCGCCCGAATTCCTCACGGCCTGCCACATCACCACCGAACAGCGTACAGCGACGACGGCCACTCCCTCTGCGCCGCGTGTCCCGCAAAGGTCAGCGGGGTAGGTGGCGCCCGCCAATGGCGGGGCGCCACCTGGCGCCCACGTGCCTGCCACCGCTGCCACGCCACCTGCCGCGCCACCTGCCACCTGCATGCGCACAGTAGCGCGCCGAATCCCCGCGCGCCACGTGTCAGGCCCCCGCACCCGATGAACCACAAACTGCCACGTGTACACCTCCCAACCAATAGAAAATCGCCACGTGGCACCCCACCAGCCTGCACCCCCGCGCCTGCCCACGCACCTGCCTGGCCTGTCCGCCCTGTCTACGCACCCCCGCATGCGACGCGTCCACTGTACCGAACCAATAAAGAGCTGCCACGTGTCCCCGCCACTCTACCGTACACCCGCACGCTCTACAGTGAACCGAGCGCGCTGCGCCCGCCAATCCGGCGCTGCCACATGTCATCCCGCCCGGTCCACTGCACCAGCGCCTCACCCCGTGGACCGAGAAGCGTGCGCCGGCCAATCCGAAACTGCCACGTGTCCCAGCCGGCGGTCCACGGCTCCCCCATGCACCATTTTGCACAGAAAACGTCCGGGTGTCCCTTTTTGGGCGTCCGGACTCAGAAAATAACAAGTAAATAGTTGTTTTCCATCATTTTTCCACGCTGAATCCATATACGGCCTCTGTTTTGTACAAAGCTCCATCCAAAATTCGACGGGGGTATCCAAATACACTCGGGATCTATTCAACGTACTGAGTCCATTTCTTGAGTCCGATACACACCCAAACACTCCCATATCCCAAGATAGTCCTACAGAAGCTACTGATCAAGCCATAAACCCCCAATGAAGATCCGGGTCATCACATGTAGAGTCGCCCTCAGATTTTGCATAGTTTATTATTTTGAGCGAACTTGTATTGAGGAAATATTGTAAAAATTTAATGTACAAGTTCCATTTGGAAAGAAATGTTGTAATATTCAAATTCAAGCTTCATGTAAAAGAGAGTTGTATGACATTTGAAGTTTAATGTTTCGCTCAATACAGTACTTTCAATTCCTTCTATCTGTTTGTATGAATGAATGAAAGTTTAGGTTTTATAGTTAGTACTCTGATTGTTTACTCTTTCGCTTCCACTAAACTGTGATTGTAGGAGTGAACCGTTCCTTTCGGGTGCTGGAAGGTCATGCCCGACTGGCGGATCTGTTGGCGCGCCCGAACAGTCCAAATTGGAGGGCTCGGGGCGTGACACCAGAAATGGTCCAAATTGAAAACTTAAGATAAACCATGGTAAAATAAGTTAAATTAAACTTGCCTGTCAAATTTGAGCGCAAATGGACGTTCAAAAGGCCTCCACAGGGAAGTATTAGATCAGAATAGGACTAAATAGTAACTTTCTACTATTGCAGAGGGTCCTTATCCACAACCCACAATCTGGTATGACAAATCTACTCAATAAACCCGGCTACACTATCCTACAACCCTGCTCAACTCGAGCAATACCACATGTATCTCAATAAAATGAGAAGAGGTGCCAACATGGTTTCTCCTAAGTCATATCCCAATGATAGTGTAGCAGAAAAAGGTGGCCTAACTAGATGTCCATACAAGCATGCAAGTGTCCTCATGATGATAAAAGAAAGATAAATATCATTGTTCATTCATTAATTAGAGCATGCTATTCCAGGATAATGAAGATCTCAAAAGAATACTAAGTACAACATAGCACAAGTCCAACCATACCAGCATGCATAATAACCACGATATATTAATCGGCATTCAACAACGAGAATCACTCTAATATTCCTAGTGAGTAAATCAAAGATGAGGTCCACAACAACTACCCACATCGAAAAGCGTGAACTACAACAATATGAGATTCCTCGCTGTCCAAGATCCTCAATCTCCGCAAACCTCCAAATGGCGAGAACTGCAGCAACATAGATTGCACACGGCATAAATGAACAACTTTCACAACAGTAATTACTGTTACAAAGTAGCACGAAAAACGAGGAAATTCACCTAAGTACAGAGCTCAGAAAAATTCAAAAAAACCACCGTTGCGATCCTCGCGACGAGTAGATGAAACACGAGTACTTACTCGTCCCGATCCGACACCTGTAGGCCAAGATACAAATTAATCATCACGGTACACGCGAAACTTCCAAGGATCAAAAGTCTGCAGTACACTGTCTAGAAAAAGTATAATTTTCACCTTCGAAGCAATCTTTGAAAAATCCAGAAAAATTACGATGATGTTCCTTGCAACGCGTAGATATAAATCGAGTACTTGTACCCCTCATTCCGACTCTCGGTTGCTGAGAAAACCCACAAAAACTCCAGTGCTGTCCATATTCCATCACAGAAAAAGAGGTCACAGAAATGATCTGAAAAGTCTAAGAAAACCTCGAAATACGGAGAAGCTAAAATACAAAAGTCATAGCCCTACCTGTCATGAAAACGTGGGTGCAAAATCACACGAAAATTCCTTCGGGGTAGCCCAGGAGAGTCCGCAGACCGAAACGCGACGAAAAAGGCTAACAAGGAAGGTGCGTCACAGTGCGCCGAATCGTAGTAGACGTCGAAATAGCGTCCTCCAAAAATTCTGGATCTTCTCCACAAGATGCAGCACAGAATAAGGAAGAATTTCTCTGTAGGGCTCTTCCTGTGAAACACCCCAAAAAACTCACAAAAGAAGGCCCAAGGGGCCTATTTATAGGCCCAGCCCAAAAGCACACACACTGTTGGATTCGGGCGCACCTTTTCGGGCGCCCGAATCCAATAGTCGCACCAGAAGCATCGTCCGACCAGCGCCCGAAACCACCAGCGCTTGAAACGTGTCCCAAACAGGGGACAGCAAGTGCAAGGCCCTTCGGACGCCGCCACGTGGCGCGCCCCCGTCAACGCGGGTGGGTGGCACCCGCCAATGGCTAGGTGCCACGTGGCCCGCCCGCGCGACCTGCCGACCGCGCCCACGTGCGCCTCGCCGGCCGCGCCGCCTGTGCCCCATATGTGCACGCATCCCGAGGCGCCGGCATGCATCTCCATGGACCGCGCCGCATGAACCCTCCAATCACAAGCTGCCACGTGTCCCCGCGCCCGGTCTATGCACCCGCGCGGGGTTCCGTGGACCGCACATCGCGTGCCGGCCACTCCTGGGCCGACACGTGTCCCTCCGCCGGGTCCATGCGCTACCCGACGCTGCTCTGTGGACCGCGCTCTGTAAACCGGCCAATAACAGGCCTCCACGTGGCATTCCGGCGGTCTACGGTCCCCCCTATGCACCAGAAACCACTGTAAACTTTCGGGAGTCCATTTTTTGGGCATCCGGACTCAGGAACAAACAAGCAAATAGTCGTTTTCAAGCGTTTTTCCGCGCTGAATCCAAATCCAACCTCTGTTTGGCCCAAAATCCTTTCTAAAATTCGGCAAAAGTAGTCGAAAGCCAATCCAGCTCTGGATACCTCACTGAGTCCATCTGTGGCACCCCTTTGATGCTCTATGGGCCAAACACACCAATGATAGGTGTTTCACATAGTGGATTCACGAGAAAAAGCTACATGGGGTTTTGGGGCCCTACATCCTCCCCCACTAAAAAGAAGTTTCGTCCAAGAAACTAAGAAACAATACAAACGTACCTCAGCTAGAAGCCTCAAACAAGAAAGGATAGGTATCCCGCATCACCTCCTCCAGCTCCTAAATGGCCTCCCGCTCCTCGGGATAGCTCCATAAAATCTTTACATAAGGTATCACTCGATTAAGTAGTTTTCTCACCTCGCGAGCTAGAATCCGCAACGGGCGTTCCTCGTACTGAAGGTCCTCCCCAATCTCCAGTGGGGTGAAGTCAATCACGTGCGCAGGATCAAAAACGTACTTCCTCAAAGCAGAGACGTGAAACACATCATGAACTCCAACCAGGCGTGGAGGAAGAGCAACTCGATATGCAACAGGGCCAACTCTCTCCAGTACCTCAAAGGGTCCAATAAACCGGGGACTAAGCTTCTCGCGAACTCCAAATCTTCGAACCCCCTCCGAAGGCGAGACTTTCAAGAAAACATGATTACCAACCTGAAACTCTAAGTCTCGCCGTCGGGTATCAGCATAACTCCTCTATCGACTTTGGGTGGTCTCGAGATGTTGTCGTAAAAATCTGACCTTTTCCTCTGCCTCTGCCAGTAGATCAGGACCCAAAGTCTTCTTCTCACCCACGTCACTCCAATATAGGGGTGACCGACACTTGCGTCCATACAACGCTTCAAACGGAGCCATCTGAATGCTCGCTTGATAGCTTTTGTTGTACGCAAACTCAACCAATCCTAAGTGTCGGTACCACCCTCCTCCAAAATCCAGGACGCACGCTCTCAACATATCCTCGAGGGTCTGTATGGTGCGTTCAGACTATCCATCAGTCTGTGGGTGGAATGCTGAGCTAAATCGGAGTTGCGTCTCCAAGGCTGTCTGTAAACTCCTCCATAAATGCGAGACAAACCTCGGGTCTCTATCTGATACAATCGAGACGGGTACACCGTGCAACCTCACCACCTCAGCTAAGTACAACAGCGCCAATCGCTCCAAAGGCCAAGTCACTTGCACCGGTAGAAAGTGAGCGAACTTGGTGAGTCTATCCACGACTACCCAGATCGCATCAGCTCCGCTCTGTGCTCTCGGCAGTCCAGTGACAAAATCCATGGTGATATGATCCCACTTCCGTTCCGGGATTGGGAGACTCTGCAACTTGCCAGCGGTACACGATGCTCGGCCTTTACTTGCTGACAAGTTAAGCAGTGAGCCACGAATCTCCCAATATCTCTCTTCATACCTGTAGTAACCACTGGTTTAAAATAATTGCTTGAGTCCGCTTTTGGTTTTATTTATTGTTCAATTAGACTCGGAGGGTGATCCATAATTTCTTGTTCCCGGTCAGACCGTCGGGACTCGGGGGTATTTCTAGTTAATAAGCTCGCGAAACGGAGAATGGCGGTGCAATCGGATTTGAATTCCGACGTCGGGTGCTTCCAGAATAAATTCCGGAAGTTGGCTAACGATTCAGGCAACCAGCACGGTTTTTGAGGCGGGTCGGACCCCGGTTCGCACCCGTTTAATCAATTCCGCGTTTTTTTTTTTTATTTCCGTCGTACAACTCCCGCCCCAACTTCCCACCACTTCCCCACAACTACCCACTAACCGCCCCAACTTCCCACCACTTCCCCACAACTACCACTAACCGCCCCAACTTCCCACCACTTCCCCACAACTACCCACTAACCGCCCCAACTTCCCACCACTTCCCCACAACTACCCACTAACCGCCCCACTTCCCACCACTTCCCCCAACTACCGGCCACTTCCCCACAACTCCCCTTAAACCCCCTGCGTACGAAACCCCAAAAGAAAGGCGAAAACCATTTCCCAAACTTTCCATTCCCCAAACCTTCCTTACCGCTGTCAATCGGCGTGGAGTAACCGGTGGAGCAATCAAGGAGGAGGAGGAACACCGTACATCCTTTGCCTTGGGACCGGGCACACCAGACGGGGCGAGTCTTCCCTCGTTCAACCCTAGCCAACGAAATCGAGATTCGTGTAGGCCCGGGCGGGTACCCGAGACGCGAGAGAACCTAACATCGGTCAGGAGCGCGACAACAAGGTGGGTTTTTCTCCCGAGGTTTAGTAATGTTAGTGTTCCGGGGAGGATGTAAATATTATGTTAACCTGTACTAACACTGATGGCTCTATGGTTTACTATATTACCCCGTGTTTTGTTACTATGCTCGAGTGCGACACGCGCATCCGCGGTTTGGCCACCGCAAAGGGTGCTCTTTTCCGGAAAGGCGGTCTTTGACCCGTGTTTACCCACGAGGTGACGTAGTGGGGCCCCCGTAGGTGTGGGGTTTGAGGCACGAAGGTGCGAGCGGTGGGACCTATAGGGATTGGATCCCGATAAGGTCAGGTGTGGGACCGCCGGGATTGGATCCCGACGCGGTCAGGTGTTACAGGTGTTACCGGGGTTGCAGATGTTACAGGTGGTACAGGTGGTTGCGAGTTACCGTTACGAGTAGAGCGGTTATTTCGGCTAGTCTTACTTTATGGTTTGGTACTACTTTACTGCTTTAGTACTATTTTTGTGATAGTGTCGCTGACTACCCACTCTGTGACAGGTACCTCCAGGGGGTAGAGGTAGGCGACGGTGAGGCCGAGGCGGTAGCAGTCGGGCCGAGGCGGCCCTAGTATGCTGTTGTACTTACTTTCTCTGCATTTCATTCGGATTTGTAGGTTATTGTGTGGTTCTCGATACCCTCGTGGGGTCGTGTGGATGTTGAGTACTTTCATTCTGGTTACGCACTACTGTTTCCTTATCATTCCCGGTTGGCCATTTTCTAAACAAATCAACTAGAAAACAAAAGAAAAAGGACTTCGTAAACTGTTTTCAAAAGTCTAGGGTCGGGTGGGCCCGTTTCCCAAACCTTGTGGATTTATGCCGTTTTCCAAATCGGTTTTCAAAACCTCAGACCGTGTGGGTCTGTTTTCAAAACAGTGAGTTTATACTTTCAACTTGACTGGCCACGGGTATTGTTTGTCTTCATGCACCCTACTACTTCGAACTGTTGTGATTAATTGGAAGTGATTGCTTGTGTTTGACGGTTGTAATAGCCGCGACGCCGTGCATATACAGAGGAGACTCTGCCCGACTTTCGAGTGAATCTGTATATGTGGCGGGTCTGGGCACGCGCCGGGGAAGGAGGTTTTAAAGAAAAAAATTTTGTACGCACCTTACGCTTACCTCTGTGTACCGTTTCCGCTAAAATATAACCCCCGGGGCGTGACAATACCGCTCTACCAAAAATGTGCCTTAAGGTCCTTATACATCCTAGTCCCACCAGGATGAATGGTATAAGGTGTATAATGGGCGTCTCTCAAGATCTGCTCTTGAATCTCTGAATCCATAGGCACACAAGCTCGGTTCCTGTACCGCAGTACTCCCGAAGCGTCAACTGAAAAATCCTCTGTCAACTCAGTCTGAATCTGCTCTCTGATCCTCATCAAGTGGGGGTCCTCACTCTGTTTCTCTCTAATCCTGTCCAACAGAGTGGGCTGCACGACCAAGACATAAGTCTAGCAGAGACCCCAGGGGATACAACCTCGATCTGCAACCGTCTCATCTGATCCACTAACGGTGCCTGCTGTGAAATCATCATACTCAGACTCGTCCTCCTACTCAAAGCATCTGCCACTGTCACGCCCCGGGTGTAAACCGGAACCCGGGCTCGCCAACAGATCCGCCATGCACACGGGATTTCCCGCGTACACGAAGCGCTGGTAAACTGCTCAGATATAATATGACAATAACAGAGCATAATACAGAGCTGAAATAGAAGAACCACATAATATCTCAGACTGAAAATACAATAAAACTGTAATAAGTACAATAATACAATAATCTCCCAGCTCACAAAATAGTACAACCAGCTGGCGAAAGCCAGACCCAAATAAAAGGAGAATACCACAGTCTGAGTGAAGGGTACAGCATCTATCTACAGCTCTCAGCCTCACTGGAGATCTATCTATTCGGCGATCCCCTTACCTCGATCCGCTGCCGAAGGCCTAGCAGCTCCCGCAGATGACTCTGCAAAAATAAGGGAGAAGAAAGAAACAGAAAATAACAATGGGGGTGAGAACTACCAGATAAACCAGCAGCCTCCCCTAGTGGGTAAAAACCTCAACTCTGACGCACCCACTAGGACTACTAGAGGCAAAAGGGAAAAGGGGAAGTGGTAAGATACATAAGATGCTGAAACAGGAAAACTACCACTACTATGCTGTCAGAAATTGTATGCATGCATCAGAAACAGTATCTGTCCAAATAAACCCAATCTAGACACCAGTAAAACTGGTACTGCCTGCTCAGCGGAATCTGCACACACGGCTCGAAACCGCCGGGATCGGCTCACACGGCTCGCATCCCAACATAAGTATCAGACCGGCACACACGGCTGGGTCCGAGAAAGCACACCTCCGGAGTGGCACTCGAGGGGAGCGACCCACACGAGTAAAATATCTCTGTCATCGGTATCACAAGTATCTCTGTAGCACATGTCTCAATATAGCAGGACTGGATCATAACTATGATCAAAGTGGGAAACTCCATCCACTACAGAAACCCAATCCCCAGCTGATGCAATGAACCAGACACAACCCCAATCTGATGCAAGGATAAACATCTGGTCAACCGCCTACTGTCCGCGGTCACCGCAATACCCCACAATTCATGATCTGGCTACACTATCCCAAATCCTGCTCATACTTGAGCGACAACATCTGAATGCAAAGGAACAATAAAACATGTTCAAGTCCCAATATGATAGTGTAGCAATAAATAGTGGCTAACTGGATGTCCAAGCATGCAACTGTCTTTATTTAAAAGCTGTAAAAAGTGTCAATATTTATTTTAAAAGAATATTGATTTACTGGAAAAAGTTATTGTAGCCTTTGTCCCAATCACAGTGTCCCACATAAGTCATTTATAATCCGTGGGGTTATATAATTTTTAGGGGAGTTCATCCCAGCGGTTCTTGTCATTTGTCATATTAATTTGTCCCAATGGTTCTCATTAATTGTCCTGTTAGTTGTCCTGTTAGTAGTCCTGTTAGTGGTCCTGTTAGTTGTCCCAAATTTGCATCAATTGTCATATTTTAGGGGATTTCTAGTAATCCCAGTGAGCTTGTCAAAAATGAGGTAAGCAACAACCGCCCACCTCGAACAGCTCAAACAACACCCCAGGTAGTCTCCTGGTTGTCCACAGTCCTCAATTCCTGCAAATCAACGCTCCCGGTATAAATACAAATCCCAAAAAGTACAATATTTGCTGTTTTTCAGACAGCACGGGAAAAGAGGAATTTTTCACCTCTAAAATGAGCTCCTAAAATTCCAGAAAAATCACGGTTGCGTTCCTCGCGAAGAGTAGATCAAAATCGACTCTTTGAACGCCTCGATCTGATGCTCCTACGCCAAGATAAAAATCGGAGAAGTTGACGCTGTCCAAAAATTACCACAGCAAAAAGGGGGGTCAAAGAGGACTTGGGAATCGTGCCAAAAGTACGAAACGGAGCAAAATGATCAACACGGAAATCGAAACCTACCTCTTACGGTCGCGCTGCCGCAAAAATCGTCCAAAATTCCACCCGGTTAGCCCGCAGTGAATTTTCGACGGAACTGCGACGGGAAATGGGCCTAAAAGAAAATCGTCGCAGTGCGCCGCGTCGCAGATAACTCACTATCTGTAACTCCAAAAATTCTGAGATTGTAGAGAGAGAGAGAGGAGAGAGAGAGGAACAACTTTTGTATAGGGCACTTTCTCTGATTCTCTCTCTAAAGGCTCGGAATCCAAGGTGGCAAAGAGAGGGGGTGGGGGACCTCTTATATAGTGGGCCAAAGGGAATATTCCCACACGGGATCCGGATCCCGAACAGGAAAACCGAAAAGGGCCCAACCAAAACGCGCCACGTGTCCACAAAACAGGAACAGCCTGTGCAGGACCACTAGATTTCGCCATGTGGGCCACGTGGTGCACGGT
>CM054933.1:18468944-18527399 GCA_029168755.2 Tillandsia fasciculata | reverse complement strand
ATGTGCACAAAACGGCTTTTTAGGAACGCGCCGGTAGGTAATGGACCATTATGAATTCAACTGTAATGCCTTTCGGGTGGTGACGGAATGCCCCGGGCGTCTTATGGATTTAAGGAATACGAGTTTTTTTTCGCCTTTCCTAGGACCGATTGGTCGTTGTCTTCATTGCCGACATTTTAGTTACTCTCGAAGTGACGACGAGCACGAGGATCACTTACGACAGGTTCTAAGTGCTTCGAGAGCGGAGCCTATTCGCGAAGTTGAAGAAATGTGAATTCTCGCTCCGAGAAGTGGCATTCTTAGGACAGTGATTTCTGAGCTGGGGGGGTGTCTGTAGACCCCAAGAAAATTGAAGCAGTGAAAGATTGGCCGCGACCAACAAATGTCACCGAGATTCGAAGCTTTATTGGACTCGCGGGCTATTATAGGCGGTTTGTGGAAGGGTTCTCAAAAATTACCATTCCACTCACCAGCCTTACAAGAAAAGGAGCTAAGTTCATTTGGAGCGATGCTTGTGAGAGAAGCTTCCAATTGCTCAAGGACAAGTTGACGACGGCTCCAATTCTTGCTTACCCGTTGCGGGAAAAGGGTTCGTTGGTTTATAGTGATGCTTCAGGGACTGGGTTGGGGTGTGTACTCATGCAAGACGAGGGGTTATAGCCTATGCCTCCCGGCAGTTGAAGAGTTATGAAAAAGAACTACCCCACTCACGACCTCGAGCTAGCCGCGGTGATTTTTGCACTGAAGATATGGCGGCATTACCTCTATGGGGAACATTGCGAGATTTACACGGATCACAAAAGTCTCAAATATTTATTCACTCAGAAGGAATTAAAACCTGAGACAGCGTCGATGGCTGGAAACTCCTAAAAGATTATGATGTTAGCATCTTGTACACCCGGGAAAGCAAATGTGGTGGCCGACGCGCTGAGCAGGAGTCCGTGGAAAATCTCGCCATGATCATCACCGACAATACCCGTTGCAATCCGAAATGAGACGGAGGGGCTGGAGGTTGTGGCTTCCGGTGCCCGCGAAGCTTATGACGCTCGTTGTGCAACCTACCTTGCTGGAGAGAATTAAAGAAAAGCAAATGGCGGATGAAAAGCTCCAAAAGGTGAGGTCTGATCTAGAAAGCGGGGAGGCAAGGGATTTTACTATGGATTCTGAGGGAATCCTAAGGTTTCGGGGTCGCGTGTGTGTACCTAATGACGAGGATATTCGTGAAATGATCCTTCAAGAAGCACACCGATCGCCGTATACTATCCACCCCGGCGGCACAAAAATGTATAAGGACCTGAGGGCACAGTTTTGGTGGCCAGGCATGAAGAAGATGTTGACACTTCGTGGCTAGATGCTTAGTGTGCCAACAAGTCAAGGGCTGAACATAGACTCCCTGCGGGCAAGCTTCAAAATCTGCGATTCCCGTGTGGAAATGGGAGAACATCGCTATGGATTTTATCGTGGGCTTGCCTCGGTCTCAAGCAGGCCACGACGCGATTTGGATGGTTGTGGATAGGTTAACCAAGGCGGCTCATTTCCTGCCTGTCACACCACCTGGTCTAGGATAAATTGGCGCAGTTGTATATTGATGAGATTATGCGCCTTCATGGAGTTCTGGTTTTATAGTGTCGGATCGGGATCCCCGATTCGTGTCACAATTTTGGAAGAGCTTCCACGAGACCTTGGGAACACGCCTGGATTTCTCTACGGCTTATCACCCTCAGAGCGATGGTCAATCTGAGAGGACCAATCAAATCCTCGAAGATATGCTCAGGGGTGTATCTTGGACTATGGACCAGGGTGGCAGCGAGATTTGCCGATGGCAGAGTTCGCCTACAATAACAGCTATCAAGCCAGCATCGGAATGGCACCTTTTGAGGCACTCTATGGCAGAAAGTGCAGGTCTCCACTGCATTGGAGTGAGGTTGGCGAGAGATCATCATTGGGTCCTGATGTATTGCAAGAAGCCGAGGAAAAGGGGCAAATTGCGCGTCAACGCTGGTGACAGCGCAAGTCGGCAAAAGAGCTATGCGGACAAAAGGCGGCGGCGCGACCTAGAGTTTAAGGTCGGTGATCATGTATTTTTGAAGGCGTCGCCCACGAAGGGGGTAGTGCGATTTGGGATGCGAGGAAAGTTGAACCTCGTTTTCTTGGACCTTATGAGGTTTTGGAGCGGGTTGGCCCAGTGGCCTATAAAATAGCTTTGCCCCCGGATTTGGCAGGAATTCATGATGTGTTCCATGTGTCACAAACTCCGCCAGTATGTCCACGACCCGACGCACATAATCAACTACCCACCACTCGATCTACGGGAGGGAGGATATGAGCTACGATGAGTTCCCGTATAAAATTATAGATCGGCGTGATAGGAAGCTAAGGAACCGCTCCATTCCTTATGTGAAAGTGCTTTTGGACGAGGCATAGCGAGGAGGAGGCCACGTGGGAGCCTGAGGCTGTGATGCGGGAGCACTATCCTCGCTTGTTCGAGGAATAAATCCCAAGGTACGTGAGTTTTAGTTTCGCGGACGAAACTCCTAAAGGAGGGGAGAATGTAGTGCACCGATTTCTGCGAAATAGCAAAACTCGGTAAAAATACTTGTAAACGCGTTTCAAATATGATTACAAGTGGGTTTGAAGCGTTTTTGAATCAACGCAAAAGCCGTTGAGTCGAAAAGTGAGTTGTGGTTGAGAAACGAAGCCTCAAGTTGCAAAATTGGGACTCGTGTTCGCCGAGTTCGCAAAATGGCAAAATTCGGCGAGAAGACTTGTAACGTGTTTTAAACATGATTACAGTCGAGTTCGGGGCGTTTCGGGCTGACGCGAAGGGCATCGGGTCGAAAAGTGACTTGAACCCGAGGACTTAGCCAAAATCTGAAATTCTGAAATTTGTGATCACGAAGCATTTTCGGAGCCCTGTTTCGGGGGCTTAGAGTGCCCCAAAATTTTAAAAGAAATCGTGGGGTGTCTCACAAAAGTTTTCTTATTAAAAGGGACGAAAAACCTAGGTATGTTATTAAGGAAAAATTGGAGAACGAAGCGAAGAAAAATGCTTCGTGAATTCTGAAAACTGCAGTTTTGACAGTGCAAGTTAATCGCGAAGCATTTTCGGAGCTCTCTTTCGAGGGCTTAGAGTGCCCCAAAAATTTAAAAGAAATCGTGGGGTGTCTCACAAAAGTTTTCTTATTAAAAGGGGTGAAAAAACTAGGTAGGTTATTAAGAAAAAATCGGAGAACGAAGCGAGGAAAAATGCTTCGTGAATGCTGAAACTGCAGTTTTGACAGCGCAAGTTAATCGCGAAGCATTTTCGGGGCTCTCTTTCGAGGGCTTAGAGTAGTCAAAGATTTAAACAAAATCGTGGGAAGTTAAGAAAAATTTGTAGATTAAAGGGGCGAAGAAAAATTACAATTTTGATTTCTCAGTTGACGGAAAAACGTGGTGAAAGAGGGCTATCCGAAAATGTTCACTGCAGGAAAAAAACTGCAGGAAAAGGGGCAGTTTTGGAATATTTTTGAAATTGAGGGGCATTTTAGTAAATTCCCTTTTCCCCAACCACCCACCTGCAGGGAATTAATTCCCCTGCTCTCTCTCTTTCTCTCTCTCCTGCAGAAGCAAGAAACGAAGGAAAAAAAAAATGGGGAGGGGAGAAGGGAAAGAGAAGAAGAAAAAGAAGAAGAAGAAGAGGAAGGAGAAGAGAAAGAAGAAGAAGAAGAGAAGGAGAAGAAAAGGTATTCTCTCCCTCTCTCTCTCTCTCTCTCTATCTCTCTCTCTTTCCTTCTGCCTGCGGCTGGCCCTGCTGCTGCTGCTCAAAGCAGCAGCAGCAGCTGCTGGCCCTGCTGCTGCTACTCCAAGCAGCAGCAGCTGCTGGCCATGCTGCTGCTGCTCAAAGCAGCAGCTGCTGGCCCTGCTGCTGCTGCTAAAAGCAGCAGCAGCAGCTGTTGAACAAAAAAAAAAATTTTAAAATTTATATGTGTAGTATATATACATATATATATTATATATATATATATATTATATATATATATATATGCATTGGGGGGGGGAGGAGCAGCTAGAGCTGCTGCTCAGCTGTGCTGCTGCTAAGCAGCAGCAGCTGGGCAGCAAAGTTGCTGCACAAGGCAGCTGCAGGCTGCCTGCGCAGCTGCTGATGCTGCAGCAGCTGCTGCTGCTACCAGCAGCAGCAGCAGCTGCTGGTTCTGCTTCTTGGGCAGCAGCTTGCAGCTGCTGCCCAGCAGCAGAATTGGAGATGAAACAAAAAAAAAAAAAAAAAAAAAAAAGAAAGAAGAGAAAAGAAAAGAAAAGAAAAGAGTGAAGAAAAACTTCTTCTCTTCTTTTCTTTTCTCCAAATGCAAACTTCCCAATTCCTCAATGTTTGCAAAAATGCAAAATTGAAGAATTGGGGGTGGGGGAATTGCTTAAATTGAGCTCTCTAAAATTTAGAGAGCATTGGGCTTGCTTCCAATATGAAATTGCTATTCTCGACTTACCAAGTGCAAAATCGAAGAATTGGAAGGAGAAATTGCTCAAATTGAGCTTTTCTCGAAATTCTGGGAGCATTTTGACCCGGGATCGAATTGAGCAAGTTTCTTTTTGGCAACATGCCATGAGATGACTATTCTCCTCCCATTTTTATGAACCGATAAAAATTTAGCCTTTTGATGGGGAAAATGACCAAATAGGAATTTTTCCTTTAAGTTATCAAAAAGGGAATTTTAGTTTGAAATGTTTATGGATTTAGAGATTCATGAGAATCAATTGTTCATGATTTTCTTTCCTTACAATTTAGGAAAAAGTCGGAGACCGGAAGAGTGGAACTTGTCTCCTTCAAGGACCGATAGAACACACCGAGGTGGGGGATTCTATCGAGCGAGGGTGACCTCTCCCCTTATCTTTTGCTTTTCTTAGAAGCATGTTAATAGAGTGGCTAGGATAGTATTTTCATGCTTATGTAGAAGTGGTTTGTGGTTTATGGAAATTTTGACTTAGGAGAAAACTTAGATTAGGCTCTAACGTGTGGCATTCACTATAGGACTTCACGAGTGGCATGTTTGTTTGAGTCAAACAAGTGCGTAGATGGAATTAGGGCCTAATTTAGAGTTATGTCTCTAAGGAAAGCATAGTTTAGTTGAGGTTAAAATCCAAAGTATTTGAAATCCCTAGAGTTGTCATAGGGAGTTGGGTTAATATACCTACACTTTAACTTCAACTTGAGCATAATGAAAGTTAAGAATTGAGTCTAAGGGACTTATGTACCTTAAGGCATGGACCTAGGGTAAATGCATGAGTATATTAAAAAGACAAGCTAAAAGCTTAATTGCAAAGAAAGAAAAAGGGCCAAGAGGCAATGTGAGCTATAAGCTCGATTAAGATGGAAGCTAAGTGCTAAAGAGCAAAAGAAAGGCAAAGGCTTAAAAGAGCAAAGAGGCTAAATGCAAAGTAATAAAAGAAATAATAAAACGAGCGTACCTACGGGGCGAAACGTGGCCCATGTTGGAGTAGCAGGCAGTGTCCCTCTCCCGGGTAGAGACCCGTTCGGGACGTTTCCCGTAGGGCGGGTAACACTTGCGGGTGTTATCGGCAACCTTAGAGGACTTGTCTTATGGCAGCAGGTCTGCCGGGCTAGGGCCCGTTGGGCAAGCTTCTCTGAGGGTTTAGCAACTTGAATTGAAACACAAAGAAAGTTAATGAAAGTTATTTGACAAGGGACAAGTTGGTTAGTTTGGCATCCTACAGCGACATAGAGCTATGTCATGGCAAAGGTAAAAGTATTAAGCATGCTAGCTAAGATTTACAGCTTTTATTTACTGTATTTCGTTCTCTATTATATTGCTTCCATTAGACTAAGCGGTGCAGGGCATTTTCTCTCGGTGGTTGAACCCACTGGGAACTTGGTTGTAGTTCTCACACCCTTTGGGTGACATCCCCACAGGTTCAGGCACATCAGGCGAGGCACGCGATAGGGGCAAGGGCCCAGCAGAGTAGCGACCTAGCAGTCTAGAGTCGCCAGTACCATTTTGGAGTTTTATTTTCTTGAGCGAACTTATGTATGTGAGGAACAATGTAACTTTTAAATGTTTAAGTTTCAAGTTGGAAAAGAGAAAAAAAAAATATGGATGTATTTTGGTATTGTAGTTTCATGCTAAAAGAGAGTTGTAATATTAAACAAAAGTGTATGTCTTCGCTCAAGTGTTGTACTTTCATTTCTTCTAACTACTTGTTGAATGATTGAAAGTTTAAATTTATAGTTCTTTCCTCTGATTGCTTACTCTTCCGCTATATTGAAATGATATTGTTGGATTAAACTGTTCCTTTCGGGTCTTGAAAGGTCATGCCCGATTGGCGGGTCTGTTGGCGCGCCCGAACTGTTCAAATTGACGGTCTCGGGGCGTGACATGTAGAGTAGATCCAGCTTTTCTTATTCTGTTTCTTTGCCTGTTATCTTTTACCTCTGGTAGACTTGGTGGGCAGACCGTGGACTTGTTGACGGCACCCACTGAGAACTACTGTGGGAAGTAGTTCTCACACCCGTCGTGGTGTCTTTTCCCCAGGGACTTCTTCTTCTGTTCCTGTGTTCCTGTTGCTGATCTTTCTGACCGAGGCGAGGGAGTCGCGAGCTAGTTCCCTACCCGTCATTGGAGTGTAGCGGTACCCCCTTCAGAGGAGAGCTTCGGTGATGGTCACTTCTTCTTACTCTGTTGAGAGACCTTTGTAGGGAGGTATAGAGTTGTATTTTACCTTTACAGTTTGAGAGACTGTTGTAGTGAGGATATTCTTGTATCGAGAGTTTGTACACTGATATATTCATTGGAGATACCTCCCTTTTGAGTTTTGTATCAGAGGACTTTGTATACGATCGTATTTGGGAGATGGATATTGTATTATTTTTCAGTTGTACAGTGTTTGATCTTCAGCTTTTAGTAGTTTTCTTTCAGCTCTCTGATATCTGTGTACTGTAGATGTTCTTTCTGCAGGTTAGGCGCTTCGTCTGTACGGCAGCTTCCGTACAGATGGCGGATCTGTTAGCAAGCCCGGGTCGCAGTTTCGACCCCGGGGCGTGACAGATTAGAGTGGTATCAGAGCCTAGGTTGTAGGTCGTGGTGGACTTAGAAACCCTAGGCTTGTGGTTGGATATTAGGACGACTACGTGAGAGTCGTGACTTTTAGCGAGAGTCCTGATTGAGTTTTTACCTCTCCCAAGAGACGGGATGAGAGATTGGCATGTTTATTTTCCTAAGCGATTATGTTCGCTGCCGAACAACATGATGCTATGGAATGGATGACATGCCTTAGACTTTCGCTGGATTGGGTCGTATGGTTGTTGTGTCCTGACGTTTGCTATTGTGCAGCGGTTTGCGATACCCTTGTGACGTCATGTTGTGATAGGACACACCCCGCACCTGATGAGTACCCGCAGCGGGAGACGGAGCTATCAGAGCAGTGCGAGACCCAGGAGTTTGTGTGATGTGTTAGTTCCCCACTTTAACCGAGAAGGGCCGAATCCCTGAACGGTAAAGGATCGAGAACTTCGATAGGCTGAGCCTAGAGTCTGTTCTTGTTTGATTGGGATTCTAGGCACCGGTCTATCGGAATTTTCGGATCTTTGCCGTGTCAGTCGGTTCTTCTCGCCTATTGAGTGGGGCGTTGTTGTGGGAGCCGTTTGAAGTGACGGCGATCCCAGCTGTGAGGACATTTTCCCTGGCTGAGTTACCAGGAGGATATTTTCCCTGGCTGAGTTACCAGGAGGATATTTTTCCTGGCTGAGATACCGGGAGGACATTTTCCCTGGCTGAGTTACCAGGAGGATATTTTCCCTGGCTGAGTTACCAGGAGGGCATTTTCCCTGGCTGAGTTACCAGGAGGATATTTCCCTGGCTGAGTTACCAGGAGGATATTTTCCCTGGCTGAGTTACCAGGAGGATATTTTCCCTGGCTGAGTTACCAGGAGGACATTTTCCCTGGCTGAGTTACCAGGAGGATATTTTCCCTGGCTGAGTTACCAGGAGGATATTTTTCCTGGCTGAGTTACCAGGAGGATATTTTCCCTGGCTGAGTTACAAGGAGGATATTTTGGATATTTTCCCTGGCTGAGTTACCAGGAGGATATTTTCCCTGGCTGAGTTACCGGGAGGATATTTTCCCTGGCTGAGATACCGGGAGGACATTTTCCCTGGCTGAGTTACCAGGAGGGCATTTTCCCTGGCTGAGTTACCAGGAGGATATTTTCCCTGGCTGAGTTACCAGGAGGGCATTTCCCTGGCTGAGTTACCAGGAGGACATTTTCCCTGGCTGAGTTACCAGGAGGATATTTTTCCTGGCTGAGTTACCAGATGGATAATATCACTGGCCGAGTTACCAGATGGATAATTATCACTGGCCGAGAGTTACCAGATGGATAATTATCACTGGCCGAGTTACCAGATGGATAATTATCACTGGCCGAGTTACCAGATGGATAATTATCACTGGCCGAGTTACCAGATGGATAATTATCACTGGCCGAGTTACCAGATGGATAATTATCACTGGCCGAGTTACCAGATGGATAATTATCACTGGCGGAGTTACCAGATGGATAATTATCACTGGCGAGTTACCAGATGGATAATTTTTCTGGCCGAATTACCAGGAGGATACTTTCCACTGGCCGAGCTACCAGAGACGATGCCGCCCAGTGAGTGGCGATGCCGCCCAGTGAGAGGCGATGCCGCCCAGTGAGAGGCGATGCCGCCTAGTGATTGGCGATGCCGCCCAGTGAGGGGCGATGCCGCCCAATGAGTGGCGATGCCACCCAGTGAGGGGCGATGCCGCCCAGTGAGAGGCGATGCCGCCCAGTGAGAGGCGATGCCGCCCAGTGAGAGGCGATGCCGCCCAGTGAGAGGCGATGCGCTTAGTGATTGGCGATGCCGCCCAGTGAGGGGCGATGCCGCCCAGTGAGTGGCGATGCCGCCCAGTGAGGGGCGATGCCGCCCAGTGAGGGGCGATGCCGCCCAGTGAGAGGCGATGCCGCCCAGTGAGAGGCGATGCCGCTTAGTGATAGGCGATGCCGCCCAATGAGAGGCGATGCCGCCCAGTGAGGGGCGATGCCGCCCAGTGAGAGGCGATGCCGCCCAGTGAGGGGCGATGCCGCCCAATGAGTGGCGATGCCGCCTAGTGAGTGGCGAAGGTTTGGCCTGTTGAGGCGATTTTCACCTCAGGCCGAGTTACCAGGTGGTTATTTTAGTGAGATTGAGATGATCTGACTGGACGCCGAGATTTGATGGCGTCGAGTTCGTCCTGATGGACTACCGGGAGCGTCTCCAGCCGTGAGTGGCGTGTTGACATAGTTTCCCGCTTTAAACAAGAGGGACCGAATCCCTGAACGGTAAAGGAGAGAAAACTTTGATAGACTGAGCCTAGAGTCTGTTCTTGTATGATTCGGGTTATAGGCACCGGTCTTTCGGGATTTTTGGATCTTTGCCGCGTCAGTCGGTTCTTCTCGCCTATGAGTGGGGTGTTGCTGTGAGTTGAGTCGTTGAGGGTTCTCCGACATAGCTGTGAGAGTGCTAGGGCATTTGCATTGATGTATGGGCTAGAGATAGGACCTTTAGCTTGTGCTCGTGAGGTTCAGATACCTGATCACGTGTTGCACATAGATGGGAGTTATTGGTCCTGCCCAGTGCAGTTGGGGCCCTGGTTTTTGCCTGTTGATCTTTTGGCCCTTCCTCAGCTCCGGGTTTTCGAGGTAGTGTTGGGTATAGGACTGTGAAGATCTGAGACCTTGATGCTTGAGTATACCACACCGTTGATGCACGGTGATGATGCCACACCGTTGGTGCACGGTGGTGATGCCACGCCGTTGGTGCACGGCAGTGATGCCACGCCGTTGGTGCACGGCAGTGATGCCACGCCGTTGGTGCACGGCAGTGATGCCACACCGTTGATGCACGGTGATGATGCCACACCGTTGGTGCACGGTGGTGATGCCACGCGTTGGTGCACGGCAGTGATGCCACGCCGTTGGTGCACGGCAGTGATGCCACGCCGTGGGTGCACGGCAGTGACGCCACGTTGTAGGTGCACAACGGTGAGAGTTTTGTGGATGTTTCGGACTGTGACCGCGAGTTGGGCATCAGCTTTATGATCGCCTTGTGAGCCAGTTTTCAGTCCCGTTCACCGACGGTTTGTTCCCGTCAGGGTGTTCTTTTTAGTTGAGGGATCGACTTCGACCCGAGGTCCGTTGGGGTTTTGCTAGCATGTTGAGCTGAGCGACCAACTGCGGCACGAGATTGTGCCTTTTGAGGATCCCTTTTGATGGTAGCCTGCAATTGTGTAGTCCACTCGAGTGGGTTCGGATCGGGAAGTAACCAAGTGAAGACCCCAGCTTTTTGGATTCCCTTCCTTATTGGATGAATGTGCGGGTATGCTGCGGGTCGTCTTGTTGAGATTGGCAGCATGTTGTGGTTTGGTGCGTGTTACACTTGTGGTTTTCCCGTTTCCCCCAGCCTTTGTGAGGAGCCTGTGGTTTCCCACGTCTCAGCTCAGTAGGGATGTGTTTTCCTCGCCCGTGATTTACTTGGCCCTTTGAGATCCGTGATTAGTGGAGTACGATGGACGCCCGTTGCAAATTCTGGCTCGAGAGATGAGAGAATTGCACATCGGGTCATACCGTACTCGTTGTTGTTGCGGTGTAATCACGAGGAGCGAGTGGAGTTTGAGGAGCTGGAGACGTATTGTTAGATACCTAGCCATGGTATTCTTGACTCCTGATGGGCTTGATTTAGTTTCGAGGACGAAACTTTCTTTTAGTGGGGGAGGATGTGAGGTCCCGGAATCCCCGGCGTAGGAGTTGCTGGTTGTTGGGCAGCTTTTAGTGGCCGTTGGGAGTGTTGGTGCGCGTGTCGGGCCAAGAAATGAATTTGTGATGCAATTTGGGATTTGCTTGCATCACTGGAGGCCTGCGTGGGTTGCGCGCAATTTGGACACAAGTGGTGGACTTCGGGCTTAAATGGAGACCCCGTGGGATTGGATGACCCGTCGGGTGTTTAGAAGTGATTTCGCGCGATTCTGATGTCAAAATTAGACTCCGGGTGAAGTCCGGATAAAAGTTACCTCTCCGGTCGCCTTCGGGAATTTTTAGAGTTGAAATTGGACAATTTGGACTTTAAAAATGGACCCGGCGCGAAAATCGGATGAGTGGGCATTCGACAAATTTTCGGATGAGAATTTGGAGAAACGGACATCGTTTTTGGATTCAGAGCGCGAAATCGCTAAGAATGGACTATTTATTTGTTGGTTTTGGAGCCCGGAAGAAGTGCGCGTTTTTCGAGGCAAGTGGCGCGAAAATCGAGGCGACGGCACGGATCCCGAGGCGGCTCGAGGCGCGCGGCGCGCGGTACGCAGCGCAGCAGGCGCGCCTGGGGAACGCGCGCCTGCGCGGTCAAGCAGGGGCCGCCACGTGGCGGCCCCCAATTGGCGCCCGCACGGGCGGGTGGGCGCGCCCGTGTGGCGCTCCCGTGTCCCGCGCCTGCGCGGGGCACGGTGTCACGCGCCCGTGTGGCGCGTGACGACCGCGCGCCGCGTGGCGCGCGGTGACTCGGCCACGTGGCAGCGGGGGCGCGCGCTGCCTGGTGCGCGCCCCTGCGTGTGGACCGGCGGTTGAGGGGGGCTCCCATTGGTGGTCCACCGTGGACCGGGGCTCCGTGGACCACCTCTTCTCCCCCTTTTCTTCTTCTTCTTCTTTCTCCACCCCGAGCTCCATTTTCTCCTCCGTTTCTTTTCTTCCTTCTTCCCCGAGCGAGAGAGGGAGTGAGGAGGAGATTTTGGGTGCGCGCGGTGGCGAGTGGTGAACCTCGTGGAGCGTGCGCGGGTCCCGTTGGGAGCGTTTCGGCGACGGCGGCGCCAACGTGTAGGTCCCATTTGCTTGTTTTTCTGTATTTTTGTACAGTTTTTGGAGCGTTATTTTAGACTGTAATTGCCCCCACCGTGCACCGTTTTGCGTGCGGACTCCGGCACTGTGCACCGTTTGCGTGCGGACCCCGTTTTGCGGGCGGATCCTGGCACCGTGCACCGTTTTGCGTGCGGACTCCGGCACTGTGCACCGTTTTGCGTGCGGACCCCGTTTTGCGGGCGGATCTTGGCACCGTGCACCGTTTTGCGTGCGGACTCCGGCACTGTGCACCGTTTTGCGTGCGGACCCCGTTTTGCGGGCGGATCCTGCACGTGCACCGTTTTGCGTGCGGACTCCGGCACTGTGCACCGTTTTGCGTGCGGACCCGTTTTGCGGGCGGATCCTGGCACCGTGCACCGTTTTGCGTGCGGACTCCGGCACTGTGCACCGTTTTGCATGCGGACCCCGTTTTGCGTGCGGATCCTGACACCGTGCATCGTTTTATGTGCAGACTCCGTTTCTGGTGCGGACTCCGGCGGCGTGCTCCGTTTTGCGTGCGGACTCCGGCGGCGTGCTTCGTTTTGCATGCGGACTCCGACGGCGTGCCCCGTTTGCGTGCGGATCGCGTGGAGGCCAATTGCAAGTGTTGTAGAGTTATTTAGGATCCACAAGGATCTAAATAGGTACTATCAAACACCTAGAGGGGGGTGAATAGGTGTAATATTATAAAAACCAATCTCAGTGCAAAAATAAAAACTAATGCGGAAAATAAAAATCAACACACCGAGATTTACGTGGAAACTCCAATCCAGGAGAAAAACCACGGGACCAACACGCAATAACAATCCACTAAGAATTGAAGAATAACAAGGTGATTACCGACTCCACGGACTCGACCCCTCCTTCAAGTTCTTCGGACCTTGCGCTGACCGGTTGGATGTCCACGCAATAACAATCCACTAAGAAACGAAGAATAACAAGGTGATTACCGTCTCCACGGATTCAACCCCTCCTTCATCTTCTTCGGACCTTGCGCTCCACCGCTTGCACGTCCACTGCGCACGTTCGAATCCACGAACGCCACTCGAATCCACGAGCACACGTTTCGAATCCACGAAACGCCTTTAGCACACCGAATCCACGATGCCACGTCGAATCCACGACGCAAACTCAGCCGGTAAGAATATTGGCTTCGATGGTGATCCTTTGCTTAGATTATCAATGAAGATCCATGGGAGAAATCTCTAAGCAAAGATTAGATCAATTCGACAAAAGATATGTTCTTGAAAGAACCATCGAATTGACCTAAAAGAGGCTATAAAGAGGAACGATAAAAACCTAGCCTCTAGGGTTGCTCTCAAGTGTTTTATAAAATGATCGGCCGTGCTCCCCGCGTTTTGAGAAACCCTAAATGTCTATTTATAGTTTAGAAACCTTTGGAAAGAGATAAGAATCAAAAACCTACCTTATCTGGAAATTTTCAGGACGGCGATCCGGATCGGGATTACTGCGATCCGGATCGTCGTAACGAGATTGACGATTCCAGAAATCCAAGGGTTCGGGATCCGGATCGCAAGGCCCGATCCGGATCGTTCATGAATTTCAGCAACATCCAATGTTCGGGATCCGGATCAGAATAGGCTTGGATCCGGATTGGATTTGCACATGAACTAATACCCTTCGGGATCCGGATTGGATCATCTGATCCGGATCCTGAACATGTCCCATGTCCAGTTTTTGATTTTTATGCAATTAAAAATTCATCCAAGTGTTTCTACACTATAAGAAAGTATTCGGATCACCAAAATTATTTAGTTAAACATACCTGATCCTTTTGAATACTTTCTTCTTGAGATTGATGTAACTAATCCACAATTCTTCATCTTCAATCTTCAAGACTCAAGACACTGAGTGTCAACTTGAGCTCTTGTTGAATCTTCTCTAAGTCTTTGATTGCTGATTGACAATTTGATCCCTTTAAGACTCCGACTCAACTCACTGACTTGACTCACGAAATATGCCAACACCAAAAAGCCGTAACAAGTGTCTACGAGCAATTGGTGGCAAATCGAGGTGGGTGGCCTTATCTCCAAGTTTTATGGAATGTACAGTATTTCTACTGTTGTAGGACTATGCATGATAGCTTATTTCATTCTGTCGCATGCTAGATTATAGGAATTGTTATTCCTTTTCTTATCAGTTAATATATTTATCTTGGAACTTGACCTAGCACCCCCGTCATATGTTGCATGTGTAACCAGACCAGTAGAAAACCCTCACTTGGGCTAGGGTTGTTTATGCTAGACATCCACACTGTTCTTTCATCCCTTGACATAGTGTTTCTCGCCCGGGTAGTGGGCCGAGAGGTCGGGACTTACTTTTAGTGTGGGATGCTTTTGCACTCTTGCTTGGGAGCAGAGTGGAGTCTGGTTGTCGTAGCGGGTTGCTTATCTGTGCGGGGAGCCGTTTGGGTAAACGGTAGTCCCGAGAGGTCTTGTTTCCTTTTACGTTGTCGTAGGAGGGAGCCGTTGAGTAGACGGCAGTCCCGGGCCGTCGAGTGTCTTCCGGTCCGTCTTGTTGGGAACCGTTGGGGTTGACGGTGGTCCCAGGTCGTTGAGTGTTGTCCGACCTGTTTTGTTACCCTGAGTTGTGGGTCGTTCCTGGCTGTGGAGTATCTCCAGCCAGTAAGCTTTGTGCTGTGAGCTGTGGAGAGGCTAGTGTCTCGTGTTTCGAGTTAGCCGATCAGCTGAGTCGTCGAGAGTGCTCCGACTGTTACGCGAGATTTTTGGGGATCTTGAGTCCTACCGTTCCGTGAGTGAGCGTGGATTTGGACTAGCCTGCATATGCCACTGCGTGATTACTCTATGCCGCGCCGTTTTCCTCAGTTGGGGCCGCGCCCCTTGAGATGCCGCTGTGGATGCGATGGTTGGCCTGTTGAGGCAGTTTTGCGCGAGGGATGAGTTAGTCGGACAGGACGCCCCACGTAAATCCCGTCCTCTTGTGGACGTGTGGTAGTGGGCAGGAGCGTTCCTAGTCGACAGGCGCGGGCTTGGCTGGACCTTTGAGGTAGTCGGTTCGATTGGGACGATTGAGCACCTTGGGTGCGAGTGGTCTCATTTACTTTCTTCTGTTCCACTTTTGAGTGTCTAGATAGAGGCATGATAGCTGTAGAGTAGATCCAGCTTTTCTTATTCTGTTTCTTTGCCTGTTATCTTTTACCTCTGGTAGACTTGGTGGGCAGACCGTTGGACTTGTTGACGGCACCCACTGAGAACTACTGTGGGAAGTAGTTCTCACACCCGTCGTGGTGTCTTTTCCCCAGGGACTTCTTCTTCTGTTCCTGTGTTCCTGTTGCTGATCTTTCTGACCGAGGCGAGGGAGTCGCGAGCTAGTTCCCTACCCGTCATTGGAGTGTAGCGGTACCCCCTTCAGAGGAGAGCTTCGGTTGATGGTCACTTCTTCTTACTCTGTTGAGAGACCTTTGTAGGGAGGTATAGAGTTGTATTTTACCTTTACAGTTTGAGAGACTGTTGTAGTGAGGATATTCTTGTATCGAGAGTTTGTACACTGATATATTCATTGGAGATACCTCCCTTTTGAGTTTTGTATCAGAGGACTTTGTATACGATCGTATTTGGGAGATGGATATTGTATTATTTTTCAGTTGTACAGTGTTTGATCTTCAGCTTTTAGTAGTTTTCTTTCAGCTCTCTGATATCTGTGTACTGTAGATGTTCTTTCTGCAGGTTAGGCGCTTCGTCTGTACGGCAGCTTCCGTACAGATGGCGGATCTGTTAGCAAGCCCGGGTCGCAGTTTCGACCCCGGGGCGTGACATCTTCTCTCGCAGAAGTTGGAGCACAATCCTTAAGTGCTCCTCATGCTCGGCATCACTTCGGGAGTAGACCAAGATGTCATCAATGAACACTACTACGAATCGATCCAAGTATGGTCGGAAGATCCGGTTCATTAAATCCATGAATGCGGCAGGGGCATTAGTTAGCCCAAAAGGCATAACTGTAAATTCATAATGCCCGTACCGTGATCTAAATGCCGTTTTCGGAATATCCTCGGCCTTCACCTTCAACTGGTGGTAACCGGACTGTAGATCTATTTTAGAGAAGACACAAGACCCTTGCAGCTGATCAAAAAGATCATCAATGCGCGGCAAAGGGTACTTGTTCTTGATGGTCACTTTATTTAATTCTCTATAGTCCACACATAGTCGAAGTGACCCATCCTTCTTCTTCACGAATAGCACCGGCGCTCCCCAAGGAGACACACTCGGCCTAATAAAGCCCTTGTCCATCAAATCCTGAAGTTGCGCCTTAAGCTCTCGCAACTCAGCCGGTGCCATCCGGTAAAGAGCCTTAGAGATTGGCGCAGTTCCTGGAACCACGTCAATCACGAACTCAATTTCCCTATCTGGCGGCATGCTAGTCAACTCAGGTGGGAAAACATCCGGGAACTCGCATGCAATGGGGATACCCTCGAGTTCCGGCGCCGCCGTAGGCCCCTCAACAACACTAGCCAAAAAGGCTACACATCCTCGACGGATCATTTGCCTCGCTCGGGAAGTCGAAACCATAGAGGCAAAGAAAGCACTCTGACATCCCCGATATACCAACATTTCCTGGTCTGGCTCTCTAAAAGTGACGGTCCTTGCGGCACAATCAATAGTCGCAAAATACCGAGCCAGCCAGTCCATCCCGAGGACCACATCGAAGTCCTTCAGCTGTCTTAAGACCAACAGGTCTGCTGGCATAATCCAGGACTCGATTTGCATCGGACAGGACCAACAACACTCCTCCACGTGCAAGGTGTGATCGGGAATCTGAACCTTTAGTGCACGTGGCAAAAGTCCTACCTCTAGCCCATGTAATGATGCAAATGATCTACTAATGAAAGAATGCGA
This sequence comes from Tillandsia fasciculata, assembly GCA_029168755.2. Taxonomy (NCBI): domain Eukaryota; kingdom Viridiplantae; phylum Streptophyta; class Magnoliopsida; order Poales; family Bromeliaceae; genus Tillandsia; species Tillandsia fasciculata. The sequence goes on along the minus strand of CM054933.1, from coordinate 18,510,623 downwards.
TGCTCCAGTATCAAATAAAGTACGAGTCCTAATGCCAGAAAGTAAGGTGATACCTGCCACCACATGATCTGCGGCTGAAGAGTCCTCTACCTGTGCAGCATACACTCGCCCACTCTGAGCTGGAGGGCGATAATCCGTGGGATGGGAAGAAGATGGCCTGCTCGCTGGAGCATATGGCCGCTGAGCCGTCGATCGCTGCTGTGATGAAGATGGAGCCGATGCTGAGGAAGGAGCGGCGGAGGTCGAAAAGGGGCACGAAGCTTGAATGTGCCCGGGCTGTCCACATCTATAGCAGCGACCCCACCGCTGGTCGCAGGTGTTGGAAAAATGCTGACCTCCGCAGAAAATACAATTGCCGGGGGCCCGTGGCTGTCGTGATTGCTGTTGAGACTGCCGCTGTCGCTGAGGCTGCCGCTGCGACCCACGCTGCGACGATTGTGATCTTTGGTGCTGCTGCCGCTGCTGGGACTTCTGGGATCCACCAGGCCCTCGTCGCTCGGACCGTCCTTGGCCGGGGAACTGTGGCTGCGGCGGTCGTGGCGGCTTCCACGAACTAGATTGTCCCCCAACCTCCGGTGCTGGTCGTTTCGCCCCCGGGATTACTACGGGAGCTGGAGCTACCTCCTCCATCACTACCTCCCCGCACTCAACGTAGAGTGCCTGCTCCATTGAGGCTTCCAAGGTCTGTAACCTACGCGAACGAACTAACTGAAAAAGGTCTCGGTGCAACCCTCGCTCGAACATGTAGATTCGGTGCGCCTCATCCCTGGCCACGTTCGGTACACATGCCAACAATTGATTGAAATTGGCAATGTACTCGTGAACGGGCCGATCTCCTTGGCGAAGGTTTTTCAACTGCTCTTCTAACCTCTGCCGGACGCTTTCTGGGAAGAAAGCCCCAAGAAGGAGATTGCGGAACTCCGCCCAGGCCAAGAGCTGAGCCCCAGGCGGACCCGCTGGTCGAACACGCCGCCACCAGGCCTCGGCGTTGCGTTCCAAAAAGTTCGTTGCTAATAACACCTGATATCGCTCTTCGATGAACAAAGTCTCAAAACGTCGCTCCATCGCCGTGATCCACGACTCTGCCTCCCACGGCTCTGCATTCTGCCCCGAAAAATGAGGTGGGTCAAACTGGCGAAACCTCATCAATAAGTCAACCATTTCCCGCTGCTCTGCCGGGGTCAGAGACCCCGTTAACCCAGACGATTGTCTACCAGTACCCCGAGCAACAGGGGATGCCGGGGTCACTGGTACAACTGGAGGATTCACAGCAGGGGAAGAAGGTACGGGAGAATTCTCTGAAGGTGCTACAACAGGCTGAGCCCTCTGCTCTAACATTTGCGTCAGCCGACCCATAGCCTCCTCCTGACGCCGAACAGCCTCTGACATCTGGGCCATCTGGGCCTGCAGCTCTTGCACCTCACTCTGCTGGCCCTGCCCGGACTCCTCCTGATCGGGTTCAGGGGAATCAGGCTGAGAACGCGTCAACATTCTACGTCGCGGAGGCATCCTACCACAAGAAATCACACTCAGTAACATATCTCCACACGACCCAATCTAGCGAAAGTCAAAGACATCCCCCTATTTCTGTGACTTCATGTTGTCTGCAGCCAACATAACTGTACACCAGAAATTGGGTATGTCGGTCCCTCTTCTTTTACTGGAAGAGTCAAGCAATAAATCAGCGACTTTCGCCAAATGTCACGTCTCTCACGCCCTACTATCCTAGGGTCTGCAAAAGCCTAGGGTTTCCTAAGTCCCAACTGACCTATCCCTAAGCTCTGATACCAACTTTAATCTGTCACGCCCCGGGTGTAAACCGGAACCCGGGCTCGCCAACAGATCCGCCATGCACACGGGATTTCCCGCGTACACGAAGCGCTGGTAAACTGCTCAGATATAATATGACAATAACAGAGCATAATACAGAGCTGAAATAGAAGAACCACATAATACCTCAGACTGAAAATACAATAAAACTGTAATAAGGTACAAGTTGTAATACATACAATAATCTCCCAGCTCACTAAAATAGTACAACCAGCTGGCGAAAGCCAGACCCAAATAAAAGGAGAATACCACAGTCTGAGTGAAGGGTACAGCATCTATCTACAGCTCTCAGCCTCACTGGAGATCTATCTATTCGGCGATCCCCTTACCTCGATCCGCTGCCGAAGGCCTAGCAGCTCCCGCAGATGACTCTGCAAAAATAAGGGAGAAGAAAGAAACAGAAAATAACAATGGGGGTGAGAACTACCAGATAAACCAGCAGCCTCCCCTAGTGGGTAAAAACCTCAACTCTGACGCACCCACTAGGACTACTAGAGGCAAAAGGGAAAAGGGGAAGTCGTAAGATACATAAGATGCTAAAACAGGTAAACTACCACTACTATGCTGTCAGAATTGTATGCATGCATCAGAAACAGTATCTGTCCAAATAAACCCAATCTAGACACCAGTAACAACTGGTACTGCCTGCTCAGCGGAATCTGCACACACGGCTCGAAACCGCGGGATCGGCTCACACGGCTCGCATCCCAACATAAGTATCAGACCGGCACACACGGCTGGGTCCGAGAAAGCACACCTCCGGAGTGGCACTCGAGGGGAGCGACCCACACGAGTAAAATATCTCTGTCATCGGTATCACAAGTATCTCTGTAGCACATGTCTCAATACAGCAGGACTGGATCATAACTATGATCAAAGTGGGAAACTCCATCCACTACAGAAACCCAATCCCCAGCTGATGCAATGAACCAGACACAACCCCAATCTGGTGCAAGGACAAACATCTGGTCAACCGCCTACTGTCCGCGGTCACCGCAATACCCCACAATTCATGATCTGGCTACACTATCCCAAATCCCTGCTCATACTTGAGCGACAACATCTGAATGCAAAGGAAAGTGATAAAACATGCTAAGTCCCAATATGATAGTGTAGCACTAAATAGTGGCTAACTGGATGTCCAAGAAAGCATGCAGTTATTTAAAAGCTGTAGAAAAGTGTCAATATTTATTTTAAAAGAATATTGATTTACTGGAAAAAGTTATTGTAGCCTTTGTCCCAATCACAGTGTCCCATTATATAATCCGTGGGGTTATATCAAATTTTTGGGGAGTTCATCCCAGCGGTTCTTGTCATTTGTCATATTAATTTGTCCCAATGGTTCTCATTAATTGTCCTGTTAGTTGTCCTGTTAGTAGTCCTGTTAGTGGTCCTGTTAGTTGTCCCAATGATTCGCATCAATTGTCATATTTTAGGGGATTTCTAGTAATCCCAGTGAGCTTGTCAAAAATGAGGTAAGCAACAACCGCCCACCTCGAGTAGCTCAAACAACACCCCAGGTAGTCTCCTGGTTGTCCACAGTCCTCAATTCCTGCAAATCAACGCTCCCGGTATAAATACAAATCTCAAAAAGTACAATATTTGCTGTTTTTCAGACAGCACGGGAAAAGGGAATTTTTCACCTCTAAAATGAGCTCCTAAAATCCCAGAAAAATCACGGTTGCGTTCCTCGCGAAGAGTAGATCAAAATCGACTCTTTGAACGCCTCGATCTGATGCTCCTACGCCAAGATAAAAATCGGAGAAGTTGACGCTGTCCAGAAATTACCACAGCAAAAAGGGGGGTCAAAGAGGACTTGGGAATCGTGCCAAAAGTACAAAACGGAGCAAAATGATCAACACGGAAATCGAAACCCTACCTCTTACGGTCGTGCTGCCGCAAAGATGTCCATAAATTCCACCCGGTTAGCCCGCAGTGAATTTTCGACGGAACTGCGACGGGAAATGGGCCTAAAAAGAAAATTGTCGCAGTGCGCCGCGTCGCAGATAACTCACTATCTGTAACTCCCAAAATTCTGAGATTGTAGAGAGAGAGAGAGAAGAGAGAGAGGAACAACTTTTGTATAGGGCACTTTCTCTGATTCTCTCTCTAAAGGCTCGAAAACTGAGGTGCAAAGAGAGGGGGTGGGGGACCTCTTATATAGTGGGCCAAAGGGAATATTCCCACACGGGATCCGGATCCGAACAGGAAACACCGAAACGGGCCAACCAAAACGCGCCACGTGTCCACAAAACAGGGAACAGCCTGTGCAGGACCACTCAGATTTCGCCATGTGGCCACGTGGTGCACGTGCTCGGTCCGCGCTCCGGGTCTTCCGGAAGTTGTCAGGCCAATCCGGGTGCGCCACGTGTCAGCTGCCCACATGCTTCTAGAAGCCGGCCCACCAATGGGATGCTGCCACGTGGCAGACCAGGAATTCCGTGCACCCGGTGCACGCCCAACCCATGGACCGCGCACCCGAGCGCCTGCCCGCGCCTGCCCGCGCTGCCCGCGCCGCGCTCCCCCGCGCTCCACCGCTGCGCCGCTGCTGCGCCGCTGCCCGCCGCCGTGCGCCGCCGCCCGCCGCCGCTCGCCGGTCGCCGGAACAGTAATTCCGGCGGCCGGAGTTACTGTTCCGGCGTGAACAGTACCCAGATGCAGAAAAATTAAAGTAAATATACCGTTTCGACCGTTTTCGCGCGCTGAGTCCAAATACGACGTCCGTTTCGCCAAATTCTCATCCGAAATTTTGCCGAAAGCTCCCGGAAATTCCTGTTTGCCCCGATTTCCGTGCCAAGTCTATTTTAAATATCCAATTTCGATTCTACAAGCTCCGATGCACTGTACAAGCTCCCCGCAGTCACTGTTTAATGTTGCACAGTTCCTGCGGGAGTCCGGATCATCACATCGACATTGGCTTTGCCGGGATGATAAAGGATACTCACGTCATAATCCTTTAACAACTCTAACCACCGGCGTTGCCTTAAGTTCAACTCTTTCTGAGTGAACAGATACTTCAAGCTTTTATGATCAGTGTAAATCTCGTAGTGCTCTCCATACAAATAATGCTGCCACAGCTTCAGAGCAAACACGGCCGCTGCCAACTCAAGATCATGAGTAGGGTAATTTTTCTCATAGTCCTTCAATTGCTGTGAAGCATAGGCAATGACCCTACCATGTTGCATCAGTACACAACCCAGACCACTGTGAGAGGCGTCGCTGTAGATCACAAATCCCTCTCGCATGACCAGGAGGGCAAGGATCGGAGCCGTCATCAACCTCTGTTTTAGCTCCTCAAAACTGCTCTGACAAGTCTCACTCCATAAAAACTTAACCCCTTTATTGGTCAGACGTGTGAGGGGAGTGGAAAGCTTCGCAAAGCCCTCCACAAATCGATGATAATAGCCAGCCAAACCTAGAAAACTCTGCACCTCGGTGATAGTCGTCGGCCTCGGCCAATCTTGAATAGCATCCACCTTGGCCGGATCAACCGCCACACCCGTAGCTGAAACTACGTGGCCCAAAAAGGCGACCTCCCGGAGCCAAAATTCGCACTTCTTAAGCTTGGCATACAGCTTCTCTCTCGCAGAAGCTGTAGCATTGTCCTCAAGTGCTCCTCATGCTCCACATCACTTCGGAAATAAATTAGTATATCATCAATAAATATTACAACAAACCGGTCCAAATACGGCTGAAATATCTGGTTCATCAAATCCATAAATACGGCTGGGCATTCGTCAAACCAAATGGCATCACCGTGAACTCATAATGCCTGTATCGAGATCTGAATGCTGTTTTGGAGATATCCTCGGCCCTCACCCTCAGCTGGTAGTAACCGAATTGGAGATCAATCTTCAAAAACACCGAAGCTCCCTGCAGCTGATCAAACAAATCGTCGATCCGCGGTAATGGATACTTGTTTCGGATGGTCATTTTGTTCAGCTCCCTATAATCCACACACAATCAAAGCGAACCATCATTCTTCTTTACAAATAGAACAGGCGCTCCCTACGGCGATACACTAGGTCTAACAAAACCCATGTCCATCAGATCCTGCAGTTGCGCCTTCAGCTCTCTCAACTCGGCAGGCGCCATCCGATAAGGTGCCTTCGAGATTGGCGTGGTTTCCGGAACCACGTCAATCACAAACTCTATCTCCCTTTCTGGCGGCATAGTCGTCAACTCAAGGGAAAACGCATCTAGAAACTCGCGGACAATAGGGATATCCTCGAGTCCGAGTGCCACCATAGGCACCTCCATGATAGTAGCCAGAAAGGCAGTGCAACCTCTGCTCATCATCCGCCTAGCCCTCATCGAAAAAATAGTCGCTGCAAACAACGTGCTCTAGCAACCTCTGAAGATAAACTCCTCCTGTCCTAGCTCGCGGAGAGTCACCGTCCTCTCCCTACAGTCAATAGTGGTAAAATACCGTGACAACCAATCCATACCTAGTACCACGTCAAAATCCTAAAGTTGCCATTCAATTCTCGTAGCTCAGCCGGTGCCATTCCAATAAGGAACCTTAGAGATTGGCGCAGTTCCTAGGACTACGTCAATCAAAAACTAAATCTTTCTATTCAGCGGCATACTAGTCAATTCTGGTGGAAAAACATCCGGGAGCTCGCGAACAATAGGGATATCCCGAGTCCCGGCGCCGCCGTAGGCTCCTCAACTACACTAGCCAAAAAGGCTGCACATCCACAGCGGATCATCTGTCTCGGTCGGGAAGTCGAAACCATAAAGGCAAGGAAAACACTCAGACATCCCCGGTACACAAACATCTCCTAGCCTGGCTCGCTAAAGGTGACCATCCTCGCGGCACAATCTATCGTTGCGAAATACCGAGCCAGCTCGTCCATCCCAAGAATCACATCAAAGCCCCTCAGCCGTCTCAAGACCAACAACACTCCTCCACGTGCAAAGTGTGATCGAGAATCTGAATCTCTCGTGCACGTGGTAACCATCTAACCTCTAACCCATGCAATGATGCAAACTCTACTAATAAAGGAATGAAATGCTCCTATAACAAATAAGATACGAATCCTACTGCCTGAAGTAAATCATACCTGCCACCACTCGGTCAGCAATAGCAGAATCCTCCGTCTACTCTAAGCAATCCTGGCCGCTCAACAACGGCTGTCTCTCACCAGATGAGTGGGGAGGCGAAGCTCGGTCTACCTGGAGATCTATCGGTGAAGTTCTCGGTTGCAGCTGGGAAGTAGTAGGAACAGATGCCGAAGTCGGTGCTGCACATGTCGGAAGGGGATATGTAGCCCGCAAATGTCCAGACTGGCCACAAAGATAGCAGCGTCCCTGCCGTTGATCACAAGTATTGGCAACGTGCTGACCTCCACAGAAGATGCATATGCCAGAAAACTGGGACTGCCTCGACGGCTGCTACTGTTGCTGCCGTCTCCGCTGTCGCAACTGAGACCTCTGCTGGGATGCGATAGAGGCCAACTCTGAAGAAGGTGCTACAAAGATCGGAAGGGGGCATGTAGCTCGGAGATAACCAGGCTGTCCACATCTAAAATAATGACCCCACTTCAGATCGCACATGTGCGGCAGGTGAGGTCCTCCATAGAAAATACATCCGCCGCGAAGCCGTGCCGTCTCCGAGAACTGGCCTGTCCATCAACATCCGGGGCTGAGCGTTTCCTCTCTAAACGCTGCTCTGAAGTCCTGGCCCTCTCTCCGACTACCGAATCACCCCCCTACGCCAACAGATGCTCCAAGAGCTAGTCCTGTCGAAAGCTCCTCGCCACCAAATGGGTCACTAAGGCCCGCAGTTCCCCAAGCTCAGTGGATACCGCCTGTCCAGGCTCCTCAGGGGGAGTGGGGGTATCATCGGCGGAAAAACGATGCCGGGGCGACATCCTGCCACAAGAAACCACAAATCAGCAACACAACCCCACACGACCCAATCTAGCGAAAGTCAAAGACATCCCCCTATTTCTATAACTTTATGTTGTCTGCAGCCAACATAACTGTTCAACAGAAATAGGATATTTCGATCCCTCTTCACTCACTGGAAGAGTCAAATAAATAAATCACTGACTTTTGCAAAATATCACGCCACTCACGCCCTATCTTCCTAGGGTCTGCCAAAAGCCTAGGGTTTCCTAAGTCCCAACCGACCTATCCCTAAGCTCTAATACCACCTAATCTGTCACGCCCCGGGTGTAAACCAGAACCCGGGCCCGTCTACAGATCCGCCGTGCACACGGTATTTCCTGCATACACGAAGCACCGGTAACCTGCTCAAATATAAGAGATAATAATAAAAGAGCATAAAATCAGAGCTGAACTAAAACTACTACATCTCAGACTAAAGCTAAAAATAAAATAAAGAACAACTGTAAATAAATACGAGTATCTCTCGCAGCTCACCACAAATATACAAACAGCTGGCTAAAGCCAGACCCAAAAAGAGAGAGAACAATAAAACTGTCTGAGAAGATAGGGGTACATCAAAAGTCCAGCTAGCATACAGTCGGGTGGACACTCTATCTAGTCCGCTATCCTCTTACCTTGATCCGCTACTGACGGCCCAGCAACTCCCGCAGAGGACTCTGCAAAATAAAGGGAGAAACAAAGAAGAAGACGATGGGGGTGAGAACTACTATAAAAATAGTAGCCTCCCCTAGTGGGTTAAGCCTCAACTCAGACGTACCCACTAGGTCTATCAGAGGCAAAAAGGAAAGGGAAGGTGGTAAGCTATAAACGGTACTGCTGAAAAAAAATGAAGCTACCACTACTATGCCTCTAAATGCAGAGTCAGAAAGGTGTAACTATAAGAATGCATCAGTGTATGTGCCTGACTGAATAAACCCAATCAATGGACCAGTAAAAACTGGCACTGCCTGCTAAAACTGTCTCAAGTATCTGCTAACAGATCGGCACTCGCTGACCGGCACTCCCTGTCCGGTACTCATTGGCCGCTATGTAAATCGCCAACTCCGGAGTGGCACTCGAGGGGAGCGACCCACACGAGTAAAGTAACCATGTCTCACAAGTATAGTAACCATGTCTCAATATCTCACTGTAGCAGAACTGGATCACGACAATGATCGAAGTGGGAAAGCCCATCCACTAAACATAACCCGATCCCCCAATCTAATGCAATAATACTCAATAAGTGGGAAACTCCATCCACTAGAGAAATCTGATCTCCAATCTGATGCACAAGTAAACATCCGGTCAACCGTCCAATGTCCGCGGTCGCCGCAATATCCCACAACCCACAATCTGGTATGACAAATCCACTCAATAAACCCAGCTACACTATCCTACAACCCTGCTCAACTCGAGCAATACCACATGTATCTCAATAAAAGGAGAAGAGGTGCCAACATGGTTTCTCCTAAGTCATATCCCAATGATAGTGTAGCAGAAAAAGGTTATGTCCATACAAGCATGCAAGTGTCCTCATGATGATAAAAGAAAGATAAATATCATTGTTCATTCGTTAATTAGAGCATGCTATTCCAGGATAATGAAGATCTCAAAAGAATACTAAGTACAACATAGCACAAGTCCAACCATACCAGCATGCATAATAACCACGATATACTAACCGGCATTCAACAACGGGGATCACTCTAATATTCCTAGTGAGTAAATCAAAGATGAGGTCCACAACAACTACCCACATCGAAAAGCGTGAACCACAACAATATGAGATTCCTCGTTGTCCAAGATCCTCAATCTCCGCAAACCTCCAAAATGCGAGAACTGCTGCAACATAGATTGCACACGGCATAAATTAACAACTTTCACAACAGTAATTACTGTTACAAAGCAGCACGGAAAACGAGGATATTCACCTCAGTACATACCTCAGAAAAATCTGAAAAAATCACCATTGCGATCCTCGCGACGAGTAGATGAAAAACTGGTACTTACTCGTCCCGATTCGACACCTGTACGCCAAGATACAAATTAATCATCGCGGTACACGCGAAACTTCCAAGGATCAAAAGTCTGCAGTACACTGTCCAGAAAAAGTATAATTTTCACCTTCGAAGCAACCTCTGAAAAATCCAGAAAAATTACGACGATGTTCCTTGCGACGCGTAGATATAAATCGAGTACTTGCACCCCTCGTTCCGACTATCAGTTGCTGAGAAAACCCACAAAAACTCTGATGCTATCCATATTTCATCACAGAAAAAGAGGTCACAGAAATGATCCGAAAAGTCTAAGAAAACCTCGAAATACAGAGAAGCTAAAAATACAAAAGTCGTAGCCCTACCTATCATGAAAACGTGGGTGTAAGAATCACCCGACAGTTCCTTCGGGGTAGCCCAAAAGAGTCTGCAGACCGAAACGCGACGAAAAAGGCTAACAAGGAAGGTGCGTCGCAGTGCGCCGAATCGCAGTAGACGTCGAAGTAGCGTCCTCCAAAAATTTTGGAACTTCTCCACAAGATGCAGCACAGAATAAGGAAGAATTTCTCTGTAGGGCTCTCCCTGCGAAACAGCCCAAAAAACTCACAGAAGAAGGCCCAAGGGGCCTATTTATAGGCCCAGCCCAAAAGCACACACACTGTTGGATTCGGGCGCACCTTTTCGGTCGCCCGAATCCAATAGTCGCACCAGAAGCATCGTCCGACCAGCGCCCGAAACCGCCAGTGCTTGCCACGTGTCCCAAAAGACAGCAAGTGCAAGGCCCTTCGGACGCCGCCACGTGGCGCGCCCCCGTCAACGCGGGTGGTTGCGCCCGCCAATGGCTGGGCGCCACGTGGCCCGCCCGCGCGACCCGCCGACCGCGCCCACGTGCGCCTCGCCGGCCGCACCGCCTACCCCCACGCGCGCACGCATCCCGAGGCACCGGCGTGCACCTCCATGGACCATGCCGCATGAACCCTCCAATCACAAGCTGCCACGTGTCCTCATGCCCGGTCTATGCACCCGCGCGGGGTTCCGTGGACCGCGCATCGCGTGCCGGCCACTCCTGGGGCGACACGTGTCCCCGCGCCGGATCCATGCACCACCCGGCGCTGCTCTGTGGACCACGCTCTGTAAACCGGCCAATAACAGGCCGCCACGTGGCATTCCTGCGGTCTACGGTCCCCCCCATGCACTAGAAACCACTGTAAACTTCCGGGAGTCCGTTTTTTGGGCATCCGGACTCAGAAACAAACAAGCAAATAGCCGTTTTCAAGCGTTTTTCCGCGCTGAATCCAAATCCAACCTCTGTTTAGCCCAAAACCCTTTCTAAAATTCAACAAAAGCAGCCGAAAGCCAATCCAGCTCTGGATACCTTACTGGGTCTATCTGTGGCACCTATTTGATGCACTATGGACCAGACACACCAATGATAGGTGTTTCACATAGTGGATTCACGGGAAAAAGCTACAAGGGGTTTTGGGGCCCTACACCTGCTCCCCGTGTCGCGTGGACCGCGGGTGCATGAGCCGGCCACTCACAGGCCGCCACGTGGCTAGCCCCGGTCCATGCACCATCACACGTGACGCCGTGGATCGCGCCGCATGAGCCAGCAAATCCGAGGCCACCACGTGTCCCCCGCGCCCGGTCCATGCACCAGCGCCCTCTTCTGAGGACCGCGCTGCGTGTGCCGGCCAATCAGAGGCCGCCACGTGGCATCCGGCCGGTACACAGCTCCCCCTATGCACCGAAATGCACAGAAAACTTTCGGGTGTTCGTTTTTGGGCATCCGGACTCCGAAAAATAAAAGTAAATAGTCGTTTTTCAACTTTTTTCCACACCGAATCCAAATCCGGCCTCCTATTAGCCTGAAACCCTTTCTAAAATTCAGCGAGAGTAGCCGAAAGAAAGGCTTGATCCAGAAACCTCACTGAGTCCGTTCAACGCGTCCATTTGACGCGTTGCGGGTCCGACACACCAATCATAGGTGTTCTACAACATAGATCACGGGGATCTGGGCCACTACACGGAGGCACCCGTGCTTATAAGTTATTTTTTATGTTGGGACTTCCAAATCGACGATTGTCTCCGTTAGACTTGATTTAGAATATTTGTAGTATTTAAAAAATAAATTTTGTAATTTTTTTATATCATTTGCCAAGTAATCGAAATGGCCAAAAATCAACGGCTGAAAATAAAAATCTCAAAAAATGTGATGATATAACACTAAGACTTTAGATAAAAAATATTAGTCTTATTTTATATAGTATAAAAAATTTTATATCAAAATTTCACATGATTTGAATATTTCTACACCGTTAAACTTTTAATGGCTCACTACGATCTTTAATCTAACGGTGCTGATCGTCGATTTGGAAATCCCAACATCAAACATGACTTATAAATACGGAGGACTCGTTACTTCTATGAGCGTACTAGCCAATAATATATATATATATATATATATATATATATATATATATAATATATATATATATATATATATATATATATATATATATATATAAGAGAGAGAGATGTAGAGTTTTAAGGATCCACAAGGATCTAAATAGGTACTATCAAACACCTAGAGGGGGGTGAATAGGTGTAATATTTTAAAAATAAATCTCAGTGCAAAAATAAAAATCAATGCGGAAATAAAAAACAGCACACCGAGATTTACGTGGAAACTCCAATCCAGGAGAAAAACCACGGGACCAACACGCAATAACAATCCACTAAGAAAAAGAAGAATAACAAGGTGATTACCGACTCCACGGACTCGACCCCTCCTTCAAGTTCTTCGGACCTTGCGCTCCACCGATTGCACGTCCACTGCACACGTTCGAATCCACGAACGCCACTCGAATCCACGAGCACACGTTTCGAATCCACGAAACGCCTTCAACACACCGAATCCATGATGCCACGTCGAATCCACGACGCAAACTCAGCCGATAAAGAAATATAGGCTTCGATGGTGATCCTTTGCTTAGATTATCATTGAGGAACCATAGAAAGAATTTCTAAGCAAAGTTTAGATCAATTCGACAAAATATAGATCTTGGAAGAACCGTCGAATTGACCTAAAAGAGGCTAAAGAGAAGAAAGATAAAAACCAGCCTCTAGGGTTGCTATCGAGTGTTTTCGGTATCGGTCATTCTATTCGAGAAACCCTAAGTATCTATTTATAACCCTTGGAAACGAATTAGAGTCGGTTTAGGAAACTTTTCCCGAGATAACATTGTGTACCGGTACCACTTATCATGTTCCGGTACTCAATGGTGCAAAACACAGATTTTTCTATTGTGTTCCGGTACGCGAGTCGGTGTTCCGGTACGCAATACAAATTTCAGAAAATTCTGTGTGGGGTTTGAGGAACTTCAAGTGTGGTTTCGGTACTCAATGTAAAAACTGATTTTTCCAAGATAAACTTTATCCAAAACAGACCAAGTACCAGAATCCAAACTTAAAACAAGTTGTAAGTTAAAACCAAGTTCCTAAAACCAAGTCTAAACCGGTTTTCATTAATTTCCTGTTTCCAATGATTATAAACGAACTTTAATCACCATGATCAATATTTAATCATACCTGAGAGTTGACTTGGGCTCATGTTGAAAATTCAATGAGTCTTCGAAGGCTGATTTGACAATTTGATCCCTTTAAGACTCCGACTCAACTCACTGACTTGACTCACGAAATATGCCAACACCAAAATGCCGTAACAATCTCCCCCTTTGGCAATTTCGTGACAAAACCCAAAAATACATAAAACCGCTCAAGTCACTCATCTTAAACCAAAAAATCGAAATTCAATGTCATCACCAAAACATTGATTTTCTTTGCGTGAAAGATCCAATAAATACAAAATTACATTTGAACCAAACAGTCCTAGAACATACTCTATGACTTAGGACTTGGAGTCTTAAAGTGATGTAATTCCTGCAAAACAAAACTCCAAACAAAATCAAATGTTAGTCGTTAGAAATTAAAATCCTACATTTGATCCGTCTTCCTTTTGGTTCTTTTGTTTTGTGGCTCTTTCAATCTTTTCTTTATCTTCCCCTATCTTGAGCATTCCAACATGTTCTCCATGTTCTCCACGTTTTTCATGTTCTCCCCCTGTCTTGAGCATCTATGTTCTCCCTTTGTGATTCAACCAATATTTTCTGTTCTCCCCCTTTTTGTCACAAATTGTCAAACAATCAAAATAGACAAAAAGAAACATACTAGCAGGATACGTTCATAGTTACATGCCCATTAGAGTTCTTGTTCATCATAAAGTGAAAAGAAATTAAAAACCAAAAACAAGAAGGAAAAGAAATCACTCATCCTGATCTGAATCATCTTCGTCCTCATGTGATGTAGGTCTATGAGATGTACTCGGTGCAGTTGCTCCAGTGACCACATCGTCGTGTTTGCACCCAAGGATTTCGAATATCTTCTTTAAACCATCCTCGATTTTCTTGAAACCTTGCTCCATCTTTTTCTGCAAAGTCTGAAGAGTTACCACTTCAGCTGGTTCAGGAGATTCTTGGCGAGGCGGTGCGCTCGTAGTCGCTTCACTTGCATAGCCCTTTGTGTGTCCAAATGTCTTTAAAGTGCTAACTGACTTGGCTAACGTGATTCCATCGATTGAGCCTAAGCCGTAGTCAAATTTGGTACAAGAAATGTCAACACCGTGATCTTCCAGAATACGAGTAATCAGGATTGGATACGGTAGAAGGTCACGTTGCCTTGATCCCTCAATGACATGTACCATTTGCTGCCAAATTAGAAATGGAATGTTGATGTTGATTCCATTTGCATTTTCGGGGTGACCAAGGAAAAAGAGAAGTAGCAATCGATCCCATCGAATCCTTTTGGTCCCCATTGTAGGCAATAAGTTGTAGCAGACGATTAAGGACAAAATATGATATTCTGGTTTTAGGTCCTTTGATTCAACATATGACCTATTTGAGTGTGTCCCTGACTTGCAAATTGAATCCACAACAGTGTCCCAATGGGGGTTGTCACGCCCCGGGGTCGAAACTGCAACCCGGGCTCGCCAACAGATCCGCCACCTATGCCAAAACCCGCATAGGCGAAGCGTCTAACCTGCAAAAGATAGTACTATAGCTACACAAATATCAGAGCTGAAATGAAATGCTGTAAAATAAAATCCAATCACTGTACAACATGAGATAAAGTACAATATCCATTTCCTCGAATACAGGTAATCAACATACAATGTCCTCACTACAGCATCTCTCAACTATAAAAGGAAATAAACTAAAACTATAGTACATCCGTCTCAACTCTGTCTCTCCAAATACAGAAGATCTCCCTCCAGGATAACAGTAAAATCAGCTGACAGCTACAGGAATCTCCAACCAGGGGGTACAGCTGCACACATCGGGTGGTACAGATCTAGCTCGCGACTCCCTCGCCCCGGACAACGATCAAAGATCAGCAACTCCCGAAGAGGACTCTGCAAAACAGGGGGAAGAAAAGAAAGGGAAAACAACAATGGGGGTGAGAACCACTAGTAAACCAGTAGCCTCCCCCTGTGGGTAAAGCCTCAAGCTCTGGCGTACCCACTAAGTCTACTAGAGGCAAGAAAAGGGCAAGGGGGTAAAGCTGTAACAGAACTACTGAATAAAAGGGGAAACCACCACAAGTATGCCTCTAAATGCAATACCGAAGGAAATGACGGTATGAATGCATCGGGGAACAGTAACTGACCAAATAGACCCAATCTGGTACCACCAGTAAACTGGTACTGCCTGCTCTGCCATCACTCACAACTCACCAACTGACCGGAACCCAACACGGTCTAAAGCCTACTCCGGAGTGGCACTCGAGGGGAGCGACCCACACGAGTAAAGTATCACTGTATCAAGCATCTCTGTAACCAATATCTCACAATAGCAGGACTGGATCATGACAATGATCAAAGTGGGAAACTCCGTCCACTAATGAAACCCCGATCCGATACAATAATACTCAAAAGTGGGAAATACCATCCACTAGAGAAATCTAATACCCAATCTGATGCAATAGTAAACATCCGGTCAACCGCCCAAAGTCCGCGGTCACCGCAATAACCCCCAACCCACAATTGGGTGAAATAATCAAGATCTGGTCAACCGCCTACTGTCCGCGGTTGCCGCAATAACCCATAATCCAACATCAAGTACACCCTGTCACTGACCCGCAGGTCCCGGCTACACTATCCCAAAACCTCTGCTCGAACTCGAGCAACATGACTCAAAAGTCCAAATGAAAAGGAGAAAGAAAGCAATCATGGTTTCTCCTAAGTCAAATCCCAATATGATAGTGTAGCAATAAAATAGTGGCCTATCTAGATGTCCAAATGAGCATGCAAAAGTCCTCAGGCAATATGAAATGGAGAATGTCAAATAACAGTTCTGCATGTGTAATATTTAATAATATCCACATAGATAAGACATCATGCTAAAATCATCAGTCAACTACACATGTATATGATCCCTGATCCATAATAAATCCCCTGAGTGAAACCCGCACATATATAAGTCATTATGTCCCACCCATTAATCTATTTAATCCATTTTCATAAAATCTGGGTGCTAAATAGCATGTCAATCATCACTAATAAATTATTCCAATGATCATGTTCCAACAGAAAATATTATTCCCATAATGTCCCCAACATGCTATATTCACACAATTAATCTCAGATGATAGGCTCACATTTATATCAGGCAATCATGCATAATAATCAATCAATATGCTCAAAGTGGGGTTTTCTAATAAACTTAGTGAGTAAGTCAGAAGTAGAGGCATGCAACAACCACCCACCTGAAGCGCTAACTGTCCGGGTCCGTACAGCTGAAAATACCAAAAACTCCAATCCTGCGCTCCAACAAGAACAGTACACCCGAAACACTCCTGGCACAACACAAAGTCCACTAAATACACTTAGGCTCCCAAATAGTGCTCATACAAAAACATACAACAACAGTCCCAGAACTGTTAAATTATCACCTGCAGAAGTGCCCAGAAAATTCCCAGAAAAATATCACAGCGATCCTCGCATCGATAGCTTCGAAACGGTACCTTGCACGCCCAAATCCGAGTTCGGTAAGTCAAGTTATAAATTCGGCAAGGTGGTAATCCAAACATCAAACTGTGAAGAAAAACTGCACACTGTACACTGAGAAAACAGTAATTTTCACCTCGAAATAAATCTCATAAAATCCCAAGAAAAATACGAGCGCGTTCCTTGCGAAAAGTAGCCCAAAATCGACTCTTGAATCGCCTCGATCCGATATTCCTACGCCGAGAAACAATTCGTCGAAGGTACCGCTGTCCAAACTCCCAAACAGCAAAAGAGGGGGTCAAAGATGTCTCGGGAAACGTGCCAAAAGTGCGAAACAGAGCGAAGCGATCAACACGAAAATCGAAGCCTTACCTCTTAGGAACACGCTGTCGAAGAAATCGTCCAAAAACTCCTCCTGGTTTGCTCACAGCGAATTTCTGACTGAACTGCGACGGTAATGGGCCGAAATGGGGCGAAAACCGAGGCGAACTGTAAAAATGATATCGCCGTTGCCGAGCTTCCAGACATTCTGAAATCCACCACGAGATCAAGGGCACCAAGGGGAACAACTTTCATATACAACTCTCCCTCTCATTCCCTCTCTACAGCTCGGAAAAAGAAAGGAAATGAGGGAAGTGGGCTGCCTTATATAGGCCCACCAAAACAATTCCAAAATGACCAATGGGTCCCGGGTTTCGGGCGCCCGAAAAGATTCGGGCGCAAACAGTGCGGCCCGGCCCGCACTTTCGGGCGCGCACAGTAACCCGGCCCGGCCCGGCCCACTCCGCGCACGCGATCCGGTCGGACCGCACGACCGTCCGACCCGCTCCTCGCGCCGACACGTGTCCCCGAACACCACACAGCGGATCCGGCCGCTCCTCCTCGCGCCACGTGCCGTCCCTCGGTCAACGCAGCCGTTGGCGCCAGCCAATGGCGGCCGCCACGTGGCGCACGCGTGCGCCACGTCGGCGCCGTGGCCGCCACGCCCGCCGGCACCGCCGCCTGCCGCCTGCCGCCTGCACGCTGCCCGGCCGCCTGCCGCCTGTACGCGCACAGTAGCTCGCCCAATCCTCGCTCGCCACGTGTCCAAGGCATAATCTCGCTGAACCCGGTGCACAACAACCTCAAACACCGAACCAATCCGAGGCCGCCACGTGGCGCACCCCGGTCCACCGTGCACCGCGCACCGTCCGCGCCTGCCACGCACAGTGGCGCGCCCAATCCCCGCGCGCCACGTGTCAACCCTCTCACTCGCTGCACCCGGTGCACCCGACTTCATGAACCGAACCAATGACATCCTGCCACGTGTCTTCCCGCCCAGTCCACCGTACACCACGCTTCTCCGTAGACCGCGACTTGTGAACCCTCCAATGGGAAGCCGCCACGTGGCACCCCGCTCTGGTGCACGACGGCGCGTGGACCGCGCGCCTGCCCGCGCCCCTGCCCGCGCGCTGCGCGCTGCCCGCGCCTGCCCGCCGCCGCGCTGTCGCCTGCCCGAGGCCGCGCCGCCGCCCTCCGCCGCTGCCGCCGCCGCCGCCGCCGGCGATCGCCGGAGTTACTGTTCCGGCGGTGAACAGTAACCCGTGCCCAAAAACATCAAGTGGGTAGTCCATTTTGACCGTTTTCGCGCGCTGAATCCGAATTTGACGTCCGTTTCGCCAAATTCCAACTCTAAAAATTGCCGAAGGCACCCGGAAATGCGTTCTTAGTCCAAACTTCGTGCGGAGCCCAATTTAAATATCCGATTCGCGCGAAACCACTTCTAAACCCTCCACGGGGTCCTCTGATCACTCACAGGGTCCATATAAGTCCGAAGTCCAACACTTATGTCCAATTATGCCACAAACACCTCCAACACACCATGTAGGCCTCCAATGGCCACCCCAACGCACTGTAGCAGCTCTGCGGAGATCCGGGTCATCACATCCTCCCCCACTAAAAGAAAGTTTCGTCCTCGAAACTAAAGTCGTTCCTCAACACGGAATCTTAACCACATAAAGGGGGTAAACATCCAATCATCCACCACTCAAGCTCCCAAGGCTGACAAATACCTCCTCCAGAGGCGCGATGCGGTCCTCGGGTCTCCATTTAGAACAACATAAAGGCGGGCACTTAGAAAAACCGCACCAACTCAACCAAGTGCAACTGGGCTAACTGCTCGAGCTATCAAGTAATCTGCATCGGTACAAGCCTCCGCTCTTCCCAGAGCCTCAGATGATCCAACCACAAGTCCTTCGGCACAACAAGCTCGATCCAAGTACCTCTGTACTCCCGGGGCATCCGATATAGGTCCTCCAACTGATCACGTAAACTCTGATCTCTAATCCAAAACCATCAGGGTGTAGCAACACCTCCCCAACTCTCGGGCATCAGCACACAACAATAAGCAGTTGAAAGAACCAGATCGCAAATCAATCTTCGAGAAGGTCCAGTACCCTTGCAGATGGTAAATCCAATCCTCCAGGCTCGAAAAAGGGTACCTGCTCCAGACGATCACTTCATCAAATTCCGGGAGTTGTGTCCTCAACTCCCAAACCAGTGACATGCCAGGCAACTCCGAAAGGAAAGGAGCCCTAACCAGGGCCTCGCCTGGTCGCTCCCAAATCTTGACCATCCGAGGGAACCATTCAGCCGCGGTCTATCATCCAAAGAGTCCTCAGTGGCACCACCCTACGCCACGTTTGCCTCGACAGTCCACACAGCGCCAGCTGCGGAGTCAACAAACTCAACCCCAAATAGCTCTCCTGCTCCGGGTATCCGCCACCACAGTGGCCCTATCGGGTGATTTGGATGCTTGCCACAAATCCAACTGTAACTTCATAGCTACTATGGGAGGCATCACTGTATCTCACAAATCCATCCCCCAACACTGGCGATGCTGAAATCAGGGCTGGTATCAATCTCATCATCCGATTGCCAAGCTCTGCTGGCACTATCCGGCTCACAAGCTCCTCACCTCATCAAGTAACTGCCGGTCTCAGCCATTCTCGCAAGGCATCCCTTATGGCCAGTTTACCACCGCTGCCCCTCACGGCTAGAACAAGTAATCCAAGAAGGTATGCTCTCACAGCTAAAACTTGTACCACAACAACTTGGCATAGCTTCTTCCTCGCAGACCTTGCCACACTGTCTACCAGTGCTCCACCAGCTCTAAACCGTACAGAGATGGGGTAAAATCAAAATATCCCGGAAGAATATCTCAAATAATCCTTCCAAGTGCATCAGGAACACACAATCCCTCAAGTCCTAAACGACAGGGCCTTAGTCATCCCGTTAGGCCTTACTGCACTCACAATGCCCCTACCGGGTCCAGAACACCAACTTGGCGGGATACACAACTGTATGATCCCAAGAAGACACCTGCATCCCAAGCAGACCACTATCGGGGTATAACTCCATCAAAGGTCCTAAATAACATCCAGACCTGCCTGCGGTCACCCCACACAAGGACCCTCACTGTCCTGTGCCAACGACGTGGCACTAGATCGAACAGACCCTCGATCCATCAGCTCCTGCGACTGCGCCATCAGCTCTGTCAGCTCTACAGGGGGTATCCAATGAGGTGCTATCGGGGTTGGCGTGGTTCCCCGAACCACGTCAACCGCAATCTCAATCTCCCTAATCGACGGCATCATTATCAGCTCCGGTGGAATCACACCCGGGATCTCACGATAACAGGATATCCTCGCGTCCCGGTGCCGCCGTAAGCACCTCTCGCATTGTCGCAGCAACCTGTGTGCTCTGACTGTCTCCACGAACAAGTCTCTAATGTCTGCCTTGCAGAAGATCATAACCTTCTCTCCCCGCAGTCATACACCATGTGGCACTGTGCCAACCAATCCCACGCACTAGGTCAAACACTGACCAGATACAAATACCAATAAACCTGCCGATACCACTCGGGGTCTCAACTGCACTGGACATGATCCACAACCTCCTCCACATGCACCATCCCAACAGGAACCTGTACCTCAAGTGCATGTGGTAACAAATCTACCTCCAGTCCATGCAGGAATGCAACATGCTCCTACTTCGACTGCTGTGATGAAGTCACACCTGCGACGACCTGATCCACTGCCTTGGTGCCCTCCACCCAGGCAGCACAGTCTCAACCGCTCAATGTAGGTGGTCGTCACTTAATCTGCCTAAAAACCAAGGCTATCCGTAAAAAGGAGCACAATTCTCCGCCTTTGCTCACACTGAGGCAAGGAATAAAGCCCTTCGCAGACAACAATCCACGCTACCGCTGCGCCACTCTGATGACGATGCTGATGCTGCCACCGGGGTCCACCTGACCTCTGACATCTCCGAAAATCCATTATCGCAATCGTCATATAACAAAACACAATTAATTCCTGCAATTCCTCATTCAATTATCCTTACTCAGCTCACCCCTCAAATACATCTATTGTACCCCAAGCATGCAGGTTAATAATCACAAAGGGTAACCTTCCTTTGGGTAAGCTTTACATAATCCGTCCACAAGGATGTCCACCATCCAGGAAGGAAAACGAAAGTGCCACAGCCAACCGATCTGTCCCCCAGCACTTAGCGCCAAGCGCCTCTATCCAGAACTCGCCTCTGGCGGCAGATCCTTATCCAAAGGAATTGCAACAGTACACTCCATACACAATGCCTACTCCATCGAGGCATCTAAAATCCAAAATCCAAAGCAGAGGGATCAGATAAACTGAAAGGTATCCTGGCGCAATCCACTGCCAGTCGCACGCATCCTACGCGCTTCGTCCCTCGAAACCTGGAGCGTACAGTTCAACAACTGCAAAAACTTCCCAGCACAGGGGGACCCTCAATTAATCACTCCATCACCACCAACCACGATTTTTGCCTCCAAGGGCTCCATCTCAAATCCATAAATCAGGGTGGTTCATCTGCCAAAGCTGGCTCCATCGATCAATGATGTCCCACAACTCCCCACTATCAGCAATCCACCCTGCCTCGGTGCCGCAACACCCAACATTGGCACGGGGCCGCTCGCTCCATCGACGCCTCAGAAATCACTGCCGCTGAGGATACAATAACCAGGTGGTCTCAGGAGAAAAACACTGTCGGGCTGCCCACTGCTCCGACAACTGTGTCACCTAGACCAGCGGCTCACTCTGCCGCTGATAAACCTCAGACAATCCTACCATCGGGGCCTGAAGCTCTCTAACCTCTATCCGGGTATCCGGCCCCCAAAAACAATCTGCTCGAGCTCCACCGCTGCGACGAGTGCACACCAATCCGCACAACGCGTCGGGGAGACACCGCTCACCCCGACCAACTGCACCACAGCACAAAACACAACTCGACCCAATCCGGCGAGAGTCTAGAGCATGTCAACCGTTCCGCCGCATTATGTTGTCTGCAGCCAACATAATTGCTTAGGAGAATAAACATGCCAATCACCCATCCCATCACTTGGGAGAGGTATAAAACTCAATCAGGACTCTCGCAAAACTCACGACTCTCACGAAGTCATCCTAGGGTCCAACCATAAGCCTAGGGTTTCTACAGTCCCAATTGACCTATCCCTAAGCTCTGATACCAACTTAATCTGTCACGCCCCGGGGTCGAAACTGCGACCCGGGCTCGCCAACAGATCCGCCACCTATGCCAAAACCCGCATAGGCGAAGCGTCTAACCTGCAAAAGATAGTACTATAGCTACACAAATATCAGAGCTGAAATAAAATGCTGTAAAATAAAATCCAATCACTGTACAACATGAAATAAAGTACAATATCCATTTCCTCGAATACAGGTAATCATCATACAATGTCCTCAGTACAGCATCTCTCAACTATAAAAGGAGATAAACTAAAACTATAGTACATCCGTCTCAACTCTGTCTCTCCAAATACAAAAGATCTCCCTCCAGGATAACAGTAAACATCAGCTGACAGCTCAGGAATCTCCAACCAGGGGATACAGCTGCACACATCGGGTGGTACAGATCTAGCTCGTGACTCCCTCGCCCCGAACAACGACCGAAGATCAGCAACTCCAATGAGGACTCTGCAAAACAGGGGGAAGAAAAGAAAGGGAAAGCAACAATGGGGGTGAGAACCACTAGTAAACCAGTAGCCTCCCCCTGTGGGTAAAGCCTCAAGCTCTGGCGTACCCACTAAGTCTACTAGAGGCAAGAAAAGGGCAAGGGGGTAAAGCTGTAACAGAACTACTGAATAAAAGGGGAAACCACCACAAGTATGCCTCTAAATGCAATACCGAAGGAAATGACGGTATGAATGCATCGGGGAACAGTAACTGACCAAATAGACCCAATCTGGTACCACCAGTAAACTGGTACTGCCTGCTCTGCCATCACTCACAACTCACCAACTGACCGGAACCCAACACGGTCTAAAGCCTACTCCCGAGTGGCACTCGAGGGGAGCGACCCACACGAGTAAAGTATCACTGTATCAAGCATCTCTGTAACCAATATCTCACAATAGCAGGACTGGATCATGACAATGATCAAAGTGGGAAACTCCGTCCACTAATGAAACCCCGATCCGATACAATAATACTCAAAAGTGGGAAATACCATCCACTAGAGAAATCTAATACCCAATCTGATGCAATAGTAAACATCCGGTCAACCGCCCAAAGTCCGCGGTCACCGCAATAACCCCCAACCCACAATTGGGTGAAATAATCAAGATCTGGTCAACCGCCTACTGTCCGCGGTTGCCGCAATAACCCATAATCCAACATCAAGTACACCCTGTCACTGACCCGCAGGTCCCGGCTACACTATCCCAAACCTCTGCTCGAACTCGAGCAACATGACTCAAAAGTCCAAATGAAAAGGAGAAAGAAAGCAATCATGGTTTCTCCTAAGTCAAATCCCAATATGATAGTGTAGCAATAAAATAGTGGCCTATCTAGATGTCCAAATAAGCATGCAAAAGTCCTCAGGCAATATGAAATGGAGAATGTCAAATAACAGTTCTGCATGTGTAATATTTAATAATATCCACATAGATAAGACATCATGCTAAAATCATCAGTCAACTACACATGTATATGATCCCTGATCCATAATAAATCCCCTGAGTGAAACCCGCACATATATAAGTCATTATGTCCCACCCATTAATCTATTTAATCCATTTTCATAAAATCTGGGTGCTAAATAGCATGTTAATCATCACTAATAAATTATTCCAATGATCATGTTCCAACAGCAATATTATCCCATAATATCCCCAACATGCTATATTCACAAAATTAATCTCAGATGATAGGCTCACATTTATATCAGGCAATCATGCATAATAATCAATCAATATGCTCAAAGTGGGGTTTTCTAATAAACTTAGTGAGTAAGTCAGAAGTAGAGGCATGCAACAACCACCCACCTGAAGCGCTAACTGTCTGGGTCCGTACAGCTGAAAATACCAAAAACTCGAATCCTGCGCTCCAACAAGTACAGTACACCCGAAACACTCCTGGCACAACACAAAGTCCACTAAATACACTTAGGCTCCCAAATAGTGCTCATACAAAAACATACAACAACAGTCCCAGAACTGTTAAATTATCACCTGCAGAAAGTGCCCAGAAAATTCCCAGAAAAATATCACAGCGATCCTCGCATCGATAGCTTCGAAACGGTACCTTGCACGCCCAAATCCGAGTTCGGTAAGTCAAGTTATAAATTCGGCAAGGTGGTAATCCAAACATCAAACTGTGAAGAAAAACTGCACACAGTACACTAAGAAAACAGTATTTTTCACCTCGAAATAAATCTCATAAAATCCCAAGAAAAATACGAGCGCGTTCCTTGCGAAAAGTAGCCCAAAATCGACTCTTGAATCGCCTCGATCCGATATTCCTACGCCGAGAAACAATTCGTCGAAGGTACCGCTGTCCAAACTCCCAAACAGCAAAAGAGGGGGTCAAAGATGTCTCGGGAAACGTGCCAAAAGTGCGAAACAGAGCGAAGCGATCAACACGAAAATCGAAGCCTTACCCCTTAGGAACACGCTGTCGAAGAAATCGTCCAAAAACTCCTCCTGGTTTGCTCACAGCGAATTTCTGACTGAACTGCGACGGTAATGGGCCGAAATGGGGCGAAAACCGAGGCGAACTGTAAAAATGATATCGCCGTTGCCGAGCTTCCAGACATTCTGAGAATCCACCACGAGATCAAGGGCACCAAGGGGAACAACTTTCATATACAACTCTCCCTCTCATTCCCTCTCTACAGCTCGGAAAAAGAAAGGAAATGAGGGAAGTGGGCTGCCTTATATAGGCCCACCAAAACAATTCCAAAATGACCAATGGGTCCCGGGTTTCGGGCGCCCGAAAAGATTCGGGCGCAAACAGTGCGGCCCGGCCCGCACTTTCGGGCGCGCACAGTAACCCGGCCCGGCCCGGCCCACTCCGCGCACGCGATCCGGTCGGACCGCACGACCGTCCGACCCGCTCCTCGCGCCGACACGTGTCCCCGAACACCACACAGCGGATCCGGCCGCTCCTCGCGCCACGTGCCGTCCCTCGGTCAACGCAGCCGTTGGCGCCAGCCAATGGCGGCCGCCACGTGGCGCACGCGTGCGCCACGTCGGCGCCGTGGCCGCCACGCCCGCCGGCACCGCCGCCTGCCGCCTGCCGCCTGCACCGCTGCCCGCCGCCTGCCGCCCGTACGCGCACAGTAGCTCGCCCAATCCTCGCTCGCCACGTGTCCAAGGCATAATCTCGCTGAACCCGGTGCACAACAACCTCAAACACCGAACCAATCCGAGGCCGCCACGTGTCGCCCCGGTCCACCGTGCACCGCGCACCGTCCGCGCCTGCCACGCACAGTGGCGCGCCCAATCCCCGCGCGCCACGTGTCAACCCTCTCACTCGCTGCACCCGGTGCACCCGACTTCATGAACCGAACCAATGACATCCTGCCACGTGTCTTCCCGCCAAGTCCACCGTACACCACGCTTCTCCGTAGACCGCGACTTGTGAACCCTCCAATGGGAAGCCGCCACGTGGCACCCCGCTCTGGTGCACGACGGCGCGTGGACCGCGCGCCTGCCCGCGCCCCTGCCCGCGCGCTGCGCGCTGCCCGCGCCTGCCCGCCGCCGCGCTGCCGCCTGCCCGAGGCCGCGCCGCCGCCCTCCGCCGCTGCCCGCCGCCGCCGCCGCCGGCGATCGCCGGAGTTACTGTTCCGGCGGTGAACAGTAACCCGTGCCCAAAAACATCAAGTGGGTAGTCCATTTTGACCGTTTTCGCGCGCTGAATCCGAATTTGACGTCCGTTTCGCCAAATTCCAACTCTAAAAATTGCCGAAGGCACCCGGAAATGCGTTCTTAGTCCAAACTTCGTGTGGAACCCAATTTAAATATCCGATTCGCGCGAAACCACTTCTAAACCCTCCACGGGGTCCTCTGATCACTCACAGGGTCCATATAAGTCCGACGTCCAACACTTATGTCCAATTATGCCACAAACACCTCCAACACACCATGTAGGCCTCCAATGGCCACCCCAACGCACTGTAGCAGCTCTGCGGAGATCCGGGTCATCACATCCTCCCCCACTAAAAGAAAGTTTCGTCCTCGAAACTAAAGTCGTTCCTCAACACGGAATCTTAACCACATAAAGGGGGTAAACATCCAATCATCCACCACTCAAGCTCCCAAGGCTGACAAATACCTCCTCCAGAGGCGCGATGCGGTCCTCGGGTCTCCATTTAGAACAACATAAAGGCGGGCACTTAGAAAAACCGCACCAACTCAACCAAGTGCAACTGGGCTAACTGCTCGAGCTATCAAGTAATCTGCATCGGTACAAGCCTCCGCTCTTCCCAGAGCCTCAGATGATCCAACCACAAGTCCTTCGGCACAACAAGCTCGATCCAAGTACCTCTGTACTCCCGGGGCATCCGATATAAGTCCTCCAACTGATCACGTAAACTCCGGTCTCTAATCCAAAACCATCAGGGTGTAGCAACACCTCCCCAACTCTCGGGCATCAGCACACAACAATAAGCAGTTGAAAGAACCAGATCGCAAATCAATCTTCGAGAAGGTCCAGTACCCTTGCAGATGGTAAATCCAATCCTCCAGGCTCGAGAAAGGGTACCTGCTCCAGACGATCACTTCATCAAATTCGGGAGTTGTGTCCTCAACTCCCAAACCGTGACATGCCAGGCAACTCCGAAAGGAAAGGAGCCCTAACCAGGGGGGGGTCCTCGCCTGGTCGCTCCCAAATCTTGACCATCCGAGGGAACCATTCAGCCGAGGTCTATCATCCAAAGAGTCCTCAGTGGCACCACCCTACGCCACGTTTGCCTCGACAGTCCACACAGCGCCAGCTGCGGAGTCAACAAACTCAACCCCAAATAGCTCTCCTGCTCCGGGTATCCGCCACCACAGTGGCCCTATCGGGTGATATTGGATGCTTGCCACAAATCCAACTGTAACTTCATAGCTACTATGGGAGGCATCACTATATCTCACAAATCCATCCCCCAACACTGGCGATGCTGAAATCAGGGCTGGTATCAATCTCATCATCCGATTGCCAAGCTCTGCTGGCCCTATCCGGCTCACAAGCTCCTCACCTCATCAAGTAACTGCCGGTCTCAGCCATTCTCGCAAGCATCCCTTATGGCCAGTTTACCACCGCTGCCCCTCACGGCTAGAACAAGTAATCCAAGAAGGTATGCTCTCAAGCTAAAACTTGTACCACAACAACTTGGCATAGCTTCTTCCTCGCAGACCTTGCCACACTGTCTACCAGTGCTCCACCAGCTCTAAACCGTACAGAGATGGGGTAAAATCAAAATATCCCGGAAGAATATCTCAAATAATCCTTCCAAGTGCATCAGGAACACACAATCCTCAAGTCCTAAAACGACAGGGCCTTAGTCATCCCGTTAGGCCTTACTGCACTCACAATGCCCCTACCGGGTCCAGAACACCAACTTGGCGGGATACACAACTGTATGATCCCAAGAAGACACCTGCATCCCAAGCAGACCACTATCGGGGTATAACTCCATCAAAGGTCCTAAATAACATCCAGACCTGCCTGCGGTCACCCCACACAAGGACCCTCACTGTCCTGTGCCAACGACGTGGCACTAGATCGAACAGACCCTCGATCCATCAGCTCCTGCGACTGCGCCATCAGCTCTGTCAGCTCTACAGGGGGTATCCAATGAGGTGCTATCGGGGTTGGCGTGGTTCCCCGAACCACGTCAACCGCAATCTCAATCTCCCTAATCGACGGCATCATTATCAGCTCCGGTGGAATCACACCCGGGATCTCACGATAACAGGATATCCTCGCGTCCCGGTGCCGCCGTAAGCACCTCGCGCATTGTCACAGCAACCTGTGTGCTCTGACTGTCTCAATGAACAAGTCTCTAATGTCTGCCTTGCAGAAGATCATAACCTTCTCTCCCCGCAGTCATACACCATGTGGCACTGTGCCAACCAATCCCACGCACTAGGTCAAACACTGACCAGATACAAATACCAATAAACCTGCCGATACCACTCGGGGTCTCAACTGCACTGGACATGATCCACAACCTCCTCCACATGCACCATCCCAACAGGAACCTGTACCTCAAGTGCATGTGGTAACAAATCTACCTCCAGTCCATGCAGGAATGCAACATGCTCCTACTTCGACTGCTGTGATGAAGTCACACCTGCGACGACCTGATCCACTGCCTTGGTGCCCTCCACCCAGGCAGCACAGTCTCAACCGCTCAATGTAGGTGGTCGTCACTTAATCTGCCTAAAAACCAAGGCTATCCGTAAAAAGGAGCACAATTCTCCGCCTTTGCTCACACTGAGGCAAGGAATAAAGCCCTTCGCAGACAACAATCCACGCTACCGCTGCGCCACTCTGATGACGATGCTGATGCTGCCACCGGGGTCCACCTGACCTCTGACATCTCCGAAAATCCATTATCGCAATCGTCATATAACAAAACACAATTAATTCCTGCAATTCCTCATTCAATTATCCTTACTCAGCTCACCCCTCAAATACATCTATTGTACCCCAAGCATGCAGGTTAATAATCACAAAGGGTAACCTTCCTTTTGGGTAAGCTTTACATAATCCGTCCACAAGGATGTCCACCATCCAGGAAGGAAAACGAAAGTGCCACAGCCAACCGATCTGTCCCCCAGCACTTAGCGCCAAGCGCCTCTATCCAGAACTCGCCTCTGGCGGCAGATCCTTATCCAAAGGAATTGCAACAGTACACTCCATACACAATGCCTACTCCATCGAGGCATCTAAAATCCAAAATCCAAAGCAGAGGGATCAGATAAACTGAAAGGTATCCTGGCGCAATCCACTGCCAGTCGCACGCATCCTACGCGCTTCGTCCCTCGAAACCTGGAGCGTACAGTTCAACAACTGCAAAAACTTCCCAGCACAGGGGGACCCTCAATTAATCACTCCATCACCACCAACCACGATTTTGCCTCCAAGGGCTCCATCTCAAATCCATAAATCAGGGTGGTTCATATGCCAAAGCTGGCTCCATCGATCAATGATATCCCACAACTCCCCACTATCAGCAATCCACCCTGCCTCGGTGCCGCAACACCCAACATTGGCACGGGGCCGCTCGCTCCATCGGCGCCTCAGAAATCACTGCCGCTGAGGATACAATAACCAGGTGGTCTCAGGAGAAAAACACTGCCGGGCTGCCCACTGCTCCGACAACTGTGTCACCTAGACCAGCGGCTCACTCTGCCGCGGATAAACTTCAGACAATCCTGCCATCGGGGCCTGAAGCTCTCTAACCTCAATCCGAATATCCGGCCCCAAAACAATCTGCTCAAGCTCCACCGCTGCGACGAGTGCACACCAATCCGCACAACGCGTCGGGGAGACACCGCTCACCACGACCAACTGCACCACAGCACAAAACAAAACTCGACCCAATCCGGCGAGAGTCTAGAGCATGTCAACCGTTCCGCCGCATTATGTTGTCTGCAGCCAACATAATTGCTAAGGAGAATAAACATGCCAATCACCCATCCCATCACTTGGGAGAGGTATAAAACTCAATCAGGACTCTCGCAAAACTCACGACACTCACGAAGTCATCCTAGGGTCCAACCATAAGCCTAGGGTTTCTACAGTCCCAATTGACCTATCCCTAAGCTCTGATACCAACTTAATCTGTCACGCCCCGGGGTCGAAACTGCGACCCGGGCTCGCCAACAGATCCGCCACCTATGCCAAAACCCGCATAGGCGAAGCGTCTAACCTGCAAAAGATAGTACTATAGCTACACAAATATCAGAGCTGAAATAAAATGCTGTAAAATAAAATCCAATCACTGTACAACATGAAATAAAGTACAATATCCATTTCCTCAAATACAGGTAATCATCATACAATGTCCTCAGTACAGCATCTCTCAACTATAAAAGGAGATAAACTAAAACTATAGTACATCCGTCTCAACTCTGTCTCTCCAAATACAAAAGATCTCCCTCCAGGATAACAGTAAACATCAGCCAACAGCTACAGGAATCTCCAACCAGGGGATACAGCTGCACACATCGGGTGGTACAGATCTAGCTCGCGACTCCCTCGCCCCGAACAACGATCAAAGATCAGCAACTCCAAGAGGACTCTGCAAAACAGGGGGAAGAAAAGAAGGGAAAACAACAATGGGGGTGAGAACCACTAGTAAACCAGTAGCCTCCCCCTGTGGGTAAAGCCTCAAGCTCTGGCGTACCCACTAAGTCTACTAGAGGCAAGAAAAGGGCAAGGGGGTAAAGCTGTAACAGAACTACTGAATAAAAGGGGAAACCACCACAAGTATGCCTCTAAATGCAATACCGAAGGAAATGACGGTATGAATGCATCGGGGAACAGTAACTGACCAAATAGACCCAATCTGGTACCACCAGTAAACTGGTACTGCCTGCTCTGCCATCACTCACAACTCACCAACTGACCGGAACCCAACACGGTCTAAAGCCTACTCCGGAGTGGCACTCGAGGGGAGCGACCCACACGAGTAAAGTATCACTGTATCAAGCATCTCTGTAACCAATATCTCACAATAGCAGGACTGGATCATGACAATGATCAAAGTGGGAAACTCCGTCCACTAATGAAACCCCGATCCGATACAATAATACTCCAAAGTGGGAAATACCATCCACTAGAGAAATCTAATACCCAATCTGATGCAATAGTAAACATCCGGTCAACCGCCCAAAGTCCGCGGTCACCGCAATAACCCCCAACCCACAATTGGGTGAAATAATCAAGATCTGGTCAACCGCCTACTGTCCGCGGTTGCCGCAATAACCCATAATCCAACATCAAGTACACCCTGTCACTGACCCGCAGGTCCCGGCTACACTATCCCAAAATCTCTGCTCGAACTCGAGCAACATGACTCAAAAGTCCAAATGAAAAGGAGAAAGAAAGCAATCATGGTTTCTCCTAAGTCAAATCCCAATATGATAGTGTAGCAATAAAATAGTGGCCTATCTAGATGTCCAAATGAGCATGCAAAAGTCCTCAGGCAATATGAAATGGAGAATGTCAGATAACAGTTCTGCATATGTAATATTTAATAATATCCACATAGATAAGACAATCATGCTAAAATCATCAGTCAACTACACATGTATATGATCCCTGATCCATAATAAATCCCCTGAGTAAAACCCGCTCATATATAAGTCATTATGTCCCACCCATTAATCTATTTGATCCATTTTCATAATAATCTGGGTGCTACAATAGCATGTCAATCATCACTAATAAATTATTCCAATGATCATGTTCCAACAGAAAATATTATTCCCATAATGTCCCCAACATGCTATATTCACACAATTAATCTCAGATGATAGGCTCACATTTATATCAGGCAATCATGCATAATAATCAATCAATATGCTCAGAAGTGGGGTTTTCTAATAAACTTAGTGAGCAGGTCAGAAGTAGAGGCGTGCAACAACCACCCACCTGAAGCGCTAACTGTCCGGGTCCGTACAGCAGAAAATACCAAAAACTCCAATCCTGCGCTCCAACAAGAACAGTACACCCGAAACACTCCTGGCACAACACAAAGTCCACTAAATACACTTAGGCTCCCAAATAGTGCTTTACAAAAACATACAACAACAGTCCCAGAACTGTTAAATTATCACCTGCAGAAGTGCCCAGAAAATTCCCAGAAAAATATCACAGCGATCCTCGCATCGATAGCTTCGAAACGGTACCTTGCACGCCCAAATCCGAGTTCGGTAAGTCAAGTTATAAATTCGGCAAGGTGGTAATCCAAACATCAAACTGTGAAGAAAAACTGCACACTGTACACTGAGAAAACAGTAATTTTCACCTCGAAATAAATCTCATAAAATCCAAGAAAAATACGAGCGCGTTCCTTGCAAAAATTAGCCCAAAATCGACTCTTGAATCGCCTCGATCCGATATTCCTACGCCGAGAAACAATTCGTCGAAGGTACCGCTGTCCAAACTCCCAAACAGCAAAAGAGGGGGTCAAAGATGTCTCGGGAAACGTGCCAAAAGTGCGAAACAGAGCAAAGCGATCAACACAAAAATCGAAGCCTTACCTCTTAGGAACACGCTGTCGAAGAAATCGTCCAAAAACTTTTCCTGGTTTGCTCACAGCGAATTTCTGACCGAACTGCGCCGGTAATGGGCCGAAATGGGGCGAAAACCGAGGCGAACTGTAAAAATGATATCGCCGTTGCCGAGCTTCCAGACATTCTGAGAATCCACCACGAGATCAAGGGCACCAAGGGGAACAACTTTCATATACAACTCTCCCTCTCATTCCCTCTCTACAGCTCGGAAAAAGAAAAGAAATGAGGGAAGTGGGCTGCCTTATATAGGCCCACCAAAACAATTCCAAAATGACCAATGGGTCCCGGGTTTCGGGCGCCCGAAAAGATTCGGGCGCAAACAGTGCGGCCCGGCCCGCACTTTCGGGCGCGCACAGTAACCCGGCCCGGCCCGGCCCACTCCGCGCACGCGATCCGGTCGGACCGCACGACCGTCCGACCCGCTCCTCGCGCCGACACGTGTCCCCGAACACCACACAGCGGATCCGGCCAACCTCCTCGCGCCACGTGCCGTCCCTCGGTCAACGCAGCCGTTGGCGCCTGCCAATGGCTGGACGCCACGTGGCGCACGCGTGCGCCACGTCGGCGCCGTGGCCGCCACGCCCGCCGGCACCGCCGCCTGCCGCCTGCCGCCTGCACCGCTGCCGGCCGCCTGCCGCCCGTACGCGCACAGTAGCTCGCCCAATCCTCGCTCGCCACGTGTCCAAGGCATAATCTCGCTGAACCCGGTGCACAACAACCTCAAACACCGAACCAATCCGAGGCCGCCACGTGGCGCACCCGGTCCACCGTGCACCGCGCACCGTCCGCGCCTGCCACGCACAGTGGCGCGCCCAATCCCCGCGCGCCACGTGTCAACCCTCTCACTCGCTGCACCCGGTGCACCCGACTTCATGAACCGAACCAATGACATCCTGCCACGTGTCTTCCCGCCCAGTCCACCGTACACCACGCTTCTCCGTAGACCGCGACCTGTGAACCCTCCAATGGGAAGCCGCCACGTGGCACCCCGCTCTGGTGCACGCCGGCGCGTGGACCGCGCGCCTGCCCGCGCCCCTGCCCGCGCGCTGCGCGCTGCCCGCGCCTGCCCGCCGCCGCGCTGTCGCCTGCCCGAGGCCGCGCCGCCGCCCTCCGCCGCTGCCCGCCGCCGCCGGCGATCGCCGGAGTTACTGTTCCGGCGGTGAACAGTAACCCGTGCCCAAAAACATCAAGTGGGTAGTCCATTTTGACCGTTTTCGCGCGCTGAATCCGAATTTGACGTCCGTTTCGCCAAATTCCAACTCTAAAAATTGCCGAAGGCACCCGGAAATGCGTTCTTAGTCCAAACTTCGTGTGGAACCCAATTTAAATATCCGCTTCACGCGAAACCACTTCTAAACCCTCCACGGGGTCCTCAGAGCACTCACAGGGTCCATATAAGTCCGACGTCCCACACTTATGTCCAATTATGCCACAAACACCTCCAACACACCATGTAGGCCTCCAATGGCCACCCCAACGCACTGTAGCAGCTCTGCGGAGATCCGGGTTATCACAGGTGTCATGCTGGAAGTCACCATCTGTGTAGTAAAGACCAGAAGTATCAACAGCTAGTCCAAGGTTTGCCCCAATTACTGCTGGAGTAATGTCAAACTTGACGCCTCTAACTGTTGTTTCAATGATAAAAGCCCCTGTGTCATGGTCCTTTTGCAGTATGTTAGCTCTCATATAGAATTCCCTGATGATCTCAACACAAAAGCCCATCTTTGGTTGAACTCTGCCAAGTGGCCGAATCTGACTTCGTTCCAAGAGCCTTGCAAAGTCTGGCACCTCACGACATAGCTCGTCGAAATTCACGTGATGCTCTCCAATGCATGTACGGTTTGCAAATCTGGCACGGCGTTTTGCACTTACATGCTGTTCACTTTCATCAACATTAGATCTCCGTTGAGAGCGCTCGCGTATTACCGGTCCACCGATACTTCTACGCGGAGGAGAATCCGCACCCTTCTTTTTCCTAGGAGCCATAGGTGCTTTCCCCTTTCCTTGAACCGTTTCTTCTTCATATTCGGAGGAATTTTCAGAATCTGAGCTTGTCGAACCTTCCTCTCGTGATCGTTTAGTAGTCTTCTTCTTTCCAGAACTACGACCACGTCCACTTCCAGTGGCCATTAAGATCACTAGTACAAGAAGCCATGAAAATGCCATTTCCTACAAACAACACAATGCACTATGATTTGATCTTGTAGGAAGGTTTAAACATGTCTAAGAAGCATTCTAAACATGTCACAATTGATGATTCATCATTCAAAATTCATTTACATCAAAAGCTCTAATTCTCAATTTTTTTCTATGTCAAGAACATATGTAAATGTTAGATTCAATCATATAAGCATGAAAACCTGAATCTAAATGCATATAGATGTACCAAATATGTTCTAAACATGAGTTAAGGGTAATTTATGCAAGAGATTTCATTAGAAGCAAAGATCTATTCAAAAATCTCTAAAAACAACATCAAAACCTAAAAACTAGGGTTTTGAAGTTAAAGAAACCAAGATTCATGAAAAAACTTACGAATGAGAGCAACAAATCTCTTGATCTTGAAGAAAATACCCTTAGAGATGTTTTAGAGAGAGAGAGAGAGTGTTTTGAAATGGGAGAGATGAATTAAAAAACCTTGGAGTTCCGGAATATAAAGAAATCCAGATCGCGTACCGGTACAAAAAGTCGCGTACCGGTACACAGTGCAAAATCTGAAAATCCATCGTTCGGGTTCCGGATTGAAAATTCCTTTGATCCGGATCCGCAAAGGTAGTTCCGGTACTAATCATGGAGTACCGGTACGCAAGTGAGAAACAGGGATTTTCATGATTCGGGATCCGGATTGGGTTTTCTGATCCGGATTCTTGGTTCAGGTACTAAAATTCATGTACCGGTACACCAGAGCCAAAAAGCAAAAATTTCTTGAAACAAATCCAAATTTTGAAAACTTTTCAAATACCGATTTGTATTCCATCAAGAAATAAGTTTACGTGCTTTAAACAACGAATTCACACAGATGCCATTCAATCCAATTAATTTCACAAAAATTAAAAAGATTTACTCCTAAATCATGAAAAACAAAGATAAAACATTATAAACAGTTTTTCATGTTATATTCATCAAACACAAGTCATCAAAAATAATCTTGAGATCCAAACTCTATCAAGATGTAACGGATTTACAAAGATGACTTACGGAGATTTTCCAAATGACATCAATTTTGAATTCTACCCTTTCAAATTTGATATAAGCACTAAAATACCTAAGGGTGGCTCTTTGAGCATCTTTTTAACTATCCCACCTTATACCAACCAGGAGATTGTTCAAAATAAGAACTTTGAATTTAAATCTCCGAAAGCTTCAACTAAAAATTCTCATAAAATATTTTTCAAGCATCCATAACATGTGGTAGCTCCTTCCAACATGTGGTGGTAGTTTTCATACTCCTTTCGGATGTTGTTACGGAATTTGAGTTGGCGTATTTCGTGAAAGTATTAAGTCTTGAAGATTGAAGATAAAAGAACTTTGGATCATATACCTCAATCTCAAGAAAGAAGAATTCAAAAGGATCAGGTATGTTTAACTAAAGATTTTTGGTGATCCGAATACTTCTTGTAGTGTAGAAACACCTGGAAGAAAGTTTTATTGCATAAACATCAAAAACTGGACATGGGACATGTTCAGGATCCGGATCGTGCTCGGCAATCCGGATCCCGAAGGGTGTTTGTTCATACACTGTTTCAATCCGGATCGCAGCATTTCATGATCCGGATCCCGAACACTGGTTTTACCTTTTCACTTGCATGATCCGGATCAGGATTTGCAATCCGGATCCCGAACGTGATGTTTGGTGAAACTGTATGAACGATCCGGATCGGGGACTACGATCCGGATCCCGAACTAGCATTTTTCTGGAAATCGTCTTTCTTGTTTCTGCAATCCGGATCGTCCAATTCCAATCCGGATCGCCGTCGGTAAAATCTCCAGAAAAGGCAGTTTTTGATCCTTATCTTCTTCCAATGGTTTCTAACCTATAAATAGACCCTATATATTCATTTTCTAGGGCATCCGCAAAAGAAAAAGATAGCCGAAAAGGAAAAATCCACATATAGAGAAGAAAGGAAATCAATAGATTTATTCTATGTTTCTTCATCTATATTGATTGATTTGATTCTAGGTTTTCCATACTCACATTTTGAGTAGAATCAAATCAATGAATACTTAGATGGTATTTCCGATCTATTTCTAATCTAAGTATTCGGCGGATCATCACCACCCAAACAAACAACGATTTACCCCAAATCGGCGCGTGGACTCGCGTGGCCTTGTGGATTCAAGGTGCAACTACGTTCGTGGATTCGAAGCGTGCTACTGGGTGAAGACCGTGGATTCGGTCGGACGTCGTGGACTCGACGTTGGACGCTGTGGATTCAGCGTTGGGCGCGGATCGTGGATTCGAGAAGCGTCGTGGAGCGAGCGGAGAAGATCTACTAGGAGCGTATGGTAAAAGGTTGAGTCGTCTGTGAGTACGTTATATCACCTTGTACGTGTTTAATTCTAGTGGATTTCGCCGTGTTATCGGTCCCGTGGTTTTTTACTCCGGTTTGGAGTTTTTCCACGTAAAAATCTTGCGTGTTATTTTATTTTTCCGCATTGGGTTTATTGCGCAATGATTTTTTGAGTGTTTATTGTTTACACCTATTCACCCCCCTCTAGGTGTTTTTTCCCCTATTTAGATCCAATTACTTATAACCCAACAAGTGGTATCAGAGCGGGAATAGGGTTGTAAACAATGGTTGAAGGTGGAAACATCAATCGACCCCCTTTCTTTGATGGAACAAATTATGCGTACTGGAAAGTACGGATGAAAGCCTTTTTAATTTCCATCGACGAAAGGGTGTGGCAATCAATTGAATTAGGATGGTCTAATCCAACTGAAATTATTGGTGATGTTCGCACCTTAAAACCTAGGTCGAAATGGACCAAGGAAGAGATAGATTCATCTTCTTACAATGGCAAAGGAATTAATGCTCTATTTAATGCTTTGTCACAAACAGAGTTCTCTCGCGTCTCGGCATGTGAGACTGCGAAAGAAATCTGGGATGTTCTTCAAGTTACGCATGAGGGAACTAACCTTGTGAAGATTCAGAAACTGCAAATGCTTACGAGCAAGTTTGACTCTATTTCTATGGCAGAAAATGAATCTTTCACTGACTATTACACACGATTGCAAGACATCGTAAACTCATGTGCTAACTTGGGAGAGAAGATTCCAGAATTTAAAGTTGTAAGAAAAATTCTTAGAACTCTTCCTGAACGATTTCGCCCGAAGGTCGCAGCCATTGAAACAATTAAACACCCGGACGAAATGCGTGTAGAAGAATTAGTTGGTGCATTACAAACTTATGAAATGACATTTCCTACTAACTATTCTTCTGGAAAGGCATCCTCTTCTAAGTCTTCAGGTTATGCATTGAAATCAACTAAAGAAGAAGACGCGGATTCATCCTCCTCGGACGATGACGAGAACCTATCTATGGAGGACTTTGAGAAGCAGCTCGCTCTCTTGACAAGGAAGTTTCGCCGCAACTTTCGAAGGGGTAATCCAAGCAAAACTCCATCCTTCGGAAAGTCGAAGAAAGGCAAGGGTTCTTCAAGCTACAAGTCAAGAAAGCAAGAGAACTTCTCAAAGGATAAGAAAAGTTCAGAGGGACAAGTTCAGTGCTTCAAATGTCGAGGCTACGGCCACATTGCAACGGAGTGTCCCAACAAGAATCCGGCAAAGAAGAAAGCGATGCAAGTCGTTACTTGGGATGACAACTCCACGTCAAATGAGTCATCCTCAAGTGATGAAGAAGACAACGCGACAGCATTCCACGCGTCCACTACATCTTCACCCTTCATGTGCTTGATGGCAAGTACCTCCGATTCCTTGTCCAACTCCTCCCATGTTGAAAAGAACGCTACGGACGACGAATCGAGCAATTCTGAAGGTGAAGATTTTGCTCTTGCCTACCATAAGCTTTTGAGGGATTCAAAGAAACTGGCAAAGCAAAACCGGAGTTTGAGAGGGAGATTGCAGGATCTCGAAGAAGAAGCAAAAAGGGCATCTTCTCTCTCAAACGCTCTTGAAGTGGAAAGGGATAATCTAGCCAAAGCAAATGTTTCCCTTCAAGAGAAAATGAGCTTCTCGAGAAAGAACATATAAGAATGGTGGACAAAGCGAATTATTTCTTGAAGCTCTACGGCGAGGCTCGACAGGAAAAATGGAAATGACAAAGACCATTCTCCAACTAAAGGATGACTTAAAGCGATTTTCTTCTGGAAGGAGTAAGTTGGACAGGCTTCTTGGTCTTGGTCAAACAAATAAGTTCGGCCTCGGATACACTCAAACTGGAGACATTCCAAGTTCGAGTGGGACAGTATTTGTGCCTCAGTCGGTATCTCCTCCTCCGACACCGGAATTCACGACAAGCAACGACAACAAGCCTACTTCATCCTCCTCGGGATCGTCAAGAACTAAGGTATGTTTTCGTTGTGGCATTTCAGGGCACATAAGGAGAAATTGCAAGATGGGAGCCAAACGCACACCTCAAGCACCTCTTGCAATGACTACCAAAAGGTGATTCCTCGAAAATCAACTGCAAATCATTGAAGGAAAAGAGCCTTGGTAGTTCACCGCTCAAGACGACATCATCAAGGAGCAGCAATTCTTCAACAAGACGCTTTCACCTAGGAGAATAACTTCACGACCATTACCGACGCATTCCAAAAAGGTTTGGGTGCGCAAAGGTGAAATTTTCCCTGTCTTGTTACTAATGTTTCCTTGCATGCATATGATAGTTCGTCTTGGTATCTGGATAGCGGGTGTTCCCGTCACATGACCGGTGACAAAAACTGTTTTCAAAACTTTGAGAAAATCTCCGGAGGACTTGTTGTTTTCGGAGATGGTCGGTCTTCCAAAATTGTTGGAAAGGGAACGGTAGCTATTCCAGATGGCCCGGTTCTGAAAAATGTGTTATTTGTTCATGGCCTTAAGACTAACCTCATAAGCATAAGTCAACTTTGTGATAATGGTTATTCAGTTAATTTTTCATCTGATAAATGTACTGTAACTGACAAGAACCATGCTTTCTTTTTAAAAGGGGTTAGATCAGAAAACAATTGTTATGTAGTTCCTACTAAATTTTCTGAAAAATGTAACCTAGCATCTTTGAAAAATGAAACACTTTGGCATGAAAGGCTAGGTCACATAAACTTTAAGGAACTTGCTAGAATTTCGAACAAAGATGTGGTCAAGGGGGTTCCTAAACTTTCTTTTGAACAAAACATTGTGTGTGGCGGTTGCCAAAAGGGAAAACAGTCTAGGACTGCACACAAGAACTTGAACCACATAGGTACAAAACGGCCTTTGGAACTTTTGCACATGGATTTAATGGGGCCAACTCGTCAACCATCCTTGGGAGGTAAATGGTATATTTTCTTATTGGTTGATGATTTTTCTAGATATACTTGGGTAGCATTTTTAAAAGAAAAAGCTGATACTTTTGATTCTTTTCACGAGATCTGCCATCGTATTATGATTGAAAAGAATGAAAAGATTACTCGAGTTAGAAGTGATAGAGGTGGAGAATTCATAAATTCCAAATTCATTGATTTTTGCACTTCTAACGGCATTAAACATGAATTCTCCGCACCTTATACACCTCAACAAAATGGTGTAGTCGAGCGCAAAAACAGGGTCGTACAGGAAATGGCACGTGTTATGCTTCATAGCCGGAACCTACCGTTATATTTTTGGGCTGAAGCGGTGAACACTGCTGTTTATGTTATTAATCGAGTGTATTTGCGCCCGGGGACTTTGAATACACCATATGAACTATGGTTTTGTAGAAAACCTAACATCAAATATTTTCGTATCTTTGGGAGTCGGTGTTTTATTTTGCGTGATCGCGAGAATCTTGGAAAATTTGACTCTCGAAGTGACGAAGGGATTTTCTTAGGTTATTCTACAAACAGCAGAGCATATCGAGTTTTTAACTTAGAATCTAAGACGATCGTAGAATCGATAAATGTTAAGGTAGATGAAGCTTTTCACTTTGAATCTGAAAAATCTACCCTCGATATCTCTCTTGATGATGATACACCTGCTAATGCATCTTCTTCTAACAATTCTTTCGATAATAATGATGCATCTAACGGTTCTTCAAGTTTATCTGATGTGCAGGAATCATCTCGTGTACCTCCGACTACTCCCTTACCTCAAACGTTACGCATCTCCAAGGATCACCCTGAATCGAACATCATTGGAGATCCACAAGAAGGAGTTAGAACTCGGAGACAATTGGTTTGCGGATTCGCATGCTATGTATCTCAAATCGAACCAAAGAATGTTGATGAAGCTCTTCAAGATGACTACTGGATTAAAGCAATGCAGGAAGAGCTCCATCAATTCGAGCGAAACAAAGTCTGGGAATTAACGAAGCCTCCGAAGCAACACAATGTGATAGGTACCAAATGGATCTTCAAGAACAAGAAAAATGAAGATGGTACTATCATCAGGAACAAAGCAAGGTTAGTTGCTCAAGGCTACTCTCAAGTAGAAGGTATAGACTTTGATGAAACTTTCGCCCCTGTAGCTAGACTCGAGTCCATTCGTATCTTATTTGCGATAGCTTGTCATTTTAAAATCAAATTATTTCAAATGGACGTTAAGAGCGCCTTTTTAAATGGTTTTTTAAATGAGGAAGTTTATGTGGCTCAACCGAAAGGTTTTGTGGATCATAAACTACCTAACCATGTTTTTCGTCTGAAAAAGGCTCTTTACGGTCTGAAACAAGCACCGCGAGCATGGTACGAAAGGTTGACAAAGCACCTTTTGGAAAAGGGCTACACTCGAGGGGGAGCTGACAGGACTCTCTTTGTGAAGCATTATCAAAACAATTTCATAGTTGCTCAAATCTATGTCGATGACATTGTATTTGGCGCAACAGAGAGATAATGATGCTTCTAAATTCGCGGAGACCATGGAAAGCGAATTTGAGATGTCCATGATGGGCGAATTGACTTATTTTCTTGGATTACAAGTTAAACAAAACGATGAAGGAATTCACTTGTGTCAATCCAAGTATGCACTGGAGTTGGTCAAAATTTGATCTTGAAAATTCTAAGGATTTTCCGACTCCAATGGGAACTAGCCATAAGGGCTAAGTGCAATAGAAATGTAGACGAGAACTGTACGCATGATTGGAAGTCTATATCTCACGGCTAGTCGCCCC
>CM054933.1:18424219-18468844 GCA_029168755.2 Tillandsia fasciculata | reverse complement strand
TAGAATCACAATCAATGAATACTTAGATGGTATTTCCGATCTATCTCTAATCTAAGTATTCGGCGGATCATCACCACCCAAAACAAACAACGATTTACCCAAAATCGGCGCGTGGACTCGCGTGGCCTTGTGGATTCAAGGTGCAACTGCGTTCGTGGATTCGAAGCGTGCCATTGGGTGAAGACCGTGGATTCGGTCGGACGTCGTGGACTCGACGTTGGACGCTGTGGATTCAGCGTTGGGCGCGGATCGTGGATTCGAGAAGCGTCGTGGAGCGAGCGGAGAAGATCTACTAGGAGCGTATGGTAAAAGGTTGAGTCGTCTGTGAGTACGTTATATCACCTTGTACGTGTGTTAATTCTAGTGGATTTCGCCGTGTTATCGGTCCCGTGGTTTTTTACTCCGGTTTGGAGTTTTTCCACGTAAAAATCTTGCGTGTTTTTTATTTTTCCGCATTGGGTTTATTGCGCAATGATTTTTTGAGTGTTTATTGTTTACACCTATTCACCCCCCTCTAGGTGTTTTTTCCCCTATTTAGATCCATATTACCTATAACCCAACAAGTGGTATCAGAGCGGGAATAGGGTTGTAAACAATGGTTGAAGGTGGAAACATCAATCGACCCCCTTTCTTTGATGGAACAAATTATGCGTACTGGAAAGTACGGATGAAAGCCTTTTTAATTTCCATCGACGAAAGGGTGTGGCAATCAATTGAATTAGGATGGTCTAATCCAACTGAAATTATTAGATGATGTTCGCACCTTAAAACCTAGGTCGAAATGGACCAAGGAAGAGATAGATTCTTCTTCTTACAATGGCAAAGGAATTAATGCTCTATTTAATGCTTTGTCACAAACTGAGTTCTCTCGCGTCTCGGCATGTGAGACTGCGAAAGAAATCTGGGATGTTCTTCAAGTTACGCATGAGGGAACTAACCTTGTGAAGATTCAGAAACTGCAAATGCTTACGAGCAAGTTTGACTCTATCTCTATGGCAGAGAATGAATCTTTCACTGACTATTACACACGATTGCAAGACATCGTAAACTCATGTGCTAACTTGGGAGAGAAGATTCCAGAATTTAAAGTTGTAAGAAAAATTCTAAGAACTCTTCCTGAACGATTTCGCCCGAAGGTCGCAGCCATTGAAACAATTAAACACCCGGACGAAATGCGTGTAGAAGAATTAGTAGGTGCTTTACAAACTTATGAAATGACATTTCCTACTAACTATTCTTCTGGAAAGGCATCCTCTTCTAAGTCTTCAGGTTATGCATTGAAATCAACTAAAGAAGAAGACGCGGATTCATCCTCCTCGGACGATGACGAGAACCTATCTATGGAGGACTTTGAGAAGCAGCTCGCTCTCTTGACAAGGAAGTTTCGCCGCAACTTTCGAAGGGGTAATTCAAGCAAAACTCCATCCTTCGGAAAGTCGAA
Source organism: Tillandsia fasciculata (assembly GCA_029168755.2). Lineage (NCBI taxonomy): Eukaryota > Viridiplantae > Streptophyta > Magnoliopsida > Poales > Bromeliaceae > Tillandsia > Tillandsia fasciculata. The sequence continues at coordinate 18,467,403 of CM054933.1, read as the reverse complement.
GAAAGGCAAGGGTTCTTCAAGCTACAAGTCAAGAAAGCAAGAGAACTTCTCAAAGGATAAGAAAAGTTCAGAGGGACAAGTTCAGTGCTTCAAATGTCGAGGCTACGGCCACATTGCAACGGAGTGTCCCAACAAGAATCCGGCAAAGAAGAAGGCGATGCAAGTCGTCACTTGGGATGACAACTCCACGTCAAATGAGTCATCCTCAAGTGATGAAGAAGACAACGCGACAGCTTTCCACGCGTCCACTACATCTTCACCCTTCATGTGCTTAATGGCAAGTACATCCGACTCACTGTCCAACTCCTCCTGTTGAAAAGATTGCAACGGACGATGAATCGAGATTCTGAAGGTGAAGATTTTGCTCTTGCCTACCATAAGCTTTTGAGGGATTCAAAGAAACTGGCAAAGCAAAACAAGGGGTTGAGAGGGAGATTGCAGGATCTCGAAGAAGAAGAAAAAGGGTATCTCTCTCTCAACCGATCTTGAAGTGGAAAGGGATAATCTAGTCAAACAAATGTTTCCCTTCAAGAGTCCAATGAGCTTTCGAGAAGAACATATAAGATATGGTGGAACAAAGCGAATTACTTCTTGAAGCTCTACGGCGAGGCTCGACAGGAAAAATGGAAATGACAAAGACCATACGCCAACTAAAGGATGACTTAAAGAGATTTTCTTCTGGAAGGAGTAAGTTGGACAGACTTCTTGGTCTTGGTCAAACAAATAAGTTCGGCCTCGGATACACTCAAACTGGAGACATTCCAAGTTCGAGTGGGACAGTATTTGTGCCTCAGTCGGTATCTCCTCCTCCGACACCGGAATTCACGACAAGCAACGACAACAAGCCTACTTCATCCTCCTCGGGATCGTCAAGAACTAAGGTATGTTTTCGTTGTGGCATTTCAGGGCACATAAGGAGAAATTGCAAGATGGGAGCCAAACGCACACCTCAAGCACCTCTTGCAATGACTACCAAAAGGTGATTCCTCGAAAATCAACTGCAAATCTTTGAAGGAAAAGAGCCTTGGTAGTTCACCGCTCAAGACGACATCATCAAGGAGCAGCAATTCTTCAACAAGACGCTTTCACCTAGGAGAATCAACTTCACGACCATTACCGACGCATTCCAAAAAGGTTTGGGTGCGCAAAGGTGAAATTTTCCCTTGTCTTGTTACTAATGTTTCCTTGCATGCATATGATAGTTCGTCTTGGTATCTGGATAGCGGGTGTTCCCGTCATATGACCGGTGACAAAAACTGTTTTCAAACTTTGAGAAAAACTCCGGAGGACTTGTTGTTTTCGGAGATGGTCGGTCTTCCAAAATTGTTGGAAAGGGAACGGTAGCTATTCCAGATGGCCCGGTTCTGAAAAATGTGTTATTTGTTCATGGCCTTAAGACTAACCTCATAAGCATAAGTCAACTTTGTGATAATGGTTATTCAGTTAATTTTTCATCTGATAAATGTACTGTAACTGACAAGAACCATGCTTTCTTTTTAAAAGGGGTTAGATCAGAAAACAATTGTTATGTAGTTCCTACTAAATTTCTGAAAAATGTAACCTAGCATCTTTGAAAAATGAAACACTTTGGCATGAAAGGCTAGGTCACATAAACTTTAAGGAACTTGCTAGAATTTCAAACAAAGATGTGGTCAAGGGGGTTCCGAAACTTTCTTTTGAACAAAACATTGTGTGTGGCGGTTGCCAAAAGGGAAAACAGTCTAGGACTGCACACAAGAACTTGAACCACATAGGTACAAAACGGCCTTTGGAACTTTTGCATATGGACTTAATGGGGCCAACTCGTCAACCATCTCTTGGGAGGTAAATGGTATATTTTCTTATTGGTTGATGATTTTCTAGATATACTTGGGTAGCATTTTTAAAAGAAAAAGCTGATACTTTTGATTCTTTTCACGAAATCTGCCATCGTATTATGATTGAAAAGAATGAAAGGATTACTCGAGTTAGAAGTGATAGAGGTGGGGAATTCATAAATTCCAAATTCATTGATTTTTGCACTTCTAACGGCATTAAACATGAATTCTCCGCACCTTATACACCTCAACAAAATGGTGTAGTCGAGCGCAAAAACAGGGTCGTACAGGAAATGGCACGTGTTATGCTTCACAGCCGGAACTTACCTTTATATTTTTGGGCTGAAGCGGTGAACACTGCTGTTTATGTTATTAATCGCGTGTATTTGCGCCCGGGGACTTTGAATACACCATATGAACTTTGGTTTTGTAGAAAACCTAACATCAAATATTTTCGTATCTTTGGGAGTCGGTGTTTTATTTTACGTGATCGCGAGAATCTTGGAAAATTTGACTCTCGAAGTGACGAAGGGATTTTCTTAGGTTATTCTACAAACAGCAGAGCATATCGAGTTTTTAACTTAGAATCTAAGACGATCGTAGAATCGATAAATGTTAAGGTAGATGAAGCTTTTCACTTTGAATCTGAAAAATCTACCCTCGATATCTCTCTTGATGATGATACACCTGCTAATGCATCTTCTTCTAACAATTCTTTCGATAATAATGATGCATCTAACGGTTCTTCAAGTTTATCTGATGTGCAGGAATCATCTCGTGTACCTCCGCTACTCCTCTACCTCAAACGTTACGCATCTCCAAGGATCACCCTGAATCGAACATCATTGGAGATCCACAAGAAGGAGTTAGAACACGGAGACAATTGGTTTGCGGATTTGCATGCTATGTATCTCAAATCGAACCAAAGAATGTTGATGAAGCTCTCCAAGATGACTACTGGATTAAAGCAATGCAGGAAGAGCTCCATCAATTCGAGCGAAACAAAGTCTGGGAATTAACGAAGCCTCCGAAGCAACACAATGTGATAGGTACCAAATGGATCTTCAAGAACAAGAAAAATGAAGATGGTACTATCATCAGGAACAAAGCAAGGTTAGTTGCTCAAGGCTACTCTCAAGTAGAAGGTATAGACTTTGATGAAACTTTCGCCCCTGTAGCTAGACTCGAGTCCATTCGTATCTTATTTGCGATTGCTTGTCATTTTAAAATCAAATTATTTCAAATGGACGTTAAGAGCGCCTTTTTAAATGGGTTTTTAAATGAGGAAGTTTATGTGGCTCAACCGAAAGGTTTTGTGGATCATAAACTACCTAACCATGTTTTTCGTCTGAAAAAGGCTCTTTACGGTCTGAAACAAGCACCGCGAGCATGGTACGAAAGGTTGACAAAGCACCTTTTGGAAAAGGGCTACACTCGAGGGGGAGCTGACAGGACTCTCTTTGTGAAGCATTATCAAAACAATTTCATAGTTGCACAAATCTATGTCGATGACATTGTATTTGGAGCAACAAGAGATAATGATGCTTCTAAATTCGCGGAGACCATGGAAAGCGAATTTGAGATGTCCATGATGGGCGAATTGACTTATTTTCTTGGATTACAAGTTAAACAAAACGATGAAGGAATTCACTTGTGTCAATCCAAGTATGCACTGGAGTTGGTCAAAAAGTTTGATCTAGAAAATTCTAAGGATTTTCCGACTCCAATGGGAACTAGCCATAAGGGACTTGGAAGTGAATCACATAGTGAGAATGTAGACGAGAAACTGTATCGCAGTATGATTGGAAGTCTACTATATCTCACGGCTAGTCGCCCGGATATATCCTTCAGTGTTGGGATTTGTGCGAGATATCAATCAGCACCGAAGGAGGTTCACCTGAAAGCGGTGAAACGGATCATCCGATATATCAAAGGTACAATCAATTTCGGAATTTGGTATCCTATGGGAAACTTTGGATATTGTTGGATACTCAGATGCCGATTGGGCTGGATCGGTGGATGATCGGAAAAGCACGAGTGGTGCATGCTTCTATCTTGGCCATTGCCTTGTTGCATGGCACAGTAAAAAGCAGAATTGCATAGCACTCTCGACTGCCGAAGCGGAGTACATTTCTGCAGGAAGTTGTTCAACCCAATTGATTTGGATGAAAAGCGTGTTGAGCGATTTCCGGATTTCAGCATCTTCGGTAACCATTTTATGTGACAACACTAGTGCTATTAACATTTCTAAAAACCCTGTGTTGCACTCTAGAACAAAACATATTGAACTTAGATATCATTTTCTTAGAGAGCTAGTTGAATCAAATATTCTTCAACTGTCATATATTTCAACTGAGGATCAATTAGCTGATATCTTAACAAAACCTTTGGATCAAAAACGTTTTATTCACTTGCGTAAAGCAATTGGCATGCTTTCCTTGAAATAAACTCTTTTTGAAACCTTTGCTTAGGTTAGGTTTTGTTTTTTGTTTTGTTCTTTATCTATGTTTTGTACATAGGACATTAATTGAGCATAAATCATAATTGACTTTAATTGCATCCTTTTATGCATTTAGAAATTTATTATGCTTTTGATATCATAATATTTCAATGTTGCAATGATCATTTACGTTAATTAAATCATCTTTTAAGTGATCAAAGTCAATTTCTCTCTCAATGATCTCTTGGTATAGTCATTATCATATTTGATTGCTTAGTCGAGTATGAATGCGAGATCAATTTTTGGTTGAATACCTTATATATTAAATAATTGATAGCCAATTGAGGGGGAGTCAATGAAATGTAAAATGCTCAAAAGATGTGGAAAGAGTTACATCCCAATGAGGAGTGTGAAAACTACCACCACATGGAGAAAATGAAAGAAAAAAAAGATACTCCATGAATGCAAAGCAAATTTTTGTTTTAAAAATGTTGATGAAATGCATATTGAAATACTTGACTCAGTCATATTTCATGGTTGGTATAAGGTGGGATTTTTGATAAAAGATGCTCAAAGAGCCACTCCTTCAACAGATTGTCTAGATATATTATCTAACTTATCTGGGATTTCAAACATCTATTGATCTTGGTATTTCATTTTCTTTACCAAAATTGATGATTTGATAAAGGCATTACGCATAAGATCAGGATAGATGTAATTGAAGTTGTTCAACTTTAAGTGTTTTAATTTCGTAAATTTTCGTTTCATTTTTGAGTATTTTTGATAGATTTTGTATAATCTATTTCTTGTTGTATGAAACGATGATTTTTGTTTAAAGTTGACATGGTAAAGTGCTTACATACTTTTTCTGGATTTTATGGAATTTTTCTAAATTTTTCTGGAGAAAAAGTTGAAGCCGATCCGGATCGGGATAAGTGATCCGGATCCCGAACGCAGGATTCTTCCTGCGGGTAGCCGATCCGGATCACATTCTCGATCCGATCCGGATCACGGCTAGGGTTTTATAAAGAACAAAGAGATTTCAATTCTTTTACCCTAATCTTTTGTTCAAGCTTCTAGAGTTTCTCTCTCTAGATTTCTTGCATCTTGGAGCTTCCAAACTCAAAGTTCTTCAATTCAAGTAAGTTTTATTGATCAAATCTCGGTTTTTCACAGTTTTTATATTTTCATCAAACGTGAGTTGAAATCATGGATCTTTTTCGTTTGTGAATGGTTTTTGATCAAATTTCTTTTGAAATAAGAACTCTGGGTCAATTAGTTTTGCTTTTATGCTGGGTTTTCTCAAGATAAACGAATTTTTAGGCTTCGATTTCTAAAAATTCTGTTTTAGGGCATAAAAGAGGAATTTTTGAAAATCATGGATTGATCTATTTTTAAAATTCTTTTTGCAAAACTAATTTGATTCTTAGCTTCTCTACATGATTATGATTGTTTGGGTACAATTTTTTTAATTTTTCAAAATTGACGATTTTTCATGTTCTTGAGTTGCTCTTCACAGGACACTTTCTCTGAACTCAAGGCACTAGAGTCAATGGCATTCACGTGGATCATTCTTCTCCTGGTTTCGATGGTACACACTCGAGCCACGAACAAATTAAGAGAGCTAAGAAAACACAAAAAAAGGGGTGAGTTTGTTGAGGTCAGTGACACTAAAGTGGACTGTCATGAGGTAGATTGGGCTGCATTGACTGATGATGATGATGATGATGATTCTTTGCCTGAACAAAAGGCATCTGATAGTTCAAAAGGAAAAGCCTCCGATGGCTCAAAAGGAAAGGCAACCATGGATACAGGGAAAGCACCTATGACTGACACCAACCATCTCGGTGAAAAAGGAAACGTGTGACTAAACGCTTTGGACTACGACAAGACACTGGTATTGACACGCCAACAGTTCCTGATTCGCCACCTCGAGTGGAAGAAGAATTCGTCAACATGGATCGCCTTAGAGCTTTTGAACGACGTGAATGCATCGGTGAGCGTCATGTCAACATTGAAGCCCTTCGCAATCACTCACCAGAATTTGGAACCTTAATTGAGCAAGCTTCTCTTATCCAAGTCTGCCGATTCCCTGAACTTCTTGGATATTGTTTGTATCTGTAAGAACTTTTTACACGAATGCAAGACATCTTCGAGAAGATGAACATGGACCAATGCATTTCTTTACGAATGTCCAAGGGATGAAACTTAAGATCACTCCGCAATTAATTGGTGAAGTCCTTGGCATGGAATCTAACTCTTCAGGGGTCAATTTTTTAAAGGGCAGAAGTTTGACGAATGCCTTGTGGCAAACCGTGATCGAGAAGATTTGTTTGGAAGGAACTAAATCAGCTGATGGTAAAAGTGTAAAATCCAAGCATCTACGACTGGAGTAGTACCGATTTCTAAACTTCATCACGTGTTACAACATTCTGCCGAACATGCAGACCAAGGTCGTGAGATGGGAGAGACTACTGTTCTTATATCTCATAGGTCATCCCTCTGAGGCTGTCGGATTGAACATGAATATTCCGTACATAATTTGGAATAGGATGTCAAGATATATTGTGCATCCTCATCCTTCGGAGCGACTTCCGTTTCCTCTACACATCATGAGGATCTTACAAAATGTAGAGTCCTGGCGTTCCCTTCCCCTTGTATACCCCCTTTTTATTTTTGACGGGACTGGTAGGAAAACCTTCCACCGCTTTCTGCATTGGACTGACCGGGGCCGCTAGTATTTTTTCTGCGTTTGGGCTCGAAGAACGGAGGGCGGCAAAGCGAACGGATTCGGATTCCGATCTACGGAACTCCCGGAATGGGGGTCAAAGCATTTGCTTTGAGTGGTGCATTGGAACCCGTGCTAAGTGGCCGGCACGCTTTTCGCGGTGTTCGGATGGGATCCTGCTGTGATCCGACTTTTCATCTTTTTATGTCAGTGGGTTATTTGATTTATTTGGTAGCATCCCGACCTTTCAGTTTTCTGTTTTGGGTCCTATTTGTTTTTCTTCAGTTGTTAGGAGGGGAGTTGAAATTCGGGAATTTTTGGGCTGATCGTCGGGGTCTGCGGGTATTTTTAGGTGGTAGAGCTCGCAAAACGGTGAACGGCGGCGCGATCGGATTTGAATTCCGACCCCGGGATCTCCCAGAAATAATTTTTGAAGTTTTACCATCAGTTTGGGCGCATCGAAAGTCGTGCAGGCGATCGGCACGTTTTTCGGGGTAATTTGGACCCCTCGTTGCACCCCGATTGATTTAAGTTGTGTTTTGGGAATTTAGGTTTAGCCTGTTTTTTTTCATTTGGGCGTTAAATTTATTTGGGTGCGTGCGGGGGGGAAAACCCAATCCCTTTTCCCTCTGCTCAAGAAACCGACGGAGGGAGCCAAAACCGAGAAAGGGGAATCGCCCATCCTCTGCGAGATTGATCGGGCGTGGAGGGGCGGACGATCCTCCTTCTCCTCCTCCTCCGGCAAAAGCGAGGTAAGCGGTTCGGGCCTTTTCGTTTAATTTCGGTCTAGGGTTTCCTTTTTGCCGGTGTCGTGGGTTGTTGAACAGGAGGCCGCCGCCGCCGTTGTCAAACGGGAGGCCGCCGCCGCTGTTGTCGTGTCCGCGGGGTCGTCGCCGCCGTCGCCGGGGTCGCGGCGTCGCAACCGGAGCCGAAAAAGGGGTCGAAGTACTGTTCATTCGGAAGAAACAGGTCACGCGGTCCACCAGACCCGGCGTGCACCCGTGCACGGATTCCGGACCCAGCGACGCGAACCCGGTGCACGGTTGCGTGCGCCAGGCAACGCGGTCCACCAGACCTGGCGTGCACCCGGTTCACCGCTACCGGGCCCAGGGGCGCGGACCCGGCGCACGAAAGCGTGCGCCAGGTCGCGCGGCCCACCGTTTCGGCGTGCACTCGGTGCACGCCCGCACAGCCCGATCGCGTGGACCCGGCTCGCGCTCCCGCCCGTGCGCGGCCCGGCCCATGCCGCAGCGGTCCACCGCTGCGGCATGCTCCCGGTCTGCGCCCCGGCGGTCCTGCGTCGTGAACCCGGTCCACGCAGGGACCCGTGCACCAGTCTTCTGTTTGAGGGTCCAGAAGCTCTGTTTTTGGCCCGTTTCGCCCCGTTTTTGAGTGTTTTTAACCGCGACGATGTTTTTAACGATAAGTTTTACTGTAGATCTTCTTCGGGCACAAGGGAGTGTTTTAACTGGAGTTTTCGCACATCTTCTTCTTCGCGTTTCAGGTGGGTACCCCTTAGAACCCCTTTGTACATATTCTTGTTACTATTATGTTTCATTGTCCTCATATTTGTGGTGACTGAGGGTCACGGTGCACGAGGATACATCCCGTGGTGGGGAATTTTTCCGGTGGTTGATTTACGGTATTGTGGGAAAGGTGTAAGAGTAAGTAGTGGCATCATTTTAATATTGTTAACTCCCGTTATTATTTATCACATGCTCTTATCGACGTTTTAGCAACCAAGTGTCGCGGTGCCCTATATTATGTATATGTATGTGGGTTTTATTGTGGTGTCTAGCGCCGGCCTCCGGCAGTCTTTTACTCTTGATATTACATGTTATCGTTTTACCTTTGATATTACATGTTATTGTTTCACTCTTGATATTACATGTTACTGTTCTACTCCTGATTATACATGTTAGAGGGGCACTTTAGATTTCACATGTCACCATTTTACTCTTATTTACTAATCATGTTGCTACCGGGATAGCGGTTATAGTTTGCTCTTGATTATATATTATGATGCTAACATGATTGTGGTTATGGTTACTTTGCTCGAGGCTGCAGCACGCGCACCCGCGGTTTGGCCACCGCTAAGGGTGCGCTTTTCCGGAAAAGTGGTCTATGACCCGTGTATACCCACGAGGTGACGTAGTGGGGCCCCTTATTAGTTGTGGGGTTTGAGGCGCCGAGGTGCGAGCGGTGCGACCCGTCGGTTTAGTTGTCCGACGTGGTCGGGTTTTTGCAGGTACGGTGCGGCCCGTCGGTTTAGTTGTCCGACGGGTCAGGTATTACAGGTACGGACGGCCCGTCGGTTTAGTTGTCCGACGGGGCCAGGTATTACAGGTACGGTACGGCCCGCCGGTTTAGTTGTCCGACGGGGCCAGGTATTACAGGTACGGTACGGCCCGCCGGTTTAGTTGTCCGACGGGGCCGGGTATTGCAGGATACAGGGGCACAGGTTATCTCTCCACGCTTGGGAGGGTGGTTACTCCGGTTTGCTTTACGGTTTGATTTACTACTTTTCCTGCTCTATTGTTATTATTCGTCACTGACTTCCCATATCGTGACAGGGTCCAGACGGGGGGAGCGGTAGGCGACGGTGAGGACGGGGCAGGAGCTTCTGGGTCGCTGGGGACCCTGGACTGTATTTCCTCTTTCATTTCTTACATTTCATTTACGTTTGTAGTTATTTGTGAGGTTCTCGATACCCTCGTGGGGTCGGTGTGGATGTCGGCATGGTTTACTTTTGGTTCTCTTCTTATGCATTTATTTTTCCTTTGTTCCTGTTGGCCGTTTGAAAAAAAAAGAAAAACAAAACCAAAGAAAAGACTGCGAAAACCGTTTTTAAAATTTAAGTGTCGTGTGGGCACCGATTTCAAAACCCTGTGGATTTTATGGATTGCGAAAATGAATTTCAAAACCCGAGTGTCGTGTGGGCACTGTTTTCAAACCCTGTGGATTTATGCTGTTTTCGAAATGCGTTTTCAAAATCTGAGTGCCGGGTAGGCGCTTTTTCAACGACTGTGGATTTATCCTTTCAAACTGATCGGCCGTACATTTTAATAAATTATGGTACCTAGTTGTGTGTTAGTGACTGTTGTGATTGAATGGTTGGTTGTGTTGGAACTTGTACTAAACGCTACGCCGTGCATATACAGAGGAGACTCTGTCCGTTTGCAGAGAGATTCTGTATATGCGGCGGGTCTGGGCATGCGCCGGGGAATAAAGGTTTTCTTTTATCAAAAAAAAAAAAAGTTTCTTATACGTCAAATGTTCGACTTCTGTGAACCGTTTCCGCTAAAACGAACCCCCGGGGCGTGACAGATTAAGATGGTATCAGAGAGGTTCTTTCAATCACAACAGTTAATGCCGACATCCGTGGGGATACCTCACTTGCCTACAGGTGAATGAAATGGGTAGGGCATAGGAAGGTAGAACGCGAGTGATCGAGGGGGGGGAAGAGTCCGAGTCCTTTTCTCTCGCTAGGTGGTTCGTTGTTTTGTAAGTGAAGTCTAGGGCTGACTCTTGTTGTGTGTGTACAGATATGGCCCGTACCAGATCATCGGCCGGGGACGCGGAGGCAGATACGACGACGTCGACGGCCGCGGAAAACTAGCTCCTGCGGCAACAAATGCGAGAGTGCGGGGACCATCGAGTTCTTTTCTCGATATGTCTCGGGTGGTAGCACAACCCACCGGTGGTTGTTGGTTTATTGGCCGTCTGTCGGCCATGGGTAACTGGATAGCTGTTTGTCTAAACTTGTACCTTCTGGGTTTCCTGGTGTTAAGTTACAGCGGGTAGTCGGTCGTTTCCTTTTGCACCACGGGCAAAGTACTGGTGGGAGTGAGGATTCCTCCCCTATGATCGTTACCCATAGTTCGGCTTTTCACCGTAACCACTGCGATTGGTTGTAGAGATCGTCATGTTGGGTTCACGGGTGGCTCCTTTTAGTGGGGTTGTGGTGGTAAAGCTTTGGGTTGGGTTTCTGTTTTCTGCACAAGTGCGTCGGTTCGGTTGTCCTGCTGGTGGGTTGGCGTGTGATCCCTCGAGTGCGTTTAGTGAACCTAGGCAACTTTTGACACGGTTCTTCTCGCTGTTTTCGTTGTTTGTCTTCTTTCGACCCTTAGATTTCAGATGGATAGTCTTCAGTACCTGGAGATCTTTGCAGAACGGACCTAGAGCTTAGATTTTCTTCTAGTTGGGAATGTCAGTGTTGGCCTAGAAGTTGCCGCTTGATTAGATGCCCGGTGCTTGGTGGGGCAACGGTTTGGGACCGAGAGCTAGTTGCGTTTTGGAGCGTCGCACCCCGTCGGTGCCAGGACGGAAGTAGAACCTTACCTTGTGGGTTTTGTCGCCAGCTTCCTATGACTAACGCATAGCCTTGAGGCTTGGTTGGGAGCGTTGTGGATTGTGATCTTTTGGGGCTGGTGTGAGTCAAGGGGGGGGGATCTGGCGACTACTCGGAGTTTTAGTACTGGTCACCTTCGGCTAGGAGGCCCTGTACGCAGCCCTTTTTGTAGGGTAGACCTTGTGGTAGGTCTTAGAGCTGAAACCTAACGTTAGTCTTGACCGTCGCCTCGGTAGGATGGATAGTCGGAACGAGTGGTCCGGGATGGTGGTTATGCTCCGAGCTTGTGGCCCGTGTTGGTGACGTAGGGGAGTGGTCCGTGTGGGTGACAGGGGAGTTCGTTGTTTTTGGGGGAAAATTTCGGATAGTTAATAACCCAGCCTATTTTGTTGGCACCTCTTGGAGCCTTGTGAGGGCGTTAGTGTGGTTAGTTTTCCTTGTCGTCGGGTTAGTTGTTTTAGACCTTAAAGGGTTCACCAGACCGAGTGTGTCGTCTTGGGGCACACCCGGGCTCTTCGTGCGAAAGAAGAACGGGAGCCTACGTCTACGCAACGACTACCGGGAGATAAGCAAGGTTGCAGTAAAGAACGAGTCCGGGATTGACGACCTCTCTAATCGATTGCGAGGCGCACTTACGGATTTTTTCTCCGGAATCTCAGGGACCGGAAGCTGTTTGCTAAGTTCGAGAATGTGAGTTCTGACTTCGCGAAGTGGACTTTTTGGGGCACGTTGTGTCAGCAACGGGAATCACAGAGAATGTGAGCGGAACTGCCCGACATACGATCCGGAACTGGCAGCAGTTGTTTTCGTTTTAAAGCTTTGGAGACACCACCGTTTGGAGTTCATCGGGATGTGCTTTCGGATCGCCAGAGTCCTAAGTTTTGTTCACATAGAAGGATTTGACTTTTGCGGCAGAAACATTGGCTGAAGTTACTGAAGGACTCGGCTTGTCCATTCAGTATCACCCCGGGAAGGGCAGTGTAGTAGCGGATGTTTGGAGGAGGAAGGGTCAAATCGAGGGGGGAAACCGATGAGCACGAGCACTCAGCAGGACCGGTGTTGTCGCGCGACTTTTGTCCTTGATGGTCAAGCCAACCCTCTTAGAGAAACCCTAGAAGGTTAGAAAATGGGTGCGCGGATACAGTTTATTCGAGACAAGACCCCCGGACCACACGAGCGACTTTTCGGCGAGTGCGAACGACACAGTACGTTTCGAGGGCGAGATTGCGTGCCCGAGCTGCCAGAGTTGAAGAAAGAGATACTATCAGAGGCGCACTGCGCTCCCTATGCGGCGCATCCAGGTGACACGAAGATGTACAAGGACCTCAAGCAAAATTTTTGGTGGACTAAACCAAAGGGGGATGTAACACTGTTCACTGCCCGCTGTCTAGATGGTTAACAAGTAAAGTTCGAACTTCAGCGCCCAGCAGGGAAAACTACAATCTCTACCGGTACCAGGATGGAAATGGGAGCAAATCAGCATGGAATTCGTCATGGGTTTTCTGCGTCGCATCAAGAGCACGATGCAGTGTGAGTCACAGTGGATCGACGGACGAAATCGACTCTCCTTCCACCCACCCGTACGACGTGGACTAGAGACACTCGGCTGGTGTCGAGCCTTTGGCAAAGTCTACAATGAGCCCTAGAGACTAAACCACACTTCAGCACGGCGTCTCACCCCCAGACCGGCGGACAGCCCGAGCGAGTGAACCGGATTCTCGAAGATGTGCTCTGAACCCGCGTACTTGATTTTGGGTGACGGATGGTCACTGCTTTTAACCTCAGAGGGGACCTGAGCTTCGACGGAACACTGGTGCGGACCTTAGCACGAGAGGACAGAAAGGACTGCGCAACCGGACGATTCCCTATGGAAAGGCGCTGTGGAGCAACCAAGAAGAACGTGAAGCGACTTAGAAATAGGAGTCAAAGATGGAGGAGTGCTACACAGTTTTATGCGTTGCGGACCAGGATTAAGTTTCGAGGACGAAACTTTGTTTTAGTGGTGAGTGATGTAGAGTCCTGGCGTTCCCTTGCCCTTGTATACCCCCTTTTTATTTTGACGGGACTGGTAGGAAAACCTTCCACCGCTTTCTGCATTGGACTGACCGGGGCCGCTAGTATTTTTTCTGCGTTTGGGCTCGAAGAACGGAGGGCGGCAAAGCGAACGGATTCGGATTCCGATCTACGGAACTCCCGGAATGGGGGTCAAAGCATTTGCTTTGAGTGGTGCATTGGAACCCGTGCTAAGTGGCCGGCACGCTTTTCGCGGTGTTCGGATGGGATCCTGCTGTGATCCGACTTTTCATCTTTTTATGTCAGTGGGTTATTTGATTTATTTGGTAGCATCCCGACCTTTCAGTTTTCTGTTTTGGGTCCTATTTGTTTTTCTTCAGTTGTTAGGAGGGGAGTTGAAATTCGGGAATTTTTGGGCTGATCGTCGGGGTCTGCGGGTATTTTTAGGTGGTAGAGCTCGCAAAACGGTGAACGGCGGCGCGATCGGATTTGAATTCCGACCCCGGGATCTCCCAGAAATAATTTTTGAAGTTTTACCATCAGTTTGGGCGCATCGAAAGTCGTGCAGGCGATCGGCACGTTTTTCGGGGTAATTTGGACCCCTCGTTGCACCCCGATTGATTTAAGTTGTGTTTTGGGAATTTAGGTTTAGCCTGTTTTTTTTCATTTGGGCGTTAAATTTATTTGGGTGCGTGCGGGGGGGAAAACCCAATCCCTTTTCCCTCTGCTCAAGAAACCGACGGAGGGAGCCAAAACCGAGAAAGGGGAATCGCCCATCCTCTGCGAGATTGATCGGGCGTGGAGGGGCGGACGATCCTCCTTCTCCTCCTCCTCCGGCAAAAGCGAGGTAAGCGGTTCGGGCCTTTTCGTTTAATTTCGGTCTAGGGTTTCCTTTTTGCCGGTGTCGTGGGTTGTTGAACAGGAGGCCGCCGCCGCCGTTGTCAAACGGGAGGCCGCCGCCGCTGTTGTCGTGTCCGCGGGGTCGTCGCCGCCGTCGCCGGGGTCGCGGCGTCGCAACCGGAGCCGAAAAAGGGGTCGAAGTACTGTTCATTCGGAAGAAACAGGTCACGCGGTCCACCAGACCCGGCGTGCACCCGGTGCACGGATTCCGGACCCAGCGACGCGAACCCGGTGCACGGTTGCGTGCGCCAGGCAACGCGGTCCACCAGACCTGGCGTGCACCCGGTTCACCGCTACCGGGCCCAGGGGCGCGGACCCGGCGCACGAAAGCGTGCGCCAGGTCGCGCGGCCCACCGTTTCGGCGTGCACTCGGTGCACGCCCGCACAGCCCGATCGCGTGGACCCGGCTCGCGCTCCCGCCCGTGCGCGGCCCGGCCCATGCCGCAGCGGTCCACCGCTGCGGCATGCTCCCGGTCTGCGCCCCGGCGGTCCTGCGTCGTGAACCCGGTCCACGCAGGGACCCGTGCACCAGTCTTCTGTTTGAGGGTCCAGAAGCTCTGTTTTTGGCCCGTTTCGCCCCGTTTTTGAGTGTTTTTAACCGCGACGATGTTTTTAACGATAAGTTTTACTGTAGATCTTCTTCGGGCACAAGGGAGTGTTTTAACTGGAGTTTTCGCACATCTTCTTCTTCGCGTTTCAGGTGGGTACCCCTTAGAACCCCTTTGTACATATTCTTGTTACTATTATGTTTCATTGTCCTCATATTTGTGGTGACTGAGGGTCACGGTGCACGAGGATACATCCCGTGGTGGGGAATTTTTCCGGTGGTTGATTTACGGTATTGTGGGAAAGGTGTAAGAGTAAGTAGTGGCATCATTTTAATATTGTTAACTCCCGTTATTATTTATCACATGCTCTTATCGACGTTTTAGCAACCAAGTGTCGCGGTGCCCTATATTATGTATATGTATGTGGGTTTTATTGTGGTGTCTAGCGCCGGCCTCCGGCAGTCTTTTACTCTTGATATTACATGTTATCGTTTTACCTTTGATATTACATGTTATTGTTTCACTCTTGATATTACATGTTACTGTTCTACTCCTGATTATACATGTTAGAGGGGCACTTTAGATTTCACATGTCACCATTTTACTCTTATTTACTAATCATGTTGCTACCGGGATAGCGGTTATAGTTTGCTCTTGATTATATATTATGATGCTAACATGATTGTGGTTATGGTTACTTTGCTCGAGGCTGCAGCACGCGCACCCGCGGTTTGGCCACCGCTAAGGGTGCGCTTTTCCGGAAAAGTGGTCTATGACCCGTGTATACCCACGAGGTGACGTAGTGGGGCCCCTTATTAGTTGTGGGGTTTGAGGCGCCGAGGTGCGAGCGGTGCGACCCGTTGGTTTAGTTGTCCGACGTGGTCGGGTTTTGCAGGTACGGTGCGACCCGTCGGTTTAGTTGTCCGACGTGGTCGGGTTTTACAGGTACGGCACGGCCCGTCGGTTTAGTTGTCCGACGGGGCCAGGTATTACAGGTACGGTACGGCCCGCCGGTTTAGTTGTCCGACGGGGCCAGGTATTACAGGTACGGTACGGCCCGCCGGTTTAGTTGTCCGACGGGGCCGGGTATTGCAGGATACAGGGGCACAGGTTATCTCTCCACGCTTGGGAGGGTGGTTACTCCGGTTTGCTTTACGGTTTGATTTACTACTTTTCCTGCTCTATTGTTATTATTCGTCACTGACTTCCCATATCGTGACAGGGTCCAGACGGGGGGAGCGGTAGGCGACGGTGAGGACGGGGCAGGAGCTTCTGGGTCGCTGGGGACCCTGGACTGTATTTCCTCTTTCATTTCTTACATTTCATTTACGTTTGTAGTTATTTGTGAGGTTCTCGATACCCTCGTGGGGTCGGTGTGGATGTCGGCATGGTTTACTTTTGGTTCTCTTCTTATGCATTTATTTTTCCTTTGTTCCTGTTGGCCGTTTGAAAAAAAAAGAAAAAAACAAAACCAAAGAAAAGACTGCGAAAACCGTTTTTAAAATTTAAGTGTCGTGTGGGCACCGATTTCAAAACCCTGTGGATTTTATGGATTGCGAAAATGAATTTCAAAACCCGAGTGTCGTGTGGGCACTGTTTTCAAACCCTGTGGATTTATGCTGTTTTCGAAATGCGTTTTCAAAATCTGAGTGCCGGGTAGGCGCTTTTTCAACGACTGTGGATTTATCCTTTCAAACTGATCGGCCGTGCATTTTAATAAATTATGGTACCTAGTTGTGTGTTAGTGACTGTTGTGATTGAATGGTTGGTTGTGTTGGAACTTGTACTAAACGCTACGCCGTGCATATACAGAGGAGACTCTGTCCGTTTGCAGAGAGATTCTGTATATGCGGCGGGTCTGGGCATGCGCCGGGGAATAAAGGTTTTCTTTTATCAAAAAAAAAAAAAAAAGTTTCTTATACGTCAAATGTTCGACTTCTGTGAACCGTTTCCGCTAAAACGAACCCCCGGGGCGTGACAGATTAAGATGGTATCAGAGAGGTTCTTTCAATCACAACAGTTAATGCCGACATCCGTGGGGATACCTCACTTGCCTACAGGTGAATGAAATGGGTAGGGCATAGGAAGGTAGAACGCGAGTGATCGAGGGGGGGAAGAGTCCGAGTCCTTTTCTCTCGCTAGGTGGTTCGTTGTTTTGTAAGTGAAGTCTAGGGCTGACTCTTGTTGTGTGTGTACAGATATGGCCCGTACCAGATCATCGGCCGGGGACGCGGAGGCAGATACGACGACGTCGACGGCCGCGGAAAACTAGCTCCTGCGGCAACAAATGCGAGAGTGCGGGGACCATCGAGTTCTTTTCTCGATATGTCTCGGGTGGTAGCACAACCCACCGGTGGTTGTTGGTTTATTGGCCGTCTGTCGGCCATGGGTAACTGGATAGCTGTTTGTCTAAACTTGTACCTTCTGGGTTTCCTGGTGTTAAGTTACAGCGGGTAGTCGGTCGTTTCCTTTTGCACCACGGGCAAAGTACTGGTGGGAGTGAGGATTCCTCCCCTATGATCGTTACCCATAGTTCGGCTTTTCACCGTAACCACTGCGATTGGTTGTAGAGATCGTCATGTTGGGTTCACGGGTGGCTCCTTTTAGTGGGGTTGTGGTGGTAAAGCTTTGGGTTGGGTTTCTGTTTTCTGCACAAGTGCGTCGGTTCGGTTGTCCTGCTGGTGGGTTGGCGTGTGATCCCTCGAGTGCGTTTAGTGAACCTAGGCAACTTTTGACACGGTTCTTCTCGCTGTTTTCGTTGTTTGTCTTCTTTCGACCCTTAGATTTCAGATGGATAGTCTTCAGTACCTGGAGATCTTTGCAGAACGGACCTAGAGCTTAGATTTTCTTCTAGTTGGGAATGTCAGTGTTGGCCTAGAAGTTGCCGCTTGATTAGATGCCCGGTGCTTGGTGGGGCAACGGTTTGGGACCGAGAGCTAGTTGCGTTTTGGAGCGTCGCACCCCGTCGGTGCCAGGACGGAAGTAGAACCTTACCTTGTGGGTTTTGTCGCCAGCTTCCTATGACTAACGCATAGCCTTGAGGCTTGGTTGGGAGCGTTGTGGATTGTGATCTTTTGGGGCTGGTGTGAGTCAAGGGGGGGGGATCTGGCGACTACTCGGAGTTTTAGTACTGGTCACCTTCGGCTAGGAGGCCCTGTACGCAGCCCTTTTTGTAGGGTAGACCTTGTGGTAGGTCTTAGAGCTGAAACCTAACGTTAGTCTTGACCGTCGCCTCGGTAGGATGGATAGTCGGAACGAGTGGTCCGGGATGGTGGTTATGCTCCGAGCTTGTGGCCCGTGTTGGTGACGTAGGGGAGTGGTCCGTGTGGGTGACAGGGGAGTTCGTTGTTTTTGGGGGAAAATTTCGGATAGTTAATAACCCAGCCTATTTTGTTGGCACCTCTTGGAGCCTTGTGAGGGCGTTAGTGTGGTTAGTTTTCCTTGTCGTCGGGTTAGTTGTTTTAGACCTTAAAGGGTTCACCAGACCGAGTGTGTCGTCTTGGGGCACACCCGGGCTCTTCGTGCGAAAGAAGAACGGGAGCCTACGTCTACGCAACGACTACCGGGAGATAAGCAAGGTTGCAGTAAAGAACGAGTCCGGGATTGACGACCTCTCTAATCGATTGCGAGGCGCACTTACGGATTTTTTCTCCGGAATCTCAGGGACCGGAAGCTGTTTGCTAAGTTCGAGAATGTGAGTTCTGACTTCGCGAAGTGGACTTTTTGGGGCACGTTGTGTCAGCAACGGGAATCACAGAGAATGTGAGCGGAACTGCCCGACATACGATCCGGAACTGGCAGCAGTTGTTTTCGTTTTAAAGCTTTGGAGACACCACCGTTTGGAGTTCATCGGGATGTGCTTTCGGATCGCCAGAGTCCTAAGTTTTGTTCACATAGAAGGATTTGACTTTTGCGGCAGAAACATTGGCTGAAGTTACTGAAGGACTCGGCTTGTCCATTCAGTATCACCCCGGGAAGGGCAGTGTAGTAGCGGATGTTTGGAGGAGGAAGGGTCAAATCGAGGGGGGAAACCGATGAGCACGAGCACTCAGCAGGACCGGTGTTGTCGCGCGACTTTTGTCCTTGATGGTCAAGCCAACCCTCTTAGAGAAACCCTAGAAGGTTAGAAAATGGGTGCGCGGATACAGTTTATTCGAGACAAGACCCCCGGACCACACGAGCGACTTTTCGGCGAGTGCGAACGACACAGTACGTTTCGAGGGCGAGATTGCGTGCCCGAGCTGCCAGAGTTGAAGAAAGAGATACTATCAGAGGCGCACTGCGCTCCCTATGCGGCGCATCCAGGTGACACGAAGATGTACAAGGACCTCAAGCAAAATTTTTGGTGGACTAAACCAAAGGGGGATGTAACACTGTTCACTGCCCGCTGTCTAGATGGTTAACAAGTAAAGTTCGAACTTCAGCGCCCAGCAGGGAAAACTACAATCTCTACCGGTACCAGGATGGAAATGGGAGCAAATCAGCATGGAATTCGTCATGGGTTTTCTGCGTCGCATCAAGAGCACGATGCAGTGTGAGTCACAGTGGATCGACGGACGAAATCGACTCTCCTTCCACCCACCCGTACGACGTGGACTAGAGACACTCGGCTGGTGTCGAGCCTTTGGCAAAGTCTACAATGAGCCCTAGAGACTAAACCACACTTCAGCACGGCGTCTCACCCCCAGACCGGCGGACAGCCCGAGCGAGTGAACCGGATTCTCGAAGATGTGCTCTGAACCCGCGTACTTGATTTTGGGTGACGGATGGTCACTGCTTTTGAACCTCAGAGGGGACCTGAGCTTCGACGGAACACTGGTGCGGACCTTAGCACGAGAGGACAGAAAGGACTGCGCAACCGGACGATTCCCTATGGAAAGGTGCTGTGGAGCAACCAAGAAGAACGTGAAGCGACTTAGAAATAGGAGTCAAAGATGGAGGAGTGCTACACAGTTTTATGCGTTGCGGACCAGGATTAAGTTTCGAGGACGAAACTTTGTTTTAGTGGTGAGTGATGTAGAGTCCTGGCGTTCCCTTGCCCTTGTATACCCCCTTTTTATTTTGACGGGACTGGTAGGAAAACCTTCCACCGCTTTCTGCATTGGACTGACCGGGGCCGCTAGTATTTTTTCTGCGTTTGGGCTCGAAGAACGGAGGGCGGCAAAGCGAACGGATTCGGATTCCGATCTACGGAACTCCCGGAATGGGGGTCAAAGCATTTGCTTTGAGTGGTGCATTGGAACCCGTGCTAAGTGGCCGGCACGCTTTTCGCGGTGTTCGGATGGGATCCTGCTGTGATCCGACTTTTCATCTTTTTATGTCAGTGGGTTATTTG
Organism: Tillandsia fasciculata; assembly: GCA_029168755.2. Lineage (NCBI taxonomy): Eukaryota > Viridiplantae > Streptophyta > Magnoliopsida > Poales > Bromeliaceae > Tillandsia > Tillandsia fasciculata. Next base: position 18,447,271 of record CM054933.1, on the reverse strand, counting down.
ATTTATTTGGTAGCATCCCGACCTTTCAGTTTTCTGTTTTGGGTCCTATTTGTTTTTCTTCAGTTGTTAGGAGGGGAGTTGAAATTCGGGAATTTTTGGGCTGATCGTCGGGGTCTGCGGGTATTTTTAGGTGGTAGAGCTCGCAAAACGGTGAACGGCGGCGCGATCGGATTTGAATTCCGACCCCGGGATCTCCCAGAAATAATTTTTGAAGTTTTACCATCAGTTTGGGCGCATCGAAAGTCGTGCAGGCGATCGGCACGTTTTTCGGGGTAATTTGGACCCCTCGTTGCACCCCGATTGATTTAAGTTGTGTTTTGGGAATTTAGGTTTAGCCTGTTTTTTTTCATTTGGGCGTTAAATTTATTTGGGTGCGTGCGGGGGGGAAAACCCAATCCCTTTTCCCTCTGCTCAAGAAACCGACGGAGGGAACCAAAACCGAGAAAGGGGAATCGCCCATCCTCTGCGAGATTGATCGGGCGTGGAGGGGCGGACGATCCTCCTTCTCCTCCTCCTCCGGCAAAAGCGAGGTAAGCGGTTCGGGCCTTTTCGTTTAATTTCGGTCTAGGGTTTCCTTTTTGCCGGTGTCGTGGGTTGTTGAACAGGAGGCCGCCGCCGCCGTTGTCAAACGGGAGGCCGCCGCCGCTGTTGTCGTGTCCGCGGGGCGTCGCCGGGGTCGCGGCGTCGCAACCGGAGCCGAAAAAGGGGTCGAAGTACTGTTCATTCGGAAGAAACAGGTCACGCGGTCCACCAGACCCGGCGTGCACCCGGTGCACGGATTCCGGACCCAGCGACGCGAACCCGGTGCACGGTTGCGTGCGCCAGGCAACGCGGTCCACCAGACCTGGCGTGCACCCGGTTCACCGCTACCGGGCCCAGGGGCGCGGACCCGGCGCACGAAAGCGTGCGCCAGGTCGCGCGGCCCACCGTTTCGGCGTGCACTCGGTGCACGCCCGCACAGCCCGATCGCGTGGACCCGGCTCGCGCTCCCGCCCGTGCGCGGCCCGGCCCATGCCGCAGCGGTCCACCGCTGCGGCATGCTCCCGGTCTGCGCCCCGGCGGTCCTGCGTCGTGAACCCGGTCCACGCAGGGACCCGTGCACCAGTCTTCTGTTTGAGGGTCCAGAAGCTCTGTTTTTGGCCCGTTTCGCCCCGTTTTTGAGTGTTTTTAACCGCGACGATGTTTTTAACGATAAGTTTTACTGTAGATCTTCTTCGGGCACAAGGGAGTGTTTTAACTGGAGTTTTCGCACATCTTCTTCTTCGCGTTTCAGGTGGGTACCCCTTAGAACCCCTTTGTACATATTCTTGTTACTATTATGTTTCATTGTCCTCATATTTGTGGTGACTGAGGGTCACGGTGCACGAGGATACATCCCGTGGTGGGAATTTTTCCGGTGGTTGATTTACGGTATTGTGGGAAAGGTGTAAGAGTAAGTAGTGGCATCATTTTAATATTGTTAACTCCCGTTATTATTTATCACATGCTCTTATCGACGTTTTAGCAACCAAGTGTCGCGGTGCCCTATATTATGTATATGTATGTGGGTTTTATTGTGGTGTCTAGCGCCGGCCTCGCAGTCTTTTACTCTTGATATTACATGTTATCGTTTTACCTTTGATATTACATGTTATTGTTTCACTCTTGATATTACATGTTACTGTTCTACTCCTGATTATACATGTTAGAGGGGCACTTTAGATTTCACATGTCACCATTTTACTCTTATTTACTAATCATGTTGCTACCGGGATAGCGGTTATAGTTTGCTCTTAATTATATATTATGATGCTAACATGATTGTGGTTATGGTTACTTTGCTCGAGGCTGCAGCACGCGCACCCGCGGTTTGGCCACCGCTAAGGGTGCGCTTTTCCGGAAAAGTGGTCTATGACCCGTGTATACCACGAGGTGACGTAGTGGGGCCCCTTATTAGTTGTGGGGTTTGAGGCGCCGAGGTGCGAGCGGTGCGACCGTCGGTTTTAGTTGTCCGACGTGGTCGGGTTTGTTACAGGTACGGCAACGGCCCGTCGGGTTTAGTTGTCCGACGGGGCCAGGTATATTACAGGTACGGTACGGCCCGTCGGTTAGTTGTCCGACGGGGCCAGGTATTACAGGTACGGTACGGCCCGCCGGTTTAGTTGTCCGACGGGGCCAGGTATTACAGGTACGGTACGGCCCGCCGGTTTAGTTGTCCGACGGGGGCCGGGTATTGCAGGATACAGGGGCACAGGTTATCTCTCCACGCTTGGGAGGGTGGTTACTCCGGTTTGCTTTACGGTTTGATTTACTACTTTTCCTGCTCTATTGTTATTATTCGTCACTGACTTCCCATATCGTGACAGGGCTCCAGAGGGGGGGAGCGGTAGGCGACGGTGAGGACGGGGCAGGAGCTTCTGGGTCGCTGGGGACCCTGGACTGTATTTCCTCTTTCATTTCTTACATTTCATTATTTACGTTTGTAGTTATTTGTGAGGTTCTCGATACCCTCGTGGGGTCGGTGTGGATGTCGGCATGGTTTACTTTTGGTTCTCTTCTTATGCATTTATTTTTCCTTTGTTCCTGTTGGCCCGTTTGAAAAAAAAAAAAGAAAAAAACAAAACCAAAGAAAAGACTGCGAAAACCGTTTTTAAAATTTAAGTGTCGTGTGGGCACCGATTTAACCCTGTGGATTTATGGATTGCGAAAATGACTTCAAAACCCGAGTGTCGTGTGGGCACTGTTTCCAAACCCTGTGGATTTATGCTGTTTTTCGAAATGCGTTTTCAAAATCTGAGTGCCGGGTAGGCGCTTTTTCAACGACTGTGGATTTATCCTTTCAAACTGATCGGCCGTGCATTTTAATAAATTATGGTACCTAGTTGTGTGTTAGTGACTGTTGTGATTGAATGGTTGGTTGTGTTGGAACTTGTACTAAACGCTACGCCGTGCATATACAGGGAGACTCTGTCCGTTTGCAGAGAGATTCTGTATATGCGGCGGGTATGGGCATGCGCCGGGGAATAAGGTTTCTTTTATCAAAAAAAAAAATAAGTTTCTTATACGTCAAATGTTCGACTTCTGTGAACCGTTTTCGCTAAAACGAACCCCCGGGGCGTGACACAAAAGTTCAACATTGATATAAGCTCAACATCATATCAGCACAGTTGCGGAATGATAGATGAATCAACGATTGTGAAATCGCTTCACAAATTACCACATGTTACTGGAAAGAGACCTTGTGGCGGCACCTCGGCCTCACCATCTCAACAAGAACCCGGCGGAGATGTTGAAGCATCACTATCCTCAATTTTCGAGGAACAACAGCGACTATCTGTTAAGCAAGAACAAATTTTGAGGGAGCAGCAAAGAATTTCCAATGAGCTTGAAATCATCACGGCAGCTCATATTACCATAACCAAAAGGGTCAATTCAATGACCAGGCGGGTAAAGAAGATGTTCTATAAAATGGGTTGCACAAGCTCTGAAGACTCGGATTCTGATGAATGATCACTTTTTGACTGATTTATTTTTCTTTATTCTCATTTGTGCAGGATTTTTAGGACTTAGTTTTTGTTCTAACTTGTAGTTTAGTTCTCAGGTTGTGCATATTAATGGAACTTTTTAACTCTCCTTATATTTTGTAGCTTTTGCTACGTTTTTGGCTTTTTGTGACAAAAAGGGGGAGAGAGTTTAAGAGAGAACTTGGACAATGCAACTTGAACAATGACGAAAATGTGTGAATATGAAAACATTAAGGTAAGTATGATCTCAACTTCAACTTTGGTTTTTATTTGTTGATTGGTTGCATGCCCCTACTAACTATTTGACTAACTATTTGGGCATGTAATATGACTAACAAGTTGATGGTTGACTAACAGTTTGTGACATTTGGTTTTTGAATGCCTAGAAGATATGTTGGTTTTTAACTATGATTCTCTTACATATCTGAATTCTTCAAATGTCATGATGAGAATAAACTCTATCTCTGTACTTGGTTTTGTATGTTTCAATTCTTGAGGTATCTAACGATTTTGTTTGTCAAGAATGATTTCTTTTTGCAGAGATTACAGATGTCTAAGTCTAGAGTCTGTTTTAGGAGTTTATCTCATGTATTTAAATTTTGGATCTCCATTGTAAATTTTTGTTGTATGGTGATAGCAACAAAAATATCTTTTTGAATTTTCTTTTGTGGATTTGTGTTTTGTCACGAAACCGCCAAAGGGGGAGATTGTTACGGAATTTGAGTTGGCGTATTTCGTGAAAGTATTAAGTCTTGAAGATTGAAGATGAAAAGAACTTTGGATCATATACCTCAATCTCAAGAAAGAAGAATTCAAAAGGATCAGGTATGTTTAACTAAAGATTTTTGGTGATCCGAATACTTCTTATAGTGTAGAAACACCTGGAAGAAGTTTTATTGCATAAACATCAAAAACTGGACATGGGACATGTTCAGGATCCGGATCGTGCTCGGCAATCCGGATCCCGAAGGGTGTTTGTTCATACACTGGTTCAATCCGGATCGCAGCATTTCATGATCCGGATCCCGAACACTAGTTTTACCTTTTGCTTGCACGATCCGGATCAGGATTTGCAATCCGGATCCCGAACGTGATGTTTGGTGAAACTGTATGAACGATCCGGATCGGGGACTACGATCCGGATCCCGAACTAGCATTTTTCTGGAAATCGTCTTTCTTGCTTCTGCAATCCGGATCGTCCAATTCCAATCCGGATCGCCGTCGGTAAAATCTCCAGAAAAGGCAGTTTTTGATCCCTATCTTCTTCCAATGGTTTCTAACCTATAAATAGGCCCTATATTCATTTTCTAGGGCATCCGCAAAATAGAAAAAGATAGCCGAAAGGAAAAATCCACATATAGAGAAGAAAGGAAATCAATAGATTTATTCTATGTTTCTTCATCTATATTGATTGATTTGATTCTAGGTTTTCCATACTCACATTTTGAGTAGAATCAAATCAATGAATACTTAGATGGTATTTCCGATCTATTTCTAATCTAAGTATTCGGCGGATCATCACCACCCAAACAAACAACGATTTACCCAAAATCGGCGCGTGGACTCGCGTGGCCTTGTGGATTCAAGGTGGATTCGGAAGGTACGTTCGTGGATTCGAAGCGTGCTACTGGGTGAAGACCGTGGATTCGGTCGGACGTCGTGGACTCGACGTTGGACGCTGTGGACTCAGCGTTGGGCGCGGATCGTGGATTCGAGAAGCGTCGTGGAGCGAGCGGAGAAGATCTACTAGGAGCGTATGGTAAGAGGTTGAGTCGTCTGTGAGTACGCTATATCACCTTGTACGTGTTTCAATTCTAGTGGATTTCGCCGTGTTATCGGTCCCGTGGTTTTTTTACTCCGGTTTGGAGTTTTTCCACGTAAAAATCTTGCGTGTTATTTTATTTTTCCGCATTGGGTTTATTTGCGCAATGATTTTTTGAGTGTTTATTGTTTACACCTATTCACCCCCCTCTAGGTGTTTTTTCTCCTATTTAGATCCAATTACTTATAACCCAACAGATGTAACTCTTTCCACATCTTTTGCAACTCATTTAATTACCCTTGTAAGAAGGCAATCTCTTACGTGAAAGAATTAAATCCCAAATTTTAGTCTATCGGTTGTCTCACATTTGTCACAATGAATTCACACAACCGAGATAGAATGAGCATCTAAAGATCACACAAGATTTCTAAAATTTGATGCTTATAACTATCAAAAACTCCTATAATGAAGTATCTTCATGATTATGATTATGGAGTAAAGTTGATAATCCATGTAAAATTAATTTGGAGTGAATGAACGTGAAGCCCTTTTTATTCAATGCACTTGTTCAATAAAAACCCTTTTGTTCAAAAACAAAGTATAAAAACAAAGAGCATTGAAAAACATGTAATGCAAAGATTAAGCAAAATATGAAGAGAAAACCAATCAAAGCATTACATACAGTCATAAGCTATTTAGAACTTAAGACAAGGAAAGATATCACCTTTCCGAATCCAAAATCGTCGGATCTTGGGTTGTCTTGATTCATTGTGCCCGGGGGTTGGTAGCTTTGACTGTTGGTCCACCTTAGGTCTTTGCCTTGCAATGATCCACTTGAATGATTGATGTTGTGGCTCGGACCTTTGGTGGGTTGAGTGAACTCCTTTGACTTGATGTGTCTTTTGATTCCGTTGAGTCCGCTCCGTAGATGAAGTTGCCGAAGGATTTTTCTTTCTCTTTTTCGGGCAATTCTTCACCAAATGTCCTTCAAGTCCACATAAGTGACAAGTTCTTCCTTTCAATTTGATTGTGGAACTTGAAGCATGCACAGTTTGGTCCTTTTTAAATCCCAAACCAACCTTGCTTGTTTGACCTAATCCGGACATACAATCATGTTTCTTCGAACCGGTTGAAATCCTTTGTATGTCGGATTTAAGTTGATGAACTTGCTTGGTCAAAGCTTGGTTGGTAACATGAATCTCCTCAAACTGCTTTTCTAGAAAACCAATCTTGTCCATATATGATTTTGCGTTTGTCTCCGATTGGTTTAACTTTTCTTGGAGGATTTTATTGTTATTCAATAACCGTCCTTGTTCCTCCTCGACATCATGAAGTTTGATCATTAAAGCTTGATTCTCGTCTTGAACTTCAAGTCGTTGCTTCCTCAACTTCTTGATATGCTTGGCCATCCTCTTTGAATCCGCAAGAAGTTGTTGGTATGCCTCAACGAGTTCTTCTTCGTCCGACTCCCCCTCACTTGATGACTCTCCTCCGGATGTTGATGTTTCATGCAAAATTAAAGGAATAGAGTCAGTGACTAAAGATGATAAGCACAAATTAGAAGAGGGAATTTGAGAGGCATGAAAAGCAACAAATTTTTCTTTTTCCTCTTCACTTGAGGTCGATTCATCGTAACTAGAATCGTCCCAAGTTTTTGCTTGCAAAGCCTTCTTTTTGTATGATTTCTTAGAAGGACAATCCGTTGAAATATGGCCGTAGCCTTTGCATCGATAGCATTGGATTTTCCCTTCGAAATCATTCTTTTCTTTTTCTTTAGAAGGTTTTGCAACGCCTTTGAGTTTAGAGGATTTAGAACCCGATGATCCTTTAGATGATTTCGTGGATGAAGATCCATCGGTTCGATTCTTCCAAAATTTTCGACGAAATTTCTTTGTGATCCGCGCCAATTGTTCTTCAAAATCGGCAAGAGTGATTTCATCGTCGGAACTCGATTCGTCATCTTCTTCCTTTGTTGATTTGAATGCAATACCTGTAAGCTTAGAAGAAGACTTGGAAGAAGTTTGATTAGTAGGAAAAGTCATCTCATAAGTTTGCAAAGCACCTACTAATTCCTCTACACTCATCTCATCCGGATGACTAACGGTTTCAATGGCGGTAACCTTTGCCCTAAACCGTTCCGGAAGAGTCCGAAGAATCTTTCTTACAATTTTCGACTCCGGGATCTTTTCTCCTAAATTAGCACATGTATTTATTACATCTTGAAGTCTAGTGTAATAATCTGTAAACAATTCATGCTCTTCCATATGAATAGAGTCAAATTGACTTGTAAGCATCTGGAGCTTTTGAATTTTTACAAGATTAGTACCCTCATGTGTAATTTTGAGAATGTCCCAAATTTCCTTCGCGGTTTCATGCGCGGAAATTCGTGTAAACTCAGTCGAGGAAAGAGAATTATATAAAGCGTTCATACCTTTCCCATTGTAAGAAGATTTTTCGATTTTCTCTTTAGACCATCTAGAGCGAGGTTTTGGGGTAGTAGAATTTCCTACTTCCTCAACCGGATGCACCCAACCGTATTCAACGGTTTGCCATACCCGCTCATCAATTGAGATGAGAAAAGCTCTCATCCGCACTTTCCAATATGCATAATTGGTCCCATCAAAAAGAGGAGGTCTAAAAATATTACCACTTTCACCCAACATGATAGATAAACCTAAAACCCGCTCTGATACCAATTGTAGAGTTTTAAGGATCCACAAGGATCTAAATAGGTACTATCAAACACCTAGAGGGGGGTGAATAGGTGTAATATTTTAAAAACAAATCTCAGTGCAAAAATAAAAACCAATGCAGAAATAAAAAATAGCACACCGAGATTTACGTGGAAACTCCAATCCAGGAGAAAAACCACGGGACCAACACGCAATAACAATCCACTAAGAAAAAGAAGAATAACAAGGTGATTACTGACTCCACGGACTCGACCCCTCCTTCAAGTTCTTCGGACCTTGCGCTCCACCGATTGCACGTCCACTGCACACGTTCGAATCCACGAACGCCACTCGAATCCACGAGCACACGTTTCGAATCCACGAAACGCCTTCAACACACCGAATCCACGATGCCACGTCGAATCCACGACGCAAACTCAGCCGATAAAGAAATATAGGCTTCGATGGTGATCCTTTGCTTAGATCATCATTGAGGAACCATAGAAAGAATTTCTAAGCAAAGTTTAGATCAATTCGACAAAAGATAGATCTTGGAAGAACCGTCGAATTGACCTAAAAGAGGCTAAAGAGAAGAACGATAAAAACCTAGCCTCTAGGGTTGCTCTCGAGTGTTTTCGGTATCGGTCATTCTATTCGAGAAACCCTAAGTATCTATTTATAACCTTGGAAACGAATTAGAGTCGGTTTAGGAAACTTTTCCCGAGATAACATTGTGTACCGGTACCACTTATCATGTTCCGGTACTCAATGGTGCAAAACACAGATTTTTCTATTGTGTTCCGGTACGCGAGTCTGTGTTCCGGTACGCAATACAAATTTCAGAAAATTCTGTGTCGGGTTTGAGGAACTTCAAGTGTGGTTCCGGTACTCAATGTAAAAACTGATTTTTCCAAGATAAACTTTATCCAAAACAGACCAAGTACCGGAATCCAAACTTAAAACAAGTTGTAAGTTAAAACCAAGTTCCTAAAACCAAGTCTAAACCGGTTTTCATTAATTTCCTGTTTCCAATGATTATAAACGAACTTTAATCACCATGATCAATATTTAATCATACCTGAGAGTTGACTTGGGCTCATGTTGAATCTTCAATGAGTCTTCGAAGGCTGATTGACAATTTGATCCCTTTAAGACTCCGACTCAACTCACTGACTTGACTCACGAAATATGCCAACACCAAAATGCCGTAACAAGAGAGAGAGAGAGAGAGAGAGAGAGAGAGAGAGAGAGAGAGAGTAGAGCTTATGTACTTTCAAAAACACAAATCCAACTATATTTGTAAATTTTTTATCATTGAATTTGTATTGAGATTTATGCTATATATTGTAAAGTCAACTAAAGAGAGAGAAAGAGAAAGTACAATAGCACAAATCTCAATGCAAATTTAATGGTAAAAAATTCACAAATATAGTTGGGTTTGTACTTTTGAAAGTATATACGCTCTACTCTCTCTCTCTCTCTCTCTCTTCTCTCTCTCTTCTCTCTCTCTCTATATATATATATATATATATATATATATATATATATATATATATATATATATATATATATATATATATATATATATATATATATATATAGTAGGGCTACTATACTCTTATGAGTATAAACCCCTTTATATTCATAACTCTTCCGTCCTTCAATGAAGGGATGTGCGGTAAGGATGATAGTGGTCCCCCTAAGATTTAGTGGATTGCTGTTGAAATAGTATAAATCCTAAAGACTACTATAATCCTAACCGCATATTCCTTCATCCAAGGGCCCAAAACTTATAAGTACGAATGAATTTTACTCATAAGAGTATAGTAGCCGGACTCATATATATATATATATATATATATATATATATATATATATATATATATATATATATATATATATATTATATATATATATGCTACTATGCTATCGATAGCACCAGGTCTTAGGTGGTATTAGGTTTTTAATCATTGGATTAAGAAATATGTTGTTAGGATGATAATGGCCCCTAAAGTTTAGTGGGTGGTTGGAGAAATAGTATAATCTAAGGGGTAGAAATGATCACAAGGGTAGAACTAACGGTGCAAAACTTAGTAGCACTAATTGTTTGATGCTATCGATAAATATGCGATTGGGATTATAGTGGGCCCCTAGATTTACTAGGTGGTTGGTTGAATAGTAAAAATCTTAGGGGACTACTATAATTCCAACCGCATATCTTTTCATCTAACGGCTGAAAGCTTGATAGCACCAATTGTTTGGTGCTATCGATAGTATTCTAGTCGGACTATATATATATATATATATATATTACTATACTACCAATAGTACCAAAAGCTTTATCCTATCGATTTTCAGCCCTTTGATGAAATGATGTGTTGTTAAGATTATGTTGGTCCCCTAGAATTTAGGGGATTGTTGGTAAAATAGTATAAACTCTAGGCGGCCACTATAATTCTAACTACACATTCCTTCATCTAAAAGCTAAAAAGTCAATAGTATCAAGTGCTTGGTACTATTGATAGTATAGTAACCAAGCTTTATATATATAGAAAGAGTGTGTGTGCATGCGTGCACGCGTGCGGTTACTATACTATCAATAGTATCAAGCATTAGTGCTATCAAATTTTTAGCCGTTAGATCTATCATTTGACCATTTATTTCTCTTATATCATATTATTCTACCAACCATCTACTAAATATTATAGGACAACTATCTACCCGTTTGATCATTTTCATCCCTTAAATCATACTATTTTTTCAACCACCCATTAAATTTTATGAGCTCACTATCATCCTAACCGCACATCTCTTCATTTAAGGGTCAAAAATCTAATAGCATCAATGACTTGGTGCTATTAATAGTATAGTAGTATAGTTCTATATATATAATTTACCTGAATTATTGATCATTTTAATTCGACTATCTATTTTTTTTTAAATTTTAAATTTACAATTTAATCTTTCAATTTATTTAATTTAAATTATTTATTTGTCATTTCCATACAAAATTTAAACTAATTACTTATTTTAATAAATTTATATTTACACAAATGCATAAAATATACTAACTAAATCCGTAAAGGTAAATAAAATATTCAAATTTTAAAATTAAAGTGTTACCAATAAACTCAAATCAAATAAATTAAAAAATTATATGATAAAATTAAAATTTTAAATATTAGATAATATGATGAAAAAGGATGATAATTTAGATAAATTTTATATCTTTCTTCCCAAAAAGAAAAAAAAATAAAATAAATAAATAAATATTCTGATAATTGATGGGATATCTCCTTGAAAGAAAAGACATGACAATCTAAATGGTACATCCCAGGGTACAAAAAGCATTTTTCTCTAATAAATTAGTTTCATAGACGATAACTACGAGTGTAAATAAAACGTGCCGCGTAGTCCGTGGGCCTGCCAGGCCGGCATGGATGGTTGCAGGCCGTGCAAGGTCACATTCATGGGTTGCCGGCCTAAAATATGACCGGAACGTACATGGGGTGCCGGCCATACTAGACCGAAGCTTCCGGGCCCATTGCCCGGCACAGTCGGTCCGCAGGGCCCGGTTCACGACTCGTTTATTATTATTATTTTTTTTTCTAAAATATTTTATTTTTAAAAATTTGTTCTTTCAAGTATTAATTTAAAATAATTAAAATTCAAATAAATTTTAAAAATTCATCTAAATCTTATTGCCAATTTGCATTAAATTTCATTGGTTTTGTGCTTTTGCTAAAATAGGTTTTTTTCTTTTTTCTTTTTTCTTTTTTTTTTTTTTTTTGGCATTCTGCAGTTTAGGTGTGGAATTTTAATAAACTAATTAAATTACTTTTGTTTCTCAAACAATATAATTTCAAACAGTTGTACAAATAGTCTCAAAGTGCAACTTTGATATCAAATAATTTCAAATGATGCAGCTTAGGCTCAAATGGTACAACTTAATTTTAAATAGTGTGATTTTTTTTTTCTTTCTTTTTTCTACTTCTTCACTTTTCATGCAGCAGCACGGAATGCATAGTGTTCCTTTCAGGAGAAGAAAATTATATCTTTTCACTTTTTTTCTCTCTTTTTCTCTTTTCTTTTTTCTTTCTTTTCACAATCTAAATTCTTTTTTGCTACCATGTCCCTCCATCGTCCTCTGCCGCTCCTATTCCGATGTTCTCTCCCTCCCAATCGTGCTCAAATTCTGCAGGACCTTCGTCGCCGTTGGCGGCTACGTCCTCCAACGCAATCTTCGTAATCTATGCTATATGCCCATATCCGAGGCCGACGTCGACAAAGGTGTGGATAGTAAGTGAGAGGAATGCATGGTTGATGTATGAGTGGTGGAGGAAGAAGACGAAGGAGACGAAGAAATAGGAGAAAATCAATGAGAGAGCGAGAAAGAAGAAAAAAAAGAAAAAAGTATAATTTAGTCTGTTTACTAAAAATATAGACTTAATTTGTAAAATCCAAAAATAGTTATCTATTTTTGCGAAAATTTAAAATTGGTCAATCTTTTATACAAATTGGCCAAAACTAATTTATTTAATAAGATAATTATATATATTTTATAAAATTAATGATAAAAATTATTAAAAATAAAATTTAAATATAAAAAAAATATAGTAAAAAGGATCGGTCAGTAGCCCGCATGTCACGTCCCGAAGTTTAAGAATAGTCTTTTTTTTTTTTTTTTTTTTTTTTTTTTTTAGAGTTTGAACTTGAAAATCAGCGTGTGTTCAGATCGCCACATATATAAAAAATTTTCTATTCACTCGGACAGGGTCCCACCTATAAATGCACAGTTAAGCAAGTACAACAAGTACAATCAGAGTACGATAAAAATAGTATCATAAATACACCAATCATAGCTAAGAAATAAACATCACAACAATCTCAAACTACCATATGCTCAGAGATAAAAGTAAATACAACCAACCACAGCTAACATGAAATCCTCGAGATAACAAACATAAGTCTCGGTGCAAATCTAGAACTGAAATATCATAATACGGTCACTGCAGGACTAGTAATACAGGGACGGATCTATCATAGCACCTCACCAACACGCCCCGACATCCCACGACTCGACTGACCTGAATTGGTGGTCATCCAAAGGTGTGAGATACAATAATGGTGTATCCCAATGAGTACGACGAGTCGGTGACAACAGGTCGTACCTACTGCTATACTATAACAGTAAATAGTAAAAGTAGGTAATAGCTAGAATGTAATCATGTAAGTCATGCTGAATGAATACTGAAAAACAAAGACAACTAATCATGGCATACAATGCTGAAATAGAAAGGAACTATGTAATAATAGTGGAACCTGGATGTCGCCATAGGTCAGAAAGACCTCAGGCTCATGCCATTGTCTGGCACATGTCTGGCTGATATAACCCTGCACCACTTGTTGCTCTCTAAAGCTCACGGGTCGCTGTCGACCACTCTACCGGTAAAGAACGCCAACGTGGGGGATCAATCCCACTGGCATACGTGAAATACAGCTGGTACTGTCGCAATCTGAATACTGATACTGTATACTGAATCATGCAATCACTGAACAAAGTATGCTGAAGTACTAGAATGTAATCATCACTAGATAATGACAAACCAGGCATGGCAGAAGTATAGATAAAAGCTAAATAAGTGAAATAGGAGAGTAGTAAACTCTATACTGAAGGAAAAGCAGGAGAGAGCTCAAGGGAGGAAACCAGGGCTAACAACATTCACCGAGGTCCAACCAAGCACGATACCCCATAAGTGACGATATGTTGGAGCCTGGACCGAAACACCCACCTCAGTGTAAGCGGTCTAGAAATCCACTGGAAGGCTCTCGAGCTGGCGGCTGACTGCTAGGACTTGGATTATAAACACCAGTCAGAAATAAACTCACTCATATCCAACCCACTAACTCAAATTGTGGCGACTCGAATCCCCGTGTTACTTGACCGGGGGATTCGTGGTGAGAAAACACTTATTATTGGTGTATCGGGTCCGTAACGCGAAAAACGGACGCAAAAAACGAACTCAGCGCGCGAAAATTAGCTAAAATAGGCATTTCGGGCCAAAACGGGCCCAATATATGAAGGATGGTCCACGGGCCCTGCTAAATGCACCAGGCGCAGCCAAAATTGCGCCTGCCACGTGTCGGGCCCTGATTGGCCCGAAATGATGAGCGCCGATTGGGCGGCGCGCGTGCACCTCCCGCTCACCCGTGGGCGCCTGCTACGCGTACTCCAGAATGTCCTCCGAACCCATTTTCAAAGCAACTTTTGGCCTATAAATAGCCCTTTTTCCACCATTTTTGGATTTTCACGATTTGGCAAAAATCTCTAACTTTTTCAGAGCACCCCCATCCCCTTCTTCTTCTCCTTCACCAGATTTTGGATTTGGGGGTGTCCTGTGGCTGCCCGTAGCTGTGCAAGTGGTGGGTGAGCCCTCTAAAGCAGATTTCAACCATTTTCATCGCATTTCAGTGCAGGAGCTCCACAGAGCTCATTCCTTAGAGTTTTGGCCTAATTTTTGATTCTGCATCTTCACAAGAGATAGATTTATAACTTTGGTATTCAACACTTTGGCTAAATCTTGAGTTTTATTGGAGTTTTTAAGCCATCTTTAGAACTTTTGTGCATAGCCTGGAATTTTGGACAGTGCTCAGTGTTTTCCCTTTCCTAGACAGTAGGAATGGAATTTTGAGGTGTTTTTTGTGGAAAAATCTTCAAGACTCAAAGATCTACAACTTTGGTATGTACCACTTTACCTAGATTTGAATATTTCTGTGAGTTTATTAGCCATCTTTGAAGAACTTGTGCACAAATTGGACTTTTGATAACTGAGAGTAATTATGGAATTTCCTTTTCATTTGTCCATGGATTTTGGTGTTTTTTGGCTTGATCTTCATCTAATCTCGAAGAGGAATCCAGTTGCAAATTTTGGAGCTTGTTTGCCCAGGTAAATTTATCGATCTTTTAGCCCCTATTTTCAGGTTCACAACAGAAAGGTATTTGGTTATTATTTTGATAATTGGACTTTGGAGATGCAATTTTGAGTTATTCTGTGATTATTTTTGGGATTTTTAAGTTATGACATATTCTTAGAATCATGATGAAGATTTTCCCTTTTGGTGGTAGTTAAAAATTCTGTATGGATTGGTCCCTAATAAATTTTGAAGTTGATGCTAATTTTTTATGCATGTTTGGACCATATTGGACCTTTTCATAAATTTGAAAATTTAGAGGGACCTATGATGGATTATGGAACTTAGGAAAGTAATTCTTGGACAGAGAGAAACCTCAATTTGCCGTTAGGAGTGTAAAAATTGAGGTGTTGCACTTAGATAATTAATCTTTCTACAAAGGGGTTAATTGCTAGATTTTTTTGATAATCCGCGTGACGATTTTGTTTTGATGATTGTATTCAATCTGACAGTGATCTCGTGTTGATTCTTGGTGCGTTGAATTCATAATAGGCGGGAGATCATGCACGCCAAATTTCAGCTAGATCGGACTTCGGATCGTCAAGTTACCAGTTGGGATGTTATGCACCTCTAAAGTTACGATTTACCCACTCGGGCTATTGGATTTCCACCTATTATAGTTGGTTGTTGTGTTCCTACTCCTTGGTGATTCTTGATTGAATATCCTTAATTATGTGATGTTAAATGATTCTTAGCTTATCCATGTGTGAATGTTTAGTTTTGATGAATGTTGCACAACCCTAATTGATGCTGTTCATAACTGATCATTAACCTACTCTATGTGAGATTGACCCCTATTCATGGCCTTAGTTCATTAATGGAAAAGATAGCTTTGTGGTAAGTTGAGATTTATTCCTTATGAGACTCATTATTGTTGACTACTAAACATTTTAAATGAGGATAAATGATTGTCGGTTATTTTCAAGTTCATGTTCATGTTGGTTGCTACTCTTCATTAACTTTCAAATAAGAACAAATGCATGCTTGAATGGACATCTAGATAGGCCATCTTTTATCGCTACACTATCATATTGGGACTTGACTTAGGAGAAACCATGATTGTTGCTTTCCTCTTTTTATTCAGACATATGATTCATGATGCTCGGGTCCGAGCAGGGGTTTGAGATAGTGTAGTCGAGATTATTGAGTTCGGGGGAGGTTGTATCAGATTGTGGACTTGTGGGGTATTGCGGCAACCACGAATATTAAGCGGTTGACCGAATATCGATCTTTGCATCAGATTGGGGTTGAGTTCATACTAGTGGAAAGAGTCCTCCACTTTGAGCATAGTTATGACTATTGCCTGCTATTTGGGACACTTGACTGAGTATGTTGTGTTATCGGTGGTACACAGCCGGGTGTAGCCGATTGTGATGGTTGAGTAGGCGACTGGACTGATACTTGATTACACTTGCACATCGGTGGTACATAGCTAGGTGTAGCCGATTGTGATAATTTGTGCAGATCCACTAGTTTGGGTTTATCTTGGCGGTTATTTTTCACTGATGCATGCTGTAGTGTCCTCCCCGTGTAGCTTTCCCCTATGTTTCGGGGTGTGGAACACCTGTTAGTGGTGTGTTGGGGCCACAACATGTCAAAGGGATGTGTTGGATGGACTCAGAGAGGATTTGGGGTCAAGCCTATCTTTCGGCTACTTTTGCTGAATTTTAAAAGTTGTTTCAGGCTGATTGGAGGCCGTAGTTGGATTCAACGCGGAAAAATGTTTGAAAATGGCTATTTATTTGTAGTTTTCTGAGTCCGGCCGCACAAAAACGGACACCCGAAAGTTTTCTGTGCAAAATGGTGCACGGGGGTGAGCCGTGGACCGGCGTGTGACACGTGGCGGCCTGGGATTGGCCGGCACATGCTGTCTGGTCCACGGAGGAGTGCCGCTGGTGCACGGTGGACCGGCGGGGACACGTGGCAGCTGCCCATTGGCGAGTCTGCGCTGCGCGGTCCACGGGGCTGGGCGGCTGGTGTATGGAGAGGGGCGCGCCACATGGCAGCCCCCGATTGGGCGGCTCTTGTGTGCGCGGTGCACGGGCGGGCGGGCGCCTGCGGCCATACCCATGCTGGCGCAGACGGCGCAGGCGGCGGCCAGGCGCGCCGGCTGGCGTGCCGGGCCAACGCACGCGGCGCCACGTGGCACCGCGCCAGTAGCTGGCACCACCTACCGCGCCACCCGCAGGGGGGCACGTGGCCGCGCCCGGTTCGCCGGGCACCGCTATCCCCTGTTCGGGGACAGGTGTCGCGCCCGGGTGAATCCGGGCGCGGGTGATTTGGGTTGGGCCGGGCCCAGATTCGGGGCCCGAATCTTTCGGGCGCCCGAATCCGGGAACCCATGTGTGGTGTGGGCTAGCTTATAAATACCCCTTCTCTCCCTCTTTCTCTACTTTTTTCGAGACTTAGAGAGAGATTGAGAGGGAAAGCCCCTTAGGAAACTTGTTCCTCTTAATATTTTTGATCTCGTGGTGGTTTCCCAGGATTTTTGGAGGCTCGGCAGCGGCGATCTTGGTTTTACAGTGCGCCTCAACATCTCCCTTTTTCGGCCCGTTTCCGTCGCAGTTCAGTCGAAAAATCACTGTGCGCAAACCAGGTGGAATTTTTGGGCGATTTCTGTGACAGCGCGTTCCTAAGAGGTAAGGCTTCGACTTTTGTATTGACCGCTTTGCTTTGTTTCGAACTTTTGGCATGGTTCCCGAGGCACCTTTTGACCCTATTTTCTTTGGTGGATTTTTGGACAGCATGGGCTAGTTCGATTTTTATCTCGGTCTACGAGCATCGGATCAAGGCGTATAAATAGGTTTTGGATTTACTCATGGCAAGGAACGCAACCGTAATTTTTTTGGATTTTTCGGAGCACTATACAGAGGTGAAATTCCCTCTTTTTTCGTGCTGCTGGGAAAAATAGCAAATGCTGTATTTTTGGGTTGTATGTTTACACCGGGTGCGTTGTTCTATACAGTTGTGCACTGTTTTCGGCGGATTACGGAGTTAGAGGACTGTGGACAGTAAGGAGGCTTTTTGGGTGCGGATTGCGTATTTCGGGTGGGTGGCTGTTGTTTCCCTCACTTTTGACTTGCTCACTAGGAATACTAGAAATCCTCTAAATCAAAAGTAATAATGGACATCCTATTTGAGAACCATACATGTTAACCCCATAAATTGAGTGATAGCTTATCTGTGATAAATTGGGACAGTATTGTTGGAACAAGTTGTTATAACATAACCACTCATGCAAAATGATTTATCATATTGGGACATCCAAAATTATTCTTTTAAAAAGTTAGTGTAAGACATTTTTCATTAGTTTTAAAAATAGGACATTTGCATGCTTGTATGGACATCCAGTTAGGCCACTATTTATTGCTACACTATCATATTGGGACTTGACTTAAGAGAAACCATGTTTAGTTGTTCTCCTTTTTATTCAGATGCATGTTGCTCGAGTTAGAGCAGGGGTTTGGGATAGTGTAGTTGAGGCCATTGAGTCTGGGACAGGTTAGACTCGATTATAGATTGTGGGGCATTGTGGGAACCGCGGACATTAGGCGGTTAGCCAGATGCTGATTACTTTATCAGATTTTGGACTTGTGGGGTGTTACGGCGACCGCGGACATTGGGCGGTTGACCGGATGTTTACTTATGCATCAGATTGGGTATCAGAATTTTCTAGTGCATGGAGTTTCCCACTTATTGAGTACTATTGCATCTGATTGGGGATCGGTTTTCTTTAGTGGATGGATTTTTCCACTTTGATCATAGTTGTGATCCAGTCCTGCTATATCGTGATACTTGTGACAGAGATACTTGTGGTACTGGTGACAGAGATACTTTACTCGTGTGGGTCGCTCCCCTCGAGTGCCACTCCGGAGTAGGCTTTAGACCGTGACGGGTGCCGGTCAATTGATTATATTGGGATTGCGAGCTGTCACGCCCGGGGGTTTGTTTTAGCGGAAACGGTTCGTTTTTTTTTTTTTTTTTTTTTTTTTTCAAAGAAAGCCTCTCTTCCCAAGCGCGTGCCCAGACCCGCCGCACGTACAGGATCTCTCTGCAAACGGACAGAGTCTCCCCTGTAGGATCGGGGTTTTGAAAACAGTGCCCATAGCTCCTTCTTGAATGTTGCCCAGGACGGGAAAGCGGTACCCTTAGCAGGATCGGGGCGTACCGTCTTCCACCACAAGCGGGCGTTCCCCTCCAAGCAATGGACTGCTAGGGGAACCCGCTCATCATCCTCCATGAGTAGGTCTTCAAAAAGTTTCTCCATCGACGCCACCCATTTCTCGACGACCCACGGGTCAGTCGTGTCCCTTCGAACCTGGGTGGGTCGTGCTTCTTAAAGTCCTTCAAGTTGGCCCGCACCCGGTCCCGCTCGGTCATCCCCACCATCCCCTCCCTCGCGGCGGCGGCAGCCACGGTAGGGGTAGGCGTGACTACTGTCTCCTCCAGAGTAACCCGGCTAGTTGTCCCTGGCGCGGTCCCGTAGTCGCCGCTGGCGGTGGCGCTGTCGGTGGTGCCGCGGCCGGTGCTGTCGGCCCCGGCGGAGGGACCGGGGCGGCCGTCACTGGCGCGGCCTGCTGCTGGTGCGTCAACTGACGCACGTGATCGGCGAGGGTTGCCAATTGCCCCGCCATCTCCCGCAATTGCTGCCGCAGGAGCTGGTTCTCCGCGGCCGTCGATGTTGTCGCGTCTGCCTCGGCGTCTCCCGCCGATGATCTGGTGCGGACCATGACTGTCACACACAACAAGGGTCAACGTCAGACTTTACCTACAACAACGAACCACTTAGCTCGAGAAAAGACTCCAATTTCCTCCCCCGATCACTCACGTTCTACAGTCCTATGCCCTACCCATTTCATTCATTTGTAGGTAAGTGAGGTATTCCCACGGATGTCGGCATTAACTGTTGTGATTGGATGAACTCTCTGATACCATCTTAATCTGTCACGCCCCGGGGGTTTGTTTTAGCGGAAACGGTTCGTTTTTTTTTTTTTTTTTTTTTTTTTTTTTTTTTTTTTTTTTTCAAAAGAGAGCCTCTCTTCCCCGGCGCGTGCCCAGACCCGCCGCACGTACAGGATCTCTCTGCAAACGGACAGAGTCTCCCCTGTATGTGCACGGCGTAGAGTTTTAGTACATCTCCCAAACATGCACAATCATTCAATCACAACAATCATGAGCATACAACCAGCATTCTAATTCATAAAAGCACATGGCCGATCAGTTTGGAAAAGATAAATCCACAGTTTTAAAAAAAGCGCCCACCCGGCACTTGCGTTTTGAAGACTAGTTTTCAAAATCAGCATAAATCCACAAGGTTTTGAAAACGGTGCCCACACGACACCCAAGTTTTGAAATCCATTTCGCAATCCATAAATCCACAGGGTTTTGAAACCAGTGCCCACACGACACTTAGATTTTAAAAACGGTTTTCGCAATCTTTTCTTTGGTTTTGCCTTTTCTTTTTCAAATGGCCAACAGAGATAAAAGGAAAAGTAATGCATAATAGGATAACCAAATACCGACATCCCCGTCGACCCCACGAGGGTATCGAGAACCTCACACATAACTACAATGTAAATGAAATGCCAGAATGAAAGAGAAATTACAATCTAGGGTCCCCAACGACCCAGCCGCTTCCGCCCCGTCCTCACCGCCGCCTACCTCTCCCTCGCCTGAACCCTGTCACGAAGTGGGAAGTCAGTGACTAATAATAGCAGAGCAGGAGAAAATAATAAAACAAACCGGGAAGACAACCGGGGCAACCACCCTCTCAAGGGGAAACGATAACCTGTACACCTGTGTCCTGCTATACCCGGCCACGTCGGACAACTAAACCGACGGCCGTACCGTACCTGCAAAACCCGACCACGTCGGGCAACTAAACCGACGGGTCGCACCGCTCGCACCTCGGCGCCTCAACCCCACAACTAATAAGGGGCCCCACTACGTCACCTCGTGGGTATACACGGGTCATAGACACTTTTCCGGAAAAGCGCACCCTTGCGGTGGCCAAACCGCGGGTGCGCGTGCTGCAGCCTCGAGCCCAGTAACCAATAGTAACCGCTATCAAGTTAGCATCATAATATAATAACAAGAACAAAGTACAACCACTATCGCGTTATCGATGTCATGCAGGTTCACGAATAGGTGTATATATATAACCGCTACCAGTTAGTCACATAAAGCAAAGATTTAAGGATAAAACGACCGCCGAAAGTCGGCACTAAGTATCACAGTAACACCCACCTCAACACGAAGGAGACGACGTGTGGAGACTCCAACTAAGTAGTGGCCGTACCGAGTCCGAAAGGCGGTCTTGGGGATGTCTGCATTTCGAACTCGGAGTTGATGGTAGCCCGATTGCAGGTCAATTTTGGAGAAGACCGTCGCTCCCCGTAACTGGTCGAAGAGGTCGTCGATTCTGGGCAGTGGGTACTTATTCTTCACCGTGACTTTGTTTATCCCTCTGTAATCAATGCAGAGACGCAGTCTTCCATCTTCTTCCGCACAAAGAGTACCGGTGCGCCCCAGGGTGACACACTCGGTCTGATGAACCCTTTGTCCAAGAGGTCTTTCAGTTGTGCCTTAAGCTCCTTCAGCTCTGCGAAGGCCATTCGGTAAGGTGCCTTCGTAATAGGCTGCGTGCCTGGTAGTAGCTCGATAGGGAACTCCACTCCCGCTCTGGAGGCATCCCGGGCAGTTCTGCGGGGAAGACGTCGGGGAAGTCCTTCACCACTGGAATATCTGCAGGTGTCGTCGAGGGTCGTGTAGCCAAATCCACCGATGCTAAATAGGCTACGCAACCGCCCTCTACCAACCTTCTGGCCCGCGCCGCTGAGATGACCGCCGGGAAGGTGATGCTCTTGCCGCCATATACACATGTTCAGGGAAGCCCGGTTCTTGCAATCGCACTTGTCGCTTGTCACAATCAATGAGCGCCTGGTACCTCGTGAGCCAGTCCATGCCCAACACTGCGTCGTATTCCTTCAAGGGGATTACCACCAAATCCCATGGGCAAGCCAGTCGCACAAGCTTAATCGAGCAGGCGGCCACCAAGCTGGTCGCCTCAAAGTTCCCCCCGCCGTTTGAACCGTCAGGAGATTTTGAAGGGGGATCTCCTCGAGATCATGCATTAAAACGAAATCACGAGAAATGAACGAGTGTGTTGCTTCGGTGTCGAAAAGAGTTCTAGCACGGGAATTCTGAGACGGAAGTAATACCTGCAAGTGCGTCCTTCCGGGATCTGTTCCTGGCGGGTCATTGAGAAAAACCTCCCGCCTGGTTGTGGCTGCCTGTCCTCCTCGCGCCGTGCCGTGCGCAGGGGGTCTAGAAGTCGACGCCAAAGGTGCTTTCCCCCGCCCTGAGAGCTGTGGCGTGGGCGTAGAAGCCGCAGAGGAGGCAGGTCCTCTGCCTAAGGGGCAGTTGCGGCGAAGTGGGAAGTGCTCCCGTTTGCCGCACCTGAAGCGGTGGTCGCCTCTTTGGGGGCACTCTCCCGCCAGGTGCCCTCCCCCGCATATGACACAAGGCCTATTTCCCGGCCTCGCGCCCTCCTGCTGCCGCGGCCCCGGGGCCCCGCCTGTGGTTTCCACCGTTTGGGGGCTCCGCTCCCACTCCAAGAGCCCCTCCCGAGTTCTGCTGTTGCCGCTTCCTGTCCTCCAGCCGCGCCGAGTTCTCCCTTCTGGCAGGCAACCGGAACCGCAAAACCCAGCCCTCTACCGTAGTGGCCCTGTCGACCACTTTCTGGAAGGTGTGCAGGTCAGCTGCTTGCACACCTCAAAATATTGCTCGCAAGCCATCCACAAAGAGTTGCGCCTTGTGAGCCTCGTCCCTTATGACGAACGGGACGCAGTTCGCTAGGCGGACGAACTCTCATTGGTACTCCATGACCGTCCCGGTTTCCCTGCTGGATATGATTCAGGTCATCTTCCAACTTCTTCTTGACACTGCTGGGTGAAGAAGGCCTCGAACAGCTCCTTCTTGAATGTTGCCCAGAACGGGAAAGCGGTACCCTTAGCAGGATCGGGGCGTACCGTCTTCCACCACAAGCGGGCGTTCCCTCCAAGCAATGGACTGCTAGGGGAACCCGCTCATCATCCTCCATGAGTAGGTCTTCAAAAAGTTTCTCCCATCGACCCCAACCATT
>CM054933.1:18240359-18424119 GCA_029168755.2 Tillandsia fasciculata | reverse complement strand
CCTTGTTCCTCCTCGAGATCATGAAGTTTGATCTTTAAAGCTTGATTCTCGTCTTGAACTTCAAGTCGTTGCTTCCTCAACTTCTTGATATGCTTGGCCATCTTCTTTGATTCCGCAAGAAGTTGTTGGTATGCCTCAACGAGTTCTTCTTCGTCCGACTCCCCCTCACTTGATGACTCTCCTCCGGATGTTGATGTTTCATGCAAAATCAAAGGAATAGAGTC
This sequence comes from Tillandsia fasciculata, assembly GCA_029168755.2. Lineage (NCBI taxonomy): Eukaryota > Viridiplantae > Streptophyta > Magnoliopsida > Poales > Bromeliaceae > Tillandsia > Tillandsia fasciculata. Next base: position 18,423,895 of record CM054933.1, on the reverse strand, counting down.
AGTGACTAAAGATGATAAGCACAAATTAGAAGAGGGAATTTGAGAGGCATGAAAAGCAACAAATTTTTCTTTTTCCTCTTCAAGCACCTAACTAATTCCTCTACCCCTCTCTCATCCGGATGGACTACACGGTTTCATGGCGGTACCCTTTGGCCCTAAACCTTTCCGGAATAGTCCGAAGAATCTTTCTTACAATTTTCGACTCTCCGGGATCTTTTCTCCCAAATTAGCACATGTATTAATTACATCTTGAAGTCTAGTGTAATAATCTGTAAACAATTCATGCTCTTCCATATGAATAGAGTCAAATTGACTTGTAAGCATCTGGAGCTTTTGAATTTTTACAAGATTAGTACCCTCATGTGTAATTTTGAGAATATCCCAAATTTCCTTCGCGGTTTCACACGCGGAAATTCGTGTAAACTCAGTCGAGGAAAGAGAATTATATAAAGCGTTCATACCTTTCCCATTGTAAGAAGATCTTTCGATTTCCTCTTTAGACCATCTAGAGCGAGGTTTTGGGGTAGTAGAATTTCCTACTTCCTCAACCGGATGCACCCAACCGTATTCCACGGTTTGCCAAACACGCTCATCAATTGAGATGAGAAAAGCTCTCATCCGCACTTTCCAATATGCATAATTGGTCCCATCAAAAAGAGGAGGTCTAAAAATATTACCACTTTCACCCAACATGATAGATAAACCTAAAACCCGCTCTGATACCAATTGTAGAGTTTTTAGGATCCACAAGGATCTAAATAGGTACTATCAAACACCTAGAGGGGGGTGAATAGGTGTAATATTTAAAAACAAATCTCAGTGCAAAAATAAAAACCAATGCGGAAAATAAAAATCAACACACCGAGATTTACGTGGAAACTCCAATCCAGGAGAAAAACCACGGGACCAACACGCAATAACAATCCACTAAGAAAAGAAGAATAACAAGGTGATTACCGACTCCACGGACTCGACCCCTCCTTCAAGTTCTTCGGACCTTGCGCTCCACCGATTGCACGTCCACTGCACACGTTCGAATCCACGAACGCCACTCGAATCCACGAGCACACGTTTCGAATCCACGAAACGCCTTCAACACACCGAATCCACGATGCCACGTCGAATCCACGACGCAAACTCAGCCGATAAGAAATATAGGCTTCGATGGTGATCCTTTGCTTAGATTATCATTGAAGAACCGTAGAAAGAATTTCTAAGCAAAGTTTAGATCAATTCGACAAAAGATAGATCTTGGAAGAACCGTCGAATTGACCTAAAAGAGGCTAAAGAGAAGAACGATAAAAACCTAGCCTCTAGGGTTGCTCTCGAGTGTTTTCGGTATCGGTCATTCTATTCGAGAAACCCTAAGTATCTATTTATAACCCTTGGAAACGAATTAGAGTCGGTTTAGGAAACTTTTCCCGAGATAACATTGTGTACCGGTACCACTTATCATGTTCCGGTACTCAATGGTGCAAAACACAGATTTTTCTATTGTGTTCCGGTACGCGAGTCTGTGTTCCGGTACGCAATACAAATTTCAGAAATTTCTGTGTCGGGTTTGAGGAACTTCAAGTGTGGTTCCGGTACTCAATGTAAAAACTGATTTTTCCAAGATAAACTTTATCCAAAACAGACCAAGTACCGGAATCCAAACTTAAAACAAGTTGTAAGTTAAAACCAAGTTCCTAAAACCAAGTCTAAACCGGTTTTCATTAATTTCCTGTTTCCAATGATTATAAACGAACTTTAATCACCATGATCAATATTTAATCATACCTGAGAGTTGACTTGGGCTCATGTTGAATCTTCAATGAGTCTTCGAAGGCTGATTTGATAATTTGATCCCTTTAAGACTCCGACTCAACTCACTGACTTGACTCACGAAATATGCCAACACCAAAATGCCGTAACAAGAGAGAGAGACAGAGGAGAGAGAGAGAGAGAGAGAGAGTAGAGCTTATGTACTTTCAAAAACACAAATCCAACTATATTTGTAAATTTTTTATCATTGAATTTGTATTGAGATTTATGCTATATATTGTAAAGTCAACTAAAGAGAGAGAAAGAGAAAGTACAATAGCACAAATCTCAATGCAAATTTTTAATGGAAAAAAATTCACAAATATAGTTGGGTTTGTACTTTGAAAGTATATACGCTCTACTCTCTCTCTCTCTCTCTCTCTCTCTCTCTCTCTCTCTCTCTCTCCTCTATATATATATATATATATATATATATATATATATATATATATATATATAATATATATATATATATATATATATATATATATATATATATATATATAGTAGGGCTACTATACTCTTATGAGTATAAACCCCTTTATATTCATAAACTCTTCGTCCTTCAATGAAGGGATGTGCGGTAAGGATGATAGTGGTCCCCCTAAGATTTAGTGGATTGCTGTTGAAATAGTATAAATCCTAAAGACTACTATAATCCTAACCGCATATTCTTCATCAAGGCCCAAAACTTATAAGTACGAATGAATTTTACTCATAAGAGTATAGTAGCCGGACTCATATATATATTATATAAATATATATATATATATATATAGATATATATTATATATATATTATATATATATATATATATATATATGCACTATGCTATCGATAGCACCAGGTCTTAGGTGGTATTAGGTTTTTAGTCATTGGATTAAGAAATAGTTGTTAGGATGATAATGGCCCCTAAAGTTTAGTGGGTGGTTGGAGAAATAGTATAATCTAAGGGGTAGAAATGATCACAAGGGTAGAACTAACGGTGCAAAACTTAGTAGCACTAATTGTTTGATGCTATCGATAAATATGCGATTGGGATTATAGTGGGCCCCTAGATTACTAGGTGGTTGTTGAAATAGTAAAAATCTTAGGGGACTACTATAATTCCAACCGCATATCTTTTCATCTAACGGCTGAAACTTGATAGCACCAATTGTTTGGTGCTATCGATAGTATTCTAGCGGACTATATATATATATATATATATATATATATATATATATTACTATACTACCAATAGTACCAAAAGCTTTATCCTATCGATTTTCAGCCCTTGATGATGATGTGTGTTGTAGATTATGTTGGTCCCCTAGAATTTAGGGGATTGTTGGTAAAATAGTATAAACTCTAGGCGGCACTATAATTCTAACTACACATTCCTTCATCTAAAAGCTAAAAAGTCAATAGTATCAAGTGCTTGGTACTATTGATAGTATAGTAACCAAGCTTTATATATATAGAAAGAGTGTGTGTGCATGCGTGCACGCGTGCGGTTACTATACTATCAATAGTATCAAGCATTAGTGCTATCAAATTTTTAGCCGTTAGATCTATCATTTGACCATTTATTTCTCTTATATCATATTATTCTACCAACCATCTACTAAATATTATAGGACAACTATCTACCCGTTTGATCATTTTCATCCCTTAAATCATACTATTTTTTCAACCACCCATTAAATTTTATGAGCTCACTATCATCCTAACCGCACATCTCTTCATTTAAGGGTCAAAAATCTAATAGCATCAATGACTTGGTGCTATAATAGTATAGTAGTATAAGTTCCTATATATATATTTACCTGAATTATTGATCATTTTAATTCGACTATCTATTTTTTTTAAAATTTTAAATTTACAATTTAATCTTTCATTTATTTAATTTAAATTATTTATTTGTCATTTCCCCTACAAAATTTAAACTAATTACTTATTTTAATAATTTATATTTACACAAATGCATAAAATATACTAACTAAATCCGTAAAGGTAAATAAAATATTCAAATTTTAAAATTAAAGTGTTACCAATAAACTCAAATAAAATAAATTAAAAAATTATATGATAAATTAAAATTTTTAAATATTAGATAATATGATGAAAAAGGATGATATTTGGATAAATTTTATCTTTCTTCCCAAAAGAAAAAAAAATAAAAAAAACAAAATAAATATTCTGATAATGTCACGCCCCGGGGGTTCGTTTTAGCGGAAACGGTTCACAGAAGTCGAACATTTGACGTATAAGAAACTTTTTTTTTTTTTTGATAAAAGAAAACCTTTATTCCCCGGCGCATTCCCAGACCCGCCGCATATACAGAATCTCTCTGCAAACGGACAGAGTCTCCTCTGTATATGCACGGCGTAGCGTTTAGTACAAGTTCCAACACAACCAACCATTCAATCACAAGAGTCACTAACACACAACTAGGTACCATAATTTATTAAAATGCACGGCCGATCAGTTTGAAAGGATAAATCCACAGTCGTTGAAAAAGCGCCTACCCGGCACTCAGATTTTGAAAACGCATTTCGAAAACAGCATAAATCCACAGGGTTTGAAAACAGTGCCCACACGACACTCGGGTTTTGAAATTCATTTTCGCAATCCATAAAATCCACAGGGTTTTGAAATCGGTGCCCACACGACACTTAAATTTTAAAAACGGTTTTCGCAGTCTTTTCTTTGGTTTTGTTTTTCTTTTTTTTTTCAAACGGCCAACAGGAACAAAGGAAAAATAAATGCATAAGAAGAGAACCAAAAGTAAACCATGCCGACATCCACACCGACCCCACGAGGGTATCGAGAACCTCACAAATAACTACAAACGTAAATGAAATGTAAGAAATGAAAGAGGAAATACAGTCCAGGGTCCCCAGCGACCCAGAAGCTCCTGCCCCGTCCTCACCGTCGCCTACCGCTCCCCCCGTCTGGACCCTGTCACGATATGGGAAGTCAGTGACGAATAATAACAATAGAGCAGGAAAAGTAGTAAATCAAACCGTAAAGCAAACCGGAGTAACCACCCTCCCAAGCGTGGAGAGATAACCTGTGCCCCTGTATCCTGCAATACCCGGCCCCGTCGGACAACTAAACCGGCGGGCCGTACCGTACCTGTAATACCTGGCCCCGTCGGACAACTAAACCGGCGGGCCGTACCGTACCTGTAATACCTGGCCCCGTCGGACAACTAAACCGACGGGCCGTGCCGTACCTGTAACAAACCCGACCACGTCGGACAACTAAACCGACGGGTCGCACCGTACCTGCAAAACCCGACCACGTCGGACAACTAAACCGACGGGTCGCACCGCTCGCACCTCGGCGCCTCAAACCCCACAACTAATAAGGGGCCCCACTACGTCACCTCGTGGGTATACACGGGTCATAGACCACTTTTCCGGAAAAGCGCACCCTTAGCGGTGGCCAAACCGCGGGTGCGCGTGCTGCAGCCTCGAGCAAAGTAACCATAACCACAATCATGTTAGCATCATAATATATAATCAAGAGCAAACTATAACCGCTATCCCGGTAGCAACATGATTAGTAAATAAGAGTAAACTGGTGACATGTGAAATCTAAAGTGCCCCTCTAACATGTATAATCAGGAGTAGAACAGTAACATGTAATATCAAGAGTGAAACAATAACATGTAATATCAAAGGTAAAACGATAACATGTAATATCAAGAGTAAAAGACTGCCGGAGGCCGGCGCTAGACACCACAATAAAACCCACATACATATACATAATATAGGGCACCGCGACACTTGGTTGCTAAAACGTCGATAAGAGTATGTGATAAATAATAACGGGAGTTAACAATATTAAAATGATGCCACTACTTACTCTTACACCTTTCCCACAATACCGTAAATCAACCACCGGAAAAATTCCCCACCACGGGATGTATCCTCGTGCACCGTGACCCTCAGTCACCACAAATATGAGGACAATGAAACATAATAGTAACAAGAATATGTACAAAGGGGTTCTGAGGGGTACCCACCTGAAACGCGAAGAAGAAGATGTGCGAAAACTCCAGTTAAAACACTCCCTTGTGCCCGAAGAAGATCTACAGTAAAACTTATCGTTAAAAACATCGTCGCGGTTAAAAACACTCAAAAACGGGGCGAAACGGGCCAAAAACAGAGCTTCTGGACCCTCAAACAGAAGACTGGTGCACGGGTCCCTGCGTGGACCGGGTTCACGACGCAGGACCGCCGGGGCGCAGACCGGGAGCATGCCGCAGCGGTGGACCGCTGCGGCATGGGCCGGGCCGCGCACGGGCGGGAGCGCGAGCCGGGTCCACGCGATCGGGCTGTGCGGGCGTGCACCGAGTGCACGCCGAAACGGTGGGCCGCGCGACCTGGCGCACGCTTTCGTGCGCCGGGTCCGCGCCCCTGGGCCCGGTAGCGGTGAACCGGGTGCACGCCAGGTCTGGTGGACCGCGTTGCCTGGCGCACGCAACCGTGCACCGGGTTCGCGTCGCTGGGTCCGGAATCCGTGCACCGGGTGCACGCCGAGTCTGGTGGACCGCGTGACCTGTTTCTTCCGAATGAACAGTACTTCGACCCCTTTTTCGGCTCCGGTTGCGACGCCGCGACCCCGGCGACGGCGGCGACGACCCCGCGGACACGACAACAGCGGCGGCGGCCTCCCGTTTGACAACGGCGGCGGCGGCCTCCTGTTCAACAACCCACGACACCGGCAAAAAGGAAACCCTAGACCGAAATTAAACGAAAAGGCCCGAACCGCTTACCTCGCTTTTGCCGGAGGAGGAGGAGAAGGAGGATCGTCCGCCCCTCCACGCCCGATCAATCTCGCAGAGGATGGGCGATTCCCCTTTCTCGGTTTTGGCTCCCTCCGTCGGTTTCTTGAGCAGAGGGAAAAGGGATTGGGTTTTCCCCCCCGCACGCACCCAAATAAATTTAACGCCCAAATGAAAAAAAACAGGCTAAACCTAAATTCCCAAAACACAACTTAAATCGATCGGGGTGCAACGAGGGGTCCAAATTACCCCGAAAAACGTGCCGATCGCCTGCACGACTTTCGATGCGCCCAAACTGATGGTAAAACTTCAAAAATTATTTCTGGGAGATCCCGGGGTCGGAATTCAAATCCGATCGCGCCGCCGTTCACCGTTTTGCGAGCTCTACCACCTAAAAATACCCGCAGACCCCGACGATCAGCCCAAAAATTCCCGAATTTCAACTCCCCTCCTAACAACTGAAGAAAAACACATAGGACCCAAAACAGAAAACTGAAAGGTCGGGATGCTACCAAATAAATCAAATAACCCACTGACATAAAAAGATGAAAAGTCGGATCACAGCAGGATCCCATCCGAACACCGCGAAAAGCGTGCCGGCCACTTAGCACGGGTTCCAATGCACCACTCAAAGCAAATGCTTTGACCCCCATTCCGGGAGTTCCGTAGATCGGAATCCGAATCCGTTCGCTTTGCCGCCCTCCGTTCTTCGAGCCCAAACGCAGAAAAAATACTAGCGGCCCCGGTCAGTCCAATGCAGAAAGCGGTGGAAGGTTTTCCTACCAGTCCCGTCGAAATAAAAAGGGGGTATACAAGGGCAAGGGAACGCCAGGACTCTACATCACTCACCACTAAAACAAAGTTTCGTCCTCGAAACTTAATCCTGGTCCGCAACGCATAAAACTGTGTAGCACTCCTCCATCTTTGACTCCTATTTCTAAGTCGCTTCACGTTCTTCTTGGTTGCTCCACAGCGCCTTTCCATAGGGAATCGTCCGGTTGCGCAGTCCTTTCTGTCCTCTCGTGCTAAGGTCCGCACCAGTGTTCCGTCGAAGCTCAGGTCCCCTCTGAGGTTAAAAGCAGTGACCATCCGTCACCCAAAATCAAGTACGCGGGTTCAGAGCACATCTTCGAGAATCCGGTTCACTCGCTCGGGCTGTCCGCCGGTCTGGGGGTGAGACGCCGTGCTGAAGTGTGGTTTAGTCTCTAGGGCTCATTGTAGACTTTGCCAAAGGCTCGACACCAGCCGAGTGTCTCTAGTCCACGTCGTACGGGTGGGTGGAAGGAGAGTCGATTTCGTCCGTCGATCCACTGTGACTCACACTGCATCGTGCTCTTGATGCGACGCAGAAAACCCATGACGAATTCCATGCTGATTTGCTCCCATTTCCATCCTGGTACCGGTAGAGATTGTAGTTTTCCCTGCTGGGCGCTGAAGTTCGAACTTTACTTGTTAACCATCTAGACAGCGGGCAGTGAACAATGTTACATCCCCCTTTGGTTTAGTCCACCAAAAATTTTGCTTGAGGTCCTTGTACATCTTCGTGTCACCTGGATGCGCCGCATAGGGAGCGCAGTGCGCCTCTGATAGTATCTCTTTCTTCAACTCTGGCAGCTCGGGCACGCAATCTCGCCCTCGAAACGTACTGTGTCGTTCGCACTCGCCGAAAAGTCGCTCGTGTGGTCCGGGGGTCTTGTCTCGAATAAACTGTATCCGCGCACCCATTTTCTAACCTTCTAGGGTTTCTCTAAGAGGGTTGGCTTGACCATCAAGGACAAAAGTCGCGCGACAACACCGGTCCTGCTGAGTGCTCGTGCTCATCGGTTTCCCCCCTCGATTTGACCCTTCCTCCTCCAAACATCCGCTACTACACTGCCCTTCCCGGGGTGATACTGAATGGACAAGCCGAGTCCTTCAGTAACTTCAGCCAATGTTTCTGCCGCAAAAGTCAAATCCTTCTATGTGAACAAAACTTAGGACTCTGGCGATCCGAAAGCACATCCCGATGAACTCCAAACGGTGGTGTCTCCAAAGCTTTAAAACGAAAACAACTGCTGCCAGTTCCGGATCGTATGTCGGGCAGTTCCGCTCACATTCTCTGTGATTCCCGTTGCTGACACAACGTGCCCCAAAAAGTCCACTTCGCGAAGTCAGAACTCACATTCTCGAACTTAGCAAACAGCTTCCGGTCCCTGAGATTCCGGAGAAAAAATCCGTAAGTGCGCCTCGCAATCGATTAGAGAGGTCGTCAATCCCGGACTCGTTCTTTACTGCAACCCTGCTTATCTCCCGGTAGTCGTTGCGTAGACGTAGGCTCCCGTTCTTCTTTCGCACGAAGAGCCCGGGTGTGCCCCAAGACGACACACTCGGTCTGGTGAACCCTTTAAGGTCTAAAACAACTAACCCGACGACAAGGAAAACTAACCACACTAACGCCCTCACAAGGCTCCAAGAGGTGCCAACAAAATAGGCTGGGTTATTAACTATCCGAAATTTTCCCCCAAAAACAACGAACTCCCCTGTCACCCACACGGACCACTCCCCTACGTCACCAACACGGGCCACAAGCTCGGAGCATAACCACCATCCCGGACCACTCGTTCCGACTATCCATCCTACCGAGGCGACGGTCAAGACTAACGTTAGGTTTCAGCTCTAAGACCTACCACAAGGTCTACCCTACAAAAAGGGCTGCGTACAGGGCCTCCTAGCCGAAGGTGACCAGTACTAAAACTCCGAGTAGTCGCCAGATCCCCCCCCCTTGACTCACACCAGCCCCAAAAGATCACAATCCACAACGCTCCCAACCAAGCCTCAAGGCTATGCGTTAGTCATAGGAGCTGGCGACAAAACCCACAAGGTAAGGTTCTACTTCCGTCCTGGCACCGACGGGGTGCGACGCTCCAAAACGCAACTAGCTCTCGGTCCCAAACCGTTGCCCCACCAAGCACCGGGCATCTAATCAAGCGGCAACTTCTAGGCCAACACTGACATTCCCAACTAGAAGAAAATCTAAGCTCTAGGTCCGTTCTGCAAAGATCTCCAGGTACTGAAGACTATCCATCTGAAATCTAAGGGTCGAAAGAAGACAAACAACGAAAACAGCGAGAAGAACCGTGTCAAAAGTTGCCTAGGTTCACTAAACGCACTCGAGGGATCACACGCCAACCCACCAGCAGGACAACCGAACCGACGCACTTGTGCAGAAAACAGAAACCCAACCCAAAGCTTTACCACCACAACCCCACTAAAAGGAGCCACCCGTGAACCCAACATGACGATCTCTACAACCAATCGCAGTGGTTACGGTGAAAAGCCGAACTATGGGTAACGATCATAGGGGAGGAATCCTCACTCCCACCAGTACTTTGCCCGTGGTGCAAAAGGAAACGACCGACTACCCGCTGTAACTTAACACCAGGAAACCCAGAAGGTACAAGTTTAGACAAACAGCTATCCAGTTACCCATGGCCGACAGACGGCCAATAAACCAACAACCACCGGTGGGTTGTGCTACCACCCGAGACATATCGAGAAAAGAACTCGATGGTCCCCGCACTCTCGCATTTGTTGCCGCAGGAGCTAGTTTTCCGCGGCCGTCGACGTCGTCGTATCTGCCTCCGCGTCCCCGGCCGATGATCTGGTACGGGCCATATCTGTACACACACAACAAGAGTCAGCCCTAGACTTCACTTACAAAACAACGAACCACCTAGCGAGAGAAAAGGACTCGGACTCTTCCCCCCCCTCGATCACTCGCGTTCTACCTTCCTATGCCCTACCCATTTCATTCACCTGTAGGCAAGTGAGGTATCCCCACGGATGTCGGCATTAACTGTTGTGATTGAAAGAACCTCTCTGATACCATCTTAATCTGTCACGCCCCGGGGGTTCGTTTTAGCGGAAACGGTTCACAGAAGTCGAACATTTGACGTATAAGAAACTTTTTTTTTTTTTTTGATAAAAGAAAACCTTTATTCCCCGGCGCATGCCCAGACCCGCCGCATATACAGAATCTCTCTGCAAACGGACAGAGTCTCCTCTGTATATGCACGGCGTAGCGTTTAGTACAAGTTCCAACACAACCAACCATTCAATCACAACAGTCACTAACACACAACTAGGTACCATAATTTATTAAAATGCACGGCCGATCAGTTTGAAAGGATAAATCCACAGTCGTTGAAAAAGCGCCTACCCGGCACTCAGATTTTGAAAACGCATTTCGAAAACAGCATAAATCCACAGGGTTTGAAAACAGTGCCCACACGACACTCGGGTTTTGAAATTCATTTTCGCAATCCATAAAATCCACAGGGTTTTGAAATCGGTGCCCACACGACACTTAAATTTTAAAAACGGTTTTCGCAGTCTTTTCTTTGGTTTTGTTTTTCTTTTTTTTTTCAAACGGCCAACAGGAACAAAGGAAAAATAAATGCATAAGAAGAGAACCAAAAGTAAACCATGCCGACATCCACACCGACCCCACGAGGGTATCGAGAACCTCACAAATAACTACAAACGTAAATGAAATGTAAGAAATGAAAGAGGAAATACAGTCCAGGGTCCCCAGCGACCCAGAAGCTCCTGCCCCGTCCTCACCGTCGCCTACCGCTCCCCCCGTCTGGACCCTGTCACGATATGGGAAGTCAGTGACGAATAATAACAATAGAGCAGGAAAAGTAGTAAATCAAACCGTAAAGCAAACCGGAGTAACCACCCTCCCAAGCGTGGAGAGATAACCTGTGCCCCTGTATCCTGCAATACCCGGCCCCGTCGGACAACTAAACCGGCGGGCCGTACCGTACCTGTAATACCTGGCCCCGTCGGACAACTAAACCGGCGGGCCGTACCGTACCTGTAATACCTGGCCCCGTCGGACAACTAAACCGACGGGCCGTGCCGTACCTGTAACAAACCCGACCACGTCGGACAACTAAACCGACGGGTCGCACCGTACCTGCAAAACCCGACCACGTCGGACAACTAAACCGACGGGTCGCACCGCTCGCACCTCGGCGCCTCAAACCCCACAACTAATAAGGGGCCCCACTACGTCACCTCGTGGGTATACACGGGTCATAGACCACTTTTCCGGAAAAGCGCACCCTTAGCGGTGGCCAAACCGCGGGTGCGCGTGCTGCAGCCTCGAGCAAAGTAACCATAACCACAATCATGTTAGCATCATAATATATAATCAAGAGCAAACTATAACCGCTATCCCGGTAGCAACATGATTAGTAAATAAGAGTAAACTGGTGACATGTGAAATCTAAAGTGCCCCTCTAACATGTATAATCAGGAGTAGAACAGTAACATGTAATATCAAGAGTGAAACAATAACATGTAATATCAAAGGTAAAACGATAACATGTAATATCAAGAGTAAAAGACTGCCGGAGGCCGGCGCTAGACACCACAATAAAACCCACATACATATACATAATATAGGGCACCGCGACACTTGGTTGCTAAAACGTCGATAAGAGTATGTGATAAATAATAACGGGAGTTAACAATATTAAAATGATGCCACTACTTACTCTTACACCTTTCCCACAATACCGTAAATCAACCACCGGAAAAATTCCCCACCACGGGATGTATCCTCGTGCACCGTGACCCTCAGTCACCACAAATATGAGGACAATGAAACATAATAGTAACAAGAATATGTACAAAGGGGTTCTGAGGGGTACCCACCTGAAACGCGAAGAAGAAGATGTGCGAAAACTCCAGTTAAAACACTCCCTTGTGCCCGAAGAAGATCTACAGTAAAACTTATCGTTAAAAACATCGTCGCGGTTAAAAACACTCAAAAACGGGGCGAAACGGGCCAAAAACAGAGCTTCTGGACCCTCAAACAGAAGACTGGTGCACGGGTCCCTGCGTGGACCGGGTTCACGACGCAGGACCGCCGGGGCGCAGACCGGGAGCATGCCGCAGCGGTGGACCGCTGCGGCATGGGCCGGGCCGCGCACGGGCGGGAGCGCGAGCCGGGTCCACGCGATCGGGCTGTGCGGGCGTGCACCGAGTGCACGCCGAAACGGTGGGCCGCGCGACCTGGCGCACGCTTTCGTGCGCCGGGTCCGCGCCCCTGGGCCCGGTAGCGGTGAACCGGGTGCACGCCAGGTCTGGTGGACCGCGTTGCCTGGCGCACGCAACCGTGCACCGGGTTCGCGTCGCTGGGTCCGGAATCCGTGCACCGGGTGCACGCCGAGTCTGGTGGACCGCGTGACCTGTTTCTTCCGAATGAACAGTACTTCGACCCCTTTTTCGGCTCCGGTTGCGACGCCGCGACCCCGGCGACGGCGGCGACGACCCCGCGGACACGACAACAGCGGCGGCGGCCTCCCGTTTGACAACGGCGGCGGCGGCCTCCTGTTCAACAACCCACGACACCGGCAAAAAGGAAACCCTAGACCGAAATTAAACGAAAAGGCCCGAACCGCTTACCTCGCTTTTGCCGGAGGAGGAGGAGATAGCAGGAGTGCTCCACGCCCGATCAGTCTCGCATAGGATGGGCGATTCCCCTTTCTCCAATAGTACCTCCCTCCGTCGATTTTCAGCCCTTTGAAAAGATGTGTTGTTAAGATTATGTTGGTCCCCTAAATTTAGGGGATTGTTGGTAAAATAGTATAAACTCTAGGCGGCCACTATAATTCTCAACTACACATTCCTTCATCTAAAAGCTAAAAAGTCAATAGTATCAAGTGCTTGGTACTATTGATAGTATAGTAACCAAGCTTTATATATATGAAAGCGGTGTGTGCATGCGTGCACGCGTGCGGTTACTATACTATCAATAGTATCAAAATTAGTGCTATCAAATTTTAGCCGTTAGATCTATCATTTGACCATTATTTCTCTTATATCATATTATTCTACCCCCATCTACTAATATTATAGGACAAATCTACCCGTTTGATCATTTTCACCCTTAAATCATACGATTTTTTCAACCACCCATTAAATTTTATGAGCTCACTATCATCCTAACCGCACATCTCTTCATTTAAGGGTCAAAAATCTAATAGCATCAATGACTTGGTGCTATTAATAGTAAAGTAGTAAAGTTCTATATATATAATTTACCTGAATTATTGATCATTTTAATTCGACTATCTATTTTTTTTTAAATTTTAAATTTACAATTTAATCCAATCCGATTTAATTTAAATTATTTATTTGTCATTTCCATACAAAATTTAAACTAATTACTTATTTTAATAAATTTATATTTACACAAATGCATAAAATATACTAACTAAATCCGTAAAGGTAAATAAAATATTCAAATTTTAAAATTAAAGTGTTCCAATAACTCAAATCAAATAAATTAAAAAATTATATGATAAAATTAAAATTTTAAATATTAGATAATATGATGAAAAAAGGATGATAATTTAGATAAAATTTTATATCTTTCTTCCCAAAAAAAAAAAAAAATAAAATAAATAAATAAATATTTGATAATTGATGGGATATCTCCTTGAAAGAAAAGACATGACAATCTAAATGGTACATCCCAGGGTACAAAAAGCATTTTTCTCTAATAAATTAGTTTCATAGACGATAACTACGAGTGTAAATAAAACGTGCCGCGTAGTCCGTGGGCCTGCCAGGCCGGCATGGATGGTTGCAGGCCGTGCAAGGTCACATTCATGGGTTGCCGGCCTAAAATATGACCGGAACGTACATGGGGTGCCGGCCATACTAGACCGAAGCTTCCGGGCCCATTGCCCGGCACAGTCGGTCCGCAGGCCCGGTTCACGACTCGTTTATTATTATTATTTTTTTTTCTAAAATATTTTATTTTAAAAATTTGTTCTTTCAAGTATTAATTTAAAATAATTAAAATTCAAATAAATTTTAAAATTCATCTAAATCTTATTGCCAATTTGCATTAAATTTCATTGGTTTTGTGCTTTTGCTAAAATAGGTTTTTTTCTTTTTTTTTTTTTTCTTTTTTTTTTTTTTTTTGGCATTCTGCAGTTTAGGTGTGGAATTTTAATAAACTAATTAAATTACTTTTGTTTCTCAAACAATATAATTTCAACAGTTGTACAAATAGTCTCAAAGTGCAACTTTGATATCAAATAATTTCAAATGATGCAGCTTAGGCTCAAATGGTACAACTTAATTTTAAATAGTGTGATTTTTTTTTCTTTCTTTTTTCTACTTCTTCACTTTTCATGCAGCGGCACGGAATGCATAGTGTTCCTTTCAGGAGAAGAAAATTATATCTTTTCACTTTTTTCTCTCTCTTTTCTCTTTTCTTTTTCTTTCTTTTCACAATCTAAATTCTTTTTTGCTACCATGTCCCTCCATCGTCCTCTGCCGCTCCTATTCCGATGTTCTCTCCCTCCCAATCGTGCTCAAATTCTGCAGGACCTTCGTCGCCGTTGGCGGCTACGTCCTCCAACGCAATCTTCGTAATCTATGCTATATGCCCATATCCGAGGCCGACGTCGACAAAGGTGTGGATAGTAAGTGAGAGGAATGCATGGTTGATGTATGAGTGGTGGAGGAAGAAGACGAAGGAGACGAAGAAATAGGAGAAAATCAATGAGAGAGCGAGAAAGAAGAAAAAAAAGAAAAAAGTATAATTTAGTCTGTTTACTAAAAATATAGACTTAATTTGTAAAATCCAAAAATAGTTATCTATTTTTGCGAAAATTTAAAATTGGTCAATCTTTTATACAAATTGGCCAAAACTAATTTATTTAATAAGATAATTATATATATTTTATAAAATTAATGATAAAAATTATTAAAATAAAATTTAAATATAAAAAAAATATAGTAAAAAGGATCGGTCAGTAGCCCGCATGTCACGTCCCGAAGTTTAAGAATAGTCTTTTTTTTTTTTTTTTTTTTTTTTTTTTTTTTAGAGTTTGAACTTGAAAATCAGCGTGTGTTCAGATCGCCACATATATAAAAAATTTTCTATTCACTCGGACAGGGTCCCACCTATAAATGCACAGTTAAGCAAGTACAACAAGTACAATCAGAGTACGATAAAAATAGTATCATAAATACACCAATCATAGCTAAGAAATAAACATCACAACAATCTCAAACTACCATATGCTCAGAGATAAAAGTAAATACAACCAACCACAGCTAACATGAAATCCTCGAGATAACAAACATAAGTCTCGGTGCAAATCTAGAACTGAAATATCATAATACGGTCACTGCAGGACTAGTAATACAGGGACGGATCTATCATAGCACCTCACCAACACGCCCCGACATCCCACGACTCGACTGACCTGAATTGGTGGTCATCCAAAGGTGTGAGATACAATAATGGTGTATCCCAATGAGTACGACGAGTCGGTGACAACAGGTCGTACCTACTGCTATACTATAACAGTAAATAGTAAAAGTAGGTAATAGCTAGAATGTAATCATGTAAGTCATGCTGAATGAATACTGAAAAACAAAGACAACTAATCATGGCATACAATGCTGAAATAGAAAGGAACTATGTAATAATAGTGGAACCTGGATGTCGCCATAGGTCAGAAAGACCTCAGGCTCATGCCATTGTCTGGCACATGTCTGGCTGATATAACCCTGCACCACTTGTTGCTCTCTAAAGCTCACGGGTCGCTGTCGACCACTCTACCGGTAAAGAACGCCAACGTGGGGGATCAATCCCACTGGCATACGTGAAATACAGCTGGTACTGTCGCAATCTGAATACTGATACTGTATACTGAATCATGCAATCACTGAACAAAGTATGCTGAAGTACTAGAATGTAATCATCACTAGATAATGACAAACCAGGCATGGCAGAAGTATAGATAAAAGCTAAATAAGTGAAATAGGAGAGTAGTAAACTCTATACTGAAGGAAAAGCAGGAGAGAGCTCAAGGGAGGAAACCAGGGCTAACAACATTCACCGAGGTCCAACCAAGCACGATACCCCATAAGTGACGATATGTTGGAGCCTGGACCGAAACACCCACCTCAGTGTAAGCGGTCTAGAAATCCACTGGAAGGCTCTCGAGCTGGCGGCTGACTGCTAGGACTTGGATTATAAACACCAGTCAGAAATAAACTCACTCATATCCAACCCACTAACTCAAATTGTGGCGACTCGAATCCCCGTGTTACTTGACCGGGGGATTCGTGGTGAGAAAACACTTATTATTGGTGTATCGGGTCCGTAACGCGAAAAACGGACGCAAAAAACGAACTCAGCGCGCGAAAATTAGCTAAAATAGGCATTTCGGGCCAAAACGGGCCCAATATATGAAGGATGGTCCACGGGCCCTGCTAAATGCACCAGGCGCAGCCAAAATTGCGCCTGCCACGTGTCGGGCCCTGATTGGCCCGAAATGATGAGCGCCGATTGGGCGGCGCGCGTGCGCCTCCCGCTCACCCGTGGCCGCCTGCTACGCGTACTCCAGAATGTCCTCCGAACCCATTTTCAAAGCAACTTTTGGCCTGTAAATAGCCCTTTTTCCACCATTTTTGGATTTTCACGATTTGGCAAAAATCTCTAACTTTTTCAGAGCACCCCCATCCCCTTCTTCTTCTCCTTCACCAGATTTTGGATTTGGGGGTGTCCTGTGGCTGCCCGTAGCTGTGCAAGTGGTGGGTGAGCCCTCTAAAGCAGATTTCAACCATTTTCGTCGCATTTCAGTGCAGGAGCTCCACAGAGCTCATTCCTTAGAGTTTTGGCCTAATTTTTGATTCTGCATCTTCACAAGAGATAGATTTATAACTTTGGTATTCAACACTTTGGCTAAATCTTGAGTTTTATTGGAGTTTTTAAGCCATCTTTAGAACTTTTGTGCATAGCCTGGAATTTTGGACAGTGCTCAGTGTTTTCCCTTTCCTAGACAGTAGGAATGGAATTTTGAGGTGATTTTTGTGGAAAAATCTTCAAGACTCAAAGATCTACAACTTTGGTATGTACCACTTTACCTAGATTTGAATATTTCTGTGAGTTTATTAGCCATCTTTGAAGAACTTGTGCACAAATTGGACTTTTGATAACTGAGAGTAATTATGGAATTTCCTTTTCATTTGTCCATGGATTTTGGTGTTTTTTGGCTTGATCTTCATCTAATCTCGAAGAGGAATCCAGTTGCAAATTTTGGAGCTTGTTTGCCCAGGTAAATTTATCGATCTTTTAGCCCCTATTTTCAGGTTCACAACAGAAAGGTATTTGGTTATTATTTTGATAATTGGACTTTGGAGATGCAATTTTGAGTTATTCTGTGATTATTTTTGGGATTTTTAAGTTATGACATATTCTTAGAATCATGATGAAGATTTTCCCTTTTGGTGGTAGTTAAAAATTCTGTATGGATTGGTCCCTAATAAATTTTGAAGTTGATGCTAATTTTTTATGCATGTTTGGACCATATTGGACCTTTTCATAAATTTGAAAATTTAGAGGGACCTATGATGGATTATGGAACTTAGGAAAGTAATTCTTGGACAGAGAGAAACCTCAATTTGCCGTTAGGAGTGTAAAAATTGAGGTGTTGCACTTAGATAATTAATCTTTCTACAAAGGGGTTAATTGCTAGATTTTTTTGATAATCCGCGTGACGATTTTGTTTTGATGATTGTATTCAATCTGACAGTGATCTCGTGTTGATTCTTGGTGCGTTGAATTCATAATAGGCGGGAGATCATGCACGCCAAATTTCAGCTAGATCGGACTTCGGATCGTCAAGTTACCAGTTGGGATGTTATGCACCTCTAAAGTTACGATTTACCCACTCGGGCTATTGGATTTCCACCTATTATAGTTGGTTGTTGTGTTCCTACTCCTTGGTGATTCTTGATTGAATATCCTTAATTATGTGATGTTAAATGATTCTTAGCTTATCCATGTGTGAATGTTTAGTTTTGATGAATGTTGCACAACCCTAATTGATGCTGTTCATAACTGATCATTAACCTACTCTATGTGAGATTGACCCCTATTCATGGCCTTAGTTCATTAATGGAAAAGATAGCTTTGTGGTAAGTTGAGATTTATTCCTTATGAGACTCATTATTGTTGACTACTAAACATTTTAAATGAGGATAAATGATTGTCGGTTATTTTCAAGTTCATGTTCATGTTGGTTGCTACTCTTCATTAACTTTCAAATAAGAACAAATGCATGCTTGAATGGACATCTAGATAGGCCATCTTTTATCGCTACACTATCATATTGGGACTTGACTTAGGAGAAACCATGATTGTTGCTTTCCTCTTTTTATTCAGACATATGATTCATGATGCTCGGGTCCGAGCAGGGGTTTGAGATAGTGTAGTCGAGATTATTGAGTTCGGGGGAGGTTGTATCAGATTGTGGACTTGTGGGGTATTGCGGCAACCACGAATATTAAGCGGTTGACCGAATATCGATCTTTGCATCAGATTGGGGTTGAGTTCATACTAGTGGAAAGAGTCCTCCACTTTGAGCATAGTTATGACTATTGCCTGCTATTTGGGACACTTGACTGAGTATGTTGTGTTATCGGTGGTACACAGCCGGGTGTAGCCGATTGTGATGGTTGAGTAGGCGACTGGACTGATACTTGATTACACTTGCACATCGGTGGTACATAGCTAGGTGTAGCCGATTGTGATAATTTGTGCAGATCCACTAGTTTGGGTTTATCTTGGCGGTTATTTTTCACTGATGCATGCTGTAGTGTCCTCCCCGTGTAGCTTTCCCCTATGTTTCGGGGTGTGGAACACCTGTTAGTGGTGTGTTGGGGCCACAACATGTCAAAGGGATGTGTTGGATGGACTCAGAGAGGATTTGGGGTCAAGCCTATCTTTCGGCTACTTTTGCTGAATTTTAAAAGTTGTTTCAGGCTGATTGGAGGCCGTAGTTGGATTCAACGCGGAAAAATGTTTGAAAATGGCTATTTATTTGTAGTTTTCTGAGTCCGGCCGCACAAAAACGGACACCCGAAAGTTTTCTGTGCAAAATGGTGCACGGGGGTGAGCCGTGGACCGGCGTGTGACACGTGGCGGCCTGGGATTGGCCGGCACATGCTGTCTGGTCCACGGAGGAGTGCCGCTGGTGCACGGTGGACCGGCGGGGACACGTGGCAGCTGCCCATTGGCGAGTCTGCGCTGCGCGGTCCACGGGGCTGGGCGGCTGGTGTATGGAGAGGGGCGCGCCACATGGCAGCCCCCGATTGGGCGGCTCTTGTGTGCGCGGTGCACGGGCGGGCGGGCGCCTGCGGCCATACCCATGCTGGCGCAGACGGCGCAGGCGGCGGCCAGGCGCGCCGGCTGGCGTGCCGGGCCAACGCACGCGGCGCCACGTGGCACCGCGCCAGTAGCTGGCACCACCTACCGCGCCACCCGCAGGGGGGCACGTGGCCGCGCCCGGTTCGCGGGCACCGCTATCCCTGTTCGGGGACAGGTGTCGCGCCCGGGTGAATCCGGGCGCGGGTGATTTGGGTTGGGCCGGGCCCAGATTCGGGGCCCGAATCTTTCGGGCGCCCGAATCCGGGAACCCATGTGTGGTGTGGGCTAGCTTATAAATACCCCTTCTCTCCCTCTTTCTCTACTTTTTTCGAGACTTAGAGAGAGATTGAGAGGGAAAGCCCCTTAGGAAACTTGTTCCTCTTAATATTTTTGATCTCGTGGTGGTTTCCCAGGATTTTTGGAGGCTCGGCAGCGGCGATCTTGGTTTTACAGTGCGCCTCGACATCTCCCTTTTTCGGCCCGTTTCCGTCGCAGTTCAGTCGAAAAATCACTGTGCGCAAACCAGGTGGAATTTTTGGGCGATTTCTGTGACAGCGCGTTCCTAAGAGGTAAGGCTTCGACTTTTGTATTGACCGCTTTGCTTTGTTTCGAACTTTTGGCATGGTTCCCGAGGCACCTTTTGACCCTATTTTCTTTGGTGGATTTTTGGACAGCATGGGCTAGTTCGATTTTTATCTCGGTCTACGAGCATCGGATCAAGGCGTATAAATAGGTTTTGGATTTACTCATGGCAAGGAACGCAACCGTAATTTTTTTGGATTTTTCGGAGCACTATACAGAGGTGAAATTCCCTCTTTTTTCGTGCTGCTGGGAAAAATAGCAAATGCTGTATTTTTGGGTTGTATGTTTACACCGGGTGCGTTGTTCTGTATAGTTGTGCACTGTTTTCGGCGGATTACGGAGTTAGAGGACTGTGGACAGTAAGGAGGCTTTTTGGGTGCGGATTGCGTATTTCGGGTGGGTGGCTGTTGTTTCCCTCACTTTTGACTTGCTCACTAGGAATACTAGAAATCCTCTAAATCAAAAGTAATAATGGACATCCTATTTGAGAACCATACATGTTAACCCCATAAATTGAGTGATAGCTTATCTGTGATAAATTGGGACAGTATTGTTGGAACAAGTTGTTATAACATAACCACTCATGCAAAATGATTTATCATATTGGGACATCCAAAATTATTCTTTTAAAAAGTTAGTGTAAGACATTTTTCATTAGTTTTAAAAATAGGACATTTGCATGCTTGTATGGACATCCAGTTAGGCCACTATTTATTGCTACACTATCATATTGGGACTTGACTTAAGAGAAACCATGTTTAGTTGTTCTCCTTTTTATTCAGATGCATGTTGCTCGAGTTAGAGCAGGGGTTTGGGATAGTGTAGTTGAGGCCATTGAGTCTGGGACAGGTTAGACTCGATTATAGATTGTGGGGCATTGTGGGAACCGCGGACATTAGGCGGTTAGCCAGATGCTGATTACTTTATCAGATTTTGGACTTGTGGGGTGTTACGGCGACCGCGGACATTGGGCGGTTGACCGGATGTTTACTTATGCATCAGATTGGGTATCAGAATTTTCTAGTGCATGGAGTTTCCCACTTATTGAGTACTATTGCATCTGATTGGGGATCGGTTTTCTTTAGTGGATGGATTTTTCCACTTTGATCATAGTTGTGATCCAGTCCTGCTATATCGTGATACTTGTGACAGAGATACTTGTGGTACTGGTGACAGAGATACTTTACTCGTGTGGGTCGCTCCCCTCGAGTGCCACTCCGGAGTAGGCTTTAGACCGTGACGGGTGCCGGTCAATTGATTATATTGGGATTGCGAGCTGTCACGCCCCGGGGGTTTGTTTTAGCGGAAACGGTTCGTTTTTTTTTTTTTTTTTTTTTTTTTTTCAAAGAAAGCCTCTCTTCCCAAGCGCGTGCCCAGACCCGCCGCACGTACAGGATCTCTCTGCAAACGGACAGAGTCTCCCCTGTAGGATCGGGGTTTTGAAAACAGTGCCCATAGCTCCTTCTTGAATGTTGCCCAGGACGGGAAAGCGGTACCCTTAGCAGGATCGGGGCGTACCGTCTTCCACCACAAGCGGGCGTTCCCCTCCAAGCAATGGACTGCTAGGGGAACCCGCTCATCATCCTCCATGAGTAGGTCTTCAAAAAGTTTCTCCATCGACGCCACCCATTTCTCGACGACCCACGGGTCAGTCGTGTCCCCTTCGAACCTGGGTGGGTCGTGCTTCTTAAAGTCCTTCAAGTTGGCCCGCACCCGGTCCCGCTCGGTCATCCCCACCATCCCCTCCCTCGCGGCGGCGGCAGCCACGGTAGGGGTAGGCGTGACTACTGTCTCCTCCAGAGTAACCCGGCTAGTTGTCCCTGGCGCCGGTCCCGTAGTCGCCGCTGGCGGTGGCGCTGTCGGTGGTGCCGCGGCCGGTGCTGTCGGCCCCGGCGGAGGGACCGGGGCGGCCGTCACTGGCGCGGCCTGCTGCTGGTGCGTCAACTGACGCACGTGATCGGCGAGGGTTGCCAATGCCCCGCCATCTCCCGCAATTGCTGCCGCAGGAGCTGGTTCTCCGCGGCCGTCGATGTTGTCGCGTCTGCCTCGGCGTCTCCCGCCGATGATCTGGTGCGGACCATGACTGTCACACACAACAAGGGTCAACGTCAGACTTTACCTACAACAACGAACCACTTAGCTCGAGAAAAGACTCCAATTTCCCTCCCCCGATCACTCACGTTCTACAGTCCTATGCCCTACCCATTTCATTCATTTGTAGGTAAGTGAGGTATTCCCACGGATGTCGGCATTAACTGTTGTGATTGGATGAACTCTCTGATACCATCTTAATCTGTCACGCCCGGGGGTTTGTTTTAGCGGAAACGGTTCGTTTTTTTTTTTTTTTTTTTTTTTTTTTTTTTTTTTTTTTTTCAAAGAGAGCCTCTCTTCCCCGGCGCGTGCCCAGACCCGCCGCACGTACAGGATCTCTCTGCAAACGGACAGAGTCTCCCCTGTATGTGCACGGCGTAGAGTTTAGTACATCTCCCAAACATGCACAATCATTCAATCACAACAATCATGAGCATACAACCAGCATTCTAATTCATAAAAGCACATGGCCGATCAGTTTGGAAAAGATAAATCCACAGTTTTAAAAAAAGCGCCCACCCGGCACTTGCGTTTTGAAGACTAGTTTTCAAAATCAGCATAAATCCACAAGGTTTTGAAAACGGTGCCCACACGACACCCAAGTTTTGAAATCCATTTCGCAATCCATAAATCCACAGGGTTTTGAAACCAGTGCCCACACGACACTTAGATTTTAAAAACGGTTTTCGCAATCTTTTCTTTGGTTTTGCCTTTTTCTTTTTCAAATGGCCAACAGAGATAAAAGGAAAAGTAATGCATAATAGGATAACCAAATACCGACATCCCCGTCGACCCCACGAGGGTATCGAGAACCTCACACATAACTACAATGTAAATGAAATGCCAGAATGAAAGAGAAATTACAATCTAGGGTCCCCAACGACCCAGCCGCTTCCGCCCCGTCCTCACCGCCGCCTACCTCTCCCCTCGCCTGAACCCTGTCACGAAGTGGGAAGTCAGTGACTAATAATAGCAGAGCAGGAGAAAATAATAAAACAAACCGGGAAGACAACCGGGGCAACCACCCTCTCAAGGGGGAAACGATAACCTGTACACCTGTGTCCTGCTATACCCGGCCACGTCGGACAACTAAACCGACGGCCGTACCGTACCTGCAAAACCCGACCACGTCGGGCAACTAAACCGACGGGTCGCACCGCTCGCACCTCGGCGCCTCAACCCCACAACTAATAAGGGGCCCCACTACGTCACCTCGTGGGTATACACGGGTCATAGACAACTTTTCCGGAAAAGCGCACCCTTGCGGTGGCCAAACCGCGGGTGCGCGTGCTGCAGCCTCGAGCCCAGTAACCAATAGTAACCGCTATCAAGTTAGCATCATAATATAATAACAAGAACAAAGTACAACCACTATCGCGTTATCGATGTCATGCAGGTTCACGAATAGGTGTATATATATAACCGCTACCAGTTAGTCACATAAAGCAAAGATTTAAGGATAAAACGACCGCCGAAAGTCGGCACTAAGTATCACAGTAACACCCACCTCAACACGAAGGAGACGACGTGTGGAGACTCCAACTAAGTAGTGGCCGTACCGAGTCCGAAAGGCGGTCTTGGGGATGTCTGCATTTCGAACTCGGAGTTGATGGTAGCCCGATTGCAGGTCAATTTTGGAGAAGACCGTCGCTCCCCGTAACTGGTCGAAGAGGTCGTCGATTCTGGGCAGTGGGTACTTATTCTTCACCGTGACTTTGTTTATCCCTCTGTAATCAATGCAGAGACGCAGTCTTCCATCTTTCTTCCGCACAAAGAGTACCGGTGCGCCCCAGGGTGACACACTCGGTCTGATGAACCCTTTGTCCAAGAGGTCTTTCAGTTGTGCCTTAAGCTCCTTCAGCTCTGCGAAGGCCATTCGGTAAGGTGCCTTCGTAATAGGCTGCGTGCCTGGTAGTAGCTCGATAGGGAACTCCACCTCCCGCTCTGGAGGCATCCCGGGCAGTTCTGCGGGGAAGACGTCGGGGAAGTCCTTCACCACTGGAATATCTGCAGGTGTCGTCGAGGGTCGTGTAGCCAAATCCACCGATGCTAAATAGGCTACGCAACCGCCCTCTACCAACCTTCTGGCCCGCGCCGCTGAGATGACCGCCGGGAAGGTGATGCTCTTGCCCGCCATATACACATGTTCAGGGAAGCCCGGTTCTTGCAATCGCACTTGTCGCTTGTCACAATCAATGAGCGCCTGGTACCTCGTGAGCCAGTCCATGCCCAACACTGCGTCGTATTCCTTCAAGGGGATTACCACCAAATCCCATGGGCAAGCCAGTCGCACAAGCTTAATCGAGCAGGCGGCCACCAAGCTGGTCGCCTCCAAAGTTCCCCCCGCCGTTTGAACCGTCAGGAGATTTTGAAGGGGGATCTCCTCGAGATCATGCATTAAAACGAAATCACGAGAAATGAACGAGTGTGTTGCTTCGGTGTCGAAAAGAGTTCTAGCACGGGAATTTGAGACGGAAGTAATACCTGCAAGTGCGTCTTCCGGCGGATCTGTCTCCTGGCGGGTCATTGAGAAAACCCTCCCGCCTGGTTGTGGCTGCCTGTCCTCCTCGCGCCGTGACGCAGGGGGTCTAGAAGTCGACGCCAAAGGTGCTTTCCCCCGCCCTGAGAGCTGTGGCGTGGGCGTAGAAGCCGCAGAGGAGGCAGGTCCTCTGCCTAAGGGGCAGTTGCGGCGGAAGTGCCCCCGTTTGCCGCACCTGAAGCAGTGGTCGCCTCTTTGGGGGCACTCTCCCGCCAGGTGCCCTCCCCCGCATATGACACAAGGCCTATTTCCCGGCCTCGGCCCTCCTGCTGGCGCGCCCCGGGGCCCCGCCTGTGGTTTCCACCGTTTGGGGGCTCCGCTCCCACTCCAAGAGCCCCCTCCCGAGTTCTGCTGTTGCCGCTTCCTGTCCTCCAGCCGCGCCGAGTTCTCCCTTCTGGCGCGGGTAACCGCAAAACCCCGCTCTACCGTAGTGGCCCTGTCGACCACTTTCTGGAAGGTGTGCAGGTCAGCTGCTTGCACCACCTCAAAAATATTGCTCCGCAAGCCATCCACAAAGAGTTGCGCCTTGTGAGCCTCGTCCCTTATGACGAACGGGACGCAGTTCGCTAGGCGGACGAACTCTCATTGGTACTCCATGACCGTCCGGTTTCCCTGCTGGATATGATTCAGGTCATCTTCCAACTTCTTCTTGACACTGCTGGTGAAGAAGGCCTCGAACAGCTCCTTCTTGAATGTTGCCCAGAACGGGAAAGCGGTACCCTTAGCAGGATCGGGGCGTACCGTCTTCCACCACAAGCGGGCGTTCCCCTCCAAGCAATGGACTGCTAGGGGAACCCGCTCATCATCCTCCATGAGTAGGTCTTCAAAAAGTTTCTCCATCGACCCCACCCATTTCTCGACGACCCACGGGTCAGTCGTGTCCCCTTCGAACCTGGGTGGGTCGTGCTTCTTAAAGTCCTTCAAGTTGGCCCGCACCCGGTCCCGCTCGGTCATCCCCACCATCCCCTCCCTCGCGGCGGCGGCAGCCACGGTAGGGGTAGGCGTGACTACTGTCTCCTCCAGAGTAACCCGGCTAGTTGTCCCTGGCGCCGGTCCCGTAGTCGCCGCTGGCGGTGGCGCTGTCGGTGGTGCCGCGGCCGGTGCTGTCGGCCCCGGCGGAGGGACCGGGGCGGCCGTCACTGGAGCGGCCTGCTGCTGGTGCGTCAACTGACGCACGTGATCGGCGAGGGTTGCCAATTGGCCCGCCATCTCCCGCAATTGCTGCCGCAGGAGCTGGTTCTCCGCGGCCGTCGATGTTGTCGCGTCTGCCTCGGCGTCTCCCGCCGATGATCTGGTGCGGACCATGACTGTCACACACAACAAGGGTCAACGTCAGACTTTACCTACAACAACGAACCACTTAGCTCGAGAAAAAACTCCAATTTCCCTCCCCCCGATCACTCACGTTCTACAGTCCTATGCCCTACCCATTTCATTCATTTGTAGGTAAGTGAGGTATTTCCACGGATGTCGGCATTAACTGTTGTGATTGGATGAACTCTCTGATACCATCTTAATTTGTCACGCCCCGGGGGTTTGTTTTAGCGGAAACGGTTCGTTTTTTTTTTTTTTTTTTTTTTTTTTTTTTTTTTTTTTTTTTTCAAAGAGAGCCTCTCTTCCCCGGCGCGTGCCCAGACCCGCCGCACGTACAGGATCTCTCTACAAACGGACAGAGTCTCCCCTGTATGTGCACGGCGTAGAGTTTTAGTACATCTCCCAAACATGCACAATCATTCAATCACAACAATCATGAGCATACAACCAGCATTCTAATTCATAAAAGCACATGGCCGATCAGTTTGGAAAGGATAAATCCACAGTTTTAAAAAAAGCGCCCACCCGGCACTTGCGTTTTGAAGACTAGTTTTCAAAATCAGCATAAATCCATAAGGTTTTGAAAACGGTGCCCACACGACACCCAAGTTTTGAAATCCATTTCGCAATCCATAAATCCACAGGGTTTTGAAACCAGTGCCCACACGACACTTAGATTTTAAAAACGGTTTTCGCAATCTTTTCTTTGGTTTTGCCTTTTTCTTTTTCAAATGGCCAACAGAGATAAAAGGAAAAGTAATGCATAATAGGATAACCAAATACCGACATCCCCGTCGACCCCACGAGGGTATCGAGAACCTCACACATAACTACAATGTAAATGAAATGCCAGAATGAAAGAGAAATTACAATCCAGGGTCCCCAACGACCCAGCCGCTTCCGCCCCGTCCTCACCGCCGCCTACCTCTCCCCTCGCCTGAACCCTTTCACGAAGTGGGAAGTCAGTGACTAATAATAGCAGAGCAGGAGAAAATAATAAAACAAATCGGGAAGACAACCGGGGCAACCACCCTCTCAAGGGGGAAACGATAACTTGTACACCTGTGTCCTGCTATACCCGGCCACGTCGGACAACTAAACCGACGGCCGTACCGTACCTGCAAAACCCGACCACGTCGGGCAACTAAACCGACGGGTCGCACCGCTCGCACCTCGGCGCCTCAACCCCACAACTAATAAGGGGCCCCACTACGTCACCTCGTGGGTATACACGGGTCATAGACCACTTTTCCGAAAAAGCGCACCCTTGCGGTGGCCAAACCGCGGGTGCGCGTGCTGCAGCCTCGAGCCCAGTAACCAATAGTAACCGCTATCAAGTTAGCATCATAATATAATAACAAGAACAAAGTACAACCACTATCGCGTTATCGATGTCATGCAGGTTCACGAATAGGTGTATATATATAACCGCTACCAGTTAGTCACATAAAGCAAAGATTTAAGGATAAAACGACCGCCGAAAGTCGGCACTAAGTATCACAGTAACACCCACCTCAACACGAAGGAGACGACGTGTGGAGACTCCAACTAAAACACCCTCGCCGTGTGCCCAGACAGCTACAATAAATATTATACTTGTTAAAAACGTCTTCGTGGTTAAAAACACTCGAAAACGGCACGAAACGGGCTAAAAACGGAGCTTCTAGGCCTTTTTCCTGAAGACAGGTGCACGGATCCAGGCGTGGACCGGGTCCACGATGGCGGACGGCATCGGCGTAGACCAGGCGCACGCCGCAGAGGTGGACCGCTGCGGCATGGGCCGGGCCGCGCACGAGCCGAGGCGCGCACCGGGTTCACGCCTTTAGGGCTACGGGGTGTGCACCGGGTGCACGCCTCAGCGGTAGGCCGCGCGGCCTGGCTCACGCGTTCGTGCGCCGGGTCCGCGGCCCTGGGCCCGGAAGCCGTGCGCCGGGTGCACGACGGGTCCCACGGACCGCGCGGCCTGGCGCACGCGTTCGTGCGCCGGGTCCGCGGCCCTGGGCCCGGAAGCCGTGCGCCGGGTGCACGACGGGTCCCATGGACCGCGCGGCCTGGCGCACGCGTTCGTGCGCCGGGTCCGCGGCCCTGGGCCCGGAAGCCGTGCGCCGGGTGCACGACGGGTCCTGTGGACCGCGGCACAGCCTGGCCGTACCATGTGAACAGTGCCGCTCCTTTTGCCCCCCCGCGGCTCCGATTGCGACCCCGCGATCACGACGGCTCCGGCGATGACCCCGTGAACGCGGTGACGGCGGCGGCGGCCTCCCGTTTAACCACGGCGGCGGCGGCCTCCCGTTTGGTCCCCGAAATTGCCTCGCTCGCGGCGCGAGACGAAGGGAAATCCCACCCCGACAATTCCAAGGATTTCCCTTCCCTTGCCCGGATCAAGAACGACACAAGAAGCGAACCGAGAAACGAAACGAGAAAGCATGCGTTCCCTCCTCGCCGATGGAACGATCAAGAACCCCAAAAAGACAAATAACTGAAAGAAAAACTCCGTCTCACCTCGGTTTTGACGACGATGGTTGAGAGGAGAAGGATCGTCCGTTCTTGCGTGCCCGGTTCCGGTAGAAAGCGTGCGGTGTTCTTCCCTCCTCTCGGTTGCTTCGTCGCGATGCTCCACGCCGATCAAAGGGAAGGGTTTGGGGGAGAGCGTTCTTCGTCCACGCTCGGGGCAACGCACGCCAAAATGAGGGAGGAGGGAATAGGGTTCCCAAACCTAAACCCCCAACCCTTACTTAATTAGTCGATTTGGCGCAATTGGGTCTGAACCCAACGTCAAAAATAAATTAAGTTTAGATTAAATTAAATTAAATTATATCGGATTCCAATAAATTAAAATAAATTACACTAAATCGGATTAAAATGAATTAAATTAAAATAATTGAACCCGGGTCTGGTTTACCTCTAACAAGACGTGCTGGACACACGAACCGCAGCAACTCCGGAAATTTATTCCGGGAGATTCCGGGGTCGGAAATCCGATCCGATAGCGCCGCTGGCCTCCTCTTCGCGAGCTTTATTCTCTAAAAATACCCGCGAGCCTCGACGGCCTGCCCAAAAATAACGAAAGAAAAATCGCACCCCAGACCCCTTAGCCGAAAAGCGGTTCGAAAGAAAATTCACAGGTAAGACCAAAAGGAAAGTAAACTCGCGGTTATTACACGAGCCTTGTGTGCTGGTCCCCTACTGAGTTCTTGAGTTCGACAGTAGAGCAGGTAGTACCAGTTTTTACTGGTGGCTAGATTGGGTTTATTTGGACAGATACTATTTTTTGATGCATACATACAGTCATTTCTTTCGGTATTGCATTTAGAGGCATAGTAGTGGTTGTTTCCTTTTTGTCAGCAGCCTTTATAGCTTACCACTGTTCTTTCTTTTTTGCCTCTAGTAGTCCTAGTGGGTACGTCAGAGTTTGAGGCTTTACTCATTAGGGGAGGCTACTGGTTTATCTAGTAGTTCTCACCCCCATAGTTGTATTATATCTCTTCCCCTTTGTTTTGCAGAGTCGTCTGTGGGAGCTGCTAGGTCATCAGCGGCAGATCGAGGTAAGAGGATAGCGGACTAGCTAGATCTTCTGCCCCGACCGTGAGAGTAGCTAGACTTTTATTTGTAGTTCTTTTTAATTCAGCTCTGTATTATGCTCTTTTATTATTTATCTTATCTGAGAAGGTTACTAGCGCTTCGTGTACGCAGAAAATTTCGTGTGCATGGCGGATCTGTAGACGAGCCCGGGTTTTGGTTTACACCCAGGGCGTGACACATGCGTAGTCTTTTATTCAGTACTGCTTTAGAGGCATAGTAGTGGTAGTTTCTTTATTCAGCAATTTATCCTTTTAGCATACCACTTTACTCCTTTTCTTGCCTCTGGTAGACTTGGTGGGTACGTCAGGCTTTGAGGATTTACCTGAGGGCTAATGGTTTTACTAGTAGTTCTCACACCCATTGGGGATTCTTTCCCCCATATTCTTTCTTCCCTTTGTTTTGCAGAGTCTTCTTTGGCAGCCGCGGGTTCGTCGACCGCCGACCGAGGTAAGGGGATCGCCGAGTAGTTAGATCTCCTATCAGTGTGAGGGTGAGAGACTGTATTAGACTTTTGTTGTACCCCTGTTACTCAGACTGCTGTACTTTATTTTGAGTCTGGTTTTAGCCAGCTAGTTGTATGTTATTTTGGGAGAGTTGATGTTGTACCTTATTATTGTTTTACTTTTAGTTCCAGTCTGAGATGTTTCAGTTTTAGTTTGCAGCTCTATACTTGTGCTCTTTTATATTAGTCTTATATATCTGAGCAGGTTTTACGCTTCGTGTACGCGAAAAATTTCGTGTGCACGACGGATCTGGAGACGAGCCTGGGTTTTAGTTTACACCCGGGGCGTGACACAAATAGGTGTAAAATACTTAAACAGAAAGCTTCACGAAATTCCCGGGATCTGCCGAAATTCCCGGTACTCTGTCGATCGACCCACTGTGGTCCAAAAAGAGCCTACGGATCTCCAAATTTATCGAAACTTGGCGTGCTGCCCCAGAACGCTTCACTGAAGACGTTCGGGTGAAAACAATAGACTTTGTGCTTATCGTTACTCAACAGGTGCCATAAATATAAAACTCTCTTCCGGGAATCCGATTTCGGCTCCGAAAATCACCAACACTAAACTAAAGTCACTGGGCCTGCCATGACAGCGTCTGGAGCAGCTAGGTAGATCTGGGACTCACAACTAATCAAAAGAAATTCTCGATTTTCGTACTTTGCGCCAGAATGCTGATAAACCGGCGATTTTGCCGATTTACACGTCGGGACTATATTCCTGCTCAACGGAAGACAACTAATATCGAACGAAAAGTTCAAAGGCAGTGTACACACTGCCCGAAACAACCTATGATATCACAATTGCATCTAGGCCCCTCGGGTCCCCACAAATTGCATAAAAACTCCCAAAAATGCACTATTTTGCCTTAATGTAGTGATCTGGGTAATTTCATATTGATCCGAGGGCACCTACTGCCTCGATGCACTGAACACCGTGCTCGCTAAAAGAAGACGGCACCGGGCCCAAGGGAAGACTTGGGTTAATAAAACTATTCAACGACACCTAGGTTGCAACATACAATGTAAAAAGCTTTTATTACGCAAACAAAGGTGAACATCATTCTCAATAAGGTCAGAGGAGTCGAGGGCTCACCTTTGGGGTATTGCACGGCTGCCGGAAAGGTGGAAGAAGCAACCTCGGCCAAGACTTAGCTTCCAAGAACCCGAGTTAGGCCAACTCTGCAAGGCTCGGTGTGATGATCCGGACTTCCGCAGGAACTATTGCAACATTAAACAGTGACTGTAGGAAGCTTAAACGGTGCAACGGAACTTGTAGAGTCGAAATTGGACCTTAGAAATAGACTCAGCGTGAAAATCGGATCAAGTGGGCTTTTCCGGGGGCTTTCGGCAAAATTTTGGATGAGAATTTGGCGAAACAGACGGCGGATTTGGACTTAGCGCACGAAAACGATCAAAATGGTATATTCACTTTATTTTCGGCGCCAAAATTACTGTTCACCGGAACAGTAACTCCGGCCGGCCGGAATTACTGTTCCTGCGCCGGCGGCGGGCGGCGGCGCAGCGGGGGAGCGCGGCAGAGCGCGGCGGCGCGCGGCAGAGCGCAGCGGAGCGCGGCGCGGGCAGCGCGGGCAGGCGCGCATGCTGGTCGGTCCACGGCATGGCTTGCACCGGGTGCACTGAAGATCGGCGATGACACGCGGCGTCCTCTGATAGGTTGGCCGGCTTCTAGAAGGCGGCTGGGGAGGTGACACGTGGCACACTCCTATTGGCCAGCATTTTCCGGAAAACCCGGAGCGGGGACCCGGGCATGTGCACCATGTGGACACGTGGCGGATTTTTAACGGCATTGCTTGGATGTTTCCTATTTTGAGGACACGTGGCGCTTTCTGGTTGGCCCGTTTTGGTGTTTCCTGTTTTGTCTGATCCTGTGTGGAGCCCAAGAATATTCCTTGGCCCATTATATATAGAGTCCCCCACTCCCACCCTTTCTCACCTAGGTTTCCGAGCTGTAGAGAGAGAAACAGAGCTTGGGCCCTATAGGAAAATTGTTCCTCTCTCTCTTCTCTCTCTCTCCTAAAAATTTCAAAATTTTTGGAGTTACCGATAGTGAGTTATCTGCGACGCGGCGCACTGCGCCGATTTCCTTTTTCGGCCCATTTTCCGTCGCAGTTCAGTCGAAAAATCCCTGTGTGCTAACCAGGAGGAATTTTTGAACAATTCTTGCGGCAGCGCGTTCCTAAAAGGTAAGGCTTCGATTTCCGTGTTGATCACTTTGCTCTATTTTGCACTTTTGGCACGGTTTCCAAGGCCTCTTTGACCCCCCTTTTTGCTGTGGTAATTTCTGGACAGCATCGACTTCTCTGATTTTTATCTTGGCGTAGGAGCATCAGATCGAGGCGTTTAAGAAGTCGATTTCGATCTACTCGTCGCAAGGAACACAACCGAAATTTTTTGGGATT
Organism: Tillandsia fasciculata; assembly: GCA_029168755.2. Taxonomy (NCBI): domain Eukaryota; kingdom Viridiplantae; phylum Streptophyta; class Magnoliopsida; order Poales; family Bromeliaceae; genus Tillandsia; species Tillandsia fasciculata. The sequence goes on along the minus strand of CM054933.1, from coordinate 18,391,054 downwards.
TTTCTGAGCACTGTACAGAGGTGAAAAACTCCTCTTTTTCTGTGCTATTTGAAAAACAGTAAATATTATATTTTTTGGGATTTGTATTTATACCGGGTGCATTGTTATGTACAGCTGTACACTGATTTGCAGGATTTGAGGACTGTGGACAGCTAGGAGGCTTTTTGGGGTGTGGTTTGAGCTACTCGAGGTGGGCGGTTGTTGCTTACCTCATTTTTGACAAGCTCACTGAGATTATTAGAACTCCCCTAAAATTTAATTGATGAGAACCATTGGGACGAACTCCCCCAAAAATTTAATGTGACAATTGATAAGAACCGCTGGGACGAACTCTCCTAAAAATTTAATGTGACAATTGATGAGAACCGCTGGGACGAACTCTCCTAAAAATAAATGTGACAATTGAAGAGAACCATACATATGATCCCACAGATTATATGATAACTTATCTTGGGACACTGATTGGGACAAAGGCTATAATCTCGCATGCAAATAACTTTTATATCAGTACAGTAAATCAATCTTTTTTTAAAATAAATATTTGACACCTTTCTACAGCTTTTAGATAGTACAATTGCATGCTTGCTTGGACATCTAGTTAGCCACTATTTATTGCTACACTATCATATTGGGACTTGAACATGTTTTATTGCTCACCTTTGCATTCAGATGCTTGTTGCTCGAGTATGAGCAGTGGTTTGGGATAGTGTAGTCAGGATTGCACTAGATTATGAACTTGTGGGGTATTGCAGTGACCACAGACAGCAGGTGGTCGACCAGATGTTTATCCTTGCATCAGATTGGGGTTGAGTCTGGTTTATTTGTTTGCATCAGCTGGGGATTGGATTTTCTTTTAGTGGATGGAGTTTCCCACTTTGATCATAGTCATGATCCAGTCCTGCTATTGTGAGACATTGGTTACAGAGATGCTTGATACAGAGATGCTTTACTCGTGTGGGTCGCTCCCCTCGAGTGCCACTCCAGAGTAGGCTTTAGACCGTGTTGGGTGCCGGTCAGACCGTGTTGGGTTTCGGTCAGTTGGTGAGTTGTGAGTGACAGCAGAGCAGACAGTACCAGAATTTTTTTGGTGTCCAGATTGAATTTATTTGATCAGATACTGTTTCCTGATGCATTCATACAGTCATTTCTTTTAGTATGGCATTTAGGGGTATAGTAGTGGTAGTTTCCCTATTTCAGTACCTTATTTACCTTACCACTTCACCTTTTTCCTTTGCCTCTAGTAGTTCTAGTGGGTGCGTCAGAGTTGAGGTTTTACCCACCAGGGGAGGCTACTGGTTTATCTGGTAGTTCTCACCCCCATTGTTATTTTCTGTCTCTTTCTTCTCCTTTATTTTGTAGAGTCGTCTGCAGGAGCTGCTAGGCCATCGGCAGCTGATCGAGGTAAGGGGATCGCCGAATAGATAGATCTCCTGTGAGACTGAGAATTGTTAGACAGATGCTGTACCCCTCACTCAAACTGTGGTATTTTTCTTTCATTTTGGGTTTGGCTTTCGCCAGTTGGTTGTACTATTTTGGTGAGCTGGGAGATTATTGTACTTATTACAGCTTTATTTGTAGTTCCAGTCTGAGATACTATGTGGTTCTTCTATTTCAGCTCTGTATTATGCTCTTTTATTATACATCTTATATCTGAGCAGGTTACCAGCGCTTCGTGTACACGAGAAGTTCCGTGTACACGGCGGATCTGTAGACGGACTCGGGGTCTGGTTTACACCCCGGGGCGTGACACTCGGGTTCTTGGTGTCCACTTGCGCAAGCAGCACCTAGGGTAGGGTCCAGAAGGTGGCAGGAGCTCAGGAGTGCCCAGCTCCGGCAGCTACAGGAGAGGGTTGGCCGGAGGAGCTAGAGCTCGGTCACCTAGAGTCAAGATGGAGGAAGGATTAATCTGATGACTAAAGAACACAAGCAAGGGTACCAGAAGCTTGCTCTCGACCGCAAGAGGCTAACTGGAGGCTCGGTGGGCGTCTGCAAGCGACGGCGGCAGCTGGTGGCTGAGCTCGGCCCACCATGGGCCAACAATGGTGAAACCCAAACAAAAGGCTAACTGTGACGCCCCCAATAGTCCCACATCGAATGTGGATGGAATTGCGATTGGGTTTATATGAGACTTGGACATTAGTAATAATAACTGGGCTTAAGCATTTTGGGCTGTAGTTTGGGCCCAACAAGTTATTATTGTTAGTAGGCCGGGTCGTTACATTTGGTATCAGAGCCAATAACCAGCCGGAAGTGTGCGGCGAGTCTCGGCTGAGCCTGGGTCTAGATGGCAGGGCTAGCGAGACAAGTCTCACACCGCCTGGTGATCTTGGGCTGCTGTGTGTGTGTTTGGGCTGACGAGGACGTCAGGCCTAAACGGGGGGAGTCTGTGACGCCCCCAATAGTCCCACATCGGATGTGGATGGAATTGCGATTGGGTATATATGAGACTTGGACATTAGTAATAATAACTGGGCTTAAGCATTTTGGGCTGTGGTTTGGGCCCAACAAGTTATTATTGCTAGTGGGCCGGGTCGTTACAGACGTCGTGGTGGTATCCGTTTTTCAGTTTGACGATCCGGTTGTCTCAAAATGCGTGAAATATGGTAAAATTTACTATATTTTCGGTGTAAACTCGATATTTTATGCACCATGACTAGGGAAACTTGGTGTAGAAGGTCTATTATGCAAGATGAATCTACAATAAGGGTCTTAGTGCAAGGGGTGATGTGTGGAAGGGGTAAAATGCAAAGAAAGTGGAAAAAGTACACTAAATGGTACTAGATTCTTGTGTCGTGTGTTGGGGGTAGTTGCAACTGCTTATCCACGACCCCCACTCCCCTCTGCCACGAACTCCGTGCCAAGGAACCGCTCTCCATTGGATATAGCCGGAGTGAGGAGGGGAGGCCATGGCGTTTTGGGAGAACTTAGAGAAGAAACACAATAGCACACCAAAGATAAACCTCACTGCACCCAACCTCTATCAGTGTTCCTTCATCTTCCTCTGCATCTTCCCCGTGAGCCACACCATCATCCGCCGCCGAGGGTCGCCGGAAAAGCAAGATTCTTGCTGGATTTTGGGTTGTAGAGGAAGAGTGATACCAAGTTGGGTTGGGTTTTCTCCCAGAGCACCCTGTGGACTTCTGCAACATCCAGGAACCGAGCCAAGGTGATCCGGCTGCCTGACGTGGCCGCGCGACGCTCGGAGGAGCAAATCCGGCTTCTACCTATCTTCTCCAACTCTGTGAGGTAAGCCCTCTTTATTCTTGGAGTTTTAGAGGTCAAGACCTTTGGAAGTGGTCTTTGTAGGTTCTAAGGATGCTCCACACACAGCCCCGAAAATGGGAAGCCATCGGTTGGTCGGCGGCCAAGTTGCACCGCCGAGAGCTCCGCCTCGAGCTTTCTTTGCTCCCGGCGACTTTTAATGAAAAGTAAAACGATGGTCTTCTTCCTCTTGACCTGTTATTGATCCCCTCCAAATTTGGAGTAATATGGTTCACTGTGGACACCGTGCCATGATGCCCTAGTTCGGGTTGTTTTTGTGCTTTGGCCGAGCTCTTTGCTCCGGCGCCGACGAGCCTCCCCGCCTCCGGCCAAGTGGCTGGGGAGCTTCCTGGGGGTGAGAGGAGTCCACCCATGTACTTGCATGGCATCCATGCAGCTTGGTTGAGGCGCGGCCATGATGGGCTCGAGGTGGGTTTGGGGTGCGATTGCCGGCGTTCCGGTCGTCTCCGGCGGCCGGGGAGTGGACGAGAAGCTCCCTGGGATCAAGTAGATCCCAGCCATGCCCTTGCATGGATACCATGAAGCCTCGGTGGAAATCCGCCATTAGAGGCGAAGAAGCTCCAAACCGAGCTTGCTCCGCCGCCGTCTCCGCCGCGTCCTCACCGCCGGGAATTGTTCCAGATGTGATGGTAGAGATGAAAAACACCTTATGGTGCAGTTGCTGGAGGCCCAGAGACCAGAGATGGAAAAATCTTCATCTCGGGTCTATGGTGGTCATCTTCTTCATTTGCTCCACCTTTGCCCGTGGCTAACCTGGGGAGCAAGCTTGAACCCAAGTTGATGGGGATGATCCTGCAACTTAGTAGATCAATTCCATCCAAGTTGGAAGCTCCCAGGTGCTTCCCTTGCTGAGAACAAGCTTAAAAATTGGTTTGTTACATGTTGTTTGATTGATGCACACCAAGTGTTTGTGTTAATGACTCAATGATTATTTTTATAGAATTAGACTTCGAATATTATATGAAAGTTGCTCCAATTTATCTCCTGAGCTTGATGCTCACTTCAGATCAAAGTTGATCTGTGTGGAATTGTGTTTGGAGCATAGTGTATATTGTTAGAAAGCAAGGTTTTAAATTCTGCTAGATCCAGCAGTTCTGGGCTGCACTTTGGGCAAGCCCCTGTGTTCCTGAGGTGCTTTGAGCAAAATGCTCAAGTTAGTTTGTAACAGGCACAGGTAATTATAAAGATGTAGTGTTATCAAGCTCTAGATTAGTGTTTGGCTTAAGTCCAGGTTTTAGGCTGTTTGCGAAGCCGCGACAGTGAGCTCCTGGCTAATTTGGGGTCATTGGACGCGATGCTCGCGTTTAATTTAGGTTTTGATGAGCCAGAGAAACAAAAATGCGTTTTAGGCTATGTTAGAGAAGTATATTTTGGCCCGAAGTTTTCCTCGGGTTCCGTGCTGCTGCAATAGGGTGAGCACGGTGTTCAGTAAGTCGAGTGTCATCTACTGGAGGTGACGGTTCGTAAAAGTAATATTCCGATTAAGAGAACGAGCGAAAACGGCTCTCAAATTACTATAAAAGTGCGATTTCTGGAAACCCTAGGGGTCTAAACGCAAATGTTACCTAGCATGGTGTCTTGGGATATGTGCCTATGATCTCTAAGCTTTTCATTGGTGATCCGATGGCTTTTGTTAAGCGGAAATCGGTTATCGGATCGTAAATCGGCAAAATTGTCGGTTTATCGGCAACTCGGTTTTAATCGCGCAATTCAAAAACTTGTGGCGATTAAGTTGCCCTATGTGAGGTTCCCGGTGTAGTCCTGGTGGATCTAGGTTTAAGCCTTGTGTGCGTTACGAGTCAGGGGTTGGGTATGTGTAAGAGCTTATTTTTCTGACCTGTGTATATGATTCAGGTCCTAGCAGTCAGCCGCTAGCCAGTGAGCCTCCCAGCGGATTTCAGGTTCGCTTTTGTTGAGGTGGGTTTATCTTCGGTCCGGGCTTTATCATTTCGGCCCTACGGGTACCGTGGTAGGACGGACCCTTGTTTTGTTGATATCCTTGATCCCACAGATGAGCCTTTCGTTATGCTTATTATTTCCAGCATTGATTGATATATCTGGTTACATGTTTTATACTCTATTCTTTACTGCATGTTTAGAATAGGAGTACTAGTTTCAGTTATACTGCATCAGTTGAGATTACAGCTTTCAGCATCCTGAGTGGGATTTTCCCGGTTTGTAGCCGATGATTCGGTCGTTAGACCGCGAGTTTGAGCATCAGCATTATGATTGCCATAGCACTAGATTTTCATTCATAATCGCAGTGGGTTTGATCCCCCACAATGCGTTCTTTACCGGTAAAGTGGTCGTCACATAGACCCGTGAGCCTGATGAGGTATTGATACATATTGAGAGACCAACAGTGGCAATTGCCTGAGGTCCTGTTCTATGGCAGCTTAGCCTGAGGTCCTGGTGTCCAGTGGTGGCATTAGCCTGAGGCACTAGTGACCAACAATGGCAATTGCCTGAGGTCCTGGTGTCCAGTGGTGGCATTAGCCTGAGGCACTAGTGACCAACAGTGGCATGGATTGGGTACTTGATTTCTATCATTGGTGCATGATTTGCATTGATTACTCCAGCATTTATTGGCATGTCTGGCACATGACTGTTCGTACTCTTTGTTTACAGCTTTGATTGCTCTGTTCTATAGCATGATCATTTCCTGCTTTTCAGATTTATCGGTTATAGCATGATCAGTATTATTGTTCATCGAGATTGACAGGTTTACACGATTGCCAGTTATTGCTTACTCAGCTTTATAAGTGATACTAGCTTTATTGCTTAGCACATGATCATGATACCCTGCTTTTCCTTTGATTATTATACAGCATGCTTAGTTCAGTATAGCATACAGTAATTTAGCCTTGTGATTATAGCTTATTTTGCTATCCGCTTATTACAGTATCCAGTAGGTACGACTTGCTATTTCTCGGCCCGTCGTGCCCACTGGGATACATGTAGAGTGTATCTCACACCCCCTGGGTGACTATTTTTCAGGTCAGTCGGGTGTTGAGAGATTGGGACGATCCAGTGAGCTGTCACGGTAGAGTCGACCCTGTTATCGACTACAGATTCCAGTATTTCATATTCAGTGCTTAGTCTGTATTATATTTTGGAGATGTGGATTATGTGTTGTATGTTGGACATGTACTAGTTATATTCAGTTGTTGTTTACGTCGCCTCTGATTTAGTATTGTATTTATATAGCCGAGCATGTACAGGGGAGACTTTATCCCAGTGGACAGAGGGTTCCCTGTGCATGTGGCGGTCTGTCTACGTCATGGGTTTCAATTTGTACTCTGATGATATAAAAAAAAAAAAAGATATATATATATATATCAAATGGACACTTGCTGCATATGGAGATAGGTCGTATGATTCATCTTGCATCTGAATGTTAAAGGTCTTATTTCTTTTTTGAGAGAAAGGTAGCATGCTACCCGCTTCGTTTATTTTTTAAATAAACTTAGCTAGAAATGTGAAGCAACTAGGCTTCGAACTCGGGTCTCGAATATCAACCACCAAGCCCTTTGCCACTTGCACTAGGGACGGCTGATTGTAGATTCATCTTGCATAATAGACCTTCTACACCAAGTTTCCCTAGTCATGGTGCAAAAAATATCGAGTTTACACCGAAAATACAGTAAATTTTACCATATTTCACGCATTTTGAGACAACCGGGTCGTCAAACTGAAAAACGGATACCACCACGATGTCCGGCTCGTCGAGACCTATCAAGTAGCATATTCGCTTGTTTGAAACGGCGCTAAAATAAAATCTCGGGCCATTAAGTCCGTTATGTCACAGATCGACGTACGCACTTCGATACACCCGGATCGCCAAACGCGAAAACCGTCAGTGCCATTGCGCTCAGAACGTCGAAAATAGCTAGAATTGACTACTCATACTACTAAGTTTGGGGTCCAGACGGCGAAACGGCCGACGATGATCAAAAGGGGATTTAAATCAGGGGTTACTATTCACAACTTAAGTTGTGGGACCCGCTTTTTCCTTCGCTGTTTTGCGGAAGATCCGACCGTCGGATCGAAGACATATGTATATCAATTTTTCATGTTTCGACGAGACGGTCGCAATGGTGATCTCGGATTTTCGAGATCAGGCCCCGATCAAAAGTCGATATTTTAGGGCCCCTATTGTCCCACTAATAATTCATTTTTGCTATTTAAATAACCCAGCCAATTATTTAAACTTAACTTTCGGATTCTAAAATCACAGTTACTACATCGATTAGATGGTATCAGAGACAGGTTTAAGAAACCTAAGTATTTGGTTAGGATTGAGCCCTAGGATGACTTGAGTCTGACGCGAGTGCGTGGGGTTTATTGTGTTATGGGTTATGAACTCAAGTGTGAAGTCATTATATGAGTTTATCCTAACCTATTTGGTCGTAATGCAGATATGGCTCAGTCTGGGAGTCATGGTGGCGATGGGCGAGGTGCTGGCAGTGGCCGAGATGTCGGTCGATCTTCTAGAGTACCGGGGGAGCCAGAGGGCTCCGATAGACTCCAGCAGTTGCAGGACAAATTACTGCACTGACTGCGGTGGTTCAGCAGCTTATACAGCAGCAGACTGTTGCTCCTATTGCACCTGCCCCACCTGTTTCGCCATCCATTCTATCTGCTCATGTCTTTGGAGGAAATGTTCATCCTTTGTTTGTCCTCGCGCCATCTGAGGGGATGACTGTGTTGCCCTTGAAGAGGAAGCGAACACGTTCTGGGAAGAAAGGTAAATCCTCAAACAAGGGGAAACCGACTAGACACCCCCGAACCCAGGTACCGGCTACGAACACTTTTGCTGGCAGACAGCAGCAGACTCCACGACCTTGTGTCTTCTGTGGTGGACCTCATCGAGGTATTAGATGTGAGCAGCGGCATGGCCGTTGTTACAGGTGTGGCCATGCCGAGCACATGGTGGCTAATTGCCCACAGATATCCGCATTTATACAGTCTACTATCGCTGCTTCGGATGATCCACCAACGGAGGACTTAGCAGGTATGTTTAGTTTTCACGTCGTGTTAGTCGCATTTGATATTTGTTTTCAGTATTGCAGTCTATGATTGGATTTTGGACAGATCTCTACCGTACATGCGCGCAGTTGACTAGTTGTCACTGTGATCGATTGGACGTCTATACAAGCGACGTCGGCCTTTATAAGCAACCTGTCGAAACTAGTAGCCCTGATTTGTGCCAGACAGCACTGATGTTTCGATGAGCTTTCCGATTTGTTATAGTGCACCTTTACAGTTTCAGTGGTGTTGTGTGACTGATTGTCACAATGGATGATTTAGACAGTGCAGATGTCCAGCAACTGATTGTTGCTGTGTAAGTGTTAGACTTGCACTCTGTGTTAGTGGACTGTTTGATGTCCTACTGTAGTTAAGTTTCGGGGACGAAACTTCTAATAAGGAGGGAGTGATGTAGTAACTGTGAATTTAGAATCCAAAATTTAAGTTTAAATAATTGGCTGGGTTATTTAAATAGCAAAAATGAATTATTAGTGGGACAATAGGGGCCCTAAAATATCGACTTTTGATCGGGGCCTGATCTCGAAAATCCGAGATCACCATTGCGACCGTCTCGTCGAAACATGAAAAATTGATATACATATGTCTTCGATCCGACGGTCGGATCTTCCGCAAAACAGCGAAGGAAAAAGCGGGTCCCACAACTTAAGTTGTGAATAGTAACCCCTGATTTAAATCCCCTTTTGATCATCGTCGGCCGTTTCGCCATCTGGACCCCGAACTTAGTAGTATGAGTAGTCAATTCTAGCTATTTTCGACGTTCTGAGCGCAATTGCACTGACGGTTTTCTCGTTTGGCGATCCGGGTGTATCGAAGTGCGTACGTCGATCTGTGACATAACGGACTTAATGGCCCGAGATTTTATTTTAGCGCCGTTTCAAACAAGCGAATATGCTACTTGATAGGTCTCGACGAGTCGGACGTCGTGGTGGTATCCGTTTTTCAGTTTGACGACCCGGTTGTCTCAAAATGCGTGAAATATGGTAAAATTTACTGTATTTTCGGTGTAAACTCGATATTTTATGCACCATGACTAGGGAAACTTGGTGTAGAAGGTCTATTATGCAAGATGAATCTACAATAAGGGTCTTAGTGCAAGGGGTGATGTGTGGAAGGGGTAAAATGCAAAGAAAGTGGAAAAAGTACACTAAATGGTACTAGATTCTTGTGTCGTGTGTTGGGGGCAGTTGCAACTGCTTATCCACGACCCCCACTCCCCTCTGCCACGAACTCCGTGCCCTGGAACCGCTCTCCATTGGATATAGCCGGAGTGAGGAGGGGAGGCCATGGCGTTTTGGGAGAACTTAGAGAAGAAACACAATAGCACACCAAAGATAAACCTCACTGCACCCAACCTCTATCATTGTTCCTTCATCTTCCTCTGCATCTTCCCCGTGAGCCACACCATCATCCGCCGCCGAGGGTCGCCGGAAAAGCAAGATTCTTGCTGGATTTTGGGTTGTAGAGGAAGAGTGATACCAAGTTGGGTTGGGTTTTCTCCCAGAGCACCCTGTGGACTTCTGCAACATCCAGGAACCGAGCCAAGGTGATCCGGCTGCCTGACGTGGCCGTGCGACGCTGGGAGGAGCAAATCCGGCTTCTACCTATCTTCTCAACTCTGGCGAGGTAAGCCCTCTTTATTCTTGTAGTTTTAGAGGTCAAGACCTTTGGAAGTGGTCTTTGTAGGTTCTAAGGATGCTCCACGCACAGCCCCGAAAATGGGAAGCCATCGGTTGGTCGGCGGCCAAGTTGCACCGCCGAGAGCTCCGCCTCGAGCTTTCTTTGCTCCCGGCGACTTTTAATGAAAAGTAAAACGATGGTCTTCTTCCTCTTGACCTGTTATTGATCCCCTCCAAATTTGGAGTAATATGGTTCACTGTGGACACCGTGCCATGATGCCCTAGTTCGGGTTGTTTTTGTGCTTTGGCCGAGCTCTTTGCTCCGGCGCCGGCGAGCCTCCCCGCCTCCGGCCAAGTGGCTGGGGAGCTTCCTGGGGGTGAGAGGAGTCCACCCATGTACTTGCATGGCATCCATGCAGCTTGGTTGAGGCGCGGCCATGATGGGCTCGAGGTGGGTTCGGGGTGCGGTTGCCGGCGTTCCGGTCGTCTCCGGCGGCCGGGGAGTGGACGAGAAGCTTCCTGGGATCAAGTAGATCCCAGCCATGCGCTTGCATGGATACCACGAAGCCTCGGTGGAAATCCGCCATTAGAGGCGAAGTAGCTCCAAACCGAGCTTGCTCCGCCGCCGTCTCCGCCGCGTCCTCACCGCCAGGAATTGTTCCAGATGTGATGGTAGAGATGAAAAATACCTTATGGTGCAGTTGCTGGAGGCCCAGAGACCAGAGATGGAAAAATCTTCATCTCGGGTCTATGGTGGTCATCTTCTTCATTTGCTCCACCTTTGCCCGTGGCTAACCTGGGGAGCAAGCTTGAACCCAAGTTGATGGGGATGATCCTGCAACTTAGTAGATCAATTCCATCCAAGTTGGAAGCTCCCAGGTGCTTCCCTTGCTGAGAACAAGCTTAAAAATTGGTTTGTTACATGTTGTTTGATTGATGCACACCAAGTGTTTGTGTTAATGACTCAGGAGATAAATTGGAGCAACTTTCATATAATATTCGAAGTCTAATTCTATAAAAATAACGACCCGGTCCACTAGCAATAGTAACTCGTTGGGCCCAAACCACAGCCCAAAATGCTTAAGCCCAGTTATTATTACTAGTGTCCATGTCTCATATAAATCACAATTCCATCCACATCCGATGTGGGACTATTGGGGGCGTCACACTAACTAGTCCATGCAAGGGTACAGGCTGCTTCCCCTTGATGCAAGGGAGCTTGCTAGGTGGGTGGCCGGCGGCAAGGAGCGGCGACGACGGCTGTTGATGAGCCTCAGCCAAAACAAAAAGGCTCAAACTAGGGATGGGTTCCGCCAAGCCACGGCTAGCAGGGAGGCCTCCAAACTTCCTGGAGGTGCTCCTCAGGTTCAACAGAACCTATTGCAGGCTTTGGATTCCACCCGATCTCCTCGGAAGCGGCGAGCTGCCGTAGTGGCCAAAACTAGGGTTTTGGCGGAACTCTTGCTCCCGCCAGCAGCCTGAGGGCTCATAGGCCACCCGGTTGTGACCGCGACATCCCGAGAGGGAGGGGGAGAGGCCAAAAAGCAAAGAAAAATCGAGAGGAGAGGAGTTGGCTAACCTGAAACCGAGAAAGAATAAGATGAAGGTGACCTCTCTTACCGGCGGCGTGCGGCGGCGCCAGATGTCTAGGATCCTCTGGCTCGGTTGCTTGGGCGAAGGGAAAGGCCGCCAAGAGTCCAGGGGGCGCGACAACAATTCGGGTGCTCCTCCTCTCCACACACCAAACTGAAAAAGGTGAGCTCTTCCTTCTCCTTTTTCTCTGCAAGGAGACGAGAAAGAAGGAGTTGGTGGAGTCCGTGCGCTGCGGCAGGAGTGGAGGAAGCACGTGGGGGGTGCGGTTAACCCCCCCGCGTGCGGTTAGTTGGAACAACCAAGGTGCAACAATGTGCCAAGAAGCCCTCATGCACTTGGAATTTTCACCTCGGTCCAGCACTGAAGAGCACAAACGCTGAGAAGCCCCTCCTCAAGAAGTATTGCCCAAAATTAATGATCCATAAAATATAGGCCTCTATGCAGAATTACAATGAAAATTATTGTATTTCATGCTTTTCGAGGTGCTAGGGTCGTCGAACAAGAAAACGGACGACACCACGACGATCAGCTCGTCGAAACCTATCAAGTAGTGATCTTGGTTCAATAAATTTGAGCTTCGTTAGGTCAAATAATCCATCAACGCAATGGATTTTAAAGTGTAGCACGCTTCTCGATAACCTAAGCAAATCAATCACAAAATTGGATCACGCCATCGCACTCAGATCGATGAGACCGCTAAAAGCGAGTATTTATTTTGTCCAGATCGGATCTAAAAACGTTGAGTTTGGTAACTTCTATGAAAGAACCCAAAAATTAAGTAACTATTCATTTAAGTCAAATAGTACTTGGCTACTTGAACGCCCTTTTTAAAGGTGGGAGTCTCGTCAAATTGAAATTCAGACCGCGCCAACGCATTCGATTTGATGAGACAAATCAATAATTTTATATTGCTGAAATTGGGTTCAGATAACATGTCGTGTAGAAACACAACGCATGAGAAATTAAATATTCAAATTAAAAAAAAAATTAGAAAAAAATTTAAATAATCAAATTTTAGAATTACAATTTTTCAGTTACTATACCGCACTGCCTGACTCTGACTGGTTTATCAATTGCACTAGGCTATTGTTAAATAAAAGATGGTCCGATCTAACTCGGCCTCAGACCAATTATAAATAAAAATATTATCATGACAAAATAAAAAAATTTACTATAATAATAATAATAATAATAATAATAATAATAATAATAATAACGACCAGACAAAATCATGAAGTCACGTCATCACCTTTTCACAAACTCTTTTAAAAAATAAAAATTTTTAATCAGCCCAAATTTGAATATATAAGATAGAAATGCAATTTAAGTTAAATTCATCAGTATGGATATCTAGACAAGAATTTTAATACTTATTCAAATTAATAATTGAGAAAATTTGTAAAATTGTTTAGTGACCTGCTAGTACATTTTATTTTGAAATAGCCCCTCAACCTCTATTAGGGATTGAGGTGCACAACTTTAGATGGTTGGACTTGGTTTACTCTTCTAATCAATAACTAAGAAATATGTAATTCAATTAGTTAAACAGTAATCAAAATGTTTAACTTTAAATGAGTTTTGCCAAATTAATCAAAATCTCAAATTTAATTGATAAAAACAAACTAAACCAAAAATATAATAAAAAGGTTGAGAGTATATCTCCATCAAATGACAAACTAGTTGAGAGATCTATTTCAAAATGGGAGGAGAGCTAGTACATGTACATTTTTATCTTTATCAAAAAAATATATATATCCTATACTCTACTCATTTAATAGATTGCATTATGTTTTTTGTTTCTTTTAAAAAATTTACAGCCAGAATACATTATATACAGTAAAAAAGTTACATATGTTGTGCAAATCACAGTGAGATACAATTGAGAACTTCGAGACAACTCGTCTTATCGCGCTTTACTATAAATAGGGCTTAGTGGTTAGACCATTTTGTGCCAGCCCAAGATCACCAAATAGGTCTTGGGCCAATAGAACAAAAATGCTTTTAGTAGCTCTTTGCTCCCGCGTATAGTTGCGAGTAAACTACAGTTGTAACTTATGCAGATCCATATTAATTCACTGTTTAGTTTAATGTATTTGAATTCAACATAGCTACACGAAAAAGCTTAACTGTAGCTTATGTATCTCTCTAACTTTCAAATAGAAAATAATTTCTTTTCCACCTAGACGCTAAACTTATCACTCTATATATAATGTAATAATTTTTTACAATATACTTCAGAATTATATCCGTATGTAATCAAACAAATTATTTATAATTGCAATACTTTTTATTACATCTAATCAGATAAGATGAATATAATTATAATTATTATATTTTTTATTACATATATTTTTAATTATATTGTATTTATAATTACATCGACCAAATGGTTGCTTATTGAGTATGCTGTTTATTTTCTTGAATATAAGGTAGGTCAATGTGAGTATGTGAACCGGTCAAAACTTTTCTCTAGCATAGCAATTTAATTTAGGATTGGATTTTGGAGGGTCTACAGTAGAGAATTTCTTTTTGCCAGTTTTTCATTTTTAAAGGAAAAAGAAATCCACTTTTGTGAGCCTCAAAATTCAAACAAATTAAAGATAGGCATCAAGGTTTTGCACTAATTTTTTCTCATTTCTCTAATGTGTATATATATATATATATATATATATATATATATATATATATATATATATATATGCCCTTGTGTTAAATTTCAAAAAGTTGAAAAATAGCGGTAAATCCGCTGTTCCAAACATTTCAAAAGCACATCAACTGTCCAAACAACTTGTTGACACTTTATACGCCCGTTTATTCTAAATTCTGAAAAAGTAATTTCTATAAAATTAATTTTGGTTGAAAAATTTATTTTAGTTAAAAGTTGTAAAGCAATTGTTTGAATTTAGATAGAAAAAGATTTTTAAAAAATAATTTTATAAAGTTATTTGATAAAAATTTTTTGCTATCTGTAAATAATATTTTTTTTCTGAATTTCAGTTTAAAATAAATAAAATTTGAATTTAAATTTAAATTTTGAATTTAAATTTAGATTTTAAATTTGAACAAACAATCAAAATTTGATATTTTAATTTAAAATATAAATTTAAAATTTAAAAATTTAAAATTTTAAAATTTAAAATTTGAAATTTGAAATCTAAATTTCAAATTTCAATTTCCAATTTTCAGTTTTAAATCTAAATTTTGAATTTAAAATTTAAAATTAAAATTTAAAATTTTTAAATTTCAAATTTAGATATTTAAATTTTAAAACTTGAAATTTAAATTTTATTATTCAAAATTAAAATTCAAAAATTTTAATTTTGAATTTTATAAATTTGAAAATTAAAACTTACAATTAAAAATTTAAAATTTAAAAATTTAAAATTTAAAATTTTATCTTAAATTTGCAAATTGAAATTTAAAATTTGTTATTTGAAATTTTAAATTGAAATTTAAAATCTAAATTTTAACTTTTATATTTTGAAAATTAAAATTTTAAAGTTAAAATTTAAAATTAAAAAATTCAAATATAAAATTTAAAATTATAAATTTAAATTTATAATTAAAATAAAATTTTAAAATTTAAGTTCAAAATTAGAATCAAATTTTAAATATTAGAATTTAACTTGGTTATGATTTTGGGCCTTGAAAAAAAAAATAATAATAATTTTAAAAATCAAAATTTGATTTTAAAAATGATATTGTCAAACACTCTAATGAACTGAAAATTATTTTTAGACCCAAAATTATTTTTTAAAAATTAGGCCAAACACCCACCATATTAGAATCTTGGATATCAGTATTGCTTACTATCGATCAACAAAAAGTAATAAAAAAAATAAAAGAATAATGCATTCCTACTACAATAGAATGTTTCCCCTCTTCTGTTCTTCAAGTAGTATCTCCTCAAACCATTCCAAAAAAATTGGAAGAAATTAAACATTAGTTCATTCTTTCGAATAGAGCTACAAGTAACCCTAAAACTTAAACAAGTCCTTGAGATGCAAAACACACAGGTTAATTATACACTAAAATTAGTGCAAACAACTAACCAAAGTTTAAGAATAAGAGAAACTAGTTATGAGAAGAGAAAAAAGTGTACACTTTCCAGTGTAATATGAGATATCATGTATTATTCATTAAGTAAGAAGCAAGATTAGCATGCAGTGGATTCACCATAAATGTTATCAAGAACAGCAATCACACCAATCACAAAGGCTTGGTCATATCCTGGTTGCACCATCACATGATAGAAATCCTTGTTGTCCATCATCCCAGCCCCCACCTAAATCACAAAATAAGAAAGGTGAAAATGTATATATAGAGCTTTCCTTTACTATATATGACGCGTTTTGAAGCATGCATTTGAACTTTAAAAATTTTAATTTCACTGTCGAATCTTACATTAATCATTTTGATTTTTGCAAATTCTCAAGAAATTATGTCGAGTTCGGATAGAATTAAGTAGCTTTTGTTCAAATTACTTTAGGATATTTCATCTGAGATAACTAAATATGTTAGGTCACAATAATTCTTACGAAAAAAAAAAAGTCGCAAAACTCTCTTAATCTCTCTCTCTCTCTCTCTCTCTCTCTCTCTCTCTCTCTCTCTCTCTCTATCTGTAGATGCCATGTGTTTTAATTGATGATCACTTTTGAGAGTGTTAAAGATTTGTACCTCAGCTACGATGTTACCCCTGCGATCGATGATCACACAAGCTCGATCAGTGAAGGAGCCATCCACCTCAAAGTCGCAATCTTTGCTGTGGCTCTTGGGCTCAACTCGAATCCTAATCGCACTTCTCGTTGCAAGACATGGCTTTGGATCAGTTAAGCTAAACAACAACTTGTTGGTTCCCTGATAATCCATGGAGTAGCCATTCCATCTATTGTGAGTACTTAGAGCCTGAATAATTCCTCCCTAAGGTTACAAAAGAGTTACAAAAAAGAAATTATGTTAGGTATATACCAATATATGAACTTTGTGAATGATGCACATGATCATAAAATAAAAGGTCACCTTTTTGTAAAGGAAGAGCAGCGATGCTCCATCGCCATCTCTCACCATCAACTCTCCCTTTGCACCGAGCATTCCGCATCCATCAACAACGAAAACAATGTTCTGGCTGCAATCCGTTACAACGAAACCGCCACCGTTTACAACATTTGGCCTCTTTCGAATCATCAACGTGGTATGGGACGTCGAACAATAGATTTTGCTAACTATCGGCACTGCATTCGTCGATCCACCCATATCTCTTCGCAAGAATCAATCAAGAGTAATGTGCTTCTTCTCAATTGAGATATACTACAACCAACAATGCTTATATAGATGTAAAAGATAGAGTTGAAAGGTTGGGGGAGATTTATTCAAATGTTTGGCTATCTAATTGTGGCATTAACAAAAGATAGCAAAGACCATGATAACAAGTAAAGAGCATTGCAAGAGTAGTTGTGATTGGGGTAGTTGTGATTGATTGACTAATGGTTTGGGTGCAGAGAACTTGTGGCCTTAGGGCAGTTAAAGTAGGGCAAATCTTTTTCCTCACACAAGTTGAAAAGAAAGTGCCACATAATATTAGTAGTCCCAGTACCGTCCCAATATGTGGTCGTTCCTATTCTTCTCACTTAAGCAATTTAACTAGTTCCTAAACCATCTTGAATCTTTTTCTTTCCCTTCTAGTAGAACTTATTTCACTTTAATCTAAGTAGGATTAATTAAAAGACTATTTAACAGCAAAAAGTAAGATTTTTCTTAAAGTTGAAGAACGTCTACTGTGCGACACATATCAAAGTTCAAGAATAAAAGTGTTTAAATAGAAAGTAATTAAAGAGACTAATTAAGGCCCTCTTTGGATGTCCGACTTATTCAGCATAATTTTTTTTAATATTATTATAAGTAGAAAGTTCCATTATTTTTTACTCCTGAAAGAATTTTGCTATTTATATATAATTTGGTAGAACAGCATATTTCAGTTACAATATAATTTATGTTATTCCAAAAAAAATTCAAAATTATAAAAATTTTATAAGTAAATCAAGATATTTATGCATATTCCAAACAGGTCTAAGGGTTTGGATGTTGGAATAAGTTATTCAAAAATAACTTATTCGGTATTAATTTTTTTAACTTTGATTTTTTATTCTTAGAAAAATATTACTATCTATAATTTAATAGGATATATAATATATTTAATTTATAAAATAATTTATTTTATTTTAAAAATTAACTTAAATAATTAATATAGTATCCAGTTTTAAACTTTTAATCACACTCTTCAACTATCAATTGCATAATTTTTTAAAATATATTTTAAAAAATATACTGAACAAAATATTTATACATTTAAATAGTACCTAAGTGGTATATTGGGACAGTCAGAAGAGTTTTAATCCTATACAAGTTACACCAATAAAGTATTAATATAAAAAAGTGTGTGTGGAAATTTGATGGACCGAGGCGGGTCTACGTGAACTTTCTTGGTGCCGGCCGCATCTTTGAATGAGATTGCTTCGGGGTATCAACTTGCTCATTGGTTAGAAAGAATCCGGATTAGCTTTAATCATAACTAATATATACATAACAAGCTTTATTCCTGGGTTGAAAGAATCCGGATTAGCTTTAATCATAACTAATATAAATATATAACATGCTTTATTCTTAATTTGGTGTTGAATAGCATCATTAGATAGTCGTGTTAAATAAGAAAATGAGTAATACATGTTGATGTTGATACCTTATTATTGTTAGCAATGCATGTCATTTTCATTTTTACTATTTTATTTTATTTTATTTTATTTTATTTTTTCCTTTGGGAATGCTTGTAGGCCTACACATGCACAGAAGTGAGGTCGAATCGGATACCTGCGACCTCTCTCTTGCCGAGAGAGTATGGTGGCCTACTCTCTATGTCATCCAAAAAATCAACAGTTTTTTTATTTTAAAATTTTTTATGCAATTAATTTGACAATAGTGTGGTGATCCGAATTTCCGTGTGACTTGACTGTATGGTCGGCAGTAGGGGTGTCAACGAGCCGAACACTCGTGTTCGGCTCGTTTAACAAATGAGCCGAACACGAGCTGGCTCGTGTTTAAATATCGAGCTGAAAAATTCGGCTCGTGTTCGGCTTGTTTATTAACGAGCCGAACACGAGCTGGCTCGCGAACAATAAGTTTGATTTTCATTCCTACTATTAGGTGTAAAGTTGAAAAAAAATTAAAAAATTAAAATTTTAATCTAATAATTAAAATTTATAAAAAATTGATAGCCTAAAATCTAAATAGTAATATATATATATATATATATATATATATATATATATATATATATATATATATATATATATTCGAGTTGTTATCGAGCCGAACACGAGCGAGCTGACCCCAGCTCGTGTTCGGCTCGTTTATTAAACAAGCTGAAAAATTCTGCTCGTGTTCGGCTCGTTTACTAAACAAGCGATTCGATCTCGAGCTCATTTCGAGCCGAATACGAGCTGGCTCGCAAACGGCGAGCTGGATTGCCACCCCTAGTCGGCGGCAAAAAAAAATTACTTTTGGTATACCGAGTGTGTTGTGCGTCAAACGGATGTCAAAAACGGACTTAACGTGCGAAAATAGTCGAAAATAGCGATTTTGTGCTATTGGACTGTTTTTGGCTGCGGGCCAGTACATGGGCCCAGGCGCGTGCACCGAGACCACTGAAAGTGCGGGAGGACACGCGGCAACGAGGGAGTGACCGACCAGCCGACGCGTGGCACGCGACCATTGGCGCGGCGCACGCGATGGGGGCAGGCGGTGCGCGTGGCGACACTAGGCGGGGCCACGTGTCACGTGCGGGTTAGCTGGCGCCCACCTACCGCGCCACGAGGCGTGGCAATGCGGGGGGTCGCGGATCGGGGCCGCTTGGGCGCACGAATGCGCACCACGTGTCCTGCCTCCTCCCCCCCCCCTCTAGTCGGCTACATGGACCCTTAAATGTACCCCAAACTTTATTTCATATGATTTTTTAGCTATAAATAGCTCACTTTTCCTCCAATTTGAGATTTTGGACTTGATTTTTTTTGGGAATTTTTACTAAGGATTTAGCCTTCACTCCATCTTATCCACCACTTGGAGACTTTGGGGGAGCTTCTATTGTGCCTATACCCCAAGCTTGGAGAAGAATCACTATTGAAGCATTTTTAGCCACCTCCGTCGTGTTTTAGTACAGAGGCTCTATAGGAGTCATCCCTTAGATTTTTTGGCTGATTTTTGGTTTGTCGTCTTCACGAGAGGTAGGACTAAAACTTTGATATTTACCACTTCTCCCAAATCTTGATTTTTTTTGAAATTTTTATGTCATCTTTGGAGCCCTTGTTCACTGAGTTGAGTTTTGGGCAGCACAAAATATTTATACGATTTTTCTTTAATTTGTACATGGATTTTTTAGTTCAAAGTCTTGATTTGTATCTACTCTCGTAGAGGAACGCATTGTTACCTTTTTTGCTGGATTTGGAGTTTGTTTGCCAGATAACTTTAATGATCTTTCAGCCCCTATGTTAAGGTCTGCAGCAGAATTTTATTTTAGTGTTGTTTTGATGTTTAGACTTTGGGGATGCATATTTTGATGTAATTCTTGATTATTTTTTGGATTTTAAAGTTTGTGCATATTCTTGAGATCAAGGTAAGCAATTCCTTTTTTGGTTTCAGTTTAAAATTTCCTTTGGATTGATCTCCACACCTAAAGTTATTTTTTGCTGAAATTTCAATGTGATTATGGACAATATTGGGCACTTTGCTTAATTGGATAATTAAGAGGACCTTAAGATGAATTTTTGAGACTTGGATGATGATCCTTGGACAGAAGATATCTTAGATTTGCTGTTTGGAGCTTCACCTTGAGGTGATTAATGTAGAAATTGCATCATTTTTATCAATTAAGTGCTTGTTTAAATTCTGGAATTAATCTATGCAACGTTTGTTGTTCCTGCGATTGCGCCCAATCCGAGAAAATATTTTGGGCGATTCTTGCGGCGTTGGACCCTTAAGAGACTGAGAATTAAGCATGCCAAATTTCAGCCTGATCGGGCATTGGATCGACAAGTTTCAAATGGGTTGGATTTCCTCCAAAATTAGCGGACTGTTTTCTAATTCTATATTGTAGTGGATATGTATGATTGAGAAATTTTGCACTTGTTGGTTATGTTGAATGAAAGATAGAGTTAGTGATTTCTTTATTGCCCATGATAAATGAAAAATTGTGGAAGCTTGACTAGCACCCCGCCATATGCTTGTATGTATTTAACCAGACTAACAGAAAACTCTCATTTGGGTTAGTTATAGTGTTTTTTCGCTTTCCTACACACTCTTGCATGTTTCCTTGACTTAGAGCTTCTCCTCGCCCGCGTAGTGGGCCGAGTTGTCGGGATAGTGTAGGACGCATTGTGCACTCGTGCCTGGGGGCCGAGTGGAGTCTGATAGCTGAGACTAGTTTCGTGCTAGTGTCGGGAGCCGTTTGGGTAGACGGTAGTCCCAGGTCGTCGAGTATTCTCCGACCAGTTTCGTTGCTATCGTGTTCGTTGCGCTGTTGAGTTGTGATAGCAGGACCTTGAACCCAGAATATTTTTGGGCACACATGATTTCAGTAAACCAAGGTCTTCCTCCTGAAATTCGATGGGTCGCCGGAACTTGTTTTTGTTTGATTATGGTGAAAGTACTAGCCCTTCGGGGTTTGAAAAATAAAACTTATTTTTAACTAATTTTCTTAAAGAATTAAAATTTATTAAAATGGATTTCCTTTAATCAAGATGGTTTTCATAAAGGGAACTACTTTTATCCTCACCCTGAGAGGGTTCGAGTGAAAATGGTTTCCAGAAACAAACTTCATCTTTTCCTATAAACTTCCTCACCCGAGAGGGTTCGAGTGATCTAGGTTCTAAGAACTGTTTCCATATTTGGGCCGAGAGTTACGGGAAGCTGTGCCTGGAATCTGTTCTTGTTTAATTGGGTTGTAGGCGCCAGCCTCCCGAAATTTTCGGACACTTCGTTGTTGTCAGCTATTGAGTACCTCCGGCTAGTTGGCTTAGTGTGGTGAGTTGGGTGTTCTGTTTTGGGAGCCGTTTGGATTAACGGTGGTTTCGGCTGTTGAGTACCATACTGAGATAGGGTAGATACATTTTATCATCTGTATCACCCATTGAGCATAGTAGATAGAGGCGTGATAGTTGTAGATTTTTTTTTTTCCATCTTATCCTTTTATTATTACAGTTTTTCTGTTATCTTATACTTCTAGTAAACTTACTGGGCAGACTGTTGGGCTTGGAGACGGTACCCACTAGAACTGCTGATTGATGTAGCTCCCACACCCTCTATTGTTGACAGTTTTGTGGAGGCTTTTCCCTCCGTCCCTGCTCTAGCTGGCTCGACGAATCGAGGACAGGGTGTAGTGACCCTGATCCCCGTGTAGTTTCTCCCATGACCCGTGATGTAGAACACCTATTGTTGGTGTGTACGCCCGCAACGCGTCAAATGGACGCGTTGGACGGACTCAGTGAGGCTTCGGGATTGAGCCTGCCTTCCGACTATTTTTGTCAGAATTTAGAAAGGGCTTTAGGCTAATTTGAGGTCATATTTGAATTCAGCGTGAAAAAAATGTCGAAAATCGTCTATTTACTTGCCTTTTTCGGAGTCCGGATGCCCAAAAATGGACCCCCGAAATTTTTTTGCTCATTTTGGTGCATGGGGGAAGCCGTGGACAGGCCTGGTGCCACGTGGCAGCACCGGATTGGCCGGCGCATGCGGTGCGGTCCACGAAAAGATAGCGCTGGTGCATGAGCCGGGCGCGGGGAACACGTGACGGCTCCTGAGTGGTGGGCTCACGGTGCGCGGTCCACGGGGGCTTTCGGCCTGGCGCATGGACCAGGGCGCGCCACGTGGTAGCCTACGAGTGGCTGGTTCACGCGCGCGCGGTCCACGCACCAGGGGGGAGCAGGGCGCGTGGGGGCGCCACGTGGCGCCCTGCGTGTAGAGTATGGGAACTTTGTTGAGTGCACCGACCTCGCGAGATGGCGTGGTGCGGGGTGATCACCTTGGGTGTGTTCCATTTGGGTTTACAAATGAGTTCTGATTGCCCCGGATCGACACAGAATCCTTTGAGAAGAAAAGTGAGTTAGCGGCGTCGAAACTTGGAAGCCCAGTTGAATTAGTGATTTCGGGGCATTGTGTGCTTGTAGAGTACTGGTTTGGATAGAGAACCGACTCCGCGGTTGTGCACGAAAAATCAGAAGTGTGGAACATATGTATTTCTAGATTACAGCGGAGTTTGGGTTGACTCGGACTGATGCGGAGGCCCCGAATACAAATAGTGAGTTGGACTTGGCAAGTAAGGATTTTCTTGTGATAGTACCGGATTGTGGGATTTAGCACCGACTCCACCGTCGAGCTTTTGAGTGGGAAAAGCTTTGTACATGTGTACCTTATGTTTACAGTGGGGTTCGGGAGATTTTAGAGTGATGCGGAAGCTCCCGGGGCATTAAGTGAGTTGTCGGCATGGATTTGGAAGCTTCAGATTTTGGATCAGCCTGGGAAGCTTGGTGTTCCGGAACTGGGTATTGTGTTTCGGAATTGAGGGCTGGGTTTCGGAACTGGGTGTTTTGTACCGGAACCCAATGAGGATTTTAGCTTGAGTACCGGAACATGACTATGGGTACCGGTACTCAACGTTCTGGATGCCCAAACTGAGCTGGGGTAGATATTTTGGTGGAGGGCTTTTTGGTAATTTCCTCTCCTATTGTTTACACCCTCTATATAGAGCCTCCAGCCCTATCTTCTTCTCCACGACAGAGGGAAAGAAAGAGAGAAAGAAAAGAAAGAAAGCAAGGAAAGGAAAAAGAAGAAGGAGAAAAAGAGGTTGAGGATTGAGTTTTTGGTGGATTCCTGCTGGTTGGTCTGGTGAGGAGTCGAGCGCGCGCGTCGAGCCACATGACAAGTGAGTTGGCAGATTTTGTATTTTTGGATTTGGTTTTCTTAGATGGATTTGTTGATGGTTTTTGATGGAGCTTTGAGCTTATTGAATTATTCCTTCCATCTTGGCATTGTGCTGTGATCGTGCGGACTTTGCGCTGCGTGGAGCCTAGGGTGCGCGCGCGTGCTGTGAGTTGACAGCGAGGGAGTCTGTCACGCCCCAGAGTCGAAACTGCGACCCGGGCTTGCTAACAGATCCGCCGCCCATACGGTGAACCCCGTATAGACGAAGCGTCAATCCTGCAAAAGAGAGATGCTATACTAAACAGATATCAGAGCTGGAAGTAAAAGCTGAAATAAATAAAAGAAATAAATACAAGTCCACTTGATACAATCCAAAACCTCACCAAAAAATACAAAAGTCTCTCTTAGCAATAAAGAAAAGTACAACTCTATCCCTCGCTACAAGTCTCTCAACAAGAAACTCTCAAAATAATAAGGGAACATCTACTCTCTGAACGACGACTGGTAGGGATCTAGCTCGTGACTCCCTCACCTCGATCAGAAGAAGCAGCAACTGGAGCAGCAGGAACAGGAGCAGACGTCCCTAGGGAAAAAGATACCACGACGGGTGTGAGAACTACATCCCACAGTAGTTCTCAGTGGGTGCCATCAACAAGCCCAACGGTGTCACGCCCCGGGGTCGAGACTGCTCCCCGGGCTCGCCAACAGATCCGCCGCCCCTACGGGATGCCCTGTAGAGACGTAGCGACTAACCTGCAAATAAATATCTATACTAACAGATGTCAGAGCTGTAAAAGTAAAAACTAACTATATACAGGAAGTAGAACTGTCTCTCTCAAAAAAAATATATATATATATATCATCCTCACCAGAAATACAGGAGTCTCTCAAAAAAGAAAACAAAAGGGTACAACTCGATACCTCACTACATAGTCTCTCAAACAAGACACAACCAAAAAATAGCCATAAGGGTACCTCTATCACATACTGAAGCTAAAATGGGGGAAGGGATCTATCTCGCGACTCCCTTACCTCGGTCTGTAGGAGCTGGATCAGCAACTGGTGCAGCAGGAATTGGAGCTGAAGTCCCTGGGAAAAAAGACACCACGACGGGTGTGAGAACTACATTCCATAGTAGTTCTCAGTGGGTACCGCCAACAAGCCCGACGGTTTGCCCACTAAGTCTACTAGAGGCATAAAGTAACAAAAGAAAGTGCTGTAAAGAAAAACAGGAAAGGTAAAATCTACCGCTACTATGCCTCTATCTAGATGCTCAAGAAGTAGGACAGAAGGAACACTATGCCACTACTAGTACTCATCTCAAAACCCAATCCAAACTGACTGCCGCATCGGGTCCAGTCAAACCTGCACCTACCTACCGCTGTGGGTATGTCCGTAGCTGCCAAAACTGGCTCAACTAGAGGGACGGTATCCGTGACTGCCAAAACTGGCTCAGCCAGAGGGACACAAGCATTGACAAGCCGCGATAGAAGTATCTGGCCCAACTCCGGAGTGGCACTCGTGGGGAGCGACCCCACCGAGCAAAGTATCCGCGCATCTCTGTCGAGCTCAAATATGGCTCCTGCAGGCTATGATCCAATCACTGTCTCACTCACTAGCTAAGAATCCACACTATCACTATGACAATCTCCCAAGATCCCAGATCCATCATCACTATCACTATCACAATGCAAACTGGTCTACAGACTGCTACTGACTCCACTCGGTCCCCAGACGCGAGTGCAAATGCATCTACAGCTACTAGACCTCCCAGCCCACGACTCGGGGAAAACCACTATGTCCAGAGTGACATGAGTAACAACCACTGTGGGAGAGCTAAAGTAAAGAATAAATCTAATTCATGTTCAAGTTTACTATAGTTCAGCTGTGCATGATAAATAATTAAATAACAAGTAGGCTAAGTTAAGTTTCCATGTTGCAAAAGTTACAAAGGGGTCATCAAATTTAGCAACTAACAACTGTGGTTACAACATACAGTTTTCACAGGATATTGGAGTCATTTACTAGCATGCATGCAACTACAATTATAGAATTAGAGTACAGTCCGTAGATTTTGAAAGCGAGAACACCCACCTGAACACGCTAACTGTCCGGGATTGTACAGATAAAAGGTCCAGAAACCGACAAATCTCCGTATCCGCTAAGCAAGGAGCACAATAGTGGTGCTCACAGAGTCCTGGGTACAACAACAATCCACAATTACACTAAATTCCATACACAAATCCAAGTTCCAAAATCTGCATGAACAGTCCCCATTCACACGAAATTTTCACCTGAAAATAATCCTCGAAAAATTCGAATAAAAATACCACGATGATCCTCGCGAAGTGTAGATGTCGATAGGCTCTTGAATCGTCGAAATCCAATGTCCGGAAGGGGAGATAAAAATCCTCGAAGCAGCAGCTATCCAGAAACTCAAACAGTCACAAAGGGAGGTTAAAATGTACCCCAAACCCCTGAATAAGCTCATTTCTAGCAAAAACGTTCAACACGGAAAACGTAGATTTACCTCTTGTCAAACCGCTGTCGAAGAAATCGTCCAAAAATATGGTCGGGGTAGCTCTGCAAGTCTCTCAGACGAAAATGAGACGGAAGGGGGCCTCCAACTGTATATCGTCGCTCCGCACTACGATGCAGGAAACGCTGTCGTCGCGGCCTCCAGAAAATCTGAAACTTCACCGGAAGATGGGCAAGAGGGAGAGGAAGAGATTTTATGAAGGAGTCAAGAGCTGAATCCCCCGGGAAAAGGCTCCAAAATTCGGCCCAAGGTGGCCTATTTATAGGCTCTCAAAGAAAACAGCCCAAAAAACAAGCCCAAGGGATTTCGGGCCCAACTTTCGGGCGCCTGAAAACTTTCGGGCGCCTACAGTGTTGGGCCCGGCCCAACACTGTTCACACCCGAAAGTCCCATGTGCTGACACGTGTCCCGCCGAATAGGAAACGTCGGTGCAACGCCACTCAGCGACTGCCACATGTCCCGCCGAACAGGAAACACCGACGCGGGACCACTCACCGACCGCCACGTGTCCGCCCTCTCACACAGTAAGGCGGTAGCGCCCGCCAATGAGTGGGCGCCACGTGTCCCCGGCTAACCCGCCGACCGGTCGCCGCATGCGCCGGTTGCGCGACTTGGCTCCCACGCGCGCACGCAGCCCGAGGCGCCTACCGCGCGCCCCGTGCACTGCACTTGCTGCGCCCACGAATCAGGGTGTGACACGTGTCCCATGCACCCGGTCCACGCATCTCATTTGAAATTCTGTGGACCGCGCCGCGTGCACCGACCAACCGGAGGCTGCCACGTGTCCCCCGCCTTGGTCCATGCACCGCCGCGCTCGCCCGGTAGACCGCACGCCTTGAGCCCGCCAATCAGGCGGTGCCACGTGTCCATGCGCCGGGTCTGTGCACCCCTCCGCGCTGCTCTGTGGACCGCGCACCGTAAACTGGCCAATGACAGGCTGCCACGTGGCATCCCGGCGGTCTACGGCCCCTCCCATGCACCAAAAATCACAGAAAACTTTCGAGGGTCCGTTTTTGGGCATCCGGACTCCAAATTAAACAAACAAAAAGTCATTTTCAAGCGTTTTTTCGTGCTGAATCCAATTTCGACCTCCGTTTGGCCTGATTCTTTTCAAAAACTTCGGCAAACCCAGCCAAAGGCCAACACAGCAAAGAGAAACACTCAGGATCCATCAATAGCATCCAATTGATGCACCGTGGGCCAGATACACCAATACTAGGTGTTCTAACAGTGGATTCATCGGAAGAATGCTGCATAGGAACTAGGGCCACTACATCCTCCCCCATTAAAAGAAAGTTTCGTCCTCGAAACGAAATAAGGTAAAACAGGCGTACCTCAGCCAGAAGTCTCGAACAGGAAAGAGTAGGCATCTCGCATCTCCGTCTCAAGCTCCCAAGTAGCCTCTCGCTCCTCGTGATTGCTCCAAAGGATCTTCACATAAGGTATTGCCCGGCTGCGTAATTCCCTCACCTCACGAGCCAGAATCCACAACGGGTGCTCCTCATAAACTAAGTCCTCGCCGATATCCAAGGATGCGAAGTCAATCACATGAGACGGATCGAACACATATCTCCTCAAGGCCGAAACGTGGAAGACATCATGAACACCAGCCAAACGGGGCGGAAGAGCAACTCTATAAGCCACAGGGCCCACCCTCTCAAGCACCTCAAAGGGTCCAATGAAGCGGGGACTAAGCTTCCCACGCACTCCAAACCTCCGGACCCCCTTCAAGGGCGAGACCTTCAGGAAGACATGGTCACCAATCTGAAACTCAAGGTCTCGCCGCCGAACATCCGCGTAGCTCCTCTGGCGACTCTGGGCTGTCTCAAGGTGCCGACGAACAACTCTGACCTTCTCCTCCGCCTCCAGCAAAATATCAGGCCCCAACGTCCTCCTCTCACCCACGTCACTCCAATACAGGGGCGATCGACACTTGTGTCCATACAACGCCTCAAACGGAGCCATCTGAATGCTCGCTTGATAGCTGTTGTTGTACGCGAACTCAACCAAGGATAAGTGTCAGTGCCACCCTCCTCCAAAGTCCATAACGCACGCTCTCAACATATCCTCAAGAGTCTGAATGGTGTGCTCGGACTGGCCATCGGTCTGTGGGTGGAAAGCAATGCTGAATCTGAGCTGTGTCCCAAGGCTGACTGCAGACTCCCCCAAAATCGTGACACAAACCTCGGGTCTCGATCTGAAACAATAGACGCTGGTACTCCATGCAGCCTCACGATCTCATCCAAGTATAGCTGTGCTAGGCGCTCTAAGGACCAAGTCATCTGTACAGGCAGGAAGTGTGCAGACTTGGTAAGTCTATCAACAATCACCCAGACTGCGTCGGCTCCACTCTGTGCTCTCGGTAGCCCAGTCACAAAATCCATGGTAATGTGGTCCCACTTCCACTCGGGAATTAGAAGGCTCTGCAACTTGCCAGCAGGAACGCGATGCTCTGCCTTCACTTGCTGGCAAGTTAGACAATGAGCTACAAACCTTCCAATATTCCGCTTCATTTCGGACCACCAAAAGTGTGCCTTGAGGTCCTTATACATCTTAGTACCACCAGGATGGATGGTATAAGGTGTATAATGGGCCTCTCTCAATATCTGGTCTCTGATCTCAGAATCCGATGGCACACAAATTCGGTCCCTGTACCGCAGTACTCCCGAGCTATCCACTGAAAAATCCCCTCTCTGATCTGTCTGAACCTGTGATCTGATCCTCTCCAAGTGGGGGTCCTCACTCTGCGTCTCCCTGATCCTGTCCAACAGAGTGGGCTGCAAGACCATAGTCATAAGCCTCGCAGAGACCCCAGGGGATACTACCTCAATCTGAAGTCGCCTCATCTGCTCTATCAGCGGTGCCTGCTGTGTAATCAACATGCTCAACCTCTGCACTGACCTCCGACTCAAAGCGTCTGCCACCACATTGGCCTTGCCGGGGTGATAAAGAATACTCAGATCATAATTCTTTAGCAGCTCCAACCACCGGCATTGCCTCAGGTTCAGCTCCTTTTGGGTGAACAGATACTTTAAGCTTTTATGATCCGTATAGATCTCACAATGCTCACCATAGAGGTAATGCTGCCACAGCTTCAATGCAAACACCACAGTTGTAAGCTCCAAGTCATGAGTAGGGTAATTCTTCTCATAATCCTTTAATTGTCGGGAAGTATAAGCAATTACCCTACTATGCTGCATCAAGACACAACCTAAACCGCTATGCGAGGCGTCACTATAAATCACGAAGCCCTCTCCCATCACCGGCAGCGCAAGAACTAGTGCTGAGATCAATCTCCTCTTCAGCTCCTCGAAACTCTGCTGACACTGCTCGGTCCAGACAAACCTCGTCCCCTTCCTCGTCAGACTGGTCAGGGGAGTAGAGAGCTTCGCAAAGCCCTCCACGAACCGACGGTAGTAGCCTGCCAGGCCCAAGAAACTCCGTACCTCTGTAACCGTCGTCGGTCTCGGCCAATCCCGAACTGTATCAATCTTCGTCGGGTCGACTGCCACTCCAGCGGCTGAAACTATGTGGCCAAAGAATGCAACCTCCTGGAACCAGAACTCGCACTTTTTAAGCTTGGCATACAACTTCTTCTCACGTAGAAGCTGCAGCACTATCCTCAAGTGCTCCTCATGCTCCACATCGCTCCGGGAGTAGATCAGGATGTCATCTATAAACACAACTACAAACAGATCCAAGTACGGCTGAAATACCCGGTTCATCAGATCCATGAATGCAGCTGGGGCATTGATTATGTAGTGTCCCTGGATCCCCTGTGTTTTTCCCCTGTTTTGGGGTGTGGAACACCTATTGTTGGTGTGTTGGGCTCCGACATGTCAAAGGGATGTGTTGATTTGGACTCAGTTGGGAATTGGGATCAAGCCTGACCTTCGGCTACCTTTGCCGAATTTTTGGAGTGGAATCAGGCTGAACGGAGGCCGTATTTGGATTCAGCGCGGAAAAACGCTTGAAAACGGCTATTTATTTGTATTTTTCGGAGTCCAGATGCCCAAAAACGGACCCCCCGAAGTTTTCTGCGCAAAATGGTGCATGGGGGGGTAGCCGTGGACCGCCTGGACACGTGGCGGCCTCTGATTGGGCCGGCGCACGGCTCTCGGTCCACGGGACGGGCTGCCGATGCACGGTGGACCGGCGGGCCACGTGGCAGGCGCCGATTGGTCCGGTGCAGCGCGCGCGGCGCATGGACCGCGCACGTGCAGTGCGGGCAGGCCGGGCAGGCGAGGGGCAGCGGCGCGGCGCACGGTGCACCGGGGCACGCCACGTGGCGGCCCCGGGTTGGATGGCGCATGTGCGCGCGGTGCACCCGTGGGCGCGCGCCTGCGGCCGTACGCGCACGCGGGCGCAGGCGCGCAGGCGGGCGCAGGCGGCGCGCGCGGCTGGCGTGACGGGCGGGAAAAGCCCACCACGTGGCGCCACGCCATTGGGTGGCGCCACCCACCCCGCCGCCCCGCGGGGGGACACGTGGCCGCGCCCGGTTCGCCGGACGCGCTGTTCCCTGTGCGGGGGGCACGTGTCGCACCGCGGGCCGGGTCGGACGGCCGCGCGGTTCGACCGGATCCCGCGTGCGCGTGGGCCGAGTGTGGGCCGGGCTACTGTGCGGGCCCGAAATCGGGGCCCGAAAGATTCGGGCGCCCAAATCTTGGATACAAATGGAATTATTCCATTTGTTTTGTGGGCCTATAAATAGGCCTTTCCCTCCACTCTTTTGCTGGTTTTTCCGAGAGCTAGAGAGAGAATGAGAGAGAGAGCACTGTAGCAAAATTGTTCCTCACTGTATTTTCTACCTCGTGGTGCGTTCCCAGATTTTTCGGAAGCTCGACTGCGGCGTTTCGGATTTTACAGTGTGCCTCGATTTTCCCCCATTTTCGGCCCGTTATCATCGCATTTCAGTCCGAGGAGTCCCCTGCGCAGTACAGGACTCTTTTTTCGACGATTTCTTCGCCGGTGTGTTCCTGAGAGGTAGGGCTTCGTTTTCCGTGTTGGTGGTTTCTCTGGATTCTGATTCCTTGGCACGATTTCTGAGGTGTTTTGACCCCCTCTTTTGCTGTTTGGATGTTTGGACAGCGGCAACTTCGACAAATTGTTTCTTGGCGTAGGAATATCAGATCGAGGCGATTCAAGAGTCGATTTTGGGCTACTTTTCGCGAGGAACGCAACTGTGATTTTTCTGGTATTTTTGGAGCTCGGGACAGAGGTGAAATTTCTCATTTTGCGTGCTGATTTTAAAAACAGCAAAATCTGTTTTGGGACTTGTAGTTTTTACACCGTGTGCAATTGTGTGATGTTGTAGGATACTGTTTCGGCTGACGGTGTGCTTAGAGGACAGCGGGATATTTTTTGAAGTGTTGTGCACGCTTTTCGAGGTGGGTGGTTGCGTTTCCCTCTTTGTTGACATGCTCACTAGGAGTAGTAGAGTTCCCCAATTATAAATGTGACAGTTAACTTGTGGTATATGAACCTATTGCATTGGCCCCCCTAAATTAATTGATAGCTTCTATGTGATAAATCTGGGACAATAAAGTTGGACAATTGCTATATCTTAACTCGCATGCAAATAAGTAACCCAATAATATTTTAAAATGATTCTTTGCAAGAAACCTTAGCCACTTTTCTAATGCTCTTTAAAAGAATAATTGCATGTTTAATTGGACATCTAGTTAGGCCACTATTTTACTGCAGCACTATATTATGGGATTTGACTTAGGAGAAAACATGTGTTATTGTCATTCTTCTCTATCGATGCATGATGCTCGAGTCTGATCGGGATTTTGAGATAGTGTAGTTGGATCTTGAGTCTGGGACAGTTTAGACTCGTCTTGGGGATTGTGGGGCATAGTGGCAACCGCGGACGTCAGGCGGTTGGCCAGATGTTTTATCTTATCAGATTGGGATTTACGGGTTCAGCGGCGACCGCGGATTTTGGGCGGTTGACCGGATGTTATTATCATATCAGATTGGGGACCGGGATTGCATCAGTGGATGGAGTTTCCCACTTTGATCATAGTCATGATCCAGCCCTACTATTGTGAGATATTGGTTACAGAGATGTTGATACAGAGATACTTTACTCGTGTGGGTCGCTCCCCTCGAGTGCCACTCCGGAGTAGGCTTTTTGACCGTGATGGGTGCCGGTCAGTTGGTGAGTTGTGAGTGATGACAGAGCAGGCAGTGCCAGTATTTTCTGGCCCTTTGATTGGATTTCTTTGGGCTGTTAGCTTCATTGTTGCATGCATACAGTTATCTTTTTCGCACTGCATATTAGAGGCATTGTAGTAGCATTCCTTTTTCAGCAGCCTTTATAGCTTACTACTGTTCCCTCCTTTTTGCCTCTTTATTCCTAGTGGGTGCGTCAGCATTTGAGGTTTTTACCCACTAGGGGAGGCTACTGGTTTATCTAGTAGTTCTCACCCCCATTGTTGTTTTCTGTCCCTTTTTCTTCCATTTGTTTTGCAGAGTCGTCTGTGGGACCTG
The DNA here is from genome assembly GCA_029168755.2 of Tillandsia fasciculata. Taxonomy (NCBI): domain Eukaryota; kingdom Viridiplantae; phylum Streptophyta; class Magnoliopsida; order Poales; family Bromeliaceae; genus Tillandsia; species Tillandsia fasciculata. The sequence continues at coordinate 18,358,516 of CM054933.1, read as the reverse complement.
CTGGGCCTTCAGCGGCAGATCGAGGTAAGAGGATCGCCGACTAGCTAGATCATCTACCCCGAGCGAGAGATTAGCTAGACTTTTACTGTACTCCCTTTTTGTATCTCAGACTACAGTAGTTTACTTTTGGGTCTGGCTGTGGCCAGCTGGTTGTATATTTGGTGTGAGCTGGGAGTTTATTGTACTATTATTTTAGCTTTTACTTTATTTCAGTCTGAGATTACTTGTAGTTCTTTTAGTTCAGCTCTGTTTATGCTCTTTTATTGTATATTATATATCTGAGCAGGTTACCAGCGCTTCGTGTAAACGGAAAATTCTGTGTGCACGGCGGATCTGTTGGCGAGCCCGGGTTCTGGTTTACACCCGGGGTGTGACAGGTTAAGCCGAACGGCATAACCGTAAACTCGTAATGCCCATACCGGAATCTAAAAGCCATCTTGGGGATGTCCTCGGCCCTCACCCTCAGCTGGTGGTAACCTGACTGGAGATCAATCTTCGAAAACACTGAGGCTCCCTGTGGCTGATCGAACAAGTCATCAATCCGTGGCAAAGGATACTTATTCCGGATGGTCACTTTATTCAGCTCCCGGTAGTCCACACATAAACGAAGTGACCCATCCTTCTTCTTCACGAACAACACAGGCGCTCCCCACGGTGAAACACTGGGCCGAATAAAGCCTCTGTCTAAGAGATCCTGAAGCTGGGCCTTCAACTCCCTCAGCTCGGCAAGCGCCATCCGATAAGGTGCCTTTGAGATTGGTGCGGTTCCGGGTACCACATCAATCACAAACTCAATCTCCCTCTCCGGCGGCATGGTCGTCAACTCAGGGGGAAACACATCGGGAAACTCGCGGACAATAGGAATATCCTCAAGTCCCCGTGCCGCCGTAGGCACCTCCACAATCGTCGCCAGAAATGCGGTGTATCCTCTACTCATCAACCGCCTGGCCCTCGCCGAAGAAATAGTCAAGGCAAACAAAGAGCTCTGACAGCCCCTGAAGACAAACTCCTCCTGCTCCGGCTCACGAAGAGTCACTGTCCTCTCTCGGCAGTCTATGGTAGCATAATATCTCGACAACCAATCCATACCAAGTACAACATCGAAATCCTGGAGATGTCGTAAGACAAGCAAGTCTGCCGGCAGAATCCAGGATCCCAACTATACAGGGCAATCCCTACAGTACTCCTCGACATGCAGAACATGATCTGGTATCTGAACCTCTAATGCATGTGAGAAAGAAGTTACCGCTATACCATGCAGGGATGCAAATGCTCTACTGATGAATGAATGAGAAGCACCGGTATCAAAAAAAGCATGAGCACGGACTGCTGAGATCAGAATAATACCTCCGACGACCTGCTCCGCTGCTGTAGCATCCTCAACCTGAGCGGCATAGACTCGACCGCTCGGCGCCGGGGGATGTCGCTCTGGCTGTCGTGAAGAAGAGGAGGCAAAATCCGGCCTACTGTAGGCCGCAGATGGTCCGGCTGGCTGATAAGGAACAGATGGTGCTGAAGCTGAAGAAGGAGCTGGATGACCGGCCCTGGGGCACGCACTCGCAATATGGCCGGCCTGCCCGCAGCGAAAACATCGGCCCTGTCTCTGCGGGCACTGAGTCGGCGGGTGTGGGCCTCCACAGATAATACACCGATCTGGGCGCTGCTGTCGAGAAGTCTGCTGTGAGGACTGCTGCTGTCGCGGGGGTCGACCCTGCTGCTGCTGTTGTGGCTGGCGAGACGCCCACGATCTCTGGCGTCCCTGGTACCCCCGGCCCTGAGGGTGGAAACGCGGAGGTCTCGGGGGTCCCTGTCTGCTAGACTGCCCCTCCTCCGCCGAAGCCGAGCGCTTCGCCCCAGAAGTCACTACAGGGGCCGGAGATACCTCTGCCATCACGGCCTCTCCACACTCTACATACAAAGCCTGCTCCATCGAGGCCTCCAAGGTCTACAGTCTGCGGGAGCGGACGAACTGGTAGATGTCTCTGCGAAGTCCCCTCTCAAACATATAGATGCGGTGGCTCTCATCTCTGGCCACGTGAGGCAAACATGCCAATAGCTGATTGAATTCAGCTATGTACATGTGCACGGGCCTATCTCCTTGGCGGAGATTCTTCAACTGCTCCTCCAATCGCTGTCGACACTCTCCGGAAAGAAGGCTCCAAGCAGCATACTCCGGAACTCGGCCCAGGAAAGAAGCTGCGTCCCAGGTGGACCAGCTGGTCGCACACGCCGCCACCATGCCTCGGCGTTGCTCTCCAAAAAGTGAGTAGCCAAAATAACCCGAAACCTCTCATCAACAAATAAGCTCTCGAAGTGGCGCTCCATGGCGGTGATCCAAGACTCGGCTGCCCACGGCTCAGCACTCATGCCCGAAAAGCGAGGCGGATCAAACTGGCGAAATCTCATCAACAAATCTACTACCTCCCGCTGCTCTGCCGAAGTCAACGATCCCGTCACCTCGGCCGGTGGCCTACTCGAAACCGGCTCAACAGGAACCGCCGGTGCAGGCTGCACCACAGGAGGTGCCACAACAGGGGAAGAAGGCACCGGCGAAGTCTCAGGGGGTGCCACTGGCGGCTGTGCTCTCTGCTCCATCATGAGCATCAGCCGCGCCACTGCCTCCTCCTGGCGTCGAGTCGCCTCAGCCATCTGTGCCATCTAGGCACGGAGCTCCTGAATCTCTGCCTGATGTCCTCGCCCCGAGTCCTCCCACTCGGGCTCAGAGGACGAAGGCTGCGAGGGCGTCACCATCGAATGTCGAAGAGGCATCCCCACCTGAGGGACAAAGCAAACAATCAGAACCAGAAACAACACTCGACCCAATCTAGCGAAAGTCAAAAGGCATGTCGCCCTTTCAGAAGTACTATGTTGTCTGCAGCCAACATAGTCGCTAACGAAGGAAGACATGTCTATCACTCATCCCAATCCGCTCGGGAGAGTTAGAAACCCAATCAAGACTTCCGCTGAAAATCTCGGCTCTCTCGTGGGTCATCCTAGGGTTCAGCCACAAGCCTAGGGTTTCTAAGTCCTCAAAGACCTACATCCTAGGCTCTGATACCACTCTAATCTGTCACGCCCCGGGGTCGAGACTGCTCCCCGGGCTCGCCAACAGATCCGCCGCCCCTACGGGATGCCCCGTAGAGACGTAGCGACTAACCTGCAAATAAATAACTATACTAACAGATATCAGAGCTGTAAAAGTAAAAACTAACTATATACAGGAAGTAGAACTGTCTCTCTCAAAAAAAAAAAATACATATCATCCTCACCAGAAATACAGGAGTCTCTCAAAAAAGAAAACAAAATGGTACAACTCGATACCTCACTACATAGTCTCTCAAACAAGACACAACCAAAAAATAGCCATAAGGGTACCTCTATCACATACTGAAGCTAAAAAGGGGGAAGGAATCTATCTCGCGATTCCCTTACCTCGGTCTGTAGGAGCTGGATCAGCAACTGGTGCAGCAGGAACTGGAGCTGAAGTCCCTGGGGAAAAAGACACCACGACGGGTGTGAGAACTACATCCCACAGTAGTTCTCAGTGGGTGCCGCCAACAAGCCCGACGGTCTGCCCACTAAGTCTACTAGAGGCATAAAGTAACAAAAGAAAGTGCTGTAAAGAAAAACAGGAAAGGTAAAATCTACCGCTACTATGCCTCTATCTAGATGCTCAAGAAGTAGGACAGAAGGAATAATATGCCACTACTAGTACTCATCTCAAAACCCAATCCAAACTGACTGCCGCATCGGGTCCAGTTAAACCTGCGCCTACCTACCGCTGTAGGTATGTCCGTAGCTGCCAAAACTGGCTTAGCTAGAGGGACGGTGTCCGTGACTGCTAAAACTGGCTCAGCCAGAGGGACACAAGAATCGGCAAGCCGCGATAGAAGTATCAAGCCCAACTCCGGAGTGGCACTCGTGGGGAGCGACCCCACCGAGCAAAGTATCAGCACATCTCTGTCGAGCTCAAATATGGCTCCTGCAGGCTATGATCCAATCACTGTCTCACTCACTAGCTAAGAATCCACACTGTCACTATGACAATCTCCCAAGATCCCAGATCCATCATCACTATCACTATCACAATGCAAACTGGTCTACAGACTGCTACTGAGTCCACTCGGTCACCAGACGCGAGTGCAAATGCATCTACAGCTACTAGACCTCCCAGCCCACGACTCGGGGAAAACCACTATGTCCAGAGTGACATGAGTAACAACCACTGTGGGAGAGCTAAAGTAATGAATAAATCTAATTCATGTTCAAGTTTACTATAATTCAGTTGTGCATGATAAATAATTAAATAACAAGTAGGCTAAGTTAAGTTTCCATGTTGCAAAAGTTACAAAGGGGTCATCAAATTTAGCAACTAACAACTGTGGTTACAACATACAATTTTCACAGGATATTGGAGTCATTTACTAGCATGCATGCAACTACAATCATAGAATTAGAGTACAGTCCGTAGATTTTGAAAGCGAGAACACCCACCTGAACACGCTAACTGTCCGGGATTGTACAGATAAAAGGTCCAGAAACCGACAAATCTCCGTATCCGCTAAGCAAGGAGCACAATAGTGGTGCTCACAGAGTCCTGGGTACAACAACAATCCACAATTACACTAAATTCCATACACAAATCCAAGTTCCAAAATCTGGATGAACAGTCCCCATTCACACGAAATTTTCACCTGAAAATAATCCTCAAAAAATTCGAATAAAAATACCACGACGATCCTCGCAAAGTGTAGATGTCGATAGGCTCTTGAATCGTCGAAATTCGATGTCCGGAAGGGGAGATAAAAATCCGCGAAGCAGCAGCTGTCCAGAAACTCAAACAGTCACAACGGGAGGTTAAAATGTACCCCAAACCCCGGAATAAGCTCATTTCCAGCAAAAACGTTCAACAAGGAAAACGTAGATTTACCTCTTGTGAAACCGCTGTCGAAGAAATCGTCCAAAAATATGGTCGGGATAGCTCTGCAGGTCTCCCAGACGAAAATACGACGGAAGGGGGCCTCCAACTGTATATCGTCGCTTCGCACTACGATGCAGGAAACGCTGTCGTTGCGGCCTCCAGAAAATCTGAAACTTCACCGAAAGATGGGCAAGAGGGAGAGGAAGAGATTTTATGAAGGAGTCAAGAGCTGAATCCCCCGGGAAAAGGCTCCAAAATTTGGCCCAAGGTGGCCTATTTATAGGCTCTCAAAGAAAATAGCCCAAAAAACAAGCCCAAGGGATTTCGGGCCCAACTTTCGGGCGCCCGAAACCTTTCGGGCACCTACAGTGTTGGGGCCAGCCCAATACTGTTGACGCCCGAAAGTCCCACGTGCTGACACGTGTCCCGCCGAACAGAAAACGTTGGTGCAACGCCACTCAGCGACTGCCACGTGACCCGCCGAACAAGAAACTCCGACGCGGGACCACTCATCGACCGCCACGTGTCCGCCCTCTCACACAGTAAGGCGGTAGCGCCCGCCAATGAGCGGGCACCATGTGTCCCCGGCTGACCCGCCGACCGGTCGCCGCACTCGCCGGTCGCGCGACGTGGCTCCCACGCGCGCACGCAGCCCGAGGCGCCTACCGCGCTCCCCATGCACCGCTCTTGCTGCGCCCGCGAATCAGGGAGTGGCACGTGTCCCATGCACCCGGTCCACGCATCTCATTCGAAATTCCGTGGACCGCGCCGCGTGCGCCGACCAACCGGAGGCTGCCACGTGTCCCCCGCCTTGGTCCATGCACCGCCGCGCTCGCCCGGTAGACCGCGCGCCTTGAGCCCGCCAATCAGGCGGTGCCACATGTCCATGCGCCGGGTCTGTGCACCCCGCCGCGCTGCTCTGTGGACCGCGCGCCGTAAACCGGCCAATGACAGGCCGCCACGTGGCATCCCGGCGGTCTACGGCCCCTCCCATGCACCAAAAATCACAGAAAACTTCAGGGGGTCCTTTTTGGGCATCCGGACTCCAAATTAAACAAACAGAAAGTTGTTTTCAAGCGTTTTTCCGTGCTGAATCCAATTCCGACCTCCGTTTGGCCTGATTCTTTTTGAAAACTTCGGCAAACCCAGCCGAAGGCCAACACAGCAAATAGAAACACTCAGGGTCCATCAGTAGCATCCAATTGATGCACCGTGGGCCAGATACACCAATACTAGGTGTTCTAACAGTGGATTCATCGGAAGAACGCTGCATGGGAACTAGAGCCACTACAAACGGTCTGCCCATTAAGTCTACTAGAGGCATGCTATAACAAATGAAATACTGAAGGAAAGAGCTGGAAATGAATAACCCTACAGCTACTATGCCCCTGTCTCGATGCCCAAAAAGTGGCACAGATGATAACATGATGCATCTACTATCCCTCAACTCAGATCTCCCAATCTACCTGACTGCCTCCTCGAGTCCAGTCAAACCTGTGCCTACCTACTGCCGCACATCCTCAACAGGACGGGTCTACCGTAGGTATGTCCGTGGCTGCCAAAACTGGCTCAGCCAGAGGGACTGTGTCCGTAACTGCCAAAACTAGCTCAGTCAGAGGGACGGCGTCGACAAGTCGCGATACCAAAGTAACAGATCCACCCCGGACGTGGCTCTCGTGGGGCGTGACCCTATCGAGGACAAAGGTATCCACGCACTCTGTCGAGCTGGCACTGCAGGCTATAGTCAAAATCCACGCTCACGCTCTGAACGAAACAAACTCAGGATCCTCAAACATCTCGCACAACGGTCGGAGCACTCTCGACGACTTAGCTAATCAGCTCTCTCGAAATCTCAAGGCAAAAGCAACTCCACCAACTCATAGCACAAAGTCGCATCCACAGCGAACAATTGCCTCATTAGGCCAAACATCGCATCCACTGCGAACAACTGCCTCAACAGGCCAACATCGCATCCACTGCGAGCAACTGCCTCAACAGGCCAACATCGCATCCACTACAAGAAACTGTCTCGACAGGCCAAACAGGCCGAGCATCGCATCCACTGCAAGAAACTGTCTCGACAGGCCAAACAGGCCGAGCATCGCATCCACTGCGAACAACTGCCTCAACAGGCCACAATATCCCAACATGCAGACTCACTGACAAGATAAACCCCACCACTGACACAATGAAGGGTCCGGGAACCCCGAAAGACTAGAACCTACAACCCTAATCAAACAAGAACAGGTTCTAGGAATAGCCTCTCGTTGTTCTCGTCCCAAGAAGAAGGCAGAACTTAGAACCCAGACCACTCGAATCATCTCGGGTGGTTCATTTATAGAAAAAAAAATGTGACATTTCTTACTGAAAGCCATTTGATCTGAAAGAAATCTATATTTAATAATTTTTAGTTCTTTTTAGGAAAACACTTGAAAACAAGTTTTATATCCAAGCCTCGTAGAGCTATTGCCTTGTCCAATCAAACAAGAACAGACTCGGGCGACCATACGTTGCTTGGAAGAAAACATTGGTTGACTAAAATTATATGTGTGTCCAAAAATAGTTCTGGGTTCAAGGTCCTGCTAACACTGATATACCGCTGCCACTAACACAGCAGCGACAGATAAAATAAGAAAATAAAACATCTCGGGACCGCCGTCTACCCAAACGGCTCCCGCCACAGATGAACAACCAACTACATCTACCAGACTCCACTCTGCTCCCAAGCACGAGTGTAAAATGCATTCCACACTAACAGAAATCCCGACCACTTGGCCCATTACCCGGGCGAGTAAAACACTATGTCCAGGAAGGAATAAGAAGTGTGGATGTCTAAAGCAGAATAAACCTAGCCCAAGTTGGAGTTTTCTATAGTCTGGCTGAACATGCTGCATATGGCGGGGGTGCTAGGTCAAGTTCCAAGATAACAATAATTTAACAGATGATAGAAAGCAAGGAGATGACAAAAGTCATCAGGTAATACAAGGAATAGCAGTTCCTACATTCTAGCATGCTGAACAAGAATTCATTATCATGCATGGTCCTACTATAGCAGATTTAATGCACATTCCATCAATCTTGGAGACAGGGCCACCCACGTGAAAGTGCACAACTGTCCAAGGTCATACAGCTAAGAATGCCCAGAAACAGATATAGCAGTACATCTACCAAGCCAACAGTGCTCAATACATCCTGGGTACAAAATACATTCCAAAGTTACATTTAATTTCCACAAAAATCCAAGTTTACAAATCTGCGGTGAACAGTCCTCTTAATGCGAAATTTTTACTTGCTGAAAGTGCCCAAAAAATTCCAATAAAAATATCACAACGAGCGTCGCGTCGAGACCTTCGAAACGGGTACCTACACGTCCAATTCCGAGCCCCGTAGGCCAAGTTACAAATTCCACAGTACAGGTGCGCAAACATTCACAACCATACAACTGTAATACTTTGCACAGTAAAAGAGGAAACGGTATACCTTCGGACAAGTCTCAGAAAAATCCCTGAAAAATATAGTGATGATACTCGCGACGAGTAGATGCAAAAAGTGTACAGGCTCGTCTCGATCCGACGCTCGAGTGCGGAGATAAAATTCTGGCAAGGGGCTGCTGTCCAAAAACTCCAATAGAAAAAGGGGGTTCAAAAACTCCTCGGGATCCATGCCAAAAACCCCAAACAAGGCGAAGCAATCAATACGGAAATCGAAGGCGTACCTCTTATGAATCCAACGCCCTAAAAATCGTCCAAAAATACTGAAGGAGTAGCTCTATGGACCTCTCAGACCGAAATGCGGCGATAACGGGCCTCCGACGACAGATCGTCGCCCTGCGTTGCGATGCTGAAGTCGTCGCCACCGCAGCTCCCAAAAATTTCGGGACTCCGCCAGAAGATGCGCGACAGGAGATTGTAAAGTACCGAATTTTCGGCACATAAATAAATATAATAAAAATAGTATGAAATACTATTGTTATGAAAGTTAGGGAAGTAAAGAATATGTGGACGCGAGTTGGGCCCAAATCGGGTTAAAATGGAGAGATCTAAAAATTTATTTGAGAAAGGGGGCCCAAATTTTTAGTAAAAAATTCACAATGTCAGAAAATTCCGAGAAAATTACGGGAGCCCCGTAAATATGTTTTAAGATCACAGAAAAAGTTTCGCGTTGATCGGAGGCCGGATAGTGAGAACGGGCTCCGCCAACAGTGTCGAAAAATTCTGAAAAAATTACGGGAGCTTTGTAATTATGTTTTAAGGTCACGGTAAAAATTTAGTGTTGATCGGATACCCGGATTGCGAGAACGGGATCCGCCAGTGATTCTGGGTACAGCGGGACTTTTGGTGACCCAGAAATGGCCCAAACTGAAAATTTAAATTTTTCTGTGATAAATTTAGCTGAAACGAACCCGCCTGTCAAATTTGGACGGAAACGGACGAAAAATGGACAGAAAATGGACCAAAAACGAATCTCAAGGCGGCGTTGGCGCGCGACTCGAGGCGCGCTTGCGCGGGTCAGGCGGCACAGGCGCGGGACGAGCGCCACGTGGCGCTGGGGCGCGCGCTGGACCCGGTGCGCGCCCTCTTCATGGTGGACCGCCACACGGCAATTCCTTATTGGGCAGTCCCGTGGACCTGGTCCACGGACCACCCTTCTTCCTTTTCTCCTTCTTTTTCTTTTCTTCTTCTTCCTTCTCCCTCGCAGACCCTTCCTCCTCTCCTTTCTGTTCATCTTCTCCAACCGAGCTTCAACCGAGCTTCGAGAGAGAGAGAGAGAGAGAGAGAGAGAGAAAGAAAGAAAAAGAGGAGGAAATTTTGTGAGATGGAACGGCGCGACTGTACGAGGTAAGCCCCGCACATTATTTTTACGGTATTTTTGGCACAATATTTATGCCTCCTTTGGGTTTGGATTTGACCCCATTATCGTGTTGCGTGTTAGGAACCGAGTTATACTGCGCCGTTTTGTTGCGCAGACTGTCGGAGAAAATTTTGGCGCGCCTCGTTTTGCGTGCCAATCCGAGGTACGTGCTCCGTTTTACGCACAGATTGAGTTGTTGTGCACGGTTTTACATGCAGTTTATAATATTATACATCGTTTTTCGTACAGAGATAAAAAAATTTGCACCGTTTTGCGTGCAACCTTACAGTTAAACTTGCACCGTTTTGCGTGCAGATCATTTTATCGCGCACCGTTTTGCGTGCAGTTTATAATATTATACATCATTTTTCGTGCAGGGATAGAAAAATATGCACCGTTTTGCGTGCAACCTTACAGTTAAACTTGCACCGTTTTGCGTGCAGATCATTTTATCGCGCACCGTTTTGCGTGCAGTTTATAATATTATACATCATTTTTCGTGCAGGGATAGAAAAATATGCACCGTTTTGCGTGCAACCCTATAGTTAAGCGTGCACCGTTTTGCGTGCAGATTTGAGGTACGTGCACCGTTTTACGTGCCGACCGTGTTGTCGCGCACCGTTTTGCGTGCCGATCCTAATATTATGCATCGTTTCTCGTGCAGGGTTGGAAAAGACGTGCACCGTTTTGCGTGCAGATTTGAGGTACGTGCATCATTTTGCGTGCCGGTTGTGTTGTCGCGCATCGTTTTGCGTGCACTCTCTAATATTATACATCGTTTTTCGTACAGGGTTAGAAAAATGTGCACCGTTTTACGTGCAACCCTACGGTAGACCGTGCATCGTTTTGCGTGCAGATTCGAGGTACGTGCACCGTTTTGCGTGCCGGTTGATTTAACGCGCACCGTTTTGCGTGCAGACTAAAATGACGCACACCGTTTTGCGTGTGGGTTTTTAGTGACGTGCATCGTTTTGCGTGCAGGTTTGGTGGACGTGCACCGTTTTGCGTGCAGACTCGAGAGAAGTGCATCGTTTTGCGTGCAAGCTCGAGGAGACAAGTGGAATCGCGCGGAGACCAATTGCAAGTGTCTACAAGCAATTGGGTACACTACAAGGTGGGGAATTCTGCCGAAATTGGGTGACCTCTCCCCTTGCTCCTTTGCTTTTCGATTCGAAGCATGATAGTAGCCTGTTAGAGGCGTTAGGTAATTATGAATAAGATTGCATGTTTAGAGGAACACAGATGAAAAGAGCAACTGTTGGTTGCCAATAACAGATGATATATGTGCATGTGTAGAGAAATTTAGAGGAAAAGTGATATTTATGATTTATCCACAATAGGGGATAAATTTGTATGTGTAGATGGACACAGATGATAAATGCAACTGTCAGTTGCCAAAAGGAGATAATTCATTTTCATGTGCAAAAAGGACTTAGAGGATAAATATTATTTTTATGATGGATATGAAAATAATTGCATGCGTAGAAATGAGTAATTACTTGATGACTGTGATCATGTTAGGGTACAACCCTAGGAATCATGTGATATAAGGGAACAGAACTTGTTGGTAGTAAGACTAGGAGAAAACCTAGTTTAGGGGTTTGACGAGTGACATCAACTTAGGAGTTATCCTAGGAAGGATGAGTGGCATGGTCTTAGGTGATAACCTAAGGACACTGGATAGAGTGATCAACATAGAGTCAGAAAACTCTAGGGTGTATATGACATGGAACTTAGGTAAAGAGAACCTAAGGAGAACTAGTGTTCAACATAGAGTCAAGGAACTCTAGGATGAGTATGACATGGAACTTAGGTAAAGGAAACCTAAGGTGAACTAGAGGTCAGCATAGAGTCATGGAACTCTAGGACAAGTATGACATGGGACTTAGGTAAAGGGAACCTAAGTTGAGCTAGAAGAGTTTAAACTCACAGACAGGAAAATAGAGTCAAGTTGACTCTAGGATTCAGTAAGGAATCAGGAGGATGGAAAAGGTGGATCAAGTGTGGAGATATGAAAGGGAAAACAGAAAAGTAGAGTCAATGTAATTCTAAGATAACAGTGGAACATGGAATTAGAGTCAGTGTAACTCTAAGTTAATGGTGAAGCAGGAAAACAGAGTTTAGTTAACTCTAGGATTCAGTAAGGAATCAAGAGGATGGAAAAAGATGGATCAAGTGTGGAGATATGAAAGGGAAAACGGAAAAGTAAAGTCAATGTAATTCTAAGATAACAGTGGAACATGGAATTAGAGTCAGTGTAACTCTAAGTTAGTGGTGGAGCAGGAAAATAGAGTTCAGTTAACTCTAGGATTCAGTGAGGAATCAGAAAAGTGGGTAAGATCCCAGTTTAAAGAGATGATCAAATGTAACCCTAGAAGGTCATAGGGTGTCTGGGCAAATGGATAATAACTTTAACTTCAATTTGAGTTAAAGAAATAAAAGAGAAATGTTTAAGAGTCCAGGAGACTCTCTGGTTATCCTTATGGCAAGACCTAGGATAAGAGAAAAAATTATTGCAAAAAGGCAAAGATTAAAAGCAAGCTAAAAGTGGCTAAAAGCATAAAGAAAATGTAATTGGCGCCTTCGAATTTGAGACTCGTCAAGTGGAGCAGGACTCCCTGGGCAGTGACCCGTCGGACGAGGTACTTTCGAAGGGCTAAAAGTGAAAGCAAGGAGCTAAATGCTCAAAGGAAAGAGAAAGTGATTTGCCAGTGGCAAAAAGGGAGCTATAAGCTCGAATAAGAAAGGAAAGCAAGTGTTCAAAGGCAAAGAGGCTAAGAACTAAAGTAAAAAGAAAAGAAAGAAAATATAAAGATAAAACGGGCGGACCTACGGTGAAGCCAGCCCATGTTGGAGGTACGGGCAGTATCCCTCTCCCGGGTAGAGACCCGTTCGGGACGCTTCTTCCGTAGGACGGGGTAACACTTGCGGGTGTTATCGGCAACCTTAGAAATCTTATCTTATGGTAGCAGGACTACCGGGCTCGGGCCCGTTGGATAAGAATTTCTGAGGGTTAACTTGAACTAAAGCACCAGAATCTAAAGAATAAAGAAAGATAGAGTGGCCAAGGTGGCCGGGTTAGTTTGACCCTGTATATAGCGGCATAGTGGCCGAGTTGGTGCTTAGCAGCCTAGTGTGGCTAGACAGAGTAGTGCTGGGTCGATGGTTGTACACAGATAGTGTAGTGATATATTATTGCATAGCTGCATATTGATGTTGAGGATTTTAGTTTCCTAGCACACTATTATTATTGCTTCCATTGGACCAAGTGGTGTAGGACACTTTCTCTCGGTGGTTGAACCCACTGGGAACTCGGTCGTAGTTCTCACACCCCTTGGGTGACTCCCCCCACAGGTTCGGGTATGGATGCAGCGATCGTGACGGTTCAGATGCAGACGGCGAGGCATGCGACAGGGGCAAGGGCCCAGCAGCATAGTGACCTAGAGGGTCTAGCAGAGGTATCCCCATTTATATATTTCTTGAGTGAACCTTGTATGGTGAGGAATTCATGTAAAGGAAATGTAATAATTTTATTTGCAAGTTCAGAAATGTAAAGTGTAATAAGTTTAATTTATGGTTCACTCTTGTATGCTTTCATTTCCGCATTAACTGTTGGTTTATTAAATGAAAGTTTTAATTTATAGTGATTTTTAGTACTCTGATATTGAGCTTCCGCATACACTTGTTGTGTTATTATGGATGTTACCGTTCCTTTCGGGTAGAAAAAGGTTTTACCCGATTGGCGGGTCTGTTGGCGTGCCCGAACCGTACAAATTGGCGGACTCGGGGCGTGACAGATTAGAGTGGTATCAGAGCCTAGGAATAGTCCTAGGTGGTTAGCAACCTTAGGGAGACCCTAGGGATTAGCACGAGAGAGTGCGTGGGCGGTGGCGAAAGTACTTGATTGGGTTTTGTTGTTCCCAAAAAGGATGTTGGGACTGATCGAGGGCAACGAGCTTTCATTCTTCGGATATTACGTTGGCGGCCGACAACGTAATGTTGGAGATGAAAAGGAGTACCCTCTTATACTTTCGCATGATTGGGTCGACGAGCCTTTTGTCGGTATATAGACTGCGCGTTGCTCAAATGGCTAAGTTTGGGCTAGTTGTTTCGTTGTGGTGTGCATATTAGCGATGACACCACATAAGGAGACGCACCTGTTTGGACTCGAGTCACGAGAGGGCTCGGGGTCAAACGAGGTACACGAGCTGCGATAGCAGGTGACCGCACTTGTTGGTGTGGTCCAGCAGCAGATCAAGCTTCTTGCCGTCAAGTGGAAACTTTCCGCCGACAGGAAAGCTGATTCCAACGCCTAAGTGTGGCGTCGATGTGACAGTCGGAGCAGATAAATAGGCTCCAGTGGCTGATAGCACAGCAAGCTCAGGCTGCACAAACAACATATGAGTATACGGCGTCGCCGCCTGTAGGGGCGACAGTAAAGAGAATGGCGGTGGCCGCCGAACTTTTGTCGGCGCAGCCAACACCTTCAGCATAAGGTGCTTTACGCTTGTGTCAGCTAGTTTGCTGGCAAGGTGTGGTTAGAAAGGTCTAGTGAGAGATCGACTCACAGAACGCTGATGATCGATATGTGCGAGAACTGAGTTAATGTGCCCTGAGGGTTAGGGCAAGAAAGATTTACAGGCCAGGCGGCGGGAACTTCCCCCTGATGACGGTAGAAATCGTGTGGCGTGTTGATGTGGCTGAGTTGCCGCATAGTGGTCTTGGTGAGGCCTAGAGTAGGCTTCATGATGCGGGAACCTCTCGAAAGAGCGAAAGTTTTGTGGCGCCGTTCTGATGGATCGGTGTAATGGCGAGGATTGCCACCGTTGGATTTGCGAGTTAATCACCAGAGTTGGTGGACAGTTATTTGAGGTACCTCAACCTAGTTGGGGGAGGTGTACAGGAGTCGTATGCGTGTATGAGCAAGTGGCTTAACACTAGATTTTATGAATTAGCGTGGGGGCGTAGGACGCCCAACTGTTTGGGTGCTCATGGAGCACAGGTATAGTTTAGCCAGAGAGAGCTGATTAGGTGGCGCATTAGCCTTTGCCCAGTGTGGCCAGAGTCGATACAGAGTTCGGGTCGTGGATTGACGACTAGTTAGTTGATTTTGCTCAGTGAGCGTAGTGGTCGCGTGGCGACGATTTGCGGGTTCGCGTTAGGACGATCCGTGCCTGAACCATGTTTGTGGACTGTGGGCCTGTAGCCCAGTGGGCAGGCGCAGTCAGCTGTGTGAGACAGCGGCCCGAGACCTCAGGGCGGGGCATGATAGAGATTTGGTCGGGGCGGTAGTCCGAGCGGTGACCCGAGGATGTGGAATGCCACATGTGAGCCTTGAGGCCGTTAGTACACCGAGTGTGTGATGTGATCGGGCCGTAGTGCTAGTGATGATTGAGGTATTGTAGCTCCTAGTGGGAGTGTTGGGGTAGTAATCCTAAGTGAGGATCTACCCGTATGACGATTGGGTCTGTGTGCTAGTGAGAGCCATCGCACAGTGTTGGACTAGTTTTGGGCTATAGGCCCCTATTTGACCGTGGTCTGTGAACCTATTAGTAGTCCGAGATATCGGGTTAGCTGATAACCCGTGGACTCCAGAGCGCTAGTAGCGTGTGAGATAGTTGAGAACTCGTGGATTGGCCTTTGCCCTCCACATCAGGCAGCGGAGCGACCGGAATATGCGATAAAAGTAACTGGTTGCAGATGCAACCTCATTGTGAAAAGATGATGGCGGAATTAAAGTGAAGATTTCGCAAGAAAAGACGGCGCAATTCGTGGCAATGGAGTAAGCAAGTGCTCAACTGTGTCTTTCACCTACTTGGTGAAAGTGACCAGACACCAGGTCTGTGTTTGTCCCTAAATTGAGATAGGGATTCATGAAGGAGTTGCTCGTGTAGCCTCGGCGAGCAGGCAATTTGATGCCGGTTACGATATACAGTGAGTCCAGTAGTGAGGGCAAAATTCCTCCCTCTCGATCAAGTAGGAGTCGAGATGTGATTCAAGTTTCGAGAACGAAACTTATTTTAAGGGGGGTAGAATGTAAAGTACCGAATTTTCGGCACATAAATAAATATAATAAAAATAGTATGAAATACTATTGTTACGAAAGTTAGGGAAGTAAAGAATATGTGGACGCGAGTTGGGCCCAAATCGGGTTAAAATGGAGAGATCTAAAAATTTATTTGAGAAAGGGGGCCCAAATTTTTAGTAAAAAATTCACAATGTCAGAAAATTCCGAGAAAATTACGGGAGCCCCGTAAATATGTTTTAAGATCACAGAAAAAGTTTCGCGTTGATCGGAGGCCGGATAGTGAGAACGGGCTCCGCCAACAGTGTCGAAAAATTCTGAAAAAAATTACGGGAGCTTTGTAATTATGTTTTAAGGTCACGGTAAAAATTTCGTGTTGATCGGATACCCGGATTGCGAGAACGGGATCCGCCCGTGATTCTGGGTACAGCGGGACTTTTGGTGACCCAGAAATGGCCCAAACTGAAAATTTAAATTTTTCTGTAATAAATTTAGCTGAAACGAACCCGCCTGTCAAATTTGGACGGAAACGGACGAAAAATGGACAGAAAATGGACCAAAAACGAATCTCAAGGCGGCGTTGGCGCGCGGCTCGAGGCGCGCTTGCGTGCTGCACAAGCTGCGCGCTCCTGCGCGGGTCAGGCCGCACAGGCGCGGGACGAGCGCCACGTGGCGCTGGGGCGCGCGCTGGACCCGGTGCGCGCCCTCTTCATGGTGGACCGCCACACGGCAATTCCTTATTGGGCAGTCCCGTGGACCTGGTCCACGGACCACCCTTCTTCCTTTTCTCCTTCTTTTTCTTTTCTTCTTCTTCCTTCTCCCTCGCAGACCCTTCCTCCTCTCCTTTCTGTTCATCTTCTCCAACCGAGCTTCAACCGAGCTTCGAGAGAGAGAGAGAGAGAGAGAGAGAGAGAGAGAAAGAAAGAAAGAAAACGAGGAGGAAATTTTGTGAGATGGAACGGCGCGACTGTACGAGATAAGCCCCGCACATTATTTTTACGGTATTTTTGGCACAATATTTATGCCTCCTTTGGGTTTGGATTTGACCCCATTATCGTGTTGCGTGTTAGGAACCGAGTTATACTGCGCCGTTTTGTTGCGCAGACTGTCGGAGACAATTTTGGCGCGCCTCGTTTTGCGTGCCAATCCGAGGTACGTGCTCCGTTTTACGCACAGATTGAGTTGTTGTGCACGGTTTTACATGCAGTTTATAATATTATACATCATTTTTCGTACAGAGATAGAAAAATATGCACCGTTTTGCGTGCAACCTTACAGTTAAACTTGTACCGTTTTGCGTGCAGATCATTTTATCGCGCACCGTTTTGTGTGCAGTTTATAATATTATACAT
Source organism: Tillandsia fasciculata (assembly GCA_029168755.2). NCBI lineage: Eukaryota > Viridiplantae > Streptophyta > Magnoliopsida > Poales > Bromeliaceae > Tillandsia > Tillandsia fasciculata. Next base: position 18,341,367 of record CM054933.1, on the reverse strand, counting down.
CATTTTTCGTACAGAGATAGAAAAATATGCACCGTTTTGCGTGCAACCTTACATTTAAACTTGCACCGTTTTGCGTGCAGATTATTTTATCGCGCACCGTTTTGTGTGCAGTTTATAATATTATACATCATTTTTCGTGCAGAGATAGAAAAATATGCACCGTTTTGCGTGCAACCTTACAGTTAAACTTGCACCGTTTTGCGTGCAGATCATTTTATCGCGCACCGTTTTGTGTGCAGTTTATAATATTACACATCATTTTTCGTACAGAGATAGAAAAATATGCACCGTTTTGCGTGCAACCTTATAGTTAAACTTGCACCGTTTTGCGTGCAGATCATTTTATCGCGCACCGTTTTGTGTGCAGTTTATAATTTATACATCATTTTTCGTGCAGAGATAGAAAAATATGCACCGTTTTGCGTGCAACCTTACAGTTAAACTTGCACCGTTTTGCGTGCAGATCATTTTATCGCGCACCGTTTTGCGTGCAGTTTATAATATTATACATCATTTTTCGTGCAGGGATAGAAAAATATGCACCGTTTTGCGTGCAACCTTACAGTTAAACTTGCACCGTTTTGCGTGCAGATCATTTTATCGCGCACCGTTTTGCGTGCAGTTTATAATATTATACATCGTTTTTCGTGCAGGGATAGAAAAATATGCACCATTTTGCGTGCAACCCTATAGTTAAGCGTGCACCGTTTTGCGTGCAGATTTGAGGTACGTGCACCGTTTTACGTGCCGACCGTGTTGTCGCGCACCGTTTTGCGTGCCGATCCTAATATTATGCATCGTTTCTCGTGCAGGGTTGGAAAAGACGGGTACCTACACGTCCAATTCCGAGCCCCGTAGGCCAAGTTACAAATTCCACAGTACAGGTGCGCAAACATTCACAACCATACAACTGTAATACTTTGCACAGTAAAAGAGGAAACGGTATACCTTCGGACAAGTCTCAGAAAAATCCCTGAAAAATATAGTGATGATACTCGCGACGAGTAGATGCAAAAAGTGTACAGGCTCGTCTCGATCCAACGCTCGAGTGCGGAGATAAAATTCTGGCAAGGGGCTGCTGTCCAAAAACTCCAATAGAAAAAGGGGGTTCAAAAACTCCTCGGGATCCATGCCAAAAACCCCAAACAAGGCGAAGCAATCAATACGGAAATCGAAGGCGTACCTCTTATGAATCCAACGCCCTAAAAATCGTCCAAAAATACTGAAGGAGTAGCTCTATGGACCTCTCGGACCGAAATGCGGCGATAACGGGCCTCCGACGACAGATCGTCGCCCTGCGTTGCGATGCTGAAGTCGTCGCCACCGCAGCTCCCAAAAATTTCGGGACTCCGCCAGAAGATGCGCGACAGGGAGATTGTAAAGTACCGAATTTTCGGCACATAAATAAATATAATAAAAATAGTATGAAATACTATTGTTATGAAAGTTAGGGAAGTAAAGAATATGTGGACGCGAGTTGGGCCCAAATCGGGTTAAAATGGAGAGATCTAAAAATTTATTTGAGAAAGGGGGCCCAAATTTTTAGTAAAAAATTCACAATGTCAGAAAATTCCGAGAAAATTACGGGAGCCCCGTAAATATGTTTTAAGATCACAGAAAAAGTTTCGCGTTGATCGGAGGCCGGATAGTGAGAACGGGCTCCGCCAACAGTGTCGAAAAATTCTGAAAAAATTACGGGAGCTTTGTAATTATGTTTTAAGGTCACGGTAAAAATTTAGTGTTGATCGGATACCCGGATTGCGAGAACGGGATCCGCCAGTGATTCTGGGTACAGCGGGACTTTTGGTGACCCAGAAATGGCCCAAACTGAAAATTTAAATTTTTCTGTGATAAATTTAGCTGAAACGAACCCGCCTGTCAAATTTGGACGGAAACGGACGAAAAATGGACAGAAAATGGACCAAAAACGAATCTCAAGGCGGCGTTGGCGCGCGGCTCGAGGCGCGCTTGCGTGCTGCACAAGCTGCGCGCTCCTGCGCGGGTCAGGCGGCACAGGCGCGGGACGAGCGCCACGTGGCGCTGGGGCGCGCGCTGGAACCGGTGCGCGCCCTCTTCATGGTGGACCGCCACACGGCAATTCCTTATTGGGCAGTCCCGTGGACCTGGTCCACGGACCACCCTTCTTCCTTTTCTCCTTCTTTTTCTTTTCTTCTTCTTCCTTCTCCCTCGCAGACCCTTCCTCCTCTCCTTTCTGTTCATCTTCTCCAACCGAGCTTCAACCGAGCTTCGAGAGAGAGAGAGAGAGAGAGAGAGAGAGAGAAAGAAGAAAAAGAGGAGGAAATTTTGTGAGATGGAACGGCGCGACTGTACGAGGTAAGCCCCGCACATTATTTTTACGGTATTTTTGGCACAATATTTATGCCTCCTTTGGGTTTGGATTTGACCCCATTATCGTGTTGCGTGTTAGGAACCGAGTTATACTGCGCCGTTTTGTTGCGCAGACTGTCGGAGAAAATTTTGGCGCGCCTCGTTTTGCGTGCCAATCCGAGGTACGTGCTCCGTTTTACGCACAGATTGAGTTGTTGTGCACGGTTTTACATGCAGTTTATAATATTATACATCATTTTTCGTACAGAGATAGAAAAATATGCACCGTTTTGCGTGCAACCTTACAGTTAAACTTGCACCGTTTTGCGTGCAGATCATTTTATCGCGCACCGTTTTGCGTGCAGTTTATAATATTATACATCATTTTTCGTGCAGGGATAGAAAAATATGCACCGTTTTGCGTGCAACCTTACAGTTAAACTTGCACCGTTTTGCGTGCAGATCATTTTATCGCGCACCGTTTTGCGTGCAGTTTATAATATTATACATCGTTTTTCGTGCAGGGATAGAAAAATATGCACCGTTTTGCGTGCAACCCTATAGTTAAGCGTGCACCGTTTTGCGTGCAGATTTGAGGTACGTGCACCGTTTTACGTGCCGACCGTGTTGTCGCGCACCGTTTTGCGTGCCGATCCTAATATTATGCATCGTTTCTCGTGCAGGGTTGGAAAAGACGTGCACCGTTTTGCGTGCAGATTTGAGGTACGTGCATCATTTTGCGTGCCGGTTGTGTTGTCGCGCATCGTTTTGCGTGCACTCTCTAATATTATACATCATTTTTCGTACAGGGTTAGAAAAATGTGCACCGTTTTACGTGCAACCCTACGGTAGACCGTGCACCGTTTTGCGTGCAGATTCGAGGTACGTGCACCGTTTTGCGTGCCGGTTGATTTAACGCGCACCGTTTTGCGTGCAGACTAAAATGACGCACACCGTTTTGCGTGTGGGTTTTTAGTGACGTGCATCGTTTTGCGTGCAGGTTTGGTGGACGTGCACCGTTTTGCGTGCAGACTCGAGAGAAGTGCATCGTTTTGCGTGCAAGCTCGAGGAGACAAGTGGAATCGCGCGGAGACCAATTGCAAGTGTCTACAAGCAATTGGGTACACTACAAGGTGGGGAATTCTGCCGAAATTGGGTGACCTCTCCCCTTGCTCCTTTGCTTTTCGATTCGAAGCATGATAGTAGCCTGTTAGAGGCGTTAGGTAATTATGAATAAGATTGCATGTTTAGAGGAACACAGATGAAAAGAGCAACTGTTGGTTGCCAATAACAGATGATATATGTGCATGTGTAGAGAAATTTAGAGGAAAAGTGATATTTATGATTTATCCACAATAGGGGATAAATTTGTATGTGTAGATGGACACAGATGATAAATGCAACTGTCAGTTGCCAAAGGAGATAATTCATTTTCATGTGCAAAAAGGACTTAGAGGATAAATATTATTTTTATGATGGATATGAAAATAATTGCATGCGTAGAAATGAGTAATTACTTGATGACTGTGATCATGTTAGGGTACAACCCTAGGAATCATGTGATATAAGGGAACAGAACTTGTTGGTAGTAAGACTAGGAGAAAACCTAGTTTAGGGGTTTGACGAGTGACATCAACTTAGGAGTTATCCTAGGAAGGATGAGTGGCATGGTCTTAGGTGATAACCTAAGGACACTGGATAGAGTGATCAACATAGAGTCAGAAAACTCTAGGGTGTATATGACATGGAACTTAGGTAAAGAGAACCTAAGGAGAACTAGTGTTCAACATAGAGTCAAGGAACTCTAGGATGAGTATGACATGGAACTTAGGTAAAGGAAACCTAAGGTGAACTAGAGGTCAGCATAGAGTCATGGAACTCTAGGACAAGTATGACATGGGACTTAGGTAAAGGGAACCTAAGTTGAGCTAGAAGAGTTTAAACTCACAGACAGGAAAATAGAGTCAAGTTGACTCTAGGATTCAGTAAGGAATCAGGAGGATGGAAAAGGTGGATCAAGTGTGGAGATATGAAAGGGAAAACAGAAAAGTAGAGTCAATGTAATTCTAAGATAACAGTGGAACATGGAATTAGAGTCAGTGTAACTCTAAGTTAATGGTGAAGCAGGAAAACAGAGTTTAGTTAACTCTAGGATTCAGTAAGGAATCAAGAGGATGGAAAAAGATGGATCAAGTGTGGAGATATGAAAGGGAAAACGGAAAAGTAAAGTCAATGTAATTCTAAGATAACAGTGGAACATGGAATTAGAGTCAGTGTAACTCTAAGTTAGTGGTGGAGCAGGAAAATAGAGTTCAGTTAACTCTAGGATTCAGTGAGGAATCAGAAAAGTGGGGTAAGATCCCCAGTTTAAAGAGATGATCAAATGTAACCCTAGAAGGTCATAGGGTGTCTGGGCAAATGGATAATAACTTTAACTTCAATTTGAGTTAAAGAAATAAAAGAGAAATGTTTAAGAGTCCAGGAGACTCTCTGGTTATCCTTATGGCAAGACCTAGGATAAGAGGAAAAATTATTGCAAAAAGGCAAAGATTAAAAGCAAGCTAAAAGTGGCTAAAAGCATAAAGAAAATGTAATTGGCGCCTTCGAATTTGAGACTCGTCAAGTGGAGCAGGTACTTTCGAAGGGCTAAAAGTGAAAGCAAGGAGCTAAATACTCAAAGAAAAGAGAAAGTGATTTGCCAGTGGCAAAAAGGGAGCTATAAGCTCGAATAAGAAAGGAAAGCAAGTGTTCAAAGACAAAGAGGCTAAGAACTAAAGTAAAAAGAAAAGAAAGAAAATATAAAGATAAAACGGGCGTACCTACGGTGAAGCCAGCCCATGTTGGAGGTACGGGCAGTATCCCTCTCCCGGGTAGAGACCCGTTCGGGACGCTTCTTCCGTAGGACGGGGTAACACTTGCGGGTGTTATCGGCAACCTTAGAAATCTTATCTTATGGTAGCAGGACTACCGGGCTCGGGCCCGTTGGATAAGAATTTCTGAGGGTTAACTTGAACTAAAGCACCAGAATCTAAAGAATAAAGAAAAATAGAGTGGCCAAGGTGGCCGGGTTAGTTTGACCCTGTATACAGCGGCATAGTGGCCGAGTTGGTGCTTAGCAGCCTAGTGTGGCTAGACAGAGTAGTGCTGGGTCGATGGTTGTACACAGATAGTGTAGTGATATATTATTGCATAGCTGCATATTGATGTTGAGGATTTTAGTTTCCTAGCACACTATTATTATTGCTTCCATTGGACCAAGTGGTGTAGGACACTTTCTCTCGGTGGTTGAACCCACTGGGAACTCGGTCGTAGTTCTCACACCCCTTGGGTGACTCCCCCCACAGGTTCGGGAATGGATGCAGCGGTCGAGACGGATCAGATGCAGACGGCGAGGCATACGACAGGGGCAAGGGCCCAGCAGCATAGTGACCTAGAGGGTCTAGCAGAGGTATCCCCATTTATATATTCCTTGAGTGAACCTTGTATGGTGAGGAATTAATGTAAAGGAAATGTAATAATTTTATTTGCAAGTTCAGAAATGTAAAGTGTAATAAGTTTAATTTATGGTTCACTCTTGTATGCTTTCATTTCCGCATTAACTGTTGGTTTATTAAATGAAAGTTTTAATTTATAGTGATTTTTAGTACTCTGATATTGAGCTTCCGCATACACTTGTTGTGTTATTATGGATGTTACCGTTCCTTTCGGGTAGAAAAAGGTTTTACCCGATTGGCGGGTCTGTTGGCGTGCCCGAACCGTACAAATTGGCGGACTCGGGGCGTGACAGAGATCTTCAACTTTACTTAAGGGTCCATGGGCAGGGAAGCTCGGGAAGTATGGGAAAAACCAAGAAGAAGGGGGCTCGGGTCAAGAAAAAGGCCAACAAAACCAAACAATTCCAAAAATCCCCTCTTTGTCCCTGGATCCGGGTGCCCGGAACTCCCGTGCTGCTACAGTAACGGGCCCGGCCCGTTACTGTGCAGGCCCGGAAAGCCCACGGCCCGCCATGCGTCCCGGCCCGCGCCCGCCGCCCCCGGAGCACATGCGCCCGCGAACCGCGGAGCGACGCGTGGCCCGACACGCCAACGTGGGCCGGCTGCACCCGGCCAATCGCGGGGCGCCACGTGGCGCCCCCAAGTTGCCCCCGACCGCGGTGTCGGTACGGCCACCTGCTCCGATCGCTCCGTGGACCGCGCGCACCAAGACCCGCCAACCACCAAGCGACACGTGGCCATCCCTCGGTCCACCGTACACCCCGCCAAACCCGTGGACCGCGCCTGCTGCACCGGCCAACCGGAAGCCGCCACGTGGCCTGCGCCCGGGTGTATGCCTCCGCGGTGGACTGAGCGCCAAAGCCGCCGCCTGCTGCCGTGCTCCGCCGCCAGCCACCGCCGTCGGCGCCTCTCCGGCCGCCGGAACTGTAAACCCACACCTCGAAATCCGTGTTTTCGCGTCCATGCTTCGAAAAATACAAGTAAATAGTCCATCTTGACCGTTTTCGTGCACTGAATCCAAATCCTAAGTCCGTTTGGCCAAATTCCACTTCTAAAATTTGTCAAAAATTCCCGGAAAGGTAAACTTGATCCATTTTTCGTGCCGGGTCACTTTCTTGGTTCCAATAAGCGCGCAAAAACCTCAGTCACCCAAAATGGACCTCCTGTTAGGCAATCTGCTCCCATTTTACACCAGGAATCCATTTTCGGGGCCCGACACGCGCACAAACACTCCCGGAAACCACTAAACCATCAATAAGCCTTTAAGTGGGCATTTGGGTCCTCACAGAGTCGGAGCTCGCCAGATTTTCTTTAGAGGACTCGAGAGGATTGATCGAGCTTCCGGAGGATTTTTCCGAGGACCGCGGAAGCGCGCGCACGTGCGGCGCGATTTTTGGGCGTTCCGGCAGATTTTTTGACTGAGAGCGGTGCAGCGCTTCACCGACTTCAGCGTTTGCCTGCGGAAAGCGTTCCAGGTGGGTTGGAAATCTTCAAGATGTATGGAATGCCTTCTAAAGCTATTGTATGCATGTTGATCATGTTTAGCTTATTGTTTATATAGCTGGTAAATCTGATAGTTGTCTAGAAAACTATAAAAAATGTTTATGAGCCTCAGGTATTTTTAGCATGATCTAGGGATGATATGACACTAGATTGCATATTTAGTTGGCATTAGATTGGCATCTGAACCGTTTTAAAAATCGGGGGACCGGATTTAATGAAATTGAGACTTTAAAAATAGTTTGGAATTTTTTTGTGAGCTTCCTGAGGGTTGGAGTAGGTTCAGGATGCATGTATCCTCGTGCTAGAGGGCCGAGTGGATTTTTAGAGCTCTGTGTGACGAGCTTCTAGTGTCAGGTGAGTTGAGATCCCTGGTGGGATTATTCTAGATCATGGATGGGTATTTTCTGATTTGGTAGTGGAGATGGTTCTCCGACTTGGTTTCGAGAGATTGGGCTCTGGCGGATTGAGTCATGGAGGTTTCCCGACTTAGCCATAGATTGTGCGTTATCAGATTGGGTCGTTGAGGGTTCTCCGACATAGCTATGAGAGGGATTGGCATTCCTTGATCCAGTCGTGGAGGGTTCCCGACTGTGATGTGTTATCTGGTATTGGGTATTCGATCTGTTTGATCGAGGATCATAGCCTGCATGTGCCATTTATGAGACTGACTAGATACTAGAGCTCGGTGGGGTAGCTCCCCTCGAGTACGCTCCGGATGCATGATGATGATTGAGATAGACGGACTAGGATGCCCCACGTGGAGTGGGCAGGTGCGTTCCTAGTAGTCAGTAGTGTGAGGACCTGGTTCCCTGCGGGGGAGTTTTCTGGTTGTTTGGCTGCTTTCGAAGGTTTGTGTGGTGTGTTGGGGTGTTTGTGCGCAATTTGGACACAAGTGGTGGACTTCAGGCTTAATTATGGATCACGGGAGTATTTGGAGGACCCGTCGAGTTTTTAGAAGCGATTTCGCGCGACGCGGATGTCAAATTTGGACTCAGGACGAAGTTTGGATAAAAGATTACCTCTCCGGATGCCTTCGGGAATTTTTAGTGATGGAATTTGGCAAAACAGGTTTTAGAAATGGACCCGGCGCGAAAATCGGATCAAGTGGACTTTCCGGGGGGCTTCGGCAAAATTTCGGATGAGAATTTGGAGAAACGGACATCGGATTTGGATTCAGCGCGCGAAAACGATGAAAATGGACTATTTATTTGCTTTTTTCGGAGCCCGGATGTCGTGCACGGTTTTCGAGGCAGCTTGGTACTGTTCCGGCGGCCGGCGGGTAGCGGCGGCGGCGGCGGGCAGCGGCGGAGCGCGGCGTTGCAGGCGGCGGGCAGGCGCGGGCAGGTGCGCGGTCCACCGCGAAGGCGTGCACAGGGCGAGGGCCACGTTGCGGCTCCCGGTTGGCCGGCGCAGCAGGCGTGGTCCACGGGGAAAAGCGCGGTGTACGGTGGACCGGCGTGTGGTTGGTCCGATGTTGCATGCTCGGTCCACGGAGCAGGCTGGGAGCACCTCGGGGCGCGTGCCCGACACTGTGCGCAGGCGGCGCTGGCGCGCGCACGTGGGCGCGTCAGGCGCGCGTTGACCGGGAGAGCTGCCACGTTTCGACTCCTCGTTGGGCCACGTGTCGCCCGCTGGGTGGCCCTGCACGGCTGTCCGCTGTGTTGTAGGCGACGTGGAGGCCCGTGGAGGATTCGGGCCTGCACAGTGTTGGGCCGGGCCCAACACTGTAGCAGCCCGAATCTTTCGGGCGCCCGGAAAATAGGACACAACCGTCATTATTTGATTTGTTTTCTGGGCCTATTTAAACGATCCGAGCCACCTTGTTCACCTCTTTTCTTCCACTTCCGAGCTTCAAACCGACGGGAGGTCTTCAGCAAAGTTGTTCCCCTCGCTGTGTAACTTCCATCTGCAGAGTTTTGGGATTTTTGGGGGCACGCTTTTCGAGATTCTCATTTTCTTGGCGCGGCACGACGCTCTTTCTTCGGTACTTCTTCCGTCGCTCTTCGGTGCATGAGCTCCCCCGGCCTACTCCGACCATCTTTTTGAGCGATTTCTTCGCCGTTAGATTCGCAACAGGTGAGGCTACGATTTTGGTTGCTCGCACATTTTCTGGTTTCGCATTTTTCGAGGAGTTCGACCTTGCTCTCTGAGGACCTTGTTTGCTGTGTGGATTTTTGAGGGCAGTAGATTGATGGAATTTTATCTCAGCAAACGGGCATCAGATTGAGACGCTCTTATAGACTTTTTTCATCTACTTGACGAGAGGATCATCGTGGTATTTTTTTTGGAATTTCTTGAGGCCTTCCCGAAGGTATACATCCTCCTCTTTATCTGTGCAAGATTTTACAGTTGTGTGGTTGTATGTTTTCGCGCACCCGTATTGTGGAATTTATATCTTGGCCTAGGGACTCCGATTTGGGCGTGCAGGTACTTGTTTCGAAGCTATCGACGCGTAAAACGCAGGGATATTTTATTTGGAATTTATTGAGCACTTCCAGTAGGTGAAATATTGACTTCTTTGCAGCTGAAAATTTAGCATGTGTTTTGGGCAGATTTTTGGGATTTAAGTGTAACTGTAGCCTTTTGTTGTACCTAGGAGGGATTGTGGACTGTACTGGACCTGTTGGACATAAGAGTTGCTGTTTTTATGGTTCTCTTAGCTGTGTGACCCCGGACAGTTAGCACCTTCAGGTGGGTGGCTTTGCTTTCAGGATCTATAGACTGTGCTCTAATTCTATTGTTAGAGAATCATGCATGATAGTGTTTGGACTGGGTAGAATGCTAGAATGTGAATGTTAGTATTCTTTGTACTTATCTGATGATCTCTTCTGCTTTTTTCTACCCGTTAAATATTGTTCTCTTGGAACCTGACCTAGCACCCCCGTCATATGTTGCATGTGTAACCAGACCATTAGAAAACCCTCACTTGGGCTAGGGTTATTTATGTTTAGACATCCACACTTTATGTTTCATTCCTGGACTTAGTGTTATCCTCGCCCGGGTAGTGGGCCGAGCAGTCGGGACTTCTTTTAGTGTGGGATGCATTTGCACTCGTGCTTGGGAGCAGAGTGGAGTCTGGTAGATGTAGTGGATCGCTTGTCTGTACCGAGAACCGTTTGGGGTAAACGGTGGTCCCGGGAGGTCTTGTTTTTTCCCCCCTGTTTGGGTTGTCGCCACTGTATTAGTGGCAGTAGTTACTAGTGCTAGCCGGACCTAGAACCTAGAACCTTTTTCGACATACACATGATTTTAGTCTACCAATGCTTTCTTCCAAGCATCGAAGGGCCGCTGGAGTCTGTTCTTGTTTGATTGGACAAAGGCATCCGCCCCTCGGGGTTTGGGTAAAACACTTGTTTTCTAACTGTTTTTCTAAAAAGAACTAAAATCATTAAATATGGATTTCTTCCAGATCAAAATGGTTTTCAATAACAAATGTCACATGTTTCCTGTAATCTCCAGACTCGAAAGGATTCGAGTGATCTTGGTTCTAGGAGCCGTTCCTTTGTCGCGACGGAAGCCGCGGGGGCCGAGCCTGGAACCCGTTCTTGTTTGATAGGGTTGTAGGTGTAGGTCTCCCGAGACTTTCGGGCCATAGTTGGTGTTTTCTGTGTGTTGTACCGAGGTTGCTGTGTCCCCGAACTATAAGGGGTCGGGAACTTCGATAGGCGGAGCCTAGAGTCTGTTCTTGTTTGATAGGGTTCTAAGCACCGGCCTACCGGGTTTTGAACCCTTATGGTGTCGGTCTTTCCTGTGAGTTTAGTGTTCTGTTGTGGGTCGATCCTGGCTATGGAGTATCTCCAGCCAGTGTGTTTTGTGCTGTGAGTTGTTGGTGAGGCTTGTGTCTCGTGTTTCGCGTGAGCTGATCAGCTGAGTCGTCGAGAGTGCTCCGACTGTTGTGCGAGATGTTTGAGGTTTGAGTCTTTCCGTTCAGTGCGTGAGCGTGGATTTTGACTATAGCCTGCAGTGCCACTTTGAGCTCGACAGAGTGCGCGGATACCTTCTTCCTCGGTGGGGTCACTCCCCTCGAGAGCCACGCCCGGGGTGGATTTGTTACTTTTGTATCGCGACTTGTCGACGCCGTCCCTCTGACTGGGCCAGTTAGTGGCAGTTACGGATGCAGTCCCTCTGGCTGGGCCAGTTAGTGGTAGCCACGGACGCCCTACGTAAGTCCGGTCCTCCGGGATGTCACGGCAGTAGGTAGGCACAGGTTTGACTGGACCCTATGCGGCAGTCAGTGTAGATTGGGTGACTGTACTGTGTGAGTCAGTAGATGCATCATGTTTCCATCTGTTTCATTTTCTTGAGCATCTAGATAGAGGCATAGTAGCTGTAGAGTTACTTTTCCAGCTCTTTCATTTCAGTATTATTATTGTTACTTTATGCCTCTAGTAGACTTAGCGGGCAGACCGTCGGGCTTGTTGGCGGCACCCACTGAGAACTACTTGGGACGTAGTTCTCACACCCGTCGTGGTGTCTTTTCCCACAGGGACTTCTACTCCTGTTCCTGTTGCTCCTGTTGCTGCTTCTTCTGATCGAGGTAAGGGAGTCGCGAGCTAGATCCCTACCAGTCGTCGTCCTGAGAGTAGATGTACCCTTATTACTTTTGAGAGTTCATGTTGAGAGAACTTTGTAGTGAGGTATAGAGCTGTATTTATTTTACTGCTCGAGAGATTTCTGTATTTTTGGTGAGGTTGGTTTGTACTATTTGGGAGTTGTAGTTGTTCACTTAGTACTTATTTCTAGCAGTTTTTCTTTCAGCACTGATATCTGTATAGTATAGTTGATCTTTTGCAGGTTGGTCGCTTCGTCTATACGGGGCTTCCCGTATGGCGGCGGATCTGTTGGCGAGCCCGGGTCGCAGTTTCGACGCCGGGGCGTGACAGATTAGGTGGTATCAGAGCCTAGGTTGTAGGTCATTATGGACTTAGAAACCCTAGGCTTGTGGTTGGACATTAGGATGACTTCGTGAGAGTCGTGACCGTTAGCGAGAGTCCAGATTGGGTTCCAAACTCTCCCAGGGGATGGGAGGAGTGACCGACATGTCTTCCTTCGGTGGCAACTATGTTGGCTGCAGACAACATAGTACTACGGGAAGGGGGACATGCCTTTGACTTTCGCTGAATTGGGTCGAGTGTTGTTTGGTACTGTCCTGATGTTTGCTTGTGTGTGCAGGTGGGCACGATGCCTCCCCGACGCAGGGTACAGACGCGTTCTCAGCCTTCCCCCGCCGATGAGCCTGGGCAGGAGGATGTTACGGAATTTGAGTTGGCGTATTTCGTGAATGTATTAAGTCTTGAAGATTGAAGATGAAGAAACTTTGGATCGTATACCTCAATCTCAAGAAAGAAGAATTCAAAAGGATCAGGTACGTTTAACTAAAGAATTTTGATGATCCGAATACTTCTTATAGTGTAGAAACACCTGGAAGAGGTTTTAATTGCTTAACCATCAAAAACTGGACATGGCACATGTTCAGGATCCGGATCGAGCTCGGCAATCCGGATCCCGAAGGGTGTTGGTTCATACACTGGTTCAATCCGGATCGCAGCCTCCTTTGATCCGGATCCCGAACATTAGTTTTACCTGTTGCTTCCTCGATCCGGATCAGGAATTGCAATCCGGATCCCGAACATGATGTTTTGGTAAAACTGTATGAACGATCCGGATCGGGGACTACGATCCGGATCCCGAACAAGCAATTTTCTGGAAACCGTCTTTTGTGCTTCTGCAATCCGGATCGCCAAATCCAATCCGGATCGCCGTCGGTAATTCTTTCCAGAAAAGGCTGTTTTTGATCCGTATATTCTTCCTAGGGTTTCTAACCTATAAATAGGCCCTGTATTCATTTCTAGGGCATCCGCTATTACAGAAGAAAATAGCCGAAAAGAAAAAATCCACATATATAGAGAAGAAAGGAAATCAATAGATTTATTCTATGTTTCTTCATCTATATTGATTGATTTGATTCTAGGTTTTCCATACTCACATTTTGAGTAGAATCAAATCAATGAATACTTAGATGGTATTTCCGATCTATCTTTAATCTAAGTATTCGGCGGATCATCACCACCCAAACAAACAACGATTTACCCCAAAATCGGCGCGTGGACTCGCGTGGCCTTGTGGATTCAAGGTGCAACCGCTCTCGTGGATTCGGAGCGAGGTACGTTCGTGGATTCGAAGCGTGCCACTGGGTGAAGACCGTGGATTCGGTCGGACGTCGTGGACTCGACGTTGGACGCTGTGGATTCAGCGTTGGGCGCGGATCGTGGATTCGAGAAGCGTCGTGGAGCGAGCGGGAAGATCTACTAGGAGCGTATGGTAAAAGGTTGAGTCGTCTGTGAGTACGTTATATCACCTTGTACGTGTGTTAATTCTAGTGGATTTCGCCGTGTTATCGGTCCCGTGGTTTTTTACTCCGGTTTGGAGTTTTTCCACGTAAAAATCTTGCGTGTTCTTTTATTTTTCCGCATTGGGTTTATTGCGCAATGATTTTTTGAGTGTTTATTGTTTACACCTATTCACCCCCCTCTAGGTGTTTTTTCCCCTATTTAGATCCAATTACTTATAACCCAACAAGTGGTATCAGAGCGGGAATAGGGTTGTAAACAATGGTTGAAGGTGGAAACATCAATCGACCCCCTTTCTTTGATGGAACAAATTATGCGTACTGGAAAGTGCGGATGAAAGCCTTTTTAATTTCCATCGACGAAAGGGTGTGGCAATCAATTGAATTAGGATGGTCTAATCCAACTGAAATTTTAGATGATGTTCGCACCTTAAAACCTAGGTCGAAATGGACCAAGGAAGAGATAGACTTATCTTCTTACAATGGCAAAGGAATTAATGCTCTATTTAATGCTTTGTCACAAACTGAGTTCTCTCGCGTCTCGGCATGTGAGACTGCGAAAGAAATCTGGGATGTTCTTCAAGTTACGCATGAGGGAACTAACCTAGTGAAGATTCAGAAACTGCAAATGCTCACGAGCAAGTTTGACTCTATCTCTATGGCAGAGAATGAATCCTTCACTGACTATTACACACGATTGCAAGACATCGTAAACTCATGTGCTAACTTGGGAGAGAAGATTCCAGAATTTAAAGTTGTAAGAAAAATTCTAAGAACTCTTCCTGAACGATTTCGCCCGAAGGTCGCAGCCATTGAAACAATTAAACACCCGGACGAAATGCGTGTAGAAGAATTAGTAGGTGCTTTACAAACTTATGAAATGACATTTCCTACTAACTATTCTTCTGGAAAGGCATCCTCTTCTAAGTCTTCAGGTTACGCATTGAAATCAACTAAAGAAGAAGACGCGGATTCATCCTCCTCGGACGACGACGAGAACCTTTCTATGGAGGACTTTGAGAAGCAGCTCGCTCTCTTGACAAGGAAGTTTCGCCGCAACTTTCGAAGGGGTAATTCAAGCAAAACTCCATCCTTCGGAAAGTCGAAGAAAGGCAAGGGTTTTCAAGCTACAAGTCAAGAAAGCAAGAGAACTTCTCAAAGGATAAGAAAAGTTCTGAGGGACAAGTTCAGTGCTTCAAATGTCGAGGCTACGGCCACATTGCAACGGAATGTCCCAACAAGAATCCGGCTAAGAAGAAAGCGATGCAAGTCGTTACTTGGGATGACAACTCCACGTCAAATGAGTCATCCTCAAGTGATGAAGAAGACAACGCGACAGCTTTCCACGCGTCCACTACATCTTCACCCTTCATGTGCTTAATGGCAAGTACATCCGATTCACTGTCCAACTCCACTGTTGAAAAGATTGCAACGGACGATGAATCAGATGATTCTGAAGGTGAAGATTTTGCTCTAGCCTACCATAAGCTTTTGAGGGATTCAAAGAAACTGGCTAAGCAAAACAAGGGGTTGAAAGGGAGATTGCAGGATCTCGAAGAAGAAGTAAAAAGGGTAACCTCTCTCTCAACCGATCTTGAAGTGGAAAGGGATAATCTGATTAAAACAAATGTTTCCCTTCAAGAGTCCAATGAGCAACTCGAGAAGAATTATATGGATATGGTGAACAAAGCGAATTACTTCTTGAAGCTCAACGGCGAGGCTCGACAGGAAAAATTGGAAATGACGGAGACCATACGCCAACTGAAGGATGACTTAAAGAGATTTTCTTCTGGAAGGAGTAAGTTGGACAGACTTCTTGGTCTTGGTCAAAGAAATAAGTTCGGCCTCGGATACACTCAAACTGGAGACATTCCAAGTTCGAGTGGTACAGTATTTGTGCCTCAGTCGGTATCTCCTCCTCCGACACCGGAATTCACGACAAGCAACGACAACAAGCCTACTACATCCTCCTCGGGATCGACAAGACCTAAGGTATGTTTTCGTTGTGGCATTTCAGGGCACATAAGGAGAAATTGCAAGACGGAAGCCAAACGCACACCTCAAGCACCTCTTGCAATGACTACCAAAAGGCTATTCCTCGAAAAACAACTGCAAACTCATTTGAAGGAAAAGAGCCTTGGTAGTACACCGCTCAAGACGACATCATCAAGGAGCAGCAATTCTTCAAGCAAGACGCTCTCACCCAGGAAATCAACTTCACGATCATTACCGACGCATTCCAAAAAGGTTTGGGTGCGCAAAGGTGAAATTTTTCCTTGTCTTGCTACCAATGTTTCCTTGCATGCATATGATAGTTCGTCTTGGTACCTGGATAGCGGGTGTTCCCGTCATATGACCGGTGACAAAAACTGTTTTCAAACATTTGAGAAAAACTCCGGAGGACTTGTTGTTTTCGGAGATGGTCGGTCTTCCAAAATTGTTGGAAAGGGAACGGTAGCTATTCCAGATGGCCCGGTTCTAGATAATGTGTTATTTGTTCATGGCCTTAAGACTAACCTCATAAGCATAAGTCAACTTTGTGATAGTGGTTATTCAGTTAATTTTTCTTCTGATAAATGCACTGTAACTGACATGAACCATGCTTTCTTTTTAAAGGGGGTTAGATCAGAAAACAATTGTTATGTAGTTCCTCTAAGATTTCTGAAAAATGTAACCTAGCATCTTTGAAAAATGAAACACTTTGGCATGAAAGGCTAGGTCACATAAACTTTAAGGAACTTGCTAGAATTTCAAATAAAGATGTGGTCAAGGGGGTTCCGAAACTTTCTTTTGAACAAAACCTTGTGTGTGGCGGTTGCCAAAAGGGAAAACAGTCTAGGACTGCACACAAGAACTTGAACCACATAGGTACAAAACGGCCTTTGGAACTTTTGCATATGGACTTAATGGGGCCAACTCGTCAACCATCTCTGGGAGGTAAATGGTATATTTTCTTATTGGTTGATGATTTTCTAGATATACTTGGGTAGCATTCTTAAAAGAAAAAGCTGATACCTTTGATTCTTTTCTCGAAATCTGCAATCGTATTATGATTGAAAAGAATGATAGGATTACTCGAGTTAGGAGTGATAGAGGTGGGGAATTCATAAATTCCAAATTCATTGATTTTTGCACTTCTAATGGCATTAAACATGAATTCTCTGCACCTTACACACCTCAACAAAATGGTGTAGTCGAGCGCAAAAACAGGGTCGTACAGGAAATGGCACGTGTTATGCTTCACAGCCGGAACTTACCTTTTTATTTTTGGGCTGAAGCGGTGAACACTGCTGTTTATGTTATTAATCGCGTGTATTTGCGCCCGGGGACATTGAATACACCATATGAACTTTGGTTTTGTAGAAAACCTAACATCAAATATTTTCGCATCTTTGGGAGTCGGTGTTTTATTTTACGTGATCGTGAGAATCTTGGAAAATTTGACTCTCGAAGTGACGAAGGGATTTTCTTAGGTTATTCTACAAACAGCAGAGCATATCGAGTTTTTAACTTAGAATCTAAGACGATCGTAGAATCGATAAATGTTAAGGTAGATGAAGCTTTTCACTTTGAATCTGAAAAATCTACCCTCGATATCTCTCTTGATGATGATACACCTGCTAATGCATCTTCTTCTAACAATTCTTTCGATAATAATGATGCATCTAACGGTTCTTCAAGCTTATCTGATGTGCAGGAATCATCTCGTGTACCTCCGTCTACTCCTCTACCTCAAACGTTACGCATCTCCAAGGATCACCCTGAATCGAACATCATTGGAGATCCACAAGAAGGAGTTAGAACACGGAGACAATTGGTTTGCGGATTTGCATGCTATGTATCTCAAATCGAACCAAAGAATGTTGATGAAGCTCTCCAAGATGACTACTGGATTAAAGCAATGCAGGAAGAGCTCCATCAATTCGAGCGAAACAAAGTCTGGGAATTAACGAAGCCTCCGAAGCAACACAATGTGATAGGTACCAAATGGATCTTCAAGAACAAGAAAAATGAAGAAGGTACTATCATCAGGAACAAAGCAAGGTTAGTTGCTCAAGGCTACTCTCAAGTAGAAGGTATAGACTTTGATGAAACTTTCGCCCCTGTAGCTAGACTCGAGTCCATTCGTATATTGTTTGCGATTGCTTGTCATTTTAAAATCAAATTATTTCAAATGGACGTTAAGAGCGCCTTTTTAAATGGGTTTTTAAATGAGGAAGTTTATGTGGCTCAACCGAAAGGTTTTGTGGATCATAAACTACCTAACCATGTTTTTCGTCTGAAAAAGGCTCTTTACGGTCTGAAACAAGCACCGCGAGCATGGTACGAAAGGTTGACAAAGCACCTTTTGGAAAAGGGCTACACTCGAGGGGGAGCTGACAGGACTCTCTTTGTGAAGCATTATCAAAACAATTTCATAGTTGCTCAAATCTATGTCGATGACATTGTTTTTGGCGCAACAAGAGATAATGATGCTTCTAAATTCGCGGAGACCATGGAAAGCGAATTTGAGATGTCCATGATGGGCGAATTGACTTATTTTCTTGGATTACAAGTTAAACAAAACGATGAAGGAATTCACTTGTGTCAATCCAAGTATGCACTGGAGTTGGTCAAAAAGTTTGATCTTGAAAATTCTAAGGATTTTCCGACTCCAATGGGAACTAGCCATAAGGGACTTGGAAGTGAATCACAAAGTGAGAATGTAGACGAGAAACTGTATCGCAGTATGATTGGAAGTCTACTATATCTCACGGCTAGTCGCCCGGATATATCCTTCAGTGTTGGGATTTGTGCGAGATATCAATCAGCACCGAAGGAGGTTCACCTGAAAGCGGTGAAACGGATCATCCGATATATCAAAGGTACAATCAATTTCGGAATTTGGTATCCTATGGGAACGACTTTGGATATTGTTGGATACTCAGATGCCGATTGGGCTGGATCAGTGGATGACCGGAAAAGCACGAGTGGTGCATGCTTCTATCTTGGCCACTGCCTTGTTGCATGGCACAGTAAAAAGCAGAACTGCATAGCACTCTCGACTGCCGAAGCGGAGTACATTTCTGCAGGAAGTTGTTCAACCCAATTGATTTGGATGAAAAGCGTGTTGAGCGATTTCCGGATTTCAACATCTTCGGTAACCATTTTATGTGACAACACTAGTGCTATTAACATTTCTAAAAACCCTGTGTTGCACTCTAGAACAAAACATATTGAACTTAGATATCATTTTCTTAGAGAGCTAGTTGAATCAAACATTCTTCAACTGTCATATATTTCAACTGAGGATCAATTAGCTGATATCTTAACAAAACCTTTGGATCAAAAACGTTTTATTCACTTGCGTAAAGCAATTGGCATGCTTTCCTTGAAATAAACTCTTTTGAAACCTTTGCTTAGGTTAGGTTTTGTTTTTGTTTTTGTTTTGTTCTTTATCTATGTTTTGTACATAGGACATTAATTGAGCATAAATCATAATTGACTTTAATTGCATCCTTTTATGCATTTAGAAATTTATTATGCTTTTGATGTCATAATATTTCAATGTTGCAATGATCATTTGCGTTAATTAAACCATCTTTTAAGTGATCAAAGTCAATTTCTCTCTCAATGATCTCTTGGTATAGTCATTATCATATTTGATTGCTTAGTCGAGTATGAATTCGAGATCAATGGTTTGGTTGAATACTTTATATATTAAATAATTGATAGCCAATTGAGGGGGAGTCAATGAAATGTAAAATGCTCAAAAGATGTGGAAAGAGTTACATCCCAATGAGGAGTGTGAAAACTACCACCACATGGAGAAAATAAAAAAAAAATACTCCATGAATGAAAAGCAAATTTTTGTTTTGAAAATTGTTGATGAAATTCATATTGAAATACTTGACTCAGTCGTATTTCATGGTTGGTATAAGGTGGGATTTTTAGTAAAAGATGCTCAAAGAGCCACTCCTTCAACAGATTGTCTAGATATATTATCTAACTTATCTGGGATTTCAAACATCTATTGATCTTGGTACTTCATTTTCTTTACTAAAATTGATGATTTGATAAAGGCATTACACATAAGATCAGGATAGATGTAATTGAAGTTGTTCAACTTTAAGTGTTTTAACTTTCGTAAATTTTCGTTTCATTTTTGGGTATTTTTGATAGATTTTGCATAATCTATTTCTTGTTGTATGAAACGATGTCTTTTGTTTAAAGTTGACATGGTAAAGTGCTTACATACTTTTTCTGGATTTTATGGAATTTTTCTGAATTTTTCTGGAGAAAAAGTTGAAGCCGATCCGGATCGGGGTAAGTGATCCGGATCCCGAACGCAGGATTCTTCCTGCGGGTAGCCGATCCGGATCACATTCTCGATCCGATCCGGATCACGGCTAGGGTTTTATAAGAACAAAGAGGATTTGATTTCTTTTACCCTAATCTTTTGTTCTAAAATCTCTAGAGCTTCTCTCTCTAGATTTCTTGCTTTTGGAGCTTCCAAACTCAAAGTTCTTCGGATTCAAGTAAGTTTTATTGATCAAAACTCGGTTTTTACAGTTTTTTCATCAAACGTGAGTTGAAATCTTGGAACTTTTTCGTTTGTGAATGGTTTTTGATCAAATTTCTTTTGAAATAAGAACTCTGGGTCAATTAGTTTTGCTTTTATGCTGGGTTTTCTCAAGATAAACGAGTTTTTAGGCTTCGATTTCTAAAAATTCTGTTTTAGGGCATAAAAGAGGAATTTTTGAAAATCATGGAATTGATCTATTTTTAAAATTCTTTTTGGAAAACTAATTTGATTCTTGGCTTCTCTACATGATTATGATTGTCTAGGTACAATTTTTCAAATTTTTCAAAATTGACGATTTTTCATGTGTTCTTGAGTTGGTTTTCACAGGACACTTTCTCAAAACTCAAAGCACTCACACCAATGGCACTCTCCTGGTTAATCCTGCTACTGGTCACGATGGTGCACACGAGCACATCCGTTAAAGAAGAACCAGGTGTTTCAACTCAAGACAAAACGAACGAAGCCAAGGAGGACAGCTCGGATTACGATGAGGAAGAATGGGACGAATTCTTCAAAGATGTTCAACAAAAATTGATGAGGAGGACAGGAAATTTACCAAAGGAAAAAGATTAATGAGATCTGCCTCAACAACCAAACAGTATACGAGAAGGAAAAATGTCCAAAGAAGTGCGAGTCAGCATAGTGGGCCTCTCACCAGAGCACGCTCACTTTCTGGAATTCTGCAAACTGAATCTCCATGGGTTTCGGGACTGGATGCACCATCTGCATCTACACAGCATCCTTCACACTCAAAGACACGGACAACTGACACAGAGACTTTGGAATCGATTCGTCAGGAACAACAAAGACTCTCTGCTGCACAAGAGAGAATATCGATAGAAATTCAGCAGATTTCCTCTGAACACAAGAAGATCAAGAAAAAGTACTCAAATATTAAGAATTTGCTTAAAGGGATTTTGAGCAAGCTGAGTTGTACTAGTTCAGATTCTTCAGACTGAGCAGCACCTTCTGATCACTTTTTCTATGATCTTACTCTCTTGCAGTTCGCAGTTCTTGGTTCTTAGTTTTCAGGACTTAGTTTTTCTTCTTACTTTTAGTTTAGTTCTCAGTTTGTGCATATTAATAGAAATTTTTTTAACTCTCCTTACATATTGTAGCTCTTGCTACGTTTTGGCTTTGTTTTGTGACAAAAAGGGGGAGAGAGTTAGAGAGAACTTTGAACAATGAACAATGATTGTGAACATTAAGGTAAGTATGACTCCAACTTCAACTTTGGTTTTTCTTATGTGATTTGTGACATGCCTCTATACTAACTATTTGACTAACTATTTGGGCATGTAATATGACTAACAAGTTGATGTTGGACTAACATACTTTGACATTTGGTTTTCGATTGCTTAGAAGATATGTTGGTTTTAACTATGATTCTCTTACATATCTGAATTTTTCAAATGTCATGGTGAGAATAAACTCTATCTCTGTAGTTGGTTTTGAATGTTTCAATTCTTGAGGTATCTAACGATTTTGTTGGTCAAGAATGCCTTCTGTGTGCAGAGATTACAGATGTCTAAGTCTAGAGTCTGTTCTAGGAGTTTATCTCATGTTTTTAATTTCTGGATCTCTTTTGTAAATTTTTGTTGTATGGTGATAGCAACAAAAATATCTTTTTGAATTTTCTTTTGTGGATTTGTGTTTTGTCACGAAACCGCCAAAGGGGGAGATTGTTACGGAATTTGAGTTGGCGTATTTCGTGAATGTATTAAGTCTTGAAGATTGAAGATGAAGAAACTTTGGATCGTATACCTCAATCTCAAGAAAGAAGAATTCAAAAGGATCAGGTACGTTTAACTAAAGAATTTTGATGATCCGAATACTTCTTATAGTGTAGAAACACCTGGAAGAGGTTTTAATTGCTTAAACATCAAAAACTGGACATGGGACATGTTCAGGATCCGGATCGTGCTCGGCAATCCGGATCCCGAAGGGTGTTGGTTCATACACTGGTTCAATCCGGATCGCAGCCTCCTTTGATCCGGATCCCGAACATTAGTTTTACCTGCTTGCTTCCTCGATCCGGATCAGGAACTGCAATCCGGATCCCGAACATGATGTTTTGGTAAAACTGTATGAACGATCCGGATCGGGGACTACGATCCGGATCCCGAACAAGCAATTTTCTGGAAACCGTCTTTTGTGCTTCTGCAATCCGGATCGCCAAATCCAATCCGGATCGCCGTCGGTAATTCTTTCCAGAAAAGGCTGTTTTTGATCCGTATATTCTTCCTAGGGTTTCTAACCTATAAATAGGCCCTGTATTCATTTCTAGGGCATCCGCTATTACAGAAGAAAATAGCCGAAAAGAAAAAATCCACATATATAGAGAAGAAAGGAAATCAATAGATTTATTCTATGTTTCTTCATCTATATTGATTGATTTGATTCTAGGTTTTCCATACTCACATTTTGAGTAGAATCAAATCAATGAATACTTAGATGGTATTTCCGATCTATCTTTAATCTAAGTATTCGGCGGATCATCACCACCCAAACAAACAACGATTTACCCCAAAATCGGCGCGTGGACTCGCGTGGCCTTGTGGATTCAAGGTGCAACCGCTCTCGTGGATTCGGAGCGAGGTACGTTCGTGGATTCGAAGCGTGCCACTGGGTGAAGACCGTGGATTCGGTCGGACGTCGTGGACTCGACGTTGGACGCTGTGGATTCAGCGTTGGGCGCAGATCGTGGATTCGAGAAGCGTCGTGGAGCGAGCGGGAAGATCTACTAGGAGCGTATGAAAAAGGTTGAGTCGTCAGTGAGTACGTTATATCACCTTGTACGTGTGTTAATTCTAGTGGATTTCGCCGTGTTATCGGTCCCGTGGTTTTTTACTCCGGTTTGGAGTTTTTCCACGTAAAAATCTTGCGTGTTCGTTTATTTTTCCGCATTGGGTTTATTTGCGCAATGATTTTTTGAGTGTTTATTGTTTACACCTATTCACCCCCCTCTAGGTGTTTTTTCCCCTATTTAGATCCAATTACTTATAACCCAACAGAGGAGCCAGCACAGGGTCAGCAGAGTGAGGTGCCGGAGCTTCAGGCTCAGATGGCTCGGTTGTCAGAGGCTGTACGGCGCCAGGAGGAGGCTACACGGCGCCAGGAGGAGGCCATGGGTCGGTTGATGCTTATGTTGGAGCAGAGGGTATAGCCAGTTGTAGCACCCCCATGGAGTTTCCCCGCACCTTCGTCGCCAGCTGTGGCACCCCCAGTTGTACCAGCAGTGCCGGCAGCCCCTATTGCACCAGAGACCGGTAGACAGCCGTTCGGGACGGCAGGGCAGTTGACCCGAGCAGAGCAGGGAAAGGTGGCGGATTTGTTGTTGAGATTCCATCAGTTTAACCCACCTCATTTTTCGGGGCAGAGTTCGGAGCCGTGGGAGGCAGAGTCGTGGATCACGGCTATGGAGCGCCATTTCGAGAGCTTATTTATCGAGGAGCGGTTTCAGGTCCTATTGGCGACTCACTTTTTGGAGCGCAACGCCGAGGCTTGGTGGCGTCGTGTTCGGCCAGTTGGTCCACCTGGGACCCAGCTGCTTACTTGGACGGAGTTCCGCGGTCTACTTCTTGGAGCATTCTTCCCGGAGAGCGTCAGGCAGAGGTTGGAGGAGCGGCTGAGGAATCTCCGACAGGGAGATCGGCCCGTGCATGAGTATATCGCAGAGTTCAACCAGTTGTTGGCTTGTGTACCCCACGCGGCTAGGGATGAGGCGCACCGGATCTACATGTTTGAGCGAGGACTGCGCCGTGATATCTACCAGTTTGTCCGCTCGTAGAGATTGCAGACTCTGGATGCCTCTATGGAGCAGGCCCTCTATGTGGAGCACGGAGAGACGGTTATGGTTGGGGTGGCTCCAGCTCCCGTAGAGATTTCGGGGGCGAAGCGCCCAGCACTGGATGATGAGGGTCAGACGAGCCGGCAGGGACCTTCGAGACCTCCACGATCTCATCCTGAGGGTCGTGGGTTTCGTAGGCATCAGAGATCAGGTGGGCTGCCGCAGCAGCAGCAGTATCGGCAGCAGCGACAGGAGCGGTGTGTCATCTGTGGCGGGCCTCATCCACCGTCGCAGTGTGATCAGAGACAGGGGTGGTGTTTCCTCTGTGGAGAGTTGGGACATTTTCGCGCAGCTTGCCCCCATGCCATTTTGTCAGTGTGGCCGATTGCGACAGCACCTCCCTTGCCTATTCTTACAGCGGAAGCCCCTCCGGTACACCGTCAGACGGAGTGGGCCACCACGTCGGGACAGACGGGACGACGATCTGCAGCACCCAGTGGACGGGTTTATGCAGCCCTGGTGGAGGACACCCCCGCAGCAGATCATGTCGCGGCAGGTATGATTTTATTACTGTTAGCTGAGTTGAGCTTTTCGGCACTGCTGCATCCTTCTGCATTATTAGTAGAGCATCTGCATCAGCATCTTTGCATGGGTATGGGTTAGGAATTTCTGCTACATGTTTTAGCGTTTGGATTCTTCCCTGTATCCCACTAGTAGAGGAGGATCGCGGTGTTTGATCAGTGCAGTTGAGACTTGGAACTCTACCGGCTGATGTGATGATTCAAGGACAACTCCAGAACTTGGATTGAGCACTCAGGTTGGACTGGTTGGTGCGGTGCCGTGCTATGACTGATAATGGAATGAGAGCAGTTACCCTTCTGCGAGTTGGACTGGAGGAGTTCATTTTCTCGGATTGCCGGCGTATCCTTCCAGCAGCATTGGCTTCAGCGGCATTGGACAGACGCCACCTCAGGAGCAGTTGTGAGGTTTAGGACTAGAGGTTGTATCCTTAGGAGTCTCTGTTAGTGATAGCTTTCGTTTTTGTAGCCACAGCAGGAACGGCACCAACACTTTCCTCCCTTTTCTCGCCTTTGTACTGAAATTTACGAACAGGACAAAAACTTCGAAAGATCAGTGCCTTCGCCCCAATCAAACAAGAACAGGTTCGGGCACTGCCTCCATTTCTAGAGCTATCACTAACAGAGACAGCTGATCGAGGTGAGGACGTGGCCGATTAGTTCCTTACCAGCGTTGTGAGTCAGTGGTAGATGTACCTGTATTTTATGTTTCCACTTTTGTACTGGACAGTCTGAGGGTTTGGTGAGGTTTTGTATTTATTTGGCAGTTGAGAAATATTGTATTGAGGATCTGTATCCAATTATTTATATCAGATGTTCAGTGGATTTCTATAGCTTGTGGTTTTAGTTCTATTTCAGCTCCGATACATTTTTTAGCTATAGATCTGACTTGCAGAGTAGACGCTTCGTCTGTGCGGCAGTTTTCGTACAGATGGCGAATCTGTTGGCGAGCCCGGGTCGCAATTTCGACCCCGGGGCGTGACAGATTAGGGTGGTATCAGAGCCTAGGAATATAGGTCGTTGAGGACTTAGTGACCCTAGGCTTTTGGTTGGACAGTAGGATGACTGTCGTGAGAGACGTGACTTTAGCGAGAGTCCTGATTGAGTTTGTACCTTCCCCGAGGGATTGGGGCAAGTGATTTGACATGTTTATTCTCTAAAGTGATTATGTTCGCTGCAGACAACATAATGCTTTAAAAAGATTAACATGTATTAGACTTTCGCTTGATTGGGTCGAGAGTGTTTGAGGTTTGGTTGGTTGTGACAGTTGTCCTTGTTGCCTTTGAGAAGCCGTGCAGCGGCGATGGCGTGTTTGGCCCTGGTTGAGGAGCCCAATCAGCGGGAGGCTGAATGGGCAGCTCCAGAGAGAGGTCTGATAGTTACGGGCCCACGTAGCTCAGTTGTTGAGGCGACGTGGCGCCAGGATGAGATCATGGTGCGCGTGATGCGCATATTTGAGCAGAGAGCATTGACTGAGGTATCGCAAGTAGTACCTCCAGCCGCGACATTGTCGACTTCGACCAGTTCGCACTGCGAGTAGTGCAGGAGCAGCAAGGGTTGCTGACCGATTGTTGTTTATCTGCTAGTTCCATCCCCTATAGATTTCGGGGCAGAGTTGGAGCCTTGGGAGGCCGAGAACTGGATTGCTGTTTGGGGAAGGTTGTTTGAGGTTTTGTTCATCCAGGAGAAGCATCGGGTGCACTTGGTTGCGCACCTTGGATAGGAACGCCGAGTGTTGGTGGCGTCGAGTTTGTCCCGTTGGACCACCAGAGAGTGGTTGAGGATTTGGAGCGAGTTTCTATGATTGTTGAGCAGAGTGCCCTATGTCGCCCAGGATGAGGCCCAGAAGGTGGATCATGTTTGAGAGGGGACTGCTTCGAGATGTTTATCATTTTGGGTATTCTCGGCGAGCGACTTTAGATGCACCGATTGTGCATGCTCGATGGATTGACCAAGGATCTGCGATCACGTCCAAGAGGGACGAAGAGCGAGGGACCAGCTCCAGAGAAAGGTGTCCAGCATAGTCGGATTTGGGATAGTTGAGTGGATCGAGGTTGTCATGATTCCAGTCCCAGGATTATGAGCCTTAGAGGAGACAGAGACTAGGAGGTTCTCGATAGTCAAGGCACTAATGGTAGTCTTAGGATGACCGTGTCTTTTGCGGTGGGCCGCATTCATCGCCATACGGTGACTTCAGGGAAAGGGCGATGTTTTCATGTGGATAGTCTGGACATTTTCAGGCAGAGTGCCCAGAGTGGTGCTTTTGGATTTGCCGCTTGTGACGACACCCCACTACCCCTTCAGGATATAGAGGTTCATCCGACTTACCGGTAGGCTGAGAGAGCCGTGACGC
This sequence comes from Tillandsia fasciculata, assembly GCA_029168755.2. Lineage (NCBI taxonomy): Eukaryota > Viridiplantae > Streptophyta > Magnoliopsida > Poales > Bromeliaceae > Tillandsia > Tillandsia fasciculata. Next base: position 18,314,407 of record CM054933.1, on the reverse strand, counting down.
CGAGACAGATAGAGCGATGGCCACCAGCATCAGGTGGATGAGATTGTGCAGCCGGTTAGAGAACGCCAGGATAGTGGATTTGCTCTTATCAGGTGTGGTTGCTTATGGCCATTAGAGTTAGAGCTTGTTGTTGCCGACACCGTTTGGGTGTGTTTTAGTAGAGCAGGGATAGCTTCGTGTGGACCGGAGATGGGATTGTTGGCTTGTGCATGTGAGGATCAGGTTCCAAATCACGTATAGCACATGGATGAGTGTTGCCAGTCCCGCCCAGTTCAGTAGGACCTTGGATTTGATCCTAGAGTTGTTAGTCCTATATCAGCTCCGAGATGATGATATGAGGTTGGATAGGGATTGGATATCCCCACGTTATGTTATCATGGATTGTCGAGAGAGGGACAATGACCCTCCGTAGACTTGGCCAGGAGGAGTGTGTTTAGAGAGGATGCTAGAGCACGACAGAGGTTGAGTCGTGGTCGTATCGCTTGTTGCGACTATTGAGGAGGTGCCTACGGTGGCACCGAGACTAAGGAATATCTTTTATTGCCGAGTGATCTCGAGTTAGAGTTTACCAGATTTGATTTCGAAGCCGCCGTTTGGTAAGATTGAGATCGAGATAGTGATCGACGTGGTTTGGAAACCGCGCCGACTTCGGCAGCATCTCTTGGAGTATTACCTTTGAGACATAGAGAGAGAGAGAGCTGATAGCACAGTTGCGGGATTTGATGAATCGGATGGTCTGTGTGACCCAGTACCACGTCGTGGGGATACGACAGTGAGGATCCGAGAGATTGATATGTTGGATATGATGCCACACCGTTGGTACACGGCAGTGATGCCACGTTGTGAGTGCACAATGGTGAGGGTTCTGTGACAGTTTGAGCACAGACAGATTTGGATCGTGTTTTGGTTGATGCCCTTTTGGGGAGATTGGAAGCATTATGGAACCTTATAGCTGAGGGCTGTGCCAGATAGAGTTCTGAACCCGATAGGGACATTATGAGCTTACAGCAAGGTCAAGTGGATTGACTAAGGCCCTGCGGCCTTTTGGATTTGAGGAATTGTGTGTTCCGGTGGTACTTTGACCGGGTTGTTGTGCCGGCGTGAGTTTGAGCTCTACACTGTGTTGTCATACCAGTTGTTGAGATTGATTTATACAGGGTCAGTTGATTTGATTGTTTGGATTGGTTTCCGAGGTGACATGGAGCATGAGGAGCTCTTGAGGATAGTGCTGCAACTTCTAAGAGAGAGAAGTTGTTTGCCAAGTTGTGAGAGTTGCACTTGGATTTTGAAAGATTTTGTGGTTAGGCCATTTGATGACAGCTGCAAGAGGGATAGAGAACCCAACGAAGAGTGATACCGTTCGGGTTGGGTCTAGACCTATGTTAGTGACAGGGGACAGAAGCTCTTGGACTATGCAAGGCCAGTGTAGCTTGGAAGAGGCAAAGCTAAGGAAGTTACCAGCATTGATCCGGATATTGCCCGTGATAGAGAGGTTATGGAATTATCCAGAGATCCTTGAGCCTGAAGTACGTGGTTACTCAGAAGGACTTTGATTGAGGCAATGCCGGTAGACAGAGTTATTGGAGCGGTAGGATTGATATCCTATAGTTTTATCCCGGCATGGACATTATGGTCAGGTACGCCTTGTTTATGCGAGCAGTGCAACCTTGGAACGAGATGTTCGATCTGTGGTCGCTATTTTTGGGAATTGAGAGCTAAGGGTTGAGCGTGGTTTCCAATGTTGGAAATTTTTTCCCTGTGGATGGATGTGAGAGCTGTGTTGTGGAACTTGAGCATTTTAGTTGCTAAAGAGCAACGGAGGTTTAATGCCAATGGCAGGCGTAGAGTTTTGGATTCGGAGACCATGTTTTCTGGAAGCCACTATCTGCTGGCACGCGTGGATTTGAGATTTCGCGGGGAGCTTGACCCGCGGGTATTTATCGGGCTGGAAGATGTATATGTGATCACCTGCATGTTTTGGATTTCATTGCCTTGGACTTGGTCGAGGTTTGTGTTATCAGGAGCTACCGATGCAGATTCTTGCTGGTGAGACAGAAGGATTATGCAGTCGGAATTTTTTTTCCTTGAGTGAGGGTTCAGTGGAGCCATCATGATGAGTGTGAAAGGCCATTTGGGAGCCTGAGGATGAGTTCAGTTTTTCGATCCCCATTTATTGAGACACCCTCCTGAGTTATGGATTTATTCTGGTTTCGAGGACGAAACCTTTTAAAGGAGGGGAGAGTGTAGAGTATGGGAACTTTGTTGAGTGCACCGACCTCGCGAGATGGCGTGGTACTGGGTGATCACCTTGGGCGTGTTCCATTTGGGTTTACAGATGAGTTCTGATTGCCCCGGATCGACGCAGAATCCTTTGAGAAGAAAAGTGAGTTAGCGGCGTCGAAACTTGGAAGCCCAGTTGAATCAGTGATTTCGGGGCATTGTGTGCTTGTAGAGTACTGGTTTGGATAGAGAACCGACTCCGCGGTTGTACACGGAAAATCAGAAGTGTGGAACATGTATATTTCCAGATTACAGCGGAGTTCGGGTTGACTCGGATTGATGCGGAGGCCCCGAATACAAATAGTGAGTTGGACTTGGCAAGTAAGGATTTTCTTGTGATAGTACTGATTGTGGGATTGAGCACCGACTCCACCGTCGAGCTTTTGAGTGGGAAAAGCTTTGGACATGTGTACCTTATGTTTACAGTGGGGTTCGGGAGATTTTAGAGTGATGCGGAAGCTCCCGGGGCATTAAGTGAGTTGTCGGCATGGATTTGGAAGCTTTAGATTTCGGATCAGCCTGGGAAGCTTGGTGTTCCGGAACTGGGTATTGTGTTCCAGAACTGAGGGCTGGGTTCCGGAACTAGGTGTTTTGTACCGGATCCCAATGAGGATTTTAGCTTGAGTACCGGAACGTGACTATGGGTAGGTACTCAATGTTCTGGATGCCCAAACCGAGCTGGGGTAGATATTTTGGTGGAGGGCTTTTTGGTAATTTCCTCTCCCATTGTTTACACCCTCTATATAGAGCCTCCAACCCTGTCTTCTTCTCCACGATAGAGGGAAAGAAAGAGAGAAAGAAAAAGAAAGAAAGCAAGGAAAGGAAAAAGAAGAAGGAGAAGAAGAGGTTGAGGATTGAGTTTTTGGTGGATTCTTGCTGGTTGGTCTGGTGAGGAGTCGAGCGCGCGCGTCGAGCCGTATGACAGGTGAGTTGGCAGATTTTGTATTTTTGGATTTGGTTATCTTAGATGGATTTGTTGATGGTTTTTGATGGAGCTTTGAGCTTATTGGATTATTCCTTCCATCTTGGCATTGTGTTGTGATCGTGCGGACTTTGCGCTGCGTGGAGCCGAGGGTGCTGTAGTGATTCGGCTTTTACGTGTATTGGTGACTCACATGTTAATTAATTACGCCCTTTAAGTAGAATAAAATTATCTAATGTTTGAAAGTCGGTCGCTGTGTGGTGCAGATATTTTTCTGTTGAAGGGCTCGGAAAATGAAGACCGACGGTGCGATCGGATCGGGAATCCGATGTACGGATCTCCCGGAATGGGGTTTCTAAGATCGCGGTGACTTTAGTTGCGCATCGAAATTCGTGTAAAATATCCGGCGTGCTTTTTGAGGAATTTTGGATATTCCGTGTGATTAATTAATTAAGGAATTAATTAATCGGTGACGAGAAATTAAATTGGGAATTTATTTTCTATGATTAATTAATTAGGAAATTAATTAATCGGTGACTAGGATTTAAAAAGGTGGGGTTTATCTCGTGGGATTAGATATTTATTGTTAAGAGATAAATATCCGGATATTCGTGGGATTTTCCTTTTTACGTACGTATAATAAAAAGGAAAAGAAAAGAATAAAATAAAAGAGGAAATTAAATAAATAAGAGGATAATTAAACCCCGTTACCGGAAGGGAAACCCTAATTTTAAAATATCGCCTCCTCAAACCCTCCTCTTTTGTGCGTACCGAAAATCAAACGAAACCCTAGCTTGAAAGGAGAGGAAGGAAAAGAGAGAAAAGATGAGAAAACCCTAACCGGAGGGGGAAAGAAGGAGAAAGCGGAGGAACCCGATCGCCCCGTTTGACGTATCGGAGACCGGAGAACGAGACGCCATCATCTACGGGGAGCGGATCCGGGTCTCCAACGCCGCAAGGAAACAAGATCAGATCTCTAATTCCGATAAATTAAGTTTAGTGATCATCGTCTCGTTTGTCAAATTAATCGGGGGGTCTTTCGTGTTCTTGTATGGTCGTTTTAATCGGTACATTGATTGCGGGTTCTTGATTTTGGTTCTGATCAATATTTTGTTCGTCTTCTTGATCGGATCGGGTCGATGATTTTTATCGGTCTTGATCGGAGGTTTGATTGGGTTTCCGATCGATGTTTTGGTTGTTCGTCGATCGTCGGTTTAGTCGGTAGATTTACCGCGATTTTGTTCGGGAATTTTTGGGGGTGTTTTGTTGAAGCATAGTGGGTTAACGGGAGGCCGCCGCCGCCGTTGTTAAACGGGAGGCCACCGCCGCCGTTACCATGGTCGCGGGGTCTTCGCCAGAGTCGCACGGGAGCGAAAACGGAGAAGAAATCGCGAAATGGGAGCGAAAACGGAGAAAAAAAAACGAAAAAAAAAGGGTTTACTGTTCATTCTCGGCCCGCGGTCCACGGGCTGGGGCGTGTACCCGGCGTACGTCCCGCGGCGCGGAAGCCGCAGACCCGGCGCACGAATCCGTGCGCCGGCCCAGCCCGCTTAGGCGCGGTGCACGCTCCCGCGTGCACTCGGTGCGCGACGCTGGCGCCCGAGCGGAAGACCCGGTGCGCGCTCGGGTCGTGCACCGGCCCGGCCCGTAGTGCGCGGTGCACGCTCCTTGCGTGCACCCGGCGCATGCCGCCGCCTCCACTGAGCCGTAAACCCGGTCCACGCCCCGGCCTGTGCACCACCCGACAGCCCAAAGTTCGATGGCTCCGTTTGGGTCCGTTTTTCCACCGTTTTGAGCGCCGTTTTTGCCGTTGGGATCATTATTTCCATGGCTCTCTTGGCATGGCCACCTAGGATCGTTTTGGTCACTATTTTATTACGTCGGGTGCCGATTACGCCGGCGCTCCGCGCCTCGACGAAATCATCGGGGGCGCACCGTCGGGTCTCTTTTCTCATAATTTTCGCCGTCGGGATCTTCCTGGTTTAATTATTAACGTCCCGAGTCGGCTACCGGTTGAGAATTGGGTTTTGTTGGTTTTCCGTTAGCGGTTTTGGGTTCCGACAGAGCTCGCGACGAAATAGTCGCGGTCCGGTTGTAGCTAGCCTTTGAGGCTACCAGTTTGATCTGAGTTTTCGGTTTTACTTGACGGTTTTGACTTGTTGAGTTTTTGACTGACGTTGCGGTCCCCTAGGCACAGTGGTTTCGGTTTTTGTGGGTTTATGGTTACGATGGTTGGGACCGCCAATTTTACCTGATTAAGGTGGTGTTGATTTGTGCTCTTGGATGTTTAGTAGGCCGCGAGGAGTCCTGATTTGCTTAGGAGGGTCGCGGGCGCGGTCAGTTATCTTCATTCCAGGTGGGTACAGTTGCTATAAGTGCAACAAGTGCAGTAAGTGCATCTATCATCATAAAAAGGTTCTTAATTTATCTAACAAAGTAGATGGACAGTTTAACCTTTCGCATGAATGTATTCTAGCTTATATGACAACTGTTGCGGCTGCGGTCGCGGTGCTTAATACACGCCGATCTCGGCAAGGTGTTTTCGGATGCTGCACGTACACAGGCGGAATGGCCCCCGCATGGGTGTACTTTTCCGGAGAAGTGGTCTAAATGACCCATGTGCCCCACGTGGTGTAGAGTGGAGACCTCTTCACGGCAGCTATAGGTGCTGCACTAGCCCCGTGAAAAGGTTAAAAGCATCAAAGGTATTGTGCACGAGGGAAGACTTCTGTCTCTCCGACAGGTACTCTGGGGTTGGTGCCCAGCTTAATTATGTACAGAGTTTAGCGAAAGGTTCCGGTGTAATCGGTTTGCTCTTTATTCCTTGTTGATATTTAGACATCTACTTTGTTTGTCACTGACTTTACCCACTCCGTGACAGGTTCGACTAGGTGCGTTAGCCGGGATGGCGGTGAGACTGCGTCGCGAGGACCGTAGTCAGGATATCTTGGGTTTATCTCATTTCTTTTATGCTTTTATTAGTTAATTTGCTTTGTGGATTATATTAGTTGTGGACAATTAATTGTTAGCACTGTGGATGGGATACACTTATATGATTTAGCTATTTTTGGTGATGTTTTCATGTGCGGCATGTTTTGATGAAAAACCAAACGATTTTGAAAACGTTTTCCCAAACCGGAGTGCCGTGTGGGCACAGATTTTACAACCCCTGGTTTTATCCTTTCTAAACGGTGATGCCGCATCAATGTTTTAAAGGTTGAATTACTTGGAAAATAAGGTGTCGGGTGGACACCGGTTTTTAAAACAGTAGCTAAATGAATGTTCTCTGATTGGTGATGTATGCCTACTGCATGGTTGATGGTTGATTGTTGATGTTGTAAATGGGACGCCGTGCATATACAAAGGAGACTCTGTCCGCTGACAGAGTGAATTTGTGTATGTGGCGGTCTGACACGCACCGGGGAGGAGGTTTATGTCCATTTATTAAGAAAAAAAAAAATTATACACGCACTTTTCCGCTTGGCTTGACTTAAAAACCCCCAGGGGCGTGACAGGTGCGCGCGCGTGCTGTGAGTTGACAGCGAGGGAGCCGGAGCGCGCCGGATTTTCTTTAGAGGACTCGAGAGGATTGATCGAGCTTCCGGAGGATTTTTCTGAGTACCGCAGCAGCGCACGCGCGTGCGGCGCGATTTTTGTGCGTTCCGGTAGGTTTTTTTACTGAGAGCGGTGCGGCGCTTCACCGACTTCAGCATTTGCCTGCGAAAAGCGTTCCAGGTGGGTTGGAATTCTTCAAGATGTATGGAATGCCTTCTAAAGCTATTGTATGCATGTTGATCATGTTTAGCTTATTGTTTATATAGCTGGTAAATCTGATAGCTGTCTAGAAAACTATAAAAAAATGTTTATGAGCCCCAGGTATTTTTAGCATGATCTAGGGATGATTTGACACTAGATTGCATGTTTAGTTGGCATTAGATTGGCATCTGAACCGTTTTAAAAATCGACGGACCAGTTTTAATGAAATTGAGACTTTAAAAATAGTTTGAAATTTTTTTGTGAGCTTCCCGAGGGTTGGAGTAGGTTCAGGATGCATGTGTCCTCGTGCCAGGGGGGCGAGTGAATTTTTAGAGCTCTGTGTGACGAGCTTCTAGTGTCAGGTGAGTTGAGATCCCTGGTGGGATTATTCTAGATCATGGATGGGTATTTTCTGATTTGGTAGTGGAGATGGTTCTCCGACTTGGTTTCGAGAGATTGGGCTCTGGCGGATTGAGTCGTGGAGGTTTCCCGACTTAGCCATGGATTGTGCGTTATCAGATTGGGTCGTTGAGGGTTCTCCGACATAGCTATGAGAGGGATTGGCATTCCTTGATCCAGTCGTGGAGGGTTCCCGACTGTGATGTGTTATCTGGTATTGGGTATCCGATCTGTTTGATCGAGGATCATAGCCTGCATGTGCCATTTATGAGACTGACTAGATACTAGAGCACGGTGGGGTCGCTTCCCTCGAGTACTCTCCGGAGACGTGATGATGATTGAGATAGACGTACTAGGACGCCCCACGTGGAGTGGGCAGGTGCGTTCCTAGTAGTCAGTAGTACGCCCCACGTGGATTGGGCAGGTGCGTCCATAGCAGTCAGTAGGACGCCCCACGTGCAGTGGGCAGGTGTGTCCATAGCAGTCAGTAGGACGCCCCACGTGGAGTGGGCAGGTACGTCCATAGCAGTCAGTAGGACGCCCCACGTGGAGTGGGCAGGTGCGTCCATAGTAGTCAGTAGGACGCCCCACGTGGAGTGGGCAGGTGCGTTCCTAGACGATAGGCGCGGGGTTGATTGTGCCAGTTTTGGACAGTCATTGAGATTTGGGTTTTGAAAGCACCGCGTGTGCGAGTGGTGCATAGCTTGCTCTTAAATGAGTATTCCTTTGAGCATGATACTTGAGGCATTTAGTAGTGAGGGAGTATGCATAGCAGGTTCATAGTAAAGATTTTCATGAGCATGATGTTGAGACATATTAGTTGTAGCTCATTTCCTGCTTCCATTTATATATCTATTTGCATACCTATCTTTTGTGCCTCCAGTAGACTTAGTGGGCATACCGTGGATATTGGTGACGGTACCCACTGAGATCTACCTTCTGCAGTAGATCTCACACCCGCTGCGGTGACAGGTTCCTGAGGTAGCTGTTCCGGTTGGGTTCGTGCGGAGACAGCTGATCGAGGTGAGGACGTGGCCGATTAGTTCCTTACCAGCATTGTGAGTCAGTGGTAGATGTACCCTGTATTTTATGTTTCAACTTTTGTACTGGACAGTCTGAGGGTTTGGTGAGGTTTTGTATTTATTTGGCAGTTGAGAGATATTGTATTGAGGATCTTTATTCATTTATTTATATCGGATGTTCAGTGGATTTCTATAGCTTGTGGTTTTAGTTCTATTTCAGCTCTGATACATTTTTTAGCTATAGATCTGACTTGCAAAGTAGACACTTCGTCTGTGCGGCAGTTTTCGTACAGATGGCGGATCAGTTGGCGAGCCCGGGTCGCAGTTTCGACCCCGGGGCGTGACCTTGCGGTTGGGCGGGCGCAGCCGCCCCACGCCCCCGTGTCGGGACACGCGGCGCTCCGCGTTTGGCGGGCGCGCGTGCGCCGGGCGCGGGGAGAGCCGCGCTGACACCTGGTGGCTTTTGGGGGATTCGGGCGCGCACAGTATTGGGCCGGGCCCAACACTGTAGCCGCCCGAATCTTTTCTGGCGCCCGAATTCGGGGCCCAAAAGCCCAATGTGTGGCTTTTTGGGATTTTTTTGGTGAGGGCCTACAAATAGCCCCTTCACCTCCTAGTTTGGGCTCTTTCCCGAACTCTCTTGCCCTTGGACCCCGTAGCAAAGTTGTTTCTTATCTTGTTGTGCATCTTTTGAAGGAGGCTTGGAATTTTTGGAGGCTGCGGTGTCGATGACTTCGGCATCGTAGCGCAGACGACGTTCTTTCATCGGAGGCCCGTTATCGTCGCATTTTGGTCTGCGAGGTCCACTGAGCTGCTACGACAGTATTTTTGGACGACTTTTATGGTGTTGGTTTCACAAGAGGTAGATATACGATTTTTGTATTGTTCACTTTCCTCAGATTTGAGCTTTTATTAGGGTTTCTGGTACGTTTTTTACCCCCTTTGCTGCTAGTGGAACTTTTGGACAGTAGCACCTTGTCAGATTTTTATCTCTGCACTTGAGCATCGGAATTCGACGTTTAACGGCTCGATTGACATCTACACTTCGCGTGGATCGCCGTCGTATTTTTATTGGATTTTTTGGAGTTTTCCTTACAGGTGAAAATTTTGCATCTTTGGGACTGTTACCAGCAGATTGTGTGTACTTGGATATTTTTGGAATAAAGTATAACTTTGGACCTTATTGTTGTACCCAGGAGAGTTTGCGGGTGTTTCTGAACCCGTTGGAGTTGGGGAAAATTGGAGATATTTGTTCTTGGATATTTTCAGCTGTTGGACTTTGGACAGTTTAGCACTTCAGGTGGGTTACCTCGTCTTCAAGATCTATGGACTGTACATTAATTCTATTGATGTAGGATCATGCATGGTTGTGAATGTACTATGTAGCATGCTAGAATGTGAGAATTGATATTTCCTACTGTTATATTGATGATCATGTGATCTTTCTGCTTTCTACAATCTGTTAAATTATTGTTATCTTGGAACTTGACCTAGCACCCCCGCCATATGCAGCATGTTCAACCAGACTAGTAGAAAACTCTAACTTGGGCTAGGATATTATTGCTTTAGACATTCCCACACTGTCATTTACTGTTTCATCCTGGACTTAGAGTTTCCTCGCCCTAGTAGTGGGCCGAGAGGTCGGGTTGTTATGGGATGCATCTTACACTCGTGTATGGGGGCCGAGTGGAGTCTGATAGCAGTCTATAGATCAATGTTACATTTTTTGGGAGCCGTCTGAGTGACAGTGGGTCCCGTGTCACGCCCCGGGTGTAAACCAGAACCCGGGCCCGTCCACAGATCCGCCGTGCACACAGAATTTTTCGTGTACACGAAGCGCTAGTAATCTGCACAGATATAAAAGATATACATAAAGGAGCATAAAACAGAGCTATAATAAAACTACAACATCTCAGACCACAGCTAGAAAGTAAAATTACAATAAAAACTCTCAAAATATACAAGTGTCTCTCCCAGTTCACCAAATAAGTACAAACAGCTGGCAAGAGCCAGATCCAAAATAAACTACAACTGTCTGAGAAATAAAAAGGGTACAACTGATACACCACTAAGCTCGCAGTCGGGTAGATGAACTATTTAATCCGCTATTCGCTTACCTCGACGTGCCCGAGACGGCCCTACAACTCCCACAGAAGACTCTGCAAAACATAGGGAGAAAAGAAAAGAGAGACAATGGGGGTGAGAACTACTATATAAAACAGTAGTCTCCCCCAGTGGGCAAAACCTCAAACTCTGACGTGCCCACTAGGACTACTAGAGGCAAAAAGGGAAAGAATAGTAGTAAGCTATAAAGGCTACTGATAAGGAAAACTACCACTACTATGCCTCTAAATGCAGTATCAAACGAAATGACTGTATGAATGCATTAGAAAACAGTATCTGTCCAAATAACCCAATCTAGTACCACCAGTAAAACTGGTACTGCCTGCTCAGCGGAATCTGCACACATAGCTCGAAACTGCGGGATCGGCCCACATGGCTCGCATCCCAAAATAAGTATCAGACCGGCACACATGGCTCGGTCAATGGCCTACCTCCGGAGTGGCACTCGAGGGGAGCGACCCACACGAGTAAAGTTTCTCTGTAACAAGTATCTCTGTATAGCAGGACTTTGATCATGACTATGATCAAAGTGGAAAACTCCATCCACTAAAGAAACCCCGATCCCCAATCTGGTATAATAATACTCAATAAGTGGGAAACTCCATCCACTGGAGAAATCTAATACCCAATCTGATGCATAAGTAAAACATCCGGTCAATCGCCCAATGTCCGCGATCGCCGCATCACACCACAAGTCCAAATCTGATAAAGTAATCAACATCTGGCTAACCGCCTAATGTCCGCGGTTGCCACAATGCCCCACAGTCCATAATCGAGTCTAACCTGACCCTGACACGATGACCTCGACTATACTATTCCAAACCCCTGCTCTAACTCGAGCAACATGCATCTGAATAGAAAGGAGAACAGCTCAACATGGTTTCTCCTAAGTCAAGTCCCAATATGATAGTGTAGAAATGAATAGTGGCCTAACTAGATGTCCAAACAAGCATGCAATTGTCCTTTACTTAATAAAATAAATGCAATTGTCTACGAAATAAAGCATGCTAGCAATAAATCATCACGATAGCCTAAGTACCCTATGTATTAGTAAGTCATATGCATAATATCTACAAAGTTACTAATATAGCCTTCTCTCTCTCAAGTGATATTACCACTCTAATTCACTAATGCTGTGAGGACCCGAATCCCCACTTTAGGGTTTACTGTTGGTTTGGAGGCTTCAGGGAGTGCATGTGTGCGTGTCGGGCCTCGGATTTGAGTTTTTGGTAAAATTGGAGTTTGTTTTCTTTTCTGGAAGTCCAATTTGGGTGTGTGGGGTGTTTGCGCGCTTATTGGAGCTAAGAATGTGACCCGGCACGAAAATTGGATCAAGTTTACTTTTCCGAGAAATTTTGGGAAATTTTAGAAGCGGAATTTGGCTGAACGGACCTCGGATTTTGATTCAGCGCGCGAAAACGAGCGAAATGGACTATTTACTTGATTTTTTCGGAGCCTGGACGCAAAAACACGGAAATCGAGGCTTGGGTCACTGTTCCGGCGGCCGGAGAGGCGCCGGCGGCGGCGGAGCGCGGCGGAACGCGGCGGCGGAGGGCGGCGCAGGCGCGCGGTCCACCGCGGGGCGCGTGCACCGGGCGCGAGCCACGTGGCGGGCTGCGGTTGGCCGGCGTGGCGGGCTGCGGTTGGCCGGCGCAGCGGGCGCGGTCCACGGGCCTTGGCGGGGTGCACGGTGGACCGAGGGCATGTGTCACGCCCCCGGGGGTTTTTGAGTCAATTAAAGCGAAAAATTGCGTGTCTATTTTTTTTTTCTTAATAAGGTAATATAAACCTCATCCCCGGTGCGTGCCAGACCGCCACATACACAAATTCTCTCTGCCCACGGACAGAGTCTCCTTTGTATATGCACGGCGTCTCATTTACAACATATGATTCATTTACCACATCAAACATTAAACTCCAACCAACAACCATACAGTAGACATACATCACCAAACAACACAAGTTTATAAGCGGCGTCAACGTTTGGAAAGGATAAAACCCAGCGTTTGTAAAATCCGTGCCCACACGGCACTCCGTTTTGAGAAAACATTTTCGCAATTAAGTAGTTTATCATGAAAACGTGCCGCGCATGAAAACACCACTAAAATACCAGAAGCATAAAAATACACCTCATCCACAGAGCTAACTAATACATGTCCCAAACTAGAGTAATCCACAACTAAAGTAATCCACAAGCAAATTAACTATTTATCGCATAAAAAGGAAATGAGATATAAAACCAAGTATCCTGACTACGGTCCTCGCGACGCAGTCTCACCGCCATCCCGGCTAACGCACCTAGTAATACCTGTCACGGAGTGGGTAAAGTCAGTGACAAACAAAGTAGATGTCTATGAATAGCAAAGAAGGAAAAACGAACCGAATAACCCGAGTACACCGTAACCTTTCGTTAAAACCCTGTGCATATTTTAAACTGGGCACCAACCCCAGATTCATCAATTAAGCTGGGCACCAACCCCAGAACACTGTCGGGGAGACTAAGGTCTCCCCTCGTGCACAGTCGCCTTTTGATGCTTTTACCCCCCTTTCGCGGTGCTGGAGTGCCGTTCCAGCTGGCGCGAGGAGGTCCTCACGGCTCCCACCCCTTTGTGAGGCACACGGGTCAAAAAAGACCACTTTTCCGGAAAAGTACACCCATGCGGAGGCCAATCCGCCTGTGTACGTGCAGCATCCGAAATCCGCCTGTGCACATGCCGTTCGGGCTCACGAACGCCCCCGCCGTCTTCATGGACATGATGAACCGGATTTTCAGACCCTTCTTGGATCGGTTCGTGGTAGTCTTCATCGACGACATTCTGATTTACTCCACTACCGACGAGGAGCATGAGGACCATTTACGAACGATCCTTCAGACCCTCAGAGAGCAGAAGCTGTTCGCTAAACTCAAGAAGTGTGAGTTCTGGCTGCGCGAAGTCGGTTTCCTAGGACATGTGATCTCGGCACAGGGAATCGCCGTGGATCCCAAGAAGGTAGAAGCAGTGATTGACTGGCAGCCGGCGACGTCGGTGACAGAGGTCCGCAGTTTCCTAGGACTAGCAGGATATTACAGGCGCTTCGTTGAGGGTTTCGCGAAGATTGCTACCCCTTTAAATCGGTTGACCAGAAAAGGGGAGAAGTTCATATGGACGGCCAAATGCCAGGAGAGTTTTGAGGAACTCAAGAGGAGATTAACCAGGGCACCAATACTGGTGCTGCCGACACCAGGAGAGGATTATGAAGTGTACTGCGACGCATCAAGGATCGGTCTTGGAGGCGTTCTGATGCAACGGGGGAAAGTGATTGCCTACGCGTCCAGGCAGCTGAAGGACTACGAAAAGAACTACCCGATACACGACTTGGAATTGGCTGCTGTAGTCTTTGTTCTAAAATTGTGGAGGCATTATCTCTTTGGAGTTCACTGTAATGTCTTCTCAGACCATCAAAGTCTCAAGTACATCTTTACCCTAAAAGAATTAAACTTGCGGCAGAGGCGGTGGCTAGAGTTGTTGAAGGATTACGACTTGTCGATCCAATACCATCCCGGGAAGGCGAACGTGGTGGCAGACGCCTTGAGCAGGAAAGGGCATCAGGAAGGGCGTCGGAGAGCACGATAACGGAACAGAACCACTTGATCGCGGAGTTCGCACGGATGCAGTTAGAGGTGGTGCCGGCGGGCACGGTTATGCGACTTCTAACCTTGGTGGTCAAGCCGACATTATTTGAGAAGATCCGGGAGGGACAGCAGACCGACCCACACCTACAGCGCGTACGAGACAAGATTCCCCAGGGCCAAGAGAACGAGTTTGTGGTGGAAGGCGACGGCACCTTACGGTTCCGCGGACGGATCTGCGTGCCGGATTCACCAGAATTGAAGGAAGAGATCTTGGCGGAGGCGCACCGAGCCCCTTATGCGGCACATCCAGGGGGCACGAAGATGTACATGGATCTTAAACAGACTTTCTGGTGGCCTAAACTGAAAGAGGACGTGACTCGACACGTGGCTCACTGCTTAGTATGCCAACAGATAAAGGCTGAGCATCAGCGACCAGCCAGGAAGCTACAGCCCCTACCGGTACCAGAGTGGAAATGGGACCAGATTACCATGGATTTTGTCACTGGATTCCCACGTTCACAACAGGGCCACGATGCGATCTGGGTCATAGTCGACCGGTTAACCAAGTCAGCACACTTCCTGCCAATTCATACAACTTGGACCCGCGAACGGTTAGCTCAAGTCTACATCAGCGAGATCGTGAGACTACATGGAGTACCGGCATCGATCACCTCGGACAGAGACACGCGCTTTGTCTCGAAGTTTTGGCAAAGTCTTCAGCGGGCTATGGGGACCAGACTACAGTTCAGCACAGCCTTCCACCCTCAGACGGACGGACAGTCGGAGCGTGTGATACAAACCCTCGAAGACCTGCTTCGCGCCTGTGTGCTGGATTGGGGAATCGGTTGGTCACGCTACCTACCCCTCGTGGAATTCGCCTACAACAATAGCTACCAGGCCAGCATCCAGATGGCGCCCTACGAAGCCTTATACGGAAGGCGCTGCCGATCCCCGATTTGTTGGGACGACTTGGGAGAACGGAAACTCTTGGGGCCCGATTTAGTGGAGGAAACTGAAGGAAAGGTACGCCTTATCAGACAGCACCTGCTGACCGCCCAGAGTCGACAGAAGAGCTACACAGACCAGAGGCGCCGTGACTTGGAATTTCAAGTGGGGGAACATGTGTTTTTGCGGGTCTCGCCGTCCAGAGGAATCAAGCGTTTCGGGCTAAAGGGCAAGCTGAGCCCGCGGTTTGTGGGGCCATTCTGTCACGCCCCGGGGTCGAAACTGCGACCCGGCTCGCTAACAGATCCGCCATCTGTACGGAAACTGCCGTACAGACGAAGCGTCTAACCTGCAAAAAGAATCAACTACAGCTAAACAGATATCAGAGCTGAAAGTAAAACTACTGAAACGTTGAAATCCAAAAACCATACAACTGAACATAATACTATATCCAACTCCCAAATACGATCGTATAACAGTCCACTATTATATAAAACCCAAAAGGGAGATATCTCCAATAAATACATCAGTATACCAGCTCTCAATACACAAATATCCTCACTACATCAGTCTCTCAAAGTGTAAAGTGAAAATACAACTCTATCCTCACTACAAGATCCCTCAACATGAACTCTCAAAATATGAAGGGTACAGCTACTCTCAGGAGGACCTCTGGTAGGGATCTAACTCGCGACTCCCTTACCTCGAACAACTGGATCAGCAACAGGTACAGCAGGAACAGAAGTAGAGGTCCCTGGGGAAGAAGACACCACGACGGGTGTGAGAACTACATCCCAAAGTAGTTCTCAGTGGGTGCCGCCAACAAGCCCAACGGTCTGCCCACTAAGTCTACTAGAGGCAAAAGTAGAAGATGCAATGCTGGAAAGAAAACTGGTAAAAACTCTACAGCTACTATGCCTCTAACTAGATGCTCAAGGTGAAACAGAAGAAAAACTGGTACCACTACTAACCCTCAGCTCAAATCACCCAATCTATACTGACTGCCACATCGGGTCCAGTCAAACCTGCGCCAACCTACTGCCGTTACGTCCACGGAGGAGCGGCCTTACGTAGGGTGTCCGTGTCTGCCAAACTGGCCAGCCAGAGGGACTGCGTCGACACAATCGCAATAGCAAGTAACTCGCCTAGCTCCGGAGTGGCACTCGAGGGGCGCGACCCCACCGAGTAAAGTATCTGCGCATCTATGTCGAGCTCAATGTGGCCCATGCAGGCTATAATCCAAATCCACGATCAACAAGATCGACTGAAATCAAAAGAACCCTGTCTCACTCACTGGCTGGAACACAACACAGCCGAGACCCCCCCCTGTCCCTCAGACAGTAAACAAAAGACACTCCAATCAATAATTCACTATCTGACTCCACTCGGTCCCCCAACACGAGTGTAAATGCACCCCACCAATAACCCGATACCTCGGCCCCCCCCCTATCAGGGCGAGGAGGAAGCTAAGTCCAGATGACATAGTAATGATAGTGAAAGTGTCTAAAGCAATAAAGTAACCTAGCCCAAGTTGGAGTTCTCTACTAGTCCGGTTGAACATGCTGCATATGACAGTGGTGCTAGGTCAAGTCCAAAGATAGCAATAAATAAGGGTGTGGAGAATAATGATAAGAAACACATGCTAAACTGAACAAATAAGCAATCCCAACTCATGCTCTCTAACATGCTGTACTGAAGGTAACAATAATACAACCACATCCCTAATCAGCTAGAATTAGTGTGCAGATCGTAAATCCTGAGAGCGAGGCCACCCACCTGACCAGTCGAACTGTCAAAAATCCCACAGCTGATAATACCAGAAATAGCAGCTACACAGAGTCCAATGGGTCCAGCACAGTCCACACTGCTCCTGGGTACAAAAATAGAGCTGTCGTTACACTTACATTCCCCCAAAACTGCCAGAATTAATAGACAGAATTTCAGCTGCGAAGATGGGCAAAAATCACCTGCTGAAAGTCCTCGGAAAAATCCGAATAAAATATCTCTGCGATCTACGCGTCGATAGCTTCGAAACGAATACCTGCACGCCCAAATCCGAGTTTCCTACGCTGAGATATAAATCCGGCAAGAGAACACCTCGTTCATAACTGTACAAATTCCCACAGATAAGAACTCGGAAAGAAGAAAGATTCTCACCTTCGAAGAAACCTCAGAAAATTCTGAGAAAAATCCAGGAGATTCCTCGCGAGGAGTAGATGAATTTTGCCTTTTGAATCACCTCGATCCGATATCGGTACGCGAAGTTATGGCCGAAACACCGCGGCGCTGTCCAAACATGCAACTGAACCAAGGGCTCCAAAGATGATGAATTTCACCTGATTTGTAGCAAGAATTAGCCTTTCCCTTCAATATGAAAAATGTAGGTCTCCGAGTCCTGGTGAATTCCTCGCAAAAATCATCTTAAAATTCCACTTCTTCAATCCTAGGGAGCAAAAACACTGAGCATTGCTCAAAACCACATCCAAAATCGCAGCTGCACACCACAATCTCAAAGATGGCTCAATTTACCTAACTTAGAGTCCAAATTGGAAATTCCACAAAATACGAAAGTTGGAACTCTGTAAGTCCTGGAAATTTACCAACAAAAATCAACTTAAAATTCCATTTATACATCCCAGGGGAGTAAAAACACTAATCTCTGCTCGAAATCCTCCACAGAGAATAAGAGTCACAAAGATAGCTAAATTTACCTGGTTTAGAGCTCCAATTAGGTCTCCTATTCAATACCAAAGTTGTAGATCATGAAGTTGTGAAGAGAACCACGCAAGAATCATCCCAAAATTCCATTTCTACAATCCTGGAGACCTCCTGGAAGAAAATGCGACGAAGTTGAATCCAAAACCAGCAACTTCAAGCTCCCTTCAAAAATGCTAAAAGATGGTATTTTCCCTTGATCAATTCTGGAGAAGGAGAAAACCTCTTAGGAGAGGGTTTAATGCAAAATTCCATTTTTTTACAGCTCTCAAAAAGCCCTCCATTTGATCAAGAACCAGCCAAAACCATCAAAAATAACTCAAAACAACTCCTCTTCACACACCGGATCCTCGGACCCGATCCCGTGCGAGGCGGGTCGGACCGCATTCGTCCGACCGGCCAGGTGGCGCGAGGAGAACGCGCCAGCGCACCCTGCCCACGCGCGGGCGCGCGCCACGCGCACGCGCGCATGCGCGGTGCATGGCCGCCGGTGCACCGCGCGTGCACCAGGGCCCCGCCCGGCCTCGCGGACCGGGTGCAGCGCGGCCGTGGACCGCGCTGCACCGGGGGTCCACCCCCGTGCGCCAGCCGCTCCGCGGCGCCCCTGCACCGGGCGCACGCCCTCCCCCGTGCACCGCGGTGCACCAACCGGTGCACGGGCCGTGCGCCGGCCGCCGCGAGCCCGGTCCACCACTCCCAGCAACACCAAAACTCCCATTTAAGCCCCGAAAAATCAGAAAAAGCATATTTCGCACCGTTTTTCGCCCTGAGTCTATTTTTCTCGTCCATTTGGCGAACCGAGGCTTCCGACACACCGAAAAAGCATACTCCAAACTCTCCAACACATAACTATACAACCACCGCACTTCCGCACATCCCTGTTATGCGTTTTTTCGCACTGGATTCGATTTCCGCGTCCTCTTCGCGCACCGGTGACTCTAACACACCCAAAATATGCCGACGAGCTACCAATCCACTAGTAACCCAACTCACAAGGATTTCGGGTCTTCCAATTACCCATGCGATCCCTTTCTAAACCCGAAGTCCACCACTTGTGTCCAAATTGCGCGCAAACGCCACCGAAACACCACGCAGGCCTCCAGTGATGCAACTGAATTCCAAATTGCATCGCAGATCCCTATCTCGGGCCCGACAAGCGCACAAACACTCCCAACGGCCACTAAAAGCTGCCCCAACAACCAGCAACCCTACGCGGTTTTTCGGGACCTCACATCCTCCCCCACTAAAAGAAAGTTTCGTCCCCGAAACTAGATCAAGACCATCGGGAGTCACAAATGCCACGGGTAGGTATCCATCAATACGCCTCCAGCTCCCAAAACACCACTCACTCCCCGTGATTACTCCGCAACAACAACAACAAGTACGGTATGGCCCGATGTGCAATTCTCTCATCTCTCGAGCCAGAAATTGCAACGGGCGTCCCTCGTACCCAACAATCACAGATCTCAAAAGGCAAGTCAATCACGGGTGAGGAAAAACACATCACTCCTGAGCTGAGACGTGAAAAACCAAAAACTCCAATACAAGGCTGGGGGGGGGGGAAACTGAAATAACCACTAGTGCAACACGCACCAGACCACAACAAGTAGGGGTCCTCACTCTGTGTCTCACAAATCCTGTCCAACAGAGTGGGCTGCAAGACCAAGGGCATGAGTCTAGCAGAGACCTCAGGGGATACTACCTCAGATTGTGGACGCCTCAACTGCTCCACAAGCGATGCCTGCTGAGTGAGCAACATGCTCAAGCTCTGCGCTGACCTCCTATTCCAAGCGTCTGCTACAACATTGACTTTGCCGGGATGATAAAGGATGCTCACATTCTAGTCCTTTAATAGCTCCAACCACCGGCGTAGCCTCAAGTTCAGCTCCTTTTGGATAAACAAATACTTTAAGCTCTGATGGTCCGTGTAAATCTCACAGTGCTCCCCGTAGAGATAATGCCGCCATAACTTCAGTGCCAACACCACAGCTGTAAGCCCCAAATCATGAGTAGGGTAATTCTTCTCATAATCCTTTAATTGCCGTGAAGTATAAGCAATTATCCTACCATACAGCAACAGGACACAACCCAAGCCACTGTGAGAGGCGTCACTATAAATCACGAATCCAACGCCCAACAGGTAGTGCTAGAACTGGTGCCAAAATCAATCTTCGTCGGGTCCACTGCCACTCCTGCGGCTGATATAACGTGGCCTAGAAAAGCAACCTCCCGAAGCCAAAAGTCACACTTTTTAAGCTTGGCATACAGCGTCCTCTCTCGCAGGATCTGTAGCACTATCCTTAATGCTCTTCATGCTCCATATCACTTCGGGAGTAGAACAAAATGTCGTCAATGAATACGACGACAAACCGATCCAAGTACGGCTGAAACACCCGGTTCGTCATATCCATAAATGTAGCAGGGGCATTAGTTAAACCAAAAGGCATAACCGTAAACTCATAATGCCCGTACCGGGTTCTAAAAGCCATCCCAACCTCGTGGTCAAAATCCGAACCATCAACGACAATCCGCGTAAATCCCACTCAAGACGCCAAAAGTTGTAGTCTCCACTGGTGCCACAGGGCAGAAACTATAAACTGAAGCTGAATCATAACCTATCACAGTAGAGCATAGAAATGCTAAGAAATCAAAACTGCTAGCCCAGCAGGCATGGCCTACGCCCAGGTATATCAATCAAAATTGAAAATCAAGAGCATACTAAAAGGCCCTATTGTGGGATCCAAGCTACCTGCAAAACAGCGGTTGGTCCTGCCTCACAACTCATAGGGTGGAACTGATAAAGTGCGGACCGAAGATCAACCCACGGTACTCCACAGCCACTAAGGGAGGCATCACTTTAACTCGCAAATCCATCTCCCAACACTAGAATACTAACATTGGCGCTGGTATTAGTCTCATTATCCATTGGCCATGCTCTTCCGGCACTGCCGGGTCTAAGAAGCTCCTCACCTCAAGAATGAATGTTGGTCTCCGCCAACCTTAAATCGCGTCCATTAGGTTGGGTTCCCTCGCCGCCCCAACGGCTAGAATAAGGTGATCCAAGGAGGCATACACTTGGAGCTAAAACTCGTACCTCAAAAACTTGGCCTACAGCTTCATCCACACAGGTATGGTAGCCTATCCACAAGTGCTCCAAGTCGCTCAAGGAATAAATCAAATATCCCTGGAGAATGCCACTCCCAACCGTCCAGGTACAACCGGAACACACACCTCCCAAATCACAAAGACAACAGGGCATTAATTATTCCATTGGCCTCACTAAGCTCTTCTAATGCCCTTGCCGTGTTCCGAACGCCATCTAGGCGAAGTCCTCGGCTGTCAGATTCCAAGTAGGGGCTCACATCATACCCCAACTGCCGGGATATAACTCCCTCAAAAGGTTCTAGATACCACCCGGTCCTGTCTACACTCGGACCGTAAAAGGACCCTCACAGTCGTGTATCTACAACGTGGCATCACCCCCGTGTACCACCGGCATGGCACTAGGTCCATTAGACCCCTCGATCCATCAGATCCTGCAACTGCACCATCAGTTCTCTCAACTCCACGGGCGATATCCATTGAGGTGCTGTCGAGAGTGGCGCGGTTCCCCGAACCACGTCAAACGCAATCCCTATCTCCCTTACCGGCGGCATTAACCATAGCTCAAATGAAATCACACCCGGGATCTCATGGGCAACCAAGATATCCCTGAGTCCCAGTGCCGCCGTAAGCACCTTTCTCACTGTCGCTAAACCTGTGTGTTCTATATCAACCAATCCCCAAGCGGTGGATCAAAACACCGAACTGCCACAGTTTCCAACAAGTCTGCCGATACTACTCACGGCCTCAGCTGCATTGGACATAATTCACAGGCCTCCTCCACCTGCACAATACCAACAAAAATCTGTACCTCTAGTGCACGTGGTAATAAATCTACTTCCAGTCCAGACAGGAACGCCAAATCAAACACTCAACTCAAACTGCTATAAAGAAATCATGCCAGCGACAACCTGGTCTGCTGCCGTAGCGCCCTCCCACCGGCGGTACAGACTCATCCGCTCGATGTAGTTGTCGTCGCTCAGTCTGCCCCGACGTCGTGGCCCTATCTGCCTGAAAATGTCCCGACGGTCTACACGAAAAACATCGCCCCAGCCCATGGTCACACTGCGGCGCAGAATGCGGCCCACCACAAAAGACACCATCAACCCGCTGCTGCTGCTGACACATCAGCTATGGAGAACCTCCTGCTCTCTAACTCCTCTGAGACTCACGACCCTCAGACTGGGATCATGACAGCCCCGGGGGTCCCAATTTACTCGACTGTCCAAACTCAGGCGGCACTGGACGCCTACCCCGGGAGCTGGTCCCTGGCGCTCCGTCTCTCTCTGACACGATCACAGATCCGCGGTCAACCCATCGAGCATGCTCAATGCTGGATCTAACATCGGCACTCGCCGAAAATGCACCAAGTGATGGATATCCTGGCGCAGTCCTCTCCCAGTCTCACACATCCTGAGCGCCTCGCCCCACGAACCTGGAGCGCGCAGTTCAACAACTGCCCAAAACTCTCTAGCACAGGGAGGCTCTTAATTGATCACTCCATCACCACCAACCACGACTCTGCCTCCAATGGCTCCAACTCAATCTTATGAGTTGGGGTGGGTCAACCGCCAAATCTGGCTCAATAGATCAATCCTAAACCACAGCTCCTCTACCGTCACTCTCCACCCTGTCTCGGTGCCTCGGCACTAAACGTTGGCACGGAGGGGGTTACTCAGTGCTCCGACAACTGTGTCACCAAGACCCGCTGCTCACTCTGCCGCTAATAAGCCTTGAAAATCCTGTCATCTGGGTCTGAAATTCTCTGACCTCAATCCAAGTATCCAGCCCAAAACCAACCGCTCGAGCTCAACTGCTATGACAGGATGCACGCGGGTCAACACCCAGCGTCGGGAAGACACCGCTCGCCACGACGAAACCACAAAACAGAACACAAAAGCACTCGACCCAATCCAGCGAAAGTCTAAAGCATGTCACCCGTTCCACAGCATTATGTTGTCTGCAGCCAACATAATCACTTAGGAGAATAAACATGCCGATCACTCCTCCCGTCCCTTGGGAGGGGTATAAAACTCAATCAGGACTCTCGCTAAAAGTCACGACTCTCACGTAAGTCATACTAGGGTCCAGCCACAAGCCTAGGGTTTCTAAGTCCACCATGACCTACAACCTAGGCTCTGATACCACTCTAATCTGTCACGCCCCGGGGTCGAAACTGCGACCCGGCTCGCTAACAGATCCGCCATCTGTACGGAAACTGCCGTACAGACGAAGCGTCTAACCTGCAAAAAGAATCAACTACAGCTAAACAGATATCAGAGCTGAAAGTAAAACTACTGAAACGTTGAAATCCAAAAACCATACAACTGAACATAATACTATATCCAACTCCCAAATACGATCGTATAACAGTCCTCTATTATATAAAACCCAAAAGGGAGATATCTCCAATAAATACATCAGTATACCAGCTCTCAATACACAAATATCCTCACTACATCAGTCTCTCAAAGTGCAAAGTGAAAATACAACTCTATCCTCACTACAAGATCCCTCAACATGAACTCTCAAAATATGAAGGGTACAGCTACTCTCAGGAGGACCTCTGGTAGGGATCTTGTCACGCCCCGGGGGTTTAAATGCGCGGAAGAAGAGCCACCGATGCTCCCAAATGAGTATATATATATTTTTTTTTTTTTGAAAACCTTTATTCCCCGGCGCGTGCCCAGACCCGCCGCATACACAAAGTTTACTCTACAAACGGGCAGAGTCTCCTTTGTATATGCACGGCGTCCTGACTACATCATATATTCATCTCAAGCATTAACCACACTAATCGAGGTACAAACACATACATCATGCCTTCCAAATGTTCCATCAACTTTTACACAAAGAAGAAGGGCCGACTGCTTCGAAGGGATAAATAGTCGCAAGGTTTTAAAAGCGACGCCCACACGGCGCCGTTCTTTTTGAAAACTGTTTCGAAACCACATAAATTCCACAGGGTTTTAAAATCCGGTGCCCACACGACACCCACGTTTTAAAAGCAGTTTTCGCAAGCGGTTTTATTTTTCTTTGCTTCACATTGTTTAAAATGGCCCAGTAAGGAATAGAATAACATTCAATAACGTATATGAAAAGAAAGGCAACATCCACTTCGACCCCACGGGGGTGTCGCAATCCACAGCTAACTAATATGAATAATGAAATAAAGCATCAAGGGAAAAGAATCACTGTGTCTGAAGTCAACTAATGTCAGAACAGCACCCTCGCGGCCTCACCGGTGCTCTAGCACTCGCCCCTGGACGAACCTGTCACGAAGTGGGAAGTCAGTGACTAGAAATAGTATGATAAGCAAAAAGACTAGAAAACATAGCAAACCATCGCAACCGGAGCAACCGTCTCTCTCAAACACCGCCTACAATGATCACACCCTGTACAATAGCAAACCGGGCACCTTTCCCGACCACCACACCGGGCCCCCACCCCGGTGTCCCCTGCCGAGCACCTGCCTCGGCCGCCGAGCACCTACCTCAGCACCACCGCTCACACCCCCCACCTATGAGGGCCCCCATTCCTAACGCCACCATCGCGTGGGGTACACGGGTCAACGTACCACTTTTCCGGAAAAGCACACCCTTGCGGAGGCCAATCCGCCGGTGTGCGTGTAGCAAAACCAGAGCCTCAGATCGACGATAAGCAGAATGATAATAGGACAGGGTTAGCATAAAAATGAGAGAAGACTTACAATTCACCTTGCCCCAAACATACTATTTCTATCAATAAAAAATCATATTCCCACAGTCCCCGGGAATGTACCCACCTCGTGCGTGTCGTCCTGCGCTCGGCTCGTCCGTGTCCGTGCACCCGTCGCCAACGACGTGCCGCACTCCTGGAGGAACAAGAATATGTCAAGACTGAGGGGACCGAAACCCACACCGACCCCGGGCCGGACACAGACAATGGGCGCAACCCCGGACTTCGAGCGGCGGAGTCCCCCGCTCAGCACCAACCTGTGCGGTGCGCCCTTTGTCTGCGAAACCCCCCTCCCCGGCGCGCTCGTCGCGCGGTGCCCCACCCGCGGGCGGCTCACGCGACGCGCCTGCCGCGCGGCGTCCCGCCTGCATGCGGCCCGCGCGGCCCCTGCCCGCGCGGTGCCTGCATGCGGGCGGCGCCCGTGCGGCGCGCTTGCCGCGCGGCGCCCCCGCCTGCATGCGGCCCGCGCGGCCCCAGCCCGCGCGGCGCCTGCATGCGGGCGGTGCCCGCGCGGCGTGCCTGCTGCGCGGCGCCCCCGCCTGCATGCGGCCCGCGCGGTCCCGGCCCGCGCGGTGCCTGCATGAGGGCGGGCGCCCGCGCAGCGCGCTGCCGCGCGGCGTCCCGCCTGCATGCGGCCCGCGCGGCCCTTGCCGCGCGGCGCCTGCATGCGGGCGGGCGCCCGCGCGGCGTGCCTGCCGCGCGGCGCCCCGCCTGCACGCGGCCCGCGCGGCCCCTGCCGCGCGGCGCCCGCGTGCGGGCGGGCGCCCGCGCCGCGCGCCTGCCGTGCGGCGCCCCCGCCTGCAGGCGGCCCGCGCGGCCCCTGCCCGCGCGGTGCCGGTCTGCAGGCGGCGCCCGCGTGGCACGCCTGCCGCGCGGCGCCCCGCCTGCAGGCGGCCCGCGCGGCCCCATGCCGCGCGGTGCCTGCGTGCGGGCGGGCGCCCGCGCGGCGCGCCTGCCGCGCGGTGCCCCCCGCCTGCAGGCGGCCCGCGCGGCCCCTGCCGCGCGGCGCCGGCCTGCAGGTGGCGCCCGCGCGGCACGCCTGCCGCGCGGCGCCCCGCCTGCAGGCGGCCCGCGCGGCCCCTGCCCGCGCGGTGCCCGCCTGCGGGTGGCGCCCGCGCGGCGCGCCTGCCGCGCGGTGCCCCCGCCTGCAGGCGGCCCGCGCGGCCCCTGCCGCGCGGCGCCGGCCTGCAGGTGGCACCCGCGCGGCACGCCTGCCGCGCGGCGCCCCGCCTGCAAGCGGCCCGCGCGGCCCCTGCCCGCGCGGTGCCCGCCTGCGGGTGGCGCCCGCGCGGCGCGCCTACCGCGCGGCGCCCCACCTGCAGGCGGCCCGCGCGGCGGCGGCGGCGGCGGCGGCGTCGGCCCCCGATCGCTCCCCGAAACCGGAAGACGGCCCCTCCCCTTCACCGTAAACTACGAAATCAAGAACTCCAAGGAAAAACGTACCTTGATTTGCGAGGAGAAAGGGAGAAGAGGGATCGTCCGCTTGATCGATCTACCCGCGTCCGCGTCCTCGGTTAGCCCCCGATCTCTTTTCTTTTTCCGGTCGTTCCCACCTTGCCGACGGCTACGAGAGGGAAGCAAAAGAAGAGAGGAGAAATAAGAAAAACCCTAAGCCCCCCCCTCTTTTTCTCTCGAATAAGTATATTTCAAAACCGTGCGGACCCAACACGGATCCCGGGGCACTTACTAGGGGGTCCAAACTTCAAAAATTTATTCTGGATGAACCGGGAGTCGGAAACCGAAACCGAAAGCGTCCTCGCGCTCCGTTTCGCGAGTTCTACAGCCGAAAATTGTCCGCGAGCCCCGACGGACTGTTCGGAAAGACACCAAAATTAGTCCCTCAGTCGGACATCATGAGAAGAGGGATAACGGAAAAAGTCAAAGAAAGGCTAGGTCTTACACCACTCACCGCTAAAAACAAGTTTCGTCCTCGAAACTTAACCCTCACCTGCGGCGAAGAGGTCCGGGTAGCACTCCCTCATCTTTGACTCTGGTTCCCAGGTTGCCTCACGCTCTTCTTGATTGCTCCAAGGTACCTTCACGTAAGGAATTGTCCGACTTCGTAGTGTCTTGTCCACTCGTGCTAGGATTCGCATTGGCACTTCTTCAAAGCTCAGGTCCTCTTTAAGCTCAGTCGCGGAGACGTCGAGCACCCGCGACGGATCAGGGAGATACTTCCGAAGCATGGACACGTGGAACACGTCATGAACTCGGTCTAGGTTCGGCGGTAGGGCGAGGCGGTAGGCCACCGGGCCGATGCGCTCCAAAATCTCGAATGGTCCCACGTACCGGGGGCTCAGCTTGCCTCACAACCCAAATCGCTTCACCCCCTTTGACGGCGAAACCCGCAACAACACGTGCTCTCCCACCCGAAATTCCAAGTCGCGACGTCTCCGGTCTGCGTAGCTCTTTTGCCGGCTCTGGGCAGTCGTCAACCGTTGCCTGATAAGACGCACCTTTTCCTCCGTTTCCACCCCCACGTCCGGTCCCAAAAACCTTCGCTCCCCCAGATCGTCCCAACAGACCGGGGATCTGCAGCGTCTGCCGTACTGTGCTTCGTACGGCGCCATCTGGATGCTCGCTTGGTAGCTGTTGTTGTAAGCGAACTCTACAAGGGGTAGGTAGCGCGATCATTCGTCTCCCAAATCCAGTACGCAAGCCCGGAGCATCTCCTCGAGAATCTGGATCACCCGCTCGGATTGTCCATCCGTCTGGGGGTGAAAGGCTGAGCTGAAATGCAACTGGGTCCCCAGGGCTCGTTATAGGCTCCGCCAAAAGTTCGAAACAAACCTCGTGTCTCTGTCTGAGGTAGTAGATGTCGGTATCCCATGTAGCCTCACAATCTCGCCGAGGTAGACTTGAGCCAATCGGTCGCGTGTCCAGGTCGTGTGGATGGGTAGGAAGTGAGCTGGCTTAGTTAGCCGATCTACGACGTCCCAGATCGCGTCGTGTCCCTGCTGCGAACGCGGGAATCCGGTGACAGAGTCCATCGTGATTTGTTCCCACTTCCATTCGGGCACAGGTAGTGGTTGCAATTTCCCCGCCGGTCGCTGATGCTCGGCTTTCACTTGCTGGCAAATCAGGCAGCGTGCTACTAACAGCGTCACGTCCCTCTTCAGCTTTGGCCACCAGAAGGTCTGTCTGAGATCCCCGTACGTCTTGGTGCCTCCTTCTAAGCGCCCTTTTCTGCTAAACGCGTCCGCCACTACGTCTGCCTTCCCGGGGTGGTATCGGATTCTTCAATCGTAAACCTTCAGTAACTCCAGCCACCCCCGTTGCAGATTTAGTTCCTTTTCGTGATCCTTTAGTCGCCTAGAGGCGTAGGCTATTACTTTTCCCTGTTGCGTCAGAACACCCCCACGACCAACTCTTGATACGTCGCAGCACACTTCGTAGTTTTTCCCGGGGGTCGGCAGCACTAGCATAGGCGCCCTGGTTAGCCTTTCCCTTGGTTCCTCAAAGCTTTACTGGCATCGCGTCGTCCACACAAGCTTTTCTCCTTCTTGGTCAACCGGTTTACAAGGGACCGCAATTTTCGAGGAACCCTCGACGAAACGTCTGAAATGCCCCGCCCATGAAAACTACGAATCTCCGTCACTGACGTCGGCGGCTGCCAACCGGTCACCGATTCCACTTTCTTAGGGTCCACGGCGATCCCCTCGCCGAGATCACGGGCCCCAGGAATCCCACTTCGCGTAGCCCGAACTAGCACTTTTCGAGCTTAGCGAACAACATCTGCTCCGGTCTTACTTTCGTACCCGTGGGACGGTCGGGCGCCTGGACGGTGCCTCCAACCCATCACTGGGGGCCCGTAACCGGTATCAGGTGGTAGGGTGCAAGGGAGGAGACAGCTTACCGCCCGAAGCCTATTTCGGCTAGGTCCGAAGGGGGCAACTAATAGGGACTTGGAGTTTAAGAAGGAAGAAAGGGACCGTGGGTACGCCAAGCAATCTCTCATGGTGATCGCCCTCCAGTCAAGTACGGGAACCGAAACGGTCGACTAAACGAATGGTAGAACTAAAAGTAGGAGAGCTCGCAAGGGTCTGGTAGGGGGCGGGTTGCTCCGGCCCAGAGGGGGCTCCTATCTAGACAAGAGAGGGAAAAGCAAAAACAATAAAATACGTACCTGTCAGTCCCTACTTTGGGACGTCGCGTCGTCTGCCGGTACGGCCGGGGAGGTCCGCCCACAACCTTTGGGCCAGCGTCGCACCGCGTGTTGGGGTAGGGGTCTGCCGTCCAAGGAGTCCGCGGATGGCTGGTCGCCGGGCGAGTCCTTTGTCTGCACGGGGGCCGCAGCGCTCTCTGTTTCTCTCTGCGGTGGTGGCGCGGCGGCGGAGGCAGGGGTTGGCCCCTGGGGGCAGGAGAGATACGTGTGATCTGGCAAGCCGCACCGGTTACAATAGTGGTACCTCCAGGTGCATTCCGTCACCGGGTGCGCGCCCTCGCAAATGACGCAGGGTCCTGGTTGTACGTGCGCGCTTCCCTTGAGCCCTCGCTCGTCCTCCGGTGCTTGCCTCGGGCGGAGATTTGGCCGGCTCTCTGGATCGGTGCCCCCTTGAGAGGTGGGGGCAGTAGTTCCCTTAGGCTCAACCTGTCGCGGCGCCGGGGGTCTGCTGACAGTCGGCCTCAGAGGGCACTCATGGCGCGTGTGGCCCGGCCTGCCACATCGGAAGCAATGTCCATCCCGCCACGGGCAACTCGTCGTGGGGTGTGCGTTGCCGCAAATGACGCACGGCTTCGGTGGCCTAGGTTCCTCCTCCGTCGTCTGTCCGAGGTTCTGCCCAGCTCTCGGGCGTTTGCTCGCCCGGCCCCTCCGATGGGGGTCCCCGGCCGATCCGAGGTGAGAGTATTCCTGCCGGGCGCGCTCCACGTTGGTATGCACGGCCAAGCTAGCGACCTCCTGGAGGGTGGGAGGGCCCGTCGGTGGCGTCCTGAGAGGGGCGACGCCTCTGCTGCCGCCCCGGAATCGGTCGACGCCCTCGAGTTCCTGTATCAGCATGCTGAGGCGCTCCACGAGAGTCAGCAATTGCCCAGCCACGTCGCGCAGCTGGTTGCGGAGCAGGCGATTGGCTTCGTCGGCGAGATCCATTTCCGTCGTCGGTTGCTTGCTGAGTCCGCCCTCTATCTGTATACACGCAAAGGAAGTCAGCTTTAGCCTTTGCTAACGAGTACGGAACCACGAACCACCTAACGAAAGAAAGGGCCCGGACTCTCCCCCCCCCCCCCCGATCACTCGCGTTCTACTTGACTACCCCAGATCATCTCATTAATCAGTAGTTAGTGTATTGCGCCCCGTGGATGTTGGGCCCCGACTATTGTGGTTAAAGCTGTCCCTCTCTGATACCATCTTAATCTGTCACGCCCCGGGGGTTTAAATGCGCGGAAGAAGAGCCACCGATGCTCCCAAATGAGTATATATATATTTTTTTTTTGAAAACCTTTATTCCCCGGCGCGTGCCCAGACCCGCCGCATACACAAAGTTTACTCTACAAACGGGCAGAGTCTCCTTTGTATATGCACGGCGTCCTGACTACATCATATATTCATCTCAAGCATTAACCACACTAATCGAGGTACAAACACATACATCATGCCTTCCAAATGTTCCATCAACTTTTACACAAAGAAGAAGGGCCGACTGCTTCGAAAGGATAAATAATCGCAAGGTTTTAAAAGCGACGCCCACACGGCGCCGTTATTTTTGAAAACTGTTTCGAAACCACATAAATTCCACAGGGTTTTAAAATCCGGTGCCCACACGACACCCACGTTTTAAAAGCAGTTTTCGCAAGCGGTTTTATTTTTCTTTGCTTCACATTGTTTAAAACGGCCCAGTAAGGAATAGAATAACATTCAATAACGTATATGAAAAGAAAGGCAACATCCACTTCGACCCCACGGGGGTGTCGCAATCCACAGCTAACTAATATGAATAATGAAATAAAGCATCAAGGGAAAAGAATCACTGTGTCTGAAGTCAACTAATGTCAGAACAGCACCCTCGCGGCCTCACCGGTGCTCTAGCACTCGCCCCTGGACGAACCTGTCACGAAGTGGGAAGTCAGTGACTAGAAATAGTATGATAAGCAAAAAGACTAGAAAACATAGCAAACCATCGCAACCGGAGCAACCGTCTCTCTCAAACACCGCCTACAATGATCACACCCTGTACAATAGCAAACCGGGCACCTTTCCCGACCACCACACCGGGCCCCCACCCCGGTGTCCCCTGCCGAGCACCTGCCTCGGCCGCCGAGCACCTACCTCAGCACCACCGCTCACACCCCCCACCTATGAGGGCCCCCATTCCTAACGCCACCATCGCGTGGGGTACACGGGTCAACGTACCACTTTTCCGGAAAAGCACACCCTTGCGGAGGCCAATCCGCCGGTGTGCGTGTAGCAAAACCAGAGCCTCAGATCGACGATAAGCAGAATGATAATAGGACAGGGTTAGCATAAAAATGAGAGAAGACTTACAATTCACCTTGCCCCAAACATACTATTTCTATCAATAAAAATCATATTCCCACAGTCCCCGGGAATGTACCCACCTCGTGCGTGTCGTCCTGCGCTCGGCTCGTCCGTGTCCGTGCACCCGTCGCCAACGACGTGCCGCACTCCTGGAGGAACAAGAATATGTCAAGACTGAGGGGACCGAAACCCACACCGACCCCAGGCCGGACACAGACAATGGGCGCAACCCCGGACTTCGAGCGGCGGAGTCCCCCGCTCAGCACCAACCTGTGCGGTGCGCCCTTTGTCTGCGAAACCCCCCTCCCCGGCGCGCTCGTCGCGCGGTGCCCCACCAGCGGGCGGCTCACGCGACGCGCCTGCCGCGCGGCGTCCCGCCTGCATGCGGCCCGCGCGGCCCCTGCCCGCGCGGTGCCTGCATGCGGGCGGCGCCCGTGCGGCGCGCTTGCCGCGCGGCGCCCCCGCCTGCATGCGGCCCGCGCGGCCCCAGCCCGCGCGGCGCCTGCATGCGGGCGGTGCCCGCGCGGCGTGCCTGCTGCGCGGCGCCCCCGCCTGCATGCGGCCCGCGCGGTCCCGGCCCGCGCGGTGCCTGCATGCGGGCGGGCACCCGCGCAGCGCGCTGCCGCGCGGCGTCCCGCCTGCATGCGGCCCGCGCGGCCCTTGCCGCGCGGCGCCTGCATGCGGGCGGGCGCCCGCGCGGCGTGCCTGCCGCGCGGCGCCCCGCCTGCACGCGGCCCGCGCGGCCCCTGCCGCGCGGCGCCCGCGTGCGGGCGGGCGCCCGCGCGGCGCGCCTGCCGTGCGGCGCCCCGCCTGCAGGCGGCCCGCGCGGCCCCTGCCCGCGCGGTGCCGGTCTGCAGGCGGCGCCCGCGCGGCACGCCTGCCGCGCGGCGCCCCGCCTGCAGGCGGCCCGCGCGGCCCCATGCCGTGCGGTGCCTGCGTGCGGGCGGGCGCCCGCGCGGCGCGCCTGCCGCGCGGTGCCCCCCGCCTGCAGGCGGCCCGCGCGGCCCCTGCCGCGCGGCGCCGGCCTGCAGGTGGCGCCCGCGCGGCACGCCTGCCGCGCGGCGCCCCGCCTGCAGGCGGCCCGCGCGGCCCCTGCCCGCGCGGTGCCCGCCTGCGGGTGGCGCCCGCGCGGCGCGCCTGCCGCGTGGTGCCCCCGCCTGCAGGCGGCCCGCGCGGCCCCTGCCGCGCGGCGCCGGCCTGCAGGTGGCGCCCGCGTGGCACGCCTGCCGCGCGGTGCCCCGCCTGCAAGCGGCCCGCGCGGCCCCTACCCGCGCGGTGCCCGCCTGCGGGTGGCGCCCGCGCGGCGCGCCTACCGCGCGGCGCCCCACCTGCAGGCGGCCCGCGCGGTGGCGGCGTCGTCGGCGGCGGCGGCGTCGGCCCCCGATCGCTCCCCGAAACCGGAAGACGGCCCCTCCCCTTCACCGTAAACTACGAAATCAAGAACTCCAAGGAAAAACGTACCTTGATTTGCGAGGAGAAAGGGAGAAGAGGGATCGTCCGCTTGATCGATCTACCCGCGTCCGCGTCCTCGGTTAGCCCCCGATCTCTTTTCTTTTTCCGGTCGTTCCCACCTTGCCGACGGCTACGAGAGGGAAGCAAAAGAAGAGAGGAGAAATAAGAAAAACCCTAAGCCCCCCCCTCTTTTTCTCTCGAATAAGTATATTTCAAAACCGTGCGGACCCAACACGGATCCCGGGGCACTTACTAGGGGGTCCAAACTTCAAAAATTTATTCTGGATGAACCGGGAGTCGGAAACCGAAACCGAAAGCGTCCTCGCGCTCCGTTTCGCGAGTTCTACAGCCGAAAATTGTCCGCGAGCCCCGACGGACTGTTCGGAAAGACACCAAAATTAGTCCCTCAGTCGGACATCATGAGAAGAGGGATAACGGAAAAAGTCAAAGAAATGCTAGGTCTTACAGATCTAACTCGCGACTCCCTTACCTCGAACAACTGGATCAGCAACAGGTACAGCAGGAACAGAAGTAGAGGTCCCTGGGGAAGAAGACACCACGACGGGTGTGAGAACTACATCCCAAAGTAGTTCTCAGTGGGTGCCGCCAACAAGCCCAACGGTCTGCCCACTAAGTCTACTAGAGGCAAAAGTAGAAGATGCAATGCTGGAAAGAAAACTGGTAAAAACTCTACAGCTACTATGCCTCTAACTAGATGCTCAAGGTGAAACAGAAGAAAAACTGGTACCACTACTAACCCTCAGCTCAAATCACCCAATCTATACTGACTGTCACATCGGGTCCAGTCAAACCTGCGCCAACCTACTGCCGTTACGTCCACGGAGGAGCGGCCTTACGTAGGGTGTCCGTGTCTGCCAAACTGGCCAGCCAGAGGGACTGCGTCGACACAATCGCAATAGCAAGTAACTCGCCTAGCTCCGGAGTGGCACTCGAGGGGCGCGACCCCACCGAGTAAAGTATCTGCGCATCTATGTCGAGCACAATGTGGCCCATGTAGGCTATAATCCAAATCCACGATCAACAAGATCGACTGAAATCAAAAGAACCCTGTCTCACTCACTGGCTGGAACACAACACAGCCGAGACCCCCCCCTGTCCTTCAGACAGTAAACAAAAGACACTCCAATCAATAACTCACTATCTGACTCCACTCGGTCCCCCAACACGAGTGTAAATGCACCCCACCAATAACCCGATACCTCGGCCCCCCCCCTATCAGGGCGAGGAGGAAGCTAAGTCCAGATGACATAGTAATGATAGTGAAAGTGTCTAAAGCAATAAAGTAACCTAGCCCAAGTTGGAGTTCTCTACTAGTCCGGTTGAACATGCTGCATATGACAGTGGTGCTAGGTCAAGTCCAAAGATAGCAATAAATAAGGGTGTGGAGAATAATGATAAGAAACACATGCTAAACTGAACAAATAAGCAATCCCAACTCATGCTCTCTAACATGCTGTACTGAAGGTAACAATAATACAACCACATCCCTAATCAGCTAGAATTAGTGTGCAGATCGTAAATCCGGAGAGCGAGGCCACCCACCTGACCAGTCGAACTGTCAAAAATCCCACAGCTGATAATACCAGAAATAGCAGCTACACAGAGTCCAATGGGTCCAGCACAGTCCACACTGCTCCTGGGTACAAAAACAGAGCTGTCGTTACACTTACATTCCCCCAAAACTGCCAGAATTAATAGACAGAATTTCAGCTGCGAAGATGGGCAAAAATCACCTGCTGAAATTCCTCGGAAAAATCCGAATAAAATATCTCTGCGATCTACGCATCGATAGCTTCGAAACGAATACCTGCACGCCCAAATCCGAGTTTCCTACGCTGAGATATAAATCCGGCAAGAGAACACCTCGTTCATAACTGTACAAATTCCCACAGATAAGAACTCGGAAAGAAGAAAGATTCTCACCTTCGAAGAAACCTTAGAAAATTCTGAGAAAAATCCAGGAGATTCCTCGCGAGGAGTAGATGAATTTTGCCTTTTGAATCACCTCGATCCGATATCGGTACGCGAAGTTATGGCCGAAACACCGCGGCGCTGTCCAAACATGCAACTGAACCAAGGGCTCCAAAGATGATGAATTTCACCTGATTTGTAGCAAGAATTAGCCTTTCCCTTCAATATGAAAAATGTAGGTCTCCGAGTCCTGGTGAATTCCTCACAAAAATCATCTTAAAATTCCACTTCTTCAATCCTAGGGAGCAAAAACACTGAGCATTGCTCAAAACCACATCCAAAATCTCAGCTGCACACCACAATCTCAAAGATGGCTCAATTTACCTAACTTAGATTCCAAATTGGAAATTTCACAAAATACGAAAGTTAGAACTCTGTAAGTCCTGGAAATTTACCAACAAAAATCAACTTAAAATTCCATTTATACATCCCAGGGGAGTAAAAACACTAATCTCTGCTCGAAATCCTCCACAGAGAATAAGAGTCACAAAGATAGCTAAATTTACCTGGTTTAGAGCTCCAATTAGGTCTCCTATTCAATACCAAAGTTGTAGATCATGAAGTTGTGAAGAGAACCACGCAAGAATCATCCCAAAATTCCATTTCTACAATCCTGGAGACCTCCTGGAAGAAAATGCGACGAAGTTGAATCCAAAACCAGCAACTTCAAGCTCCCTTCAAAAATGCTAAAAGATGGTATTTTCCCTTGATCAATTCTGGAGAAGGAGAAAACCTCTTAGGAGAGGGTTTAATGCAAAATTCCATTTTTTTACAGCTCTCAAAAAGCCCTCCATTTGATCAAGAACCAGCCAAAACCATCAAAAATAACTCAAAACAACTCCTCTTCACACACCGGATCCTCGGACCCGATCCCGTGCGAGGCGGGTCGGACCGCATTCGTCCGACCGGCCAGGTGGCGCGAGGAGAACGCGCCAGTGCACCCTGCCCACGCGCGTGCGCGCGCCACGCGCACGCGCGCATGCGCGGTGCATGGCCGCCGGTACACCGCGCGTGCACCGGGGCCCCGCCCGGCCTCGCGGACCGGGTGCAGCGCGGTCGTGGACCGCGCTGCACCGGGGGTCCACCCCCGTGCGCCAGCCGCTCCGCGGCGCCCCTGCACCAGGCGCACGCCCTCCCCCGTGCACCGCGGTGCACCAACCGGTGCACGGGCCGTGCGCCGGCCGACGCGAGCCCGGTCCACCACTCCCAGCAACACTAAAACTCCCATTTAAGCCCCGAAAAATCAGAAAAAGCATATTTCGCACCGTTTTTCGCCCTGAGTCTATTTTTCTCGTCCATTTGGCGAACCGAGGCTTCCGACACACCGAAAAAGCATACTCCAAACTCTCCAACACATAACTGTACAACCACCGCACTTCCGCACATCCCTGTTATGCAGTTTTTCGCACTGGATTCGATTTCCGCGTCCTCTTCGCGCACCGGTGACTCTAACACACCCAAAATATGCCGACGAGCTACCAATCCACTAGTAACCCAACTCACAAGGATTTCGGGTCTTCCAATTACCCATGCGATCCCTTTCTAAACCCGAAGTCCACCACTTGTGTCCAAATTGCGCGCAAACGCCACCGAAACACCACGCAGGCCTCCAGTGATGCAACTGAATTCCAAATTGCATCGCAGATCCCTATCTCGGGCCCGACAAGCGCACAAACACTCCCAACGACCACTAAAAGCTGCCCCAACAACCAGCAACCCTACGCGGTTTTCTGGGACCTCACACATTCGAAATCCTAGAGCGTATTGGCCCAGTAGCTTACCGCCTCGCCCTACCACCAAACCTCGACCGAGTCCACGACGTGTTCCACGTTTCAATGCTTCGGAAATATCTTCCCGACCCGTCACACGTCCTGGACGCCTCTGCACTCGAACTTAAGGAGGACCTAAGCTTCGAAGAAACCCCGGTGAGAATCCTCGCAAGGGAAAGCAAATCACTGCGAAACCGAGCTATCCCCTACGTGAAGGTGCTATGGAGCAACCATGAAGAGCGGGAAGCCACATGGGAGCTGGAGTGTAAGATGAGGGAGTGCTACCCCGACCTTTTCACTCCCACCCGGGTTTGAGTTTCGAGGACGAAACTCGTTTTTAGAGGTGAGTGGTGTAATAACCGCGGGTTTACTTTCCTTTTGGTCTTACCTGTGAATTTTCTTTCGAACCGCTTTTCGGCTAAGGGGTCCGGGGTGCGATTTTTCTTTCGTTATTTTTGGGCAGGCCGTCGGGGCTCGCGGGTATTTTTAGAGAATAAAGCTCGCGAAGCGGAGGCCGGCGGCGCGATCGGATCGGATTTCCAACCCCGGAATCTCCCGGAATAAATTTCCGAAGTTGCTGCGGTTCGTGTGTCCAGCACGTCTTGTTAGAGGTAAACCAAACCCGGGTTCAATTATTTTAATTTAATTCAATTTAATTCATTTTAATCCGATTTAGTGTAATTTATTTTAATTTATTGGAATCCGATATAATTTAATTTAATTTAATCTAAACTTAATTTATTTTTGACGTTGGGTTCAGACCCAATTGCGCCAAATCGACTAATTAAGTAAGGGTTGGGGGTTTAGGTTTGGGAACCCTATTCCCTCCTCCCTCATTTTGGCGTGCGTTGCCCCGAGCGTGGACGAAGAACGCTCTCCCCCAAACCCTTCCCTTTGATCGGCGTGGAGCATCGCGACGAAGCAACCGAGAGGAGGGAAGAACACCGCACGCTTTCTACCGGAACCGGGCACGCAAGAACGGACGATCCTTCTCCTCTCAACCATCGTCGTCAAAACCGAGGTGAGACGGAGTTTTTCTTTCAGTTATTTGTCTTTTTGGGGTTCTTGATCGTTCCATCGGCGAGGAGGGAACGCACGCTTTCTCGTTTCGTTTCTCTGTTCGCTTCTTGTGTCGTTCTTGATCCGGGCAAGGGAAGGGAAATCCTTGGAATTGTCGGGGTGGGATTTCCCTTCGTCTCGCGCCGCGAGCGAGGCAATTTCGGGGACCAAACGGGAGGCCGCCACCGCCGTGGTTAAACGAGAGGCCGCCGCCGCCGTCACCGCGTTCACGGGGTCATCGCCGGAGCCGCCGTGATCGCGGGGTCGCAATCGGAGCCGCGGGGGGGCAAAAGGAGCGGCACTGTTCACATGGTAGGGCCAGGCTGTGCCGCGGTCCACAGGACCCGTCGTGCACCTGGCGCACGGCTTCCGGGCCCAGGGCCGCGGACCCGGCGCACGAACGCGTGCGCCAGGCCGCGCGGTCCATGGGACCCGTCGTGCACCCGGCGCACGGCTTCCAGGCCCAGGGCCGCGGACCCGGCGCACGAACGCGTGCGCCAGGCCGCGCGGTCCATGGGACCCGTCGTGCACCCGGCGCACGGCTTCCGGGCCCAGGGCCGCGGACCCGGCGCACAAACGCGTGCGGCAGGCGGCGCGGCCCACCGCTGAGGCGTGCACCCGGTGCACACCCCGTAGCCCTAAAGGCGTGAACCCGGTGCGCGCCTCGGCTCGTGCGCGGCCCGGCCCATGCCGCAGCGGTCCACCGCTGCGGCGTGCGCCTGGTCTACGCCGATGCCGTCCGCCGTCGTGGACCCGGTCCACGCCTGGATCCGTGCACCTGTCTTCAGGAAAAAGGCCTAGAAGCTCCGTTTTTAGCCCGTTTCGCGCCGTTTTCGAGTGTTTTTAACCACGAAGACGTTTTTAACAAGTATAATATTTATTGTAGCTGTCTGGGCACACGGCGAGGGTGTTTTAGTTGGAGTCTCCACACGTCGTCTCCTTCGTGTTGAGGTGGGTGTTACTGTGATACTTAGTGCCGACTTTCGGCGGTCGTTTTATCCTTAAATCTTTGCTTTATGTGACTAACTGGTAGCGGTTATATATATACACCTATTCGTGAACCTGCATGACATCGATAACGTGATAGTGGTTGTACTTTGTTCTTGTTATTATATTATGATGCTAACTTGATAGCGGTTACTATTGGTTACTGGGCTCGAGGCTGCAGCACGCGCACCCGCGGTTTGGCCACCGCAAGGGTGCGCTTTTCCGGAAAAGTGGTCTATGACCCGTGTATACCCACGAGGTGACGTAGTGGGGCCCCTTATTAGTTGTGGGGTTGAGGCGCCGAGGTGCGAGCGGTGCGACCCGTCGGTTTAGTTGCCCGACGTGGTCGGGTTTTGCAGGTACGGTACGGCCGTCGGTTTAGTTGTCCGACGTGGCCGGGTATAGCAGGACACAGGTGTACAGGTTATCGTTTCCCCCTTGAGAGGGTGGTTGCCCCGGTTGTCTTCCCGGTTTGTTTTATTATTTTCTCCTGCTCTGCTATTATTAGTCACTGACTTCCCACTTCGTGACAGGGTTCAGGCGAAGGGAGAGGTAGGCGGCGGTGAGGACGGGGCGGAAGCGGCTGGGTCGTTGGGGACCCTGGATTGTAATTTCTCTTCCATTCTGGCATTTCATTTACATTGTAGTTATGTGTGAGGTTCTCGATACCCTCGTGGGGTCGACGGGGATGTCGTTATTTGGTTATCCTATTATGCATTACTTTTCCTTTTATCTCTGTTGGCCATTTGAAAAAGAAAAAGGCAAAACCAAAGAAAAGATTGCGAAAACCGTTTTTAAAATCTAAGTGTCGTGTGGGCACTGGTTTCAAAACCCTGTGGATTTATGGATTGCGAAATAGATTTCAAAACTTGGGTGTCGTGTGGGCACCGTTTTCAAAACCTTGTGGATTTATGCTGATTTTGAAAACTAGTCTTCAAAACGCAAGTGCCGGGTGGGCGCTTTTTTTAAAACTGTGGATTTATCCTTTCCAAACTGATCGGCCATGTGCTTTAATGAATTAGAATGCTGGTTGTATGCTCATGATTGTTGTGATTGAATGATTGTGCATGTTTGGGAGATGTACTAAAACTCTACGCCGTGCACATACAGGGGAGACTCTGTCCGTTTGCAGAGAGATCCTGTACGTGCGGCGGGTCTGGGCACGCGCCGGGGAAGAGAGGCTCTCTTTGAAAAAAAAAAAAAAAAAAAAAAAAAAAAAAAACCGTTTCCGCTAAAACAAACCCCCGGGGCGTGACAGATTAAGATGGTATCAGAGAGTTCATCCAATCACAACAGTTAATGCCGACATCCGTGGGAATACCTCACTTACCTACAAATGAATGAAATGGGTAGGGCATAGGACTGTAGAACGTGAGTGATCGGGGGGAGGGAAATTGGAGTCTTTTCTCGAGCTAAGTGGTTCGTTGTTGTAGGTAAAGTCTGACGTTGACCCTTGTTGTGTGTGACAGTCATGGTCGGCACCAGATCATCGGCGGGAGACGCCGAGGCAGACGCGACAACATCGACGGCCGCGGAGAACCAGCTCCTGCGGCAGCAATTGCGGGAGATGGCGGGGCAATTGGCAACCCTCGCCGATCACGTGCGTCAGTTGACGCACCAGCAGCAGGCCGCGCCAGTGACGGCCACCCCGGTCCCTCCGCCGGGGCCGACAGCACCGGCCGCGGCACCACCGACAGCGCCACCGCCAGCGGCGACTACGGGACCGGCGCCAGGGACAACTAGCCGGGTTACTCTGGAGGAGACAGTAGTCACGCCTACCCCTACCGTGGCTGCCGCCGCCGCGAGGGAGGGGATGGTGGGGATGACCGAGCGGGACCGGGTGCGGGCCAACTTGAAGGACTTTAAGAAGCACGACCCACCCACGTTCGAAGGGGACACGACTGACCCGTGGGTCGTCGAGAAATGGGTGGGGTCGATGGAGAAACTTTTTGAAGACCTACTCATGGAGGATGATGAGCGGGTTCCCCTAGCAGTCCATTGCTTGGAGGGGAACGCCCGCTTGTGGTGGAAGACGGTACGCCCCGATCCTGCTAAGGGTACCGCTTTCCCGTCCTGGGCAACATTCAAGAAGGAGCTGTTCGAGGCCTTCTTCACCAGCAGTGTCAAGAAGAAGTTGGAAGATGACCTGAATCATATCCAGCAGGGAAACCGGACGGTCATGGAGTACCAACGAGAGTTCGTCCGCCTAGCGAACTGCGTCCCGTTCGTCATAAGGGACGAGGCTCACAAGGCGCAACTCTTTGTGGATGGCTTGCGGAGCAATATTTTTGAGGTGGTGCAAGCAGCTGACCTGCACACCTTCCAGAAAGTGGTCGACAGGGCCACTACGGTAGAGCGGGGTTTTGCGGTTACCCGCGCCAGAAGGGAGAACTCGGCGCGGCTGGAGGACAGGAAGCGGCAACAGCAGAACTCGGGAGGGGGCTCTTGGAGTGGGAGCGGAGCCCCCAAACGGTGGAAACCACAGGCGGGGCCCCGGGGCGCGCCAGCAGGAGGGCCGAGGCCGGGAAATAGGCCTTGTGTCATATGCGGGGGAGGGCACCTGGCGGGAGAGTGCCCCCAAAGAGGCGACCACTGCTTCAGGTGCGGCAAACGGGGGCACTTCCGCCGCAACTGCCCCTTAGGCGGAGGACCTGCCTCCTCTGCGGCTTCTACGCCCACGCCACAGCTCTCAGGGCGGGGGAAAGCACCTATGGCGTCGACTTCTAGACCCCCTGCGTCACGGCGCGAGGAGGACAGGCAGCCACAACCAGGCGGGAGGGTTTTCTCAATGACCCGCCAGGAGACAGATCCGCCGGAAGACGCACTTGCAGGTATTACTTCCGTCTCAAATTCCCGTGCTAGAACTCTTTTCGACACCGGAGCAACACACTCGTTCATTTCTCGTGATTTCGTTTTAATGCATGATCTCGAGGAGACCCCCCTTCAAAATCTCCTGACGGTTCAAACGGCGGGGGAAACTTTGGAGGCGACCAGCTTGGTGGCCGCCTGCTCGATTAAGCTTGGGCGACTGGCTTGCCCATGGGATTTGGTGGTAATCCCCTTGAAGGAATACGACGCGGTGTTGGGCATGGACTGGCTCACGAGGTACCAGGCGCTCATTGATTGTGACAAGCGACAAGTGCGATTGCAAGAACCGGGCTTCCCTGAACATGTGTATATGGCGGGCAAGAGCATCACCTTCCCGGCGGTCATCTCAGCGGCGCGGGCCAGAAGGTTGGTAGAGGGCGGTTGCGTAGCCTATTTAGCATCGGTGGATTTGGCTACACGACCCTCGACGACACCTGCAGATATTCCAGTGGTGAAGGACTTCCCCGACGTCTTCCCCGCAGAACTGCCCGGGATGCCTCCAGAGCGGGAGGTGGAGTTCCCTATCGAGCTACTACCAGGCACGCAGCCTATTACGAAGGCACCTTACCGAATGGCCTTCGCAGAGCTGAAGGAGCTTAAGGCACAACTGGAAGACCTCTTGGACAAAGGGTTCATCAGACCGAGTGTGTCACCCTGGGGCGCACCGGTACTCTTTGTGCGGAAGAAAGATGGAAGCCTGCGTCTCTGCATTGATTACAAAGGGATAAACAAAGTCACGGTGAAGAATAAGTACCCACTGCCCAGAATCGACGACCTCTTCGACCAGTTACGGGGAGCGACGGTCTTCTCCAAAATTGACCTACAATCGGGCTACCGTCAACTCCGAGTTCGAAATGCAGACATCCCCAAGACCGCCTTTCGGACTCGGTACGGCCACTACGAGTTTACGGTGATGCCGTTCGGGCTCACGAACGCCCCCGCAGTCTTCATGGACATGATGAACCGGATCTTCAGACCCTTCTTGGATCGGTTCGTGGTAGTCTTCATCGACGACATTCTGATTTACTCCACTACCGACGAGGAGCATGAGGACCATTTACGAACGATCCTTCAGACCCTCAGAGAGCAGAAGCTGTTCGCTAAACTCAAGAAGTGTGAGTTCTGGCTGCGCGAAGTCGGTTTCCTAGGACATGTGATCTCGGCACAGGGAATCGCCGTGGATCCCAAGAAGGTAGAAGCAGTGATTGACTGGCAGCCGCCGACGTCGGTGACAGAGGTCCGCAGTTTCCTAGGACTGGCAGGATATTACAGGCGCTTCGTTGAGGGTTTCGCGAAGATTGCTACCCCTTTAAATCGGTTGACCAGAAAAGGGGAGAAGTTCATATGGACGGCCAAATGCCAGGAGAGTTTTGAGGAACTCAAGAGGAGATTAACCAGGGCACCAATACTGGTGCTGCCGACACCAGGAGAGGATTATGAAGTGTACTGCGACGCATCAAGGATCGGTCTTGGAGGCATTCTGATGCAACGGGGGAAAGTGATTGCCTACGCGTCCAGGCAGCTGAAGGACTACGAAAAGAACTACCCGATACACGACTTGGAATTGGCTGCTGTAGTCTTTGTTCTAAAACTGTGGAGGCATTATCTCTTTGGAGTTCACTGTAATGTCTTCTCAGATCATCAAAGTCTCAAGTACATCTT
This sequence comes from Tillandsia fasciculata, assembly GCA_029168755.2. Classification (NCBI taxonomy): domain Eukaryota; kingdom Viridiplantae; phylum Streptophyta; class Magnoliopsida; order Poales; family Bromeliaceae; genus Tillandsia; species Tillandsia fasciculata. The sequence continues at coordinate 18,271,548 of CM054933.1, read as the reverse complement.
TACCCAAAAAGAATTAAACTTGCGGCAGAGGCGGTGGCTAGAGTTGTTGAAGGATTACGACTTGTCGATCCAATACCATCCCGGGAAGGCGAACGTGGTGGCAGACGCCTTGAGCAGGAAAGGGCATCAGGAAGGGGCGTCGGAGAGCACGATAACGGAACAGAACCACTTGATCGCGGAGTTCGCACGGATGCAGTTAGAGGTGGTGCCGGCGGGCACGGTTATGCGACTTCTAACCTTGGTGGTCAAGCCGACATTATTTGAGAAGATCCGGGAGGGACAGCAGACCGACCCACACCTACAGCGCGTACGAGACAAGATTCCCCAGGGCCAAGAGAACGAGTTTGTGGTGGAAGGCGACGGCACCTTACGGTTCCGCGGACGGATCTGCGTGCCGGATTCACCAGAATTGAAGGAAGAGATCTTGGCGGAGGCGCACCGAGCCCCTTATGCGGCACATCCAGGGGGCACGAAGATGTACAGGGATCTTAAACAGACTTTCTGGTGGCCTAAACTGAAAGAGGACGTGACTCGACACGTGGCTCACTGCTTAGTATGCCAACAGATAAAGGCCGAGCATCAGCGACCAGCCGGGAAGCTACAGCCCCTACCGGTACCAGAGTGGAAATGGGACCAGATTACCATGGATTTTGTCACTGGATTCCCACGTTCACAACAGGGCCACGACGCGATCTGGGTCATAGTCGACCGGTTAACCAAGTCAGCACACTTCCTGCCAATTCATACAACTTGGACCCGCGAACGGTTAGCTCAAGTCTACATCAGCGAGATCGTGAGACTACATGGAGTACCGGCATCGATCACCTCGGACAGAGACACGCGCTTTGTCTCGAAGTTTTGGCAAAGTCTTCAGCGGGCTATGGGGACCAGACTACAGTTCAGCACAGCCTTCCACCCTCAGACGGACGGACAGTCGGAGCGTGTGATACAAACCCTCGAAGACCTGCTTCGCGCCTGTGTGCTGGATTGGGGAATCGGTTGGTCACGCTACCTACCCCTCGTGGAATTCGCCTACAACAATAGCTACCAGGCCAGCATCCAGATGGCGCCCTACGAAGCCTTATACGGAAGGCGCTGCCGATCCCCGATTTGTTGGGACGACTTGGGAGAACGGAAACTCTTGGGGCCCGATTTAGTGGAGGAAATTGAAGGAAAGGTACGCCATGTGTTTTTGCGGGTCTCGCCGTCCAGAGGAATCAAGCGTTTCGGGCTAAAGGGCAAGCTGAGCCCGCGGTTTGTGGGGCCATTCGAAATCCTAGAGCGTATTGGCCCAGTAGCTTACCGCCTCGCCCTACCACCAAACCTCGACCGAGTCCACGACGTGTTCCACGTTTCAATGCTTCGGAAATATCTTCCCGACCCGTCACACGTCCTGGACGCCTCTGCACTCGAACTTAAGGAGGACCTAAGCTTCGAAGAAAGCCCGGTGAGAATCCTGGCAAGGGAAACCAAATCACTACGAAACCGAGCTATCCCCTACGTGAAGGTGCTATGGAGCAACCATGAAGAGCGGGAAGCCACATGGGAGCTGGAGTCTAAGATGAGGGAGTGCTACCCCGACCTTTTCACTCCCACCCGGGTTTGAGTTTCGAGGACGAAACTCGTTTTTAGAGGTGAGTGGTGTAATAACCGCGGGTTTACTTTCCTTTTGGTCTTACCTGTGAATTTTCTTTCGAACCGCTTTTCGGCTAAGGGGTCCGGGGTGCGATTTTTCTTTCATTATTTTTGGGCAGGCCGTCGGGGCTCGCGGGTATTTTTAGAGAATAAAGCTCGCGAAGCGGAGGCCGGCGGCGCGATCGGATCGGATTTCCGACCCCGGAATCTCCCGGAATAAATTTCCGAAGTTGCTGCGGTTCGTGTGTCCAGCACGTCTTGTTAGAGGTAAACCAGACCCGGGTTCAATTATTTTAATTTAATTCAATTTAATTCATTTTAATCCGATTTAGTGTAATTTATTTTAATTTATTGGAATCCGATATAATTTAATTTAATTTAATCTAAACTTAATTTATTTTTGACGTTGGGTTCAGACCCAATTGCGCCAAATCGACTAATTAAGTAAGGGTTGGGGGTTTAGGTTTGGGAACCCTATTCCCTCCTCCCTCATTTTGGCGTGCGTTGCCCCGAGCGTGGACGAAGAACACTCTCCCCCAAACCCTTCCCTTTGATCGGCATGGAGCATCGCGACGAAGCAACCGAGAGGAGGGAAGAACACCGCACGCTTTCTACCGGAACCGGGCACGCAAGAACGGACGATCCTTCTCCTCTCAACCATCGTCGTCAAAACCGAGGTGAGATGGAGTTTTTCTTTCAGTTATTTGTCTTTTTGGGGTTCTTGATCGTTCCATCGGCGAGGAGGGAACGCACGCTTTCTCGTTTCGTTTCTCGGTTCGCTTCTTGTGTCGTTCTTGATCAGGGCAAGGGAAGGAAAATCCTTGGAATTGTCGGGGTGGGATTTCCCTTCGTCTCGCGCCGCGAGCGAGGCAATTTCGGGGACCAAACGGGAGGCCGCCGCCGCCGTGGTTAAACGGGAGGCCGCCGCCGCCGTCACCGCGTTCACGGGGTCATCGCCGGAGCCGCCGTGATCGCGGGGTCGCAATCGGAGCCGCGGGGGGGCAAAAGGAGCGGCACTGTTCACATGGTACGGCCAGGCTGTGCCGCGGTCCACAGGACCCGTCGTGCACCCGGCGCACGGCTTCCGGGCCCAGGGCCGCGGACCCGGCGCACGAACGCGTGCGCCAGGCCGCGCGGTCCATGGGACCCGTCGTGCACCCGGCGCACGGCTTCCGGGCCCAGGGCCGCGGACCCGGCGCACGAACGCGTGCGCCAGGCCGCGCGGTCCATGGGACCCGTCGTGCACCCGGCGCACGGCTTCCGGGCCCAGGGCCGCGGACCCGGCGCACGAACGCGTGCACCAGGCCGCGCGGCCCACCGCTGAGGCGTGCACCCGGTGCACACCCCGTAGCCCTAAAGGCGTGAACCCGGTGCGCGCCTCGGCTCGTGCGCGGCCCGGCCCATGCCGCAGCGGTCCACCGCTGCGGCGTGCGCCTGGTCTACGCCGATGCCGTCCGCCGTTGTGGACCCGGTCCACGCCTGGATCCGTGCACCTGTCTTCAGGAAAAAGGCCTAGAAGCTCTGTTTTTAGCCCGTTTCGCGCCGTTTTCGAGTGTTTTTAACCACGAAGACGTTTTTAACAAGTATAATATTTATTGTAGCTGTCTGGGCACACGGCGAGGGTGTTTTAGTTGGAGTCTCCACACGTCGTCTCCTTCGTGTTGAGGTGGATGTTACTGTGATACTTAGTGCCGACTTTCGGCGGTCGTTTTATCCTTAAATCTTTGCTTTATGTGACTAACTGGTAGCGGTTATATATATACACCTATTCGTGAACCTGCATGACATCGATAATGCGATAGTGGTTGTACTTTGTTCTTGTTATTATATTATGATGCTAACTTGATAGCGGTTACTATTGGTTACTGGGCTCGAGGCTGCAGCACGCGCACCCGCGGTTTGGCCACCGCAAGGGTGCGCTTTTTCGGAAAAGTGGTCTATGACCCGTGTATACCCACGAGGTGACGTAGTGGGGCCCCTTATTAGTTGTGGGGTTGAGGCGCCGAGGTGCGAGCGGTGCGACCCGTCGGTTTAGTTGCCCGACGTGGTCGGGTTTTGCAGGTACGGTACGGCCGTCGGTTTAGTTGTCCGACGTGGCCGGGTATAGCAGGACACAGGTGTACAGGTTATCGTTTCCCCCTTGAGAGGGTGGTTGCCCCGGTTGTCTTCCCGGTTTGTTTTATTATTTTCTCCTGCTCTGCTATTATTAGTCACTGACTTCCCACTTCGTGACAGGGTTCAGGCGAGGGGAGAGGTAGGCGGCGGTGAGGACGGGGCGGAAGCGGCTGGGTCGTTGGGGACCCTGGATTGTAATTTCTCTTTCATTCTGGCATTTCATTTACATTGTAGTTATGTGTGAGGTTCTCGATACCCTCGTGGGGTCGACGGGGATGTCGGTATTTGGTTATCCTATTATGCATTACTTTTCCTTTTATCTCTGTTGACCATTTGAAAAAGAAAAAGGCAAAACCAAAGAAAAGATTGCGAAAACCGTTTTTAAAATCTAAGTGTCGTGTGGGCACTGGTTTCAAAACCCTGTGGATTTATGGATTGCGAAATGGATTTCAAAACTTGGGTGTCGTGTGGGCACCGTTTTCAAAACCTTGTGGATTTATGCTGATTTTGAAAACTAGTCTTCAAAACGCAAGTGTCGGGTGGGCGCTTTTTTTAAAACTGTGGATTTATCCTTTCCAAACTGATCGGCCATGTGCTTTAATGAATTAGAATGCTGGTTGTATGCCCATGATTGTTGTGATTGAATGATTGTGCATGTTTGGGAGATGTACTAAAACTCTACGCCGTGCACATACAGGGGAGACTCTGTCCGTTTGCAGAGAGATCCTGTACGTGCGGCGGGTCTGGGCACGCGCCGGAGGCTCTCTTTGAAAAAAAATAAAAAAATAAAAAAATAAAAAAATAAAAAATAAAACGAACCGTTTCCGCTAAAACAAACCCCCGGGGCGTGACAGATTAAGAATGTAACGACCCGGCCCACTAGCAATAATAACTCGTTGGGCCCAAACCACAGCCCAAAATGCTTAAGCCTAGTTATTATACTAGTGTCCATGTCTCATATAAACCCAATCACAATTCCATCCACATCCGATGTGGGACTAATGGGGGCGTCACAGACTCCCCCCGTTTAGGCCTGACGTCCTCGTCAGCCCAAACACACACACAAGCCCAAGATCACCAGGCGATGTGAGACTCGTCTCGCTAGCCCTGTCATCTAGACCCAGGCTCAGTCGAGACTCATCACACACTTCCGGCTGGTTGTTGGCTCTGATACCAAATGTAACGACCCGGCCCACTAGCAATAATAACTCGTTGGACCCAAACCACAGCCCAAAATGCTTAAGCCCAGTTATTATACTAGTGTCCATGTCTCATATAAACCCAATCACAATTCCATCCACATCCGATGTGGGACTAATGGGGGCGTCACATTAGGGTTCCGTCTTTTACCTTTTTCTCTTTCTTTCTCTCCTCACCGGTTAGGGTTTTTACTTTCTTTTCTTTTCTACGGATAACAGGGATTGATTAAATATCCCCTTTTTATTTAATTACTTATTTTATTATTATTTTTCCCTTTTTACTTCATACGGTACGTAAAAAGGAAAAATCCGCAAATATCCGGATCTTATCTCTTATCCACTCCACGAGATAAAATCCCACCTTTTTAAAAATCCCGATCACCGATTATTTAATTTACTTAATTAAATAATCATGGGAAATCAATTCCCAATTAGATTTGAATCACCGGTTATTTAATTTCCAATTTTAAATCCTGGTCACCGATTATTTAATCACCTTCATTAAATAATCGTGGGAAATCAATTCCCAATTTTAAATACACGTAGATTTATTTTCCCCTATTCGTACGTAAGAGGATTCCAATTTCCGTCAACGGATAATTAATTACTTAATTAATTAATATCCCCTACGAGATAACCCACCTTATCTCCTACGGGTGCAAGATATTTTGCACGGATTCCGATGCGTGACTAATCACCGCGTCACTAAGGATCCCGTTCCGGGAGATCCCGACATCGGATTTCGAATCCGATCGCACCGCCGGTCATCGTTTTCCGTGCTCTATCGCAGAAAAATACCCGCACCCCGCCCCGGCCGACTTTTGAAAATTAAATAATTTTATTTCGCTTAAGGCTTAAGCAATTACATGTGAGTTCAAAAATACCCCTAAGGGTCGGGTCACTACACCACTCACACTTTATAAAAAGTTTCGTCCCGAAACTTAAACACAAACCTCACTCAAACACTTCGGGAAAACATTCCCTCATTTTTTATTCCAGTTCCCACGTCGCCTCGCGCTCGTCGTGGTTGCTCCACTGGACCTTCACATAGGGGATTGTTCGGTTGCGCAACTTCTTGTCCTCTCTTGCCAAAATCCGCACCGGCGTCTCCTCGATGCTTAAATCCTCTCGCAACTCAATGGTGGAGGCATCCAAGGCATGAGAGGGGTCAGCCAGGTACTTCCGGAGCATTGAGACATGGAACACGTTGTGGACTCGTTCGAGGTTCGGTGGCAAGGCCAAGCGGTATGCCACCGGTCCTACGCGCTCCAGGATTTCGAACGGTCCCACGTACCTCGGGCTTAGCTTTCCCTTTATGCCGAAACGTCGGTTCCCCTTGGAGGGTGAAACCCGGAGTAGCACATGCTCACCCACCATGAACTCTAAGTCTCGGCGTCTGTTGTCCGCGTAGCTCTTCTGTCTGCTTTGGGCGGTCAGTAGTCTTTGTTTAATCAGTCGCACCTTTGCTTCGGTCTCCTCCACCAAGTCTGGGCCCAGAAACTTACGCTCACCCAAGTCGTCCCAGCATATTGGAGACCGACAGCGGCGCCCGTACAATGCCTCGTATGGCGCCATCTGAATGCTGGCCTGGTAACTGTTATTGTAGGCAAATTCCACCAGGGGCAAACACCGTGCCCACCCTTCGCCCAAGTCCAAAACGCATGCTCGAAGCATGTCCTCCACAATCTATATCACCCGCTCTGATTGCCCATCGGTTTGCGGGTGAAAAGCCGTACTAAAGTGCAATTTGGTCCCCATTGCTCGTTGCAGGCTTCGCCAGAAGTTCGACACAAAACGCGTGTCTCTGTCCGATGTGATGGATGTCGGTACTCCGTGCAACCTTACTATCTCATCGATGTACGTTTGTGCCAGTCGTTCCCGAGTCCACGTCGTGTGTATGGGCAGAAAGTGTGCCGATTTCGTCAAACGGTCCACAATCACCCATATTGCATTGTGCCCCTGTGGCGACCTCGGGAATCCGGTCACGAAGTCCATGGTAATCATGTCCCATTTCCACTCGGGTACCGGTAAAGGTTGCAATTTTCCTGCCGGGCGCTGGTGCTCGGCCTTCACCTGTTGGCACACCAGGCAGTGTGCCACAAATCGGGTCACGTCTCCCTTCATTTTGGGCCACCAGAAGGTATGTTTGACGTCCTTGTACATCTTTGTTCCCCCGGGATGCGCCGCATAAGGGGCGGTATGCGCCTCCCGTAGGATTTCCTCTTTGAGTTCCGGCAGATCCGGTACGCAGATTCGTCCCCGAAATCGTATCGTGCCGTCGGAGTTCACCGTGAAATCGCCCTCCTTGTCGGCGGTTATTCTACTTCGCACCAGCTGGAGTTGGTCATCAGTCGATTGCCCTTCGAGAATCCTGTCCAGCAGAGTAGGTCTGACCACCAGTGTCAGAAGTTGTGCGACTGTACCTGCCGGTACTACTTCTAGTCTCAATCGCGAAAACTTCCGCAATCAGACTATCTTGCTGTGTAATGGCGCTTACATCCGCTTCCTCGGCCTGTCCCTTGCGACTCAGGGCGTCGGCCACCACGTTGGCCTTTCCCGGGTGATAGTGGATCGTTAGATCGTAATCCTTTAGTAGCTCAAGCCACCGCCTTTGTCGCAAATTTAGCTCCTTTTGGGTGAAAAGGTACTTGAGGCTCTTATGATCTGAGTACACATTGCAGTGTGCCCCATACAGGTAGTGTCTCCAAAGCTTGAGGACGAACACAACGGCTGCGAGTTCCAAATCATGTACGGGGTAATTCCGCTCGTACTCCTTGAGCTGCCTTGACGCATAGGCTATAACCTTTCCCCGTTGCATGAGTACTCCACCCAATCCATTTCGCGACGCATCGCAATATACTTCATAATCCTCCCCTGGTTCTCGCAGGGCGAGAATCGGGGCTTGCGTCAACCTATCCTTGAGCTCCTCGAAGCTTCTTTGACATTTGTCCGTCCACATAAACTTTTCCCCCTTTCTAGTTAAACGGGTCAAGGGGGTGGCTATCTTGGAGAAACCCTCCACGAAGCGCCGGTAATACCCGGCTAATCCCAGGAAGCTTCGGATCTCCGTCACCGTCGTCGGTTGGGGCCAGTCCGTCACCGAATCTATCTTCTTCGGATCCACCGCGACTCCAGCCGCCGAGATTACGTGCCCCAAGAAACCGACCTCACGGAGCCAAAACTCACACTTTTTGAGTTTTGCGTAGAGTTTCTGTTCCCGAAGGGTCTGGAGGACTGTGCGCAGATGTTCTTCATGTTCCTCGTCTGTACGGGAGTAGATGAGGATATCGTCGATGAAGACCACCACGAATAAGTCCAAGAAGGGTTTGAATACCCTGTTCATCATGTCCATAAACACCGCCGGGGCATTTGTGAGCCCGAATGGCATTACCGTAAATTCGTAATGGCCATAGCGAGTTCGGAAAGCCGTTTTGGGGATGTCCTCCCCCTTAACCCGGACCTGATGATAGCCCGACTGCAAGTCAATCTTTGAAAACACCGTCGCCCCCTGTAATTGGTCAAAGAGGTCGTCGATCCTTGGCAGGGGGTATTTATTCTTAACAGTGACCTTATTTATCTCCCGGTAGTCGATGCACAACCGGAGACTTCCGTCCTTCTTTCTTACAAACAGGACGGGCGCGCCCCAGGGCGACGCGCTTGGTCTGATAAAACCCTCATCCAAAAGGTCCTCCAACTGTGCCTTGAGTTCTTTCAACTCTGCGAAGGCCATCCTGTACGGTGCCTTGGTGATGGGCTTGGTGCCGGGAAGCAGCTCTATCGGAAAGTCAACCTCTCGCTCCGGCGGCATTCCGGGGAGCTCTGCCGGAAATACGTCCGGAAATTCCCTTACGACGGGAATTTCGAACGGCGAGGGAATGGGTCGGGTGGCCAAATCCACCGAGGCTAGGTAGGCCACGCACCCTCCTTGTATCAGCTTCCTAGCCCGCGTCGCGGAGATGACGGCTAAAAAGGTAGTACTTTTACACGCCAAATACACGTTTTCCGGGAATCCCGGCTTCTGTAGTTGCACCTGGCGCTTGTCGCAGTCGATGATCGCCTGATACTCGCTAAGCCAGTCCATGCCCAAAACCACATCGTATTCTTTTCTGGGGAGCGGCCTTAAACTACCTAACCACCCATTGGGTTCCCGATCGCAAGGCATGGGGTAGGGCCTATTTATTCCTTGCATGGCCCTTAACGGGTTCCGAGTACACCGGGTTCTCCTAGCTTCGAAGCCCGCCCGCGTACCTTGGCCGGGGAAGGCTTCGCCTAATATTTAAGGATCCTAGTGAGGGGGGGAGAGAGAGAGAAAAAGAGTCTAACGGGGGTAGCAGGCTAAGGTGTAGTCGGCTCTCTAGGAAAAAGAAGCAAAAAAAACAGAACAGTAATCACCTGCCGTCACTAGGTCTGGGACGTCGCGTCCTCCACTGTAGTATCCCGGGGGATCCGTCCGCAGCCCTTGGGCCAGCGTCGTACGGCGTGCTGGGGAAGGGACTTGACGTCTGAGGAGTCTGAGGATTTTGGTCGTCGGGCGAATCCCTTGGCTGAACGGGAGCCGCAGCACTGTCCGGTACTTCCTGCGGTGGTGGCGTAGGAGCGGCGGCGGCGGGCCTCTGAGGGCAAAAGGCATGAGTGTGATCCGGCAAACCGCACTGGTTGCAGTAATGGTACCTCCAAGTACACTCCGCCACCGGGTGAGCACCCTCGCAAATTACGCACGGTCCCTGAGGTGTTTTCGCGCTCCTTGCTGGTGTCGGTTCTTCCTTCCGCGCTCTCTCCGGTCGTCCTCCTCCTCGGTCTTCTTGGGCGGGGTCCCCTTGCGGTGTCTTCGGATATTGGGGTGGTCGGCCCCCGTCGGGAAAGTCGTTCCCGGGTTATGGCTGGGGTCGTTTCAGCCCCCGGCAGACTCATGACCCTTCTGCCAGGTGCGCGGAACGGCCAATTTCCGCCCCACCATAGTGGTCCTATCGATCACATTCTCGGTAAGCGGGTGGACCCACCGTCAGTATTACCCAATTAGTGTCACTATGTGGACCACCTTTGGGGAAGGCGAGCCTGGTGGGGTTCGTCTTTCCTAACAAAAAGGGGAGAGCGCTATGCCATGTCGCGTAATCCGTTGTTGGAGTAGCCGATTCTCCACTGTTGCCGGAACCGTCGTATCCTCTTCTGCACCATCGATTGAAGAGCGGCTTCGGGCCATTAACCGTGCAAACAAAGAAACCAAGTTAGCCCTAAGGTTATAATCCCTAGCACCCTGTCTTACGATTACACCTATATTACGTTCCCTTTTTCCCCGTACTCTCACGTACTACCGCACCTATACCTTGGTTATCTCATGTCCAATTTGCTTGTGGCACCTCACACTGTGGATGTGGATTACGTCTACTATGGTTATGGTTGTTTTTCTCTGATACCATTTAATCTGTCACGCCCCCGGGGGTTTTTGAGTCAATCAAAGCGGAAAATTGCGTGTCTATTTTTTTTTTCTTAATAAGGTAATATAAACCTCATCTCCGGTGCGTGCCAGACCGCCACATACACAAATTCTCTCTGCCCACGGACAGAGTCTCCTTTGTATATGCACGGCGTCTCATTTACAACATATGATTCATTTACCACATCAAACATTAAACTCCAACCAACAACCATACAGTAGACATACATCACCATACAACACAAGTTTATAAGCGGCGTCAACGTTTGGAAAGGATAAAACCCAGCGTTTGTAAAATCCGTGCCCACACGGCACTCCGTTTTGAGAAAACATTTTCGCAATTAAGTAGTTTATCATGAAAACGTGCCGCGCATGAAAACACCACTAAAATACCAGAAGCATAAAAATACACCTCATCCACAGAGCTAACTAATACATGTCCAAAACTAGAGTAATCCACAACTAAAGTAATCCACAAGCAAATTAACTATTTATCGCATAAAAAGAAAATGAGATATAAAACCAAGTATCCTGACTACGGTCCTCGCGACGCAGTCTCACCGCCATCCCGGCTAACGCACCTAGTAATACCTGTCACGGAGTGGGTAAAGTCAGTGACAAACAAAGTAGATGTCTATGAATAGCAAAGAAGGAAAAACGAACCGAATAACCCGAGTACACCGTAACCTTTCGTTAAAACCCTGTGCATATTTTAAACTGGGCACCAACCCCAGATTCATCAATTAAGCTGGGCACCAACCCCAGAACACTGTCGGGGAGACTAAGGTCTCCCCTCATGCACAGTCGCCTTTTGATGCTTTTACCCCCCTTTCGCGGTGCTGGAGTGCCGTTCCAGCTGGCGCGAGGAGGTCCTCACGGCTCCCACCCCTTTGTGAGGCACACGGGTCAAAAAAGACCACTTTTCCGGAAAAGTACACCCATGCGGAGGCCAATCCGCCTGTGTACGTGCAGCATCCGAAACCGGATTTGCCGAGATCGGCGTGTAGTGAGCACCGCGACCGCAGCCGCATACATTGTTAGATAAAAATACCATTATACGAAAGGTTAAACTGTCCATCTACTTTGTTAGGTAAATTAAGAGCATTTTTAATGACGATAGATGCACTTACTGCACTTGTTGCACTTATAGCAACCGTACCCACCTTGTTGGAGAGCAATCGGACCACCTATATCCTTCGCGCTCTCCCGCTGCACCCCTGGACCGAAGATTGTCGGGAAGGTCGCCCGGTCGTTCCTTTGCCTTCCGATCGGTGTTCGGGACAATCGGGCTCCCTCTCTTTTCCCTTCTTCTTCCTTCGGTTAGGGTTCCGTCTTTTTCCTTTTTCTCTTTCTTTCTCTCCTCACCGGTTAGGGTTTTTACTTTCTTTTCTTTTCTACGGATAACGAGGATTGATTAAATATCCCTTTTTTATTTAATTACTTATTTTATTATTGTTTTTCCCTTTTTACTTCATACGGTACGTAAAAAGGAAAAACCCGCAAATATCCGGATCTTATCTCTTATCCACTCCACGAGATAAAATCCCACCTTTTCAAAAATCCCGATCACCGATTATTTAATTTACTTAATTAATTAATCATGGGAAATCAATTCCCAATTAGATTTGAATCACCGGTTATTTAATTTCCAATTTTAAATCCTGGTCACCGATTATTTAATCACCTTCATTAAATAATCGTGGGAAATCAATTCCCAATTTTAAATACACGTAGATTTATTTTCCCCTATTCGTACGTAAGAGGATTCCAATTTCCGTCAACGGATAATTAATTACTTAATTAATTAATATCCCCTACGAGATAACCCACCTTATCTCCTACGGGTGCAAGATATTTTGCACGGATTCCGATGCGTGACTAATCACCGCGTCACTAAGGATCCCGTTTCGGGAGATCCCGACATCGGATTTCGAATCCGATCGCACCGCCGGTCATCGTTTTCCGCGCTCTATCGCAGAAAAATACCCGCACCCCGCCCCGGCCGACTTTTGAAAATTAAATAATTTTATTTCGCTTAAGGCTTAAGCAATTACATGTGAGTTCAAAAATACCCCTAAGGGTCGGGTCACTACAGCATGCCACGTGGCATCCCGTGGTTGGTGCGGTGTTGTGCACGCGGTCCACGAATTTTTGGCTCTGGTGCACGGTAGACCGGTGGACACGTGGCGTTGTGTGGTTGGCGGGTTCTGGTGTACTCGGTCCACTCAATAGTGGCGGTTGGGGCGGTGCCTCGGGGCGCGTGCCCGACCCGGATCCGGCGGCGGCGCGGCCGCGCACGTCGCGCGACGTGCGCGTTGACCGGGTCGGCGTGGGGGCGCCACGTGGCGCCCCGTGGTTGGCCGGGCGCACCGGTGCACGACCTCTGGTCGCGACAAGTGGCGTCCCGTGGTTCGTCGCGGTGCGTGCGCCGGGTGCGGGGAGCAGGAATGGGACACGTGTCGGCCTCTGGGAGTTTCGGGCGCGCACAGTAACGGGCCGGCCCGTTACTGTAGCAGCCCGAAAACTTTCAGGCGCCCGAAAGTTGGGCCCGAAAGTTGGTCACTTGGCTTTTTGGGCTGCTTTTTGGGGAGAGCCTATATAAAGGCCCCTTGGGCCGCGATTCTGTGCTCTTTCCCAGGGGAATTAGCCATTACTCCCTTTACCAAATTTCTTCCTCTCCCTCTTGAGAATCTCCTGGTGGAATTTCAGATTTTCTGGAAGCCGCGACGACTGTGTTTTCTGCCTCGTAGTGCGGAGCGACGTTCTACTGTTGGAGGCCCGCCATCGTCACTTTTCGGTCTAAAAATTCCACAGAGCTACCCCGACAGTCGTTTTCAGCGATTTTTGCGGCGTTGGATTCACGAGAGGTAAATCTTCGACTTTCGTGTTGAGTGTTTTGCCTAGATTTGGGTTTTTGGCACGGTTTTCGAGGCATTACTGAGCCGCTGTTTTGCTGTGAGATTCCTGGACAGCACTCACTTCGCGGATTTTTATCTCCTCATCCTGACATCGGAATTCGACGATTCAAGAGCCTATCGACATCTACACTTCGCGAGGATCGCCGTGATATTTTTATTGGAATTTCTGGAAAATTATTTTCAGGTGAAATTTTCGTGTGAACAGTAGCTGTGTATGCAGATTTTGGGAATGTTGATTTTGTGTGTGAATTGTGTGTAATTGGAATGGTTGTTGTACCCAGGACTCTGTAAGCACCGTTCTTGTGCTCTTCGCTTTGTGGACTTGAAAATTTGTCGGTTGTTGGACTTGTTATCTGTATCGTCCTGGACAGTTAGCGCGATCAGGTGGGTGATCCTGCTTTCAAATTCTATGGACTGCACTCTAATTCTACAAATATAGTAGCATGCATAGTATATGAGCTAGATAATATGTGTAAACTGTATGTTGAAAACCACTGTAGCTAATTGCTAAATCTGTCGATCTCTTGATGAACTCTGCAACTTGGGAACTTAACTTAGCATAATTGCCTGTTATTTAATTATCATGCGCCACTAAACTACAGTAATTTGAACATACATCAGATTTATTTATCACTTTAGCTTTTCCACAGTGGTAGTACTCTTGTCACTCTGGTCATAGTGATTTTTCCCCGAGTCGTGGGCCGGGAGGTTTATTAGCTGGGGATTGCATTTGCACTCACGTCTGGGGACCGAGTGGCGTCTGTAGCAGGCTGTAGACCAGTTTGCATAGTGATAGTGATAGTGGATCTGGGATCTTTGGGACATGGTCATAGTGACAGTGTGGATTTTTAGCCAATGAGTGAGATAGTGATTGGATCATAGCCTGCATGTGCCACATTTGTGCTTGACAGAGTTGCGCAGTTATTTGACTCGAGCGGGTCGCTCCCCTCGAGTGCCACTCCGGAGTAGGCGAGACCGGGTTGTAGTACCGGCTTTGAGATTGAGCTAGATACCGGGTTGGAGTACCGGGCATACCTACAGCAGTAGGTAGGCGCAGGTTTGACTGGACCCGTTGTGGCAGTCAGTTTGGATTGGGTGTTCTGAGTTGAGTATCAGTAGTGGCATATCGTCCTCCTGTTCTTTTCCCTTGGCATTTTAGATAGAGGCATAGTAGCAGTAGATGTTTACTTTCCAGCTTTTCTATAGTGCATTTCTTTTGTTATTTTATGCCTCTAGTAGACTTAGTGGGCGGGCCGTCGGGCTTGTTGGCGGCACCCACTGAGAACTACTGTGGGAGGTAGTTCTCACACCCGTCGTGGTGCCTTTTCCCCAGGGACTTCCGCTCCAGTTCCTGCTGTGCCAGTTGCTGATCCAGCTCTTCCTGACCGAGGTAAGGGAGTCGCGAGATAGATCCCTTCCCCCTTCAGCTTCAGTGTGTTATAGAGGTACCCTTGTATTTTGGTTGTGTCATGTTTGAGAGATTATGTAGTGAGGTATCGAGTTGTACTTTTTGTTTCTTTGGAGAGACTTCTGTATTCAGGTGAGGATATTTGTATATTATGAGTGAATGTATTACTTTCTGTTCGTAGTTAGTTTACTTTTACCGCTCTGATATCTGTTAGTATAATTGTTCTAATTTTTGCAGGTTAGACGTTACGTCTCTACGGGGCTTCCCGTAGGGGCGGCGGATCTGTTGGCGAGCCGGGGTACAGTTCTGACCCCGGGGCGTGACAGATTAGAGTGGTATCAGAGCTTAGGGTGTAGGTCTTGAGGACTTAGGAACCCTAGGCTTATGGTTAAACCCTAGGATGACCCACGCGAGAGCCGAGATTTTTAGTGAAAGTCTGGATTGGGTTTCCAACTCTCCTGAGTGGATAGGGACGAGTGATAGACATGCCTTCCTTCTGTGGCGACTATGTTGGCTGCAGACAACATAGTGCTTCGGGAAGGGGGACATGCCTTTCGACTTTCGCTAGATTGGGTCGAGTGTTGCTTTTGGTTTTGATTGTTTGTTTTGTCCCTCAGGTGGGGATGCCTCCTCGACGTTCGATGGTGACGCGCTCGCAGCCTTCGTCCTCTGAGCCCAAGCAGGAGGACTCGGGGCGAGGACCACAGGCTGAGATTCAGGAGCTCCGTGCCGAGATGGCACAGTTGGCGGAGGCAACCCGACGCCAGGAGGAGGCGATGGCGCGGCTGATGCTCATGATGGAGTAGAGAGCACAGCCGACGGTGGCACCCCCTGAGGCTTCGCCGGTGCCTTCTTCCCCTGTTGTGGCACCCCCTGGGGTGCAGCCTGCACCGGCGGTTCCTGCTGAGCCGGTTTCGAGTAGGCCACCGGCCGGGGCGACGGGATCTTTGACTGCGGCAGAGCAGCGGGAGGTTGTAGATTTGTTGATGAGATTTCGGCAGTTCGATCCGCCCCGCTTTTCGGGCATGAGTACTGAGCCATGGGCAGCCAAGACTTGGTTCACCACTATGGAGCGCCACTTCGAGAGCTTATTTGTTGATGAGAGGTATCGGGTTATTCTAGCTACTCACTTTCTGGAGAGCAACGCCGAGGCGTGGTGGCGGCGTGTGCGACCAGCTGGTCCACCTGGGACGCAGCTTCTTTCCTGGACTGAGTTTCGGAGCATGTTGCTGGGATCATTCTTTCCTGAGAGCGTCCGACAGCGACTGGAGGAGCAGTTGAAGAATCTCCGCCAGGGAGATAGGCCTGTGCACTTGTACATAGCGAAATTCAACCAGTTATTGGCTTGTGTACCTCATGTGGCTAGGGATGAGAGCCATCGCGTTTATATGTTTGAGAGAGGACTTCGCCGAGACATTTACCAGTTTGTCCGCTCCCGCCGACTGCAGACCTTGGAGGCCTCGATGGAGCAGGCTTTGTATGTGGAGAGTGGAGAGGCCGTGATGGATGAGGTATCTCCGGCCCCTGTAGCGACTTCTGGGGCGAAACGCCCGGCATCTCCGGAGGAGGGGCAGTCTAGCAGGCAGGGACCCCCGAGACCTCCACGTTCCCACTCGCAGGGCCAGGGGTACGGGGACATCAGAGATCGGGGGCGTCTCGCCAGACACAGCAGCAGCATCGACCCCCACGACAGTAGCAGTTCTCACAGCAGGCTTCCCAGCAGCAGCGCCCAGATCGGTGTGTTATCTGTGGAGGCCCACACCTACCGACTCAGTGCCCGCAGAGACAGGGCCATTGTTTTCGCTGTGGGCAGGCCGGTCACTTTGCGAGCGTGTGCCCTAGAGCCGGCCATCCAGCTCCTACATCAGCACAAGCACTGTCCGTTCCTTACCAGCCAGTCGATCCTTCTGCGGCCTACAGCAGGCCAGATGTTGCCTCATCTTCTACTCGGCAGCCAGAGCGACGTCCCCCGGCACCGAGCGGTCGTGTTTATGCCGCTCAGGTTGAGGACACTTCAGCAGCTGAGCAGGTCGTCGCAGGTATTAGTCTGATCTCAGCAGTCTGTGCTCGGGCTCTTTAGTTACCGGTGCATCTCATTTATTCATCAGTAGAGTTTGTGCATCTATCTGCATGGTATCAGGGCATGTGCATCTTGGCATAATTAAGGGGTAGGGATTTTGTGACTTGCATTAGCGTTTGGATTCATCCTAGTATCTTCCAGCAGAGGCGAATTTTGGGCGTGATCAGAACAACTGAACTTTGAAGGCACGCCGATTGTTGTGTTGGTTCAGTTGCAGCTCCCCGACTCAGATTGAGCACTTGGGATGGACCAGTTGGTGCGGTATCGTGCAACATTTGATTGCGAACGGAGAACAGTGGCCTTTCCGCGAGTTGGACGACAGAAGATCATTTCTACTGGTTACCGAGGCATCCTTCCTGCAGCAGTGGCTTCAGCGGCTTTGGGATAGGTGCGACTTGTCGAGCGTTATTGACGCCTAGGACTAGAGGGTTTGTCTCTAGGGGTCTCGAATTGAGTGGTGTTTTTTTTTCTTTTAGGGGCACGGATAGACCGTAGCTTACGTTTTGTTGCCACAGCAGGAACGGCATCAACCCTCCTCTCCCTCTTTTCTCACTCTTGTGCTGAAATTCGCAAACAGGATGAAAGATACGAAAGACTACTCCAGAAATGGGGACGGTGCCCGAACCTGTTCTTGTTGGATTAGGGCAAGGGCACTGGTCTCTCGGAACTTTCGAACTTTTCGTTAATTCAGTTGTTTTCTAAATTTGAGAGTTGGAGGTTGATGACCTTCCTACTGGTGGGGCCCTTTCTTTTTCTGGTAAGTTTTGCAGCGTAATTCGAATAGTTGGATGCGTAGAGTTGGCTGTTCTTCTTCGTCCCCGGTGTTTGGGAATTCCTGAGTTTTCCGCGATTGGACTCGCTTTGTGGAGAGTTTGTGGCGACTGAGGAGTTGGAGTGTGTTTTGTTGGAGGCTTACCTTTGGGCTTGGAGACTCCCTTTTGAGCCGTATTTGTTTCGAGGATGAAACTTTCTTTTAGTGGGGGAGGATGTGAGGACCCGAATCCCCACTTTAGGGTTTACTGTTGGTTTGGAGGCTTCAGGGAGTGCGTGTGTGCGTGTCGGGCCCCGGATTTGAGTTTTTGGTAAAATTGGAGTTTGTTTTCTTTTCTGGAAGTCCAATTTGGGTGTGTGGGGTGTTTGCGCGCTTATTGGAGCTAAGAATGTGACCCGGCACGAAAATTAGATCAAGTTTACTTTTCCGGGAAATTTTGGGAAATTTTAGAAGCGAAATTTGGCTGAACGGACCTCGAATTTGGATTCAGCGCGCGAAAACGAGCGAAATGGACTATTTACTTAATTTTTTCGGAGCCCGGACGTAAAAACATGGAAATCGAGGCTTGGGTCACTGTTCCGGCGGCCGGAGAGGCACCGGCGGCGGCGGAGCGCGGCGGCGGAGGGCGGCGCAGGCGCGCGGTCCACCGCGGGGCGCGTGCACCGGGCGCGGGCCACGTGGCGGGCTGCGGTTGGCCGGCGCAGCGGGCGCGGTCCACGGGCCTTGGCGGGGTGCACGGTGGACCGAGGGCATGCCACGTGGCATCTCGTGGTTGGTGCGGTGTTGTGCACGCGGTCCATGAATTTTTGGCTCTGGTGCACGGTAGACCGGTGGACACGTGGCGTTGTGTGGTTGGCGGGTTCTGGTGCACTCGGTCCACTCAACAGTGGCAGTTGAGGCGGTGCCTCGGGGCGCGTGCCGGACCCGGATCCGGCGGTGGTGCGGCCGCGCACGTCGCGCGACGTGCGCATTGACCGGGTCGGCGTGGGGGCGCCACGTGGCGCCCCGTGGTTGGCCGGGCGCACCGGTGCACGACCTCTGGTCGCGACACGTGGCGTCCCGTGGTTCGTCGCGGTGCGTGCGCCGGGTGCGGGGAGCAGGAATGGGACACGTGTCGGCCTCTGGGAGTTTCGGGCGCGCACAGTAACGGGCCGGCCCGTTACTGTAGCAGCCCGAAAACTTTCGGGCGCCAGAAAGTTGGGCCCGAAAGTTGGTCACTTGGCTTTTTGGGCTGCTTTTTGGGGAGAGCCTATATAAAGGCCCCTTGGGCCGCGATTCTGTGCTCTTTCCCAGGGGAATTAGCGATTGTTCCCTTTACCAAATTTCTTCCTCTCCCTCTTGAGAATCTCCTGGTGGAATTTCAGATTTTCTGGAAGCCGCGACGACTGTGTTTTCTGCCTCGTAGTGCGGAGCGACGTTCTACTGTTGGAGGCCCGCCATCGTCACTTTTCGGTCTAAAAATTCCACAGAGCTACCCCGACAATCGTTTTCAGCGATTTTTGCGGCGTTGGATTCATGAGAGGTAAATCTTCGACTTTCGTGTTGAGTGTTTTGCCTAGATTTGGGTTTTTGGCATGGTTTTCGAGGCATTACTGAGCCGCTATTTTGCTGTGAGATTCCTGGACAGCACTCACTTTGCGGATTTTTATCTCCTCATCCGGACATTGGAATTCGACGATTCAAGAGCCTATCGACATCTACACTTCGCGAGGATCGCCGTGATATTTTTATTGGAATTTTTAAAAAATTATTTTCAGGTGAAATTTTCGTGTGAACAGTAGCTGTGTATGCAGATTTTGGGAATGTTGATTTTGTGTGTGAATTGTGTGTAATTGGGAATGGTTGTTGTACCCAGGACTCTGTAAGCACCGTTCTTGTGCTCTTCGCTTTGTAGACTTGGAAATTTGTCGGTTGCTGGACTTGTTATCTCTATCGTCCTGGACAGTTAGCGCGATCAGGTGGGTGATCCTGCTTTCAAATTCTATGGACTGCACTCTAATTCTACAAATATAGTAGCATGCATAGTATATGAGCTAGATAATATGTGTAAACTGTATGTTGAAAACCACTGTAGCTAATTGCTAAATCTGTCGAT
The DNA here is from genome assembly GCA_029168755.2 of Tillandsia fasciculata. NCBI lineage: Eukaryota > Viridiplantae > Streptophyta > Magnoliopsida > Poales > Bromeliaceae > Tillandsia > Tillandsia fasciculata. Next base: position 18,251,892 of record CM054933.1, on the reverse strand, counting down.
CTCTTGATGAACTCTGCAACTTGGGAACTTAACTTAGCATAATTGTGTCACGCCCCGGGGTCGAAACTGCGACCCGGGCTCGCTAACAGATCCGCCATCTGTACGGAAACTGCCGTACAGACGAAGCGTCTAACCTGCAAAGAAAGTCTATAGCTAACAGATATCAGAGCAAAAGTAACTAAGAACTAGAAAAAAGAAACTGAACAACTGTATACAAGTGCAATCCAAAATATAGCAGTAACTAAAAATATACAACATACTCTCACAGTCTCTCTCTATACAAATGTCCAGTACAAAAGGAGACTCCCAAAAGGTACTACTATCTCTGTGCTATATCGACTCGGGTAGGGACTAGCTGGCCACGCCCTTACCTCGATCAGAAGACTCCGCACGGGTAGGAGTCAGAACCGCCGCCTCAGGAGTACCTGCACCACAGCGGGTGTGAGAACTACTGCAAAAGGTAGTTCTCAGTGGGTACCGTCCTCAAAGCACACGGTATGCCCACTAAGTCCACCAAAACACGGTAAGGTAAACAGATAGATAGGTAGATAGATAAGGAAAGCAGTAAATCTATCACTAAAATGCTCAAGAAATAAGTACTATGAATCATGCAATGCACCTCGCCCACATAAGTAACCCAATCTCCATGACTGTCCATTTTGGACCAGTCAAGCAAACCTGCGCTCGCCTACTGCCACTACGCCCAAACAGGACTTGGTCTTACGTAGGGGTGTCCCTCTAGGACCATCTCAGTAACCTCATCGCAGCCTCGTCAGGCGCGGCAACATCATCGCATCCGGAGCGTAGCTCGCGGGGAGCGACCCCGCGAACTCAAGTATCTCAAGTATCACATAACTGGCACAAGATGCCAGGCTCAGCAGGCTAAAGTCCGCGATCAAAAAGATCGGAAAGAGTAAACAGATATCTCACACTCATGTCGACAGTCGGAGGAATCTCCACGACTCAATCTGTAGTGCTCACAAGAACCCCCAAGGTCCTAAGTAACTCTAACCCTCCAGTAAAAGCTCTGGCACCCAAAGGATTTTTAAGACCATTTTTAACTTTCCTGTTTTTCCAAGAAAAGATTTTCTGACTAAATAAATATGTTTCAGGTGCCCTGACTAAAGTCGCTAGACATGTGGTTGATAAAGCAGAGTTAGAAGTTTACAGCGAACGATCCGGGTTCTAAAAAGATAAGTACCAACCTTTGGAGAACATACAGATACAATAGAAACTGTAAATACCGGAGTTTTTGCATGATCACTGTGTTTCTTAAGCTTTAGAGGGCATCCCGCGATTTTTGGAAGCCAAATCCAACCCACCTGTGGTCTACCACCAGACCGCGCGTCGACAGATGCCTCGAAGTAAGCCCGCGGCTCCGGAGCGAGGAAAGCACTCACACGGCTTCGACGGAAGCTAAAACTGCTCTAGAAGCTGCCTGGAAGGTAGCAATCGCAAAACAGTCAAGAAAAGTCCAACCCAAGTATTCAGTGGTGAATACGGCGAAAAACAGCTCCGTCGGCGAAAATCGGCGAAAAACAGCCTCCGATGGCGAAAATCAGCGAAAAAACAGCTCCGTCGGCGAAAATCGGCGAAAAAACAGCTCCGACGGCGAAAAACGGCGAAAAACAGCCTCCGACGGCGAAAAACGGCGAAAAAACAGCTCCGTCGGCGAAAATCGGCGAAAAACAGCCTCCGACGGCGAAAAACGGCGAAAAAACAGCTCCGTCGGCGAAAATCGGCGAAAAAACAGCCTCCGACGGCGAAAAACGGCGAAAAAAACAGCTCCGTCGGCGAAAATCGGCGAAAAACAGCCTCCGACGGCGAAAAACGGCGAAAAACAGCTCCGTCGGCGAAAATCGGCGAAAAAACAGCCTCCGACGGCGAAAAACGGCGAAAAAACAGCTCCGTCGACGTCCGGGGCACGCCGAACGGCGGAAAACAGAGTCGACACGCAAAACGAGGCAACGTCGACGTCCCGGGGCACGCCAAACGAAGAAGACGGAGGCCGGGCGATCCCCGGAACCAACCGCGAGGAGCGGGGGCCCGCCGCGCGGCGTCGGAGTGCGCCGCGCGGCGCCCCTGCGGCGCTGCGCGCGGCGCCCAGCGGCGCTGCGCGCAGCGCCCAGCGCCGCTGCGCGCAGCGCGCAGCAGTGCTGCGCGCGCCCGCGCGCGGCCCGCCGCGCGCGCGGCCCGCCGCGCGCAGCGCCCAGTGCTGTGCGCAGCGGTGCGCGCCCGCGCGGGCGCACGCGCGCGCCCGCGGGCCCGCGCACGGCCCGCAAGGCCCACGCGCGGCCCGAGGGTCCCCGCGCGTGCGGCCCTGCCGCGCGCATCCGCGCACGCGGCCATGCCGCGCGCGCCCGCGCGCGGCCCGGCGGTGCCGCGTGCGGCGGCCTGCGACGACAAAAATCAAAAAAAATTTAAAAAAAATCAGAAAAATTCCAGAAAATTTAGAAACCTTTTCCTAGCTCCAAAAAAAAACATATCTCTCAAAAATTTCCCTTTTTGCACTTAAAAAATCAAAAAAGTCCCTTTTGATGCTTTAACTCAATTTCACCAAAATCCCCAACTTCAAGTACAAAATCCAAATTGAAGGTCCAATATTCCCAAAAATATTTTCATGCATTTTCCCTAAAAATCCAACAATTCAAATCCAAAAACTCAATTAACAAAAACAATCTCAAGAGCCCATTTTAATTCATTAAGCAAGCTAAAACAATTTAAATAAACAAAATACCTCAATCCGAAGAATCCCCAAACTCTTCTCCTTCCTTCTCCTTCCTCTTCTCTTTTCTTTCTTCCTTCTCTCCTTGTTTCTTTCTTTCTTGTTTTTTTCCTGCTTCGTGGAAGCTACAGAGGGAGAGGGGAAGGTGGTAGGTGAAGGTGGTGAGCTTATCTCACCAAAGGGTGTGGTCACCACCCTTTAGCAAGCCCCAGTCAACTCTTAATTAAGTTAAGCTTAATTAAATGCTAATCAACAAGTAAGCTAAGTTTAGAAAAAAACAAAAACAACAACAAATAATTACCTTCAATTCCAAAATCCCTCACATGAACACTGCCACCAACAAAGTGAAAGAAAATTAATTAACACACTATTCAAAATAATATTAAAATAATGCAAAAAGCCCAACTCCAACTCACTTTTTGCCATCGGGCCTTCCGCCGCCGCCCGGAACCACCCGAACGCCGCTGTAAATCAAAAATACACGCGCTCACGCCTTTTTCCAGTCGAAAAGCTCGTCGGTGGAGTCGGTAAGCCCAGTCGAAGAACCGGTATACTACACTCTCCCCCCCTTCAAACGGTTTCGTCCTCGAAACCCAAAAAGCTCCAAACTCAGGTGGGAAGGTCAAATAAATGGGGGTAGGCAGTCCTCATCTCATCCTCAGGCTCCCATGTAGCCTCTCTCTCATCATGGTGGCTCCACAATACCTTCACAAAAGGTATAACCCGATTCCTTAATTCTCTCGTTTCACGAGCGAGAATTCGAATCGGGCGCTCCTGAAAATGCAGCTCCTCATCCAGCTCTAAGGTAGTGAAGTCCACAATGTGTGAGGGATCATAAACATATCGCCTCAAAACGGATACATGGAAAACATCATGAGTACCAGCTAACCGCGGCGGTAAGGCAACCCGATAAGCAACCGGCCCGATGCGCTCAAGAATCTCAAAAGGTCCAACAAAACGCGGGCTCAGCTTCCCGCGCACTCCAAAACGTCGAATCCCTCGGGTGGGCGAGACTTTCAGAAACACATGATCTCCAACCTGAAATTCTAAGTCTCGCCTCCTCCTGTCGGCGTAGCTCCTCTGCCGGCTCTGTGCAGTCTCTAAGTGGCGCCGAATAACTTTAACTTTTTCCTCAGCTTCAAGAAGCAAGTCAGGCCCCAAAGTTTTCCTTTCACCCACGTCACTCCAACACAAAGGCGATCGACATTTCCTACCATACAATGCTTCATAAGGCGCCATCTGGATGCTCGCCTGGAAGCTATTGTTATAGGCAAACTCTGCTAGTCTCAAATGCCGATCCCAGCTACCGCTAAAGCTCAAAACACAAGCCCTCAACATGTCCTCCAGGGTCTGAATAGTCCGCTCGGACTGTCCGTCGGTCTGTGGGTGAAAGGCAGTGCTGAACTGAAGCTGGGTCCCCAAAGCGGTCTGCAAACTCTTCCAGAACTCTGAAGTGAACCTCGGATCCCTGTCAGACACAATCGAAGCAGGCACCCCATGAAGCCTCACAATCTCGTCCAAATACAGTTGTGCTAACTTCTCCAAGGCCCAACTGGTCTGAATCGGCAAAAAGTGAGCCGATTTGGTCAAACGGTCCACTATCACCCAAATAGCGTCAGCTCCACCCTGAGTCCTCGGCAGTCCCACAATGAAGTCCATGGTGACATGATCCCATTTCCACATGGGTATTGGAAGGCTCTGTAACTTGCCAGCTGGAACCTGGTGTTCAGCCTTAACTTGCTGGCAAGTTAAGCAATGGGCTACAAACCTCCCAATATCCCTCTTCATACCTTGCCACCAGAACTGTGCCCTCAAATCTCTATACATCTTTGTCCCCCCGGGGTGAAGGGTGTAAGGTGTATAGTGAGCCTCCCTAAGGATCAGCTCTCTAATATCTGAGTCCACGGGCACACACAAGCGGTCCCTGTACCTAAGTACTCCCGCTGCATCCACAGAAAAGTCCCCGCCCTGACCATGCTGCACCTGGTCCCTGATCCTCTCAAGATAGGGGTCCCCACTCTGCTTCTCTCTGATCCTATCCAGTAGAGTGGGCTGCAAGACCATGGACATAAGTCTTGCAGAAACCCCCGGGGACACAACCTCAATATCCAGTCTCCTAAGCTGCTCTCTGAGTGGCCTCTGCTGGGTAATCAGTAAGCTCAAGGACTGCCCTGCTCGTCTGCTCAAAGCATCTGCGACCACGTTGGCTTTGCCGGGATGGTACTGAATACTCAAGTCATAATCTTTTAGCAACTCAAGCCATCGGCGTTGCCTCAAATTGAGCTCTTTCTGGGTGAATAAATACTTCAAACTCTGGTGGTCGGTGAAGATCTCACAGCGCTCGCCGTACAAATAATGTCGCCAAAGCTTCAAAGCAAAGACCACAGCGGCAAGCTCCAAGTCATGCGTAGGGTAATTTCTCTCATAGTCCTTTAATTGGCGGGAAGCATAGGCAATTACCCTACCATGCTGCATCAAAACGCATCCAAGGCCGCTGTGGGAGGCATCACTGTAAACAACGAATCCCTCTCCCATGACTGGTAGTGCAAGGACTGGCGCTGAAATCAACCTCTGCTTCAACTCCTCGAAGCTCCTCTGACACTGATCTGTCCAAACAAATTTCACTCCTTTCCTGGTCAATCTAGTGAGGGGGGTAGAGAGCTTCGCAAAGCCCTCTACAAACCGACGGTAGTAGCCCGCTAGGCCCAAAAAGCTCCTAATCTCCGTCACCGTCGTCGGTCTAGGCCAATCCCGAACTGAATCAATCTTCGTCGGGTCCACAGACACTCCTGCGGCTGAAACCAAATGGCCCAGAAAAGAAACCTCCCGAAGCCAGAAAGCACACTTCTTTAACTTGGCATACAACTCCTTCTCCCTCAGAAGTTGTAGTACCGTCCTCAAATGATCCTCGTGCTCAGAATCGCTTCGGGAGTAAATCAAGATGTCGTCGATGAAGACTACCACAAAACGATCCAAGTACGGCTTAAACACTCGGTTCATTAAATCCATAAATGCAGCAGGGGCATTTGTCAATCCAAAAGGTAACACTGTGAACTCATAATGCCCGTACCGAGTCCTAAACGCCGTCTTGGAAATATCCTCGGCCCTCACCTTCAGCTGGTGGTAACCGGACTGAAGATCTATCTTAGAGAAAACTGTAGCTCCCTGAAGCTGATCAAATAGATCATCAATCCGAGGAAGGGGATACTTGTTCTTGACGGTCACTTTATTCAACTCCCGATAGTCCACACAAAGCCTGAGTGATCCGTCCTTCTTTTTCACAAAAAGAATAGGTGCTCCCCACGGTGACACGCTCGGCCTAATGAATCCTCGATCCAGGAGATCCTGCAACTGAGCTTTAAGCTCCCTCAACTCTGCCGGGGCCATCCTGTAAGGCGCCTTAGAGATTGGTGTAGTTCCAGGGACTACATCAATCACGAACTCTATCTCTCGATCCGGCGGCATAGAGGACAACTCTGAGGGAAAAACATCCGGATACTCGCAGACAACAGGGATGTCTTCGAGTCCGGGCATCGCCGCAGGCGCCTCAACTACAGTAGCCAGAAAAGCAACGCAACCCCTACTCAACATCTGCCGGGCTCTGGCGGAAGAAACAGTCACTGCGAATAGCGAGCTCTGACATCCCCTGTAGACATACTCCTCCTGACCTGGCTCCCGTAGGGTCACGGTCCTCAATCTGCAATCGATAGTGGCATAATACCGGGACAACCAGTTCATACCCAAGACTACATCAAAATCCTGGAGCTGTCGTAGAACTAAAAGATCAATGGGTAAAATCCAGGGTCCTAGCTGCACTGGACATGACCAACAACACTCAGCTACAAGCAGCACATGATCGGGGATCTGAACCTCTAGTGCACTAGACAAAGGCCCCATCTCAAACCCATGCGATGATGCAAATGTACTACTGATGAATGAATGAGATGCTCCAGTATCAAAAAGTGCTCGAGCACGAATAGAGGAGATACTGATAATACCTGCTACCACCTGATCGGCGGCTGAAGAGTCCTGGACCTGAGCGGCGTAGACTCGCCCGCTCGCTGGTGGTCGCCTCTCCGACTGACGAGAAGAAGTGGCACGATCTCCCTGAGTGAAACTCGGTGAAGCTCCTGCTACCTGCAAGGGCACAGGAGGAGTCGATGCAGTCGAAGGTGCTGATGCCCCAGCCCTCGGGCACGCCCACGCTAAGTGCCCCGGCTGCCCACACCGATAACATCGGCCCTGACGCTGGTCGCACTGCTGAGGTGCGTGTGGCCCACCGCAAATCACACAATGATCTGAGCGTCTCTGCTGCTGTGACTGCTGCTGCTGCTGCTGCCTAGGCGGCCGATAACCTCCCGGCCTCTGTCTCCTCTGTGACCCGCGGCCCCGCGGCTGGAACTGTGACTGTGGTGGTCTCGGGGGCCTCGGTCTGCCCGATTGCCCAGAATCCTGCGGTGCTTGGCGTTTTTCCCCGGAGCTGGCCCCTGGCGCTCCGCCCCTCTCAGACATGATCACCTTGCCTCGTGAAACCCATCGAGCTCTCTCTATAGCTGCATCCAAAGTCGGGGAATGGTGTGAGTGAACGAGATGATAAATGTCCTGATGCAGTCCCCTCTCGAATAAGTCCACCCTCTGAGCCTCGTCGGGGGCAACATGCGGCACACTATGCAGCAACTTCTGGAACTCCCGAACATACTCCTGAAGGGGTCGGTTACCCTGCTGCAGACGTCGAAGATCCCCTTCTAGTTTCTGCTTTGCGCTCTCGGGAAAGTAGGCCCCGCGCAGCAAAGCCCGAAACTCAGGCCATGTCAACAACTGAACTCCCGGCGGTCCCACTGGGCGAACTCGACGCCACCAAGTCTCGGCGTCCTTCTCCAAATAATGAGTCGCTATATGCACCTGATGTTCCTCCTTGATGAAAAGGTTTTCAAAAAGCTTCTCCATCGCTGCAATCCAATTCTCAACATCCCACGGCTCTAAACTCAGGCCTGAAAACCGCGGTGGGTGGAACTGACTGACATAAGCTAGCTTGTCGGTGAGCTCCCTCTGCTCTGCCTCCGTCAAAGGAGCAATCTGAGGTGAGGTCGATGAAGTCGCAACTGGAGGTGCAGCTGAAGATGTCCTCTGCTCAAGCATCCTCATCAACCGATCCACATTTTCTTGCTGGCACTTGGCTGCCTCCTCCTGGCGCCTAGCCGCCTCAGTCAATTGGGCTACCTGAGCCCGCAACTCTCGAACCTCTCCCTGATCAGCAGGTGGAGCCTCCTGCCGCTCAGGCTCCTCGTCTGCGGCTGGGTGAGCTCTCGTCGTCGCTCGACGTCTAGGAGGCATCGTCGATCCTACAATCAAAAATCAAACATTAGGACCAAGAATCGCTCAACCCAATCAGACGAGAGTCTATACATGTTACCTGTTCCAAAGTGTAATGTCGTCTGCAGCCGACATGACCCTTTAGAGAAATAACATGCAAAGTTACTTACCCCAATCCCTCTGGGGAAGTTACAACTCAATCATGACTCTCGATAAATAAAATCACGCCTCTCTCGATAGTCATCCTAATGTCCAACCAGGGTAGCCTAGGGTCTCTAAGTCCTCAATGACCTATTAACCTAGGCTCTGATACCACCTAAATCTGTCACGCCCCGGGGTCGAAACTGCGACCCGGGCTCGCTAACAGATCCGCCATCTGTACGGAAACTGCCGTACAGACGAAGCGTCTAACCTGCAAAGAAAGTCTATAGCTAACAGATATCAGAGCAAAAGTAACTAAGAACTAGAAAAAAGAAACTGAACAACTGTATACAAGTGCAATCCAAAATATAGCAGTAACTAAAAATATACAACATACTCTCACAGTCTCTCTCTATACAAATGTCCAGTACAAAAGGAGACTCCCAAAAGGTACTACTATCTCTGTGCTATATCGACTCGGGTAGGGACTAGCTGGCCACGCCCTTACCTCGATCAGAAGACTCCGCACGGGTAGGAGTCAGAACCGCCGCCTCAGGAGTACCTGCACCACAGCGGGTGTGAGAACTACTGCAAAAGGTAGTTCTCAGTGGGTACCGTCCTCAAAGCACACGGTATGCCCACTAAGTCCACCAAAACACGGTAAGGTAAACAGATAGATAGGTAGATAGATAAGGAAAGCAGTAAATCTATCACTAAAATGCTCAAGAAATAAGTACTATGAATCATGCAATGCACCTCGCCCACATAAGTAACCCAATCTCCATGACTGTCCATTTTGGACCAGTCAAGCAAACCTGCGCTCGCCTACTGCCACTACGCCCAAACAGGACTTGGTCTTACGTAGGGGTGTCCCTCTAGGACCATCTCAGTAACCTCATCGCAGCCTCGTCAGGCGCGGCAACATCATCGCATCCGGAGCGTAGCTCGCGGGGAGCGACCCCGCGAACTCAAGTATCTCAAGTATCACATAACTGGCACAAGATGCCAGGCTCAGCAGGCTAAAGTCCGCGATCAAAAAGATCGGAAAGAGTAAACAGATATCTCACACTCATGTCGACAGTCGGAGGAATCTCCACGACTCAATCTGTAGTGCTCACAAGAACCCCCAAGGTCCTAAGTAACTCTAACCCTCCAGTAAAAGCTCTGGCACCCAAAGGATTTTTAAGACCATTTTTAACTTTCCTGTTTTTCCAAGAAAAGATTTTCTGACTAAATAAATATGTTTCAGGTGCCCTGACTAAAGTCGCTAGACATGTGGTTGATAAAGCAGAGTTAGAAGTTTACAGCGAACGAACCGGGTTCTAAAAAGATAAGTACCAACCTTTGGAGAACATACAGATACAATAGAAACTGTAAATACCGGAGTTTTTGCATGATCACTGTGTTTCTTAAGCTTTAGAGGGCATCCCGCGATTTTTGGAAGCCAAATCCAACCCACCTGTGGTCTACCACCAGACCGCGCGTCGACAGATGCCTCGAAGTAAGCCCGCGGCTCCGGAGCGAGGAAAGCACTCACACGGCTTCGACGGAAGCTAAAACTGCTCTAGAAGCTGCCTGGAAGGTAGCAATCGCAAAACAGTCAAGAAAAGTCCAACCCAAGTATTCAGTGGTGAATACGGCGAAAAACAGCTCCGTCGGCGAAAATCGGCGAAAAACAGCCTCCGACGGCGAAAATCAGCGAAAAACAGCTCCGTCGGCGAAAATCGGCGAAAAAAAACCTCCGACGGCGAAAAACGGCGAAAAAAAGCCTCCGACGGCGAAAAACGGCGAAAAAACAGCTCCGTCGGCGAAAATCGGCGAAAAACAGCCTCCGACGGCGAAAAAAAACGGCGAAAAACAGCTCCGTCGGCGAAAATCGGCGAAAAAAAACAGCCTCCGACGGCGAAAAACGGCGAAAAAAGCTCCGTCGGCGAAAATCGGCGAAAAACAGCCTCCGACGGCGAAAAAAAACGGCGAAAAACAGCTCCGTCGGCGACGTCCGGGAAAACGGCGAACGCGACGGCGAAAAAAAACGTCGAACGCAAAACGAGGCACCGTCGACGTCCGGGGCACGCCGAACGGCGGAAACAGAGTCGGACACGCAAAACGAGGCAACGTCGACGTCGGGCACGCCAACGAGAAGACGGAGGCGGGCGATCCGGAACCAACCGCGCGGAGCGGGGGCGCCGCGCCAGCGCCGCTGCGCGCAGCGCGCGGCGGTGCTGCGCGCAGCGCGCAGCAGTGCTGCGCGCGCCCGCGCGCGGCCCGCCGCGCGCGCGGCCCGCTGCGCGCAGCGCCCAGCGCTGCGCGCAGCGGTGCGCGCCCGCGCGGGCGCACGCGCGCGCCGCGCGGGCGCCGCGCGCGCCCGCGGGCGCGCACGGCCCGCAAGGCCCGCGCGCGGGGCCCGCGCGTGCGGCCCTGCGCGCGCGCGCCCGCGCGCGCCGCGCCGCGGCGCCGCGCCGCCGCGCGCGCGGCCCGGCGGTGCCGCGTGCGGCGGCCTGCGACGACAAAAATCAAAAAAATTTAAAAAAAATCAGAAAAATTCCAGAAAATTTAGAAACCTTTTCCTAGCTCCAAAAAAAAACATATCTCTCAAAAATTTCCCTTTTTGCACTTAAAAAATCAAAAAAGTCCCTTTTGATGCTTTAACTCAATTTCACCAAAATCCCCAACTTCAAGTACAAAATCCAAATTGAAGGTCCAATATTCCCAAAAAATTTTCATGCATTTTCCCTAAAAATCCAACAACTCAAATCCAAAAACTCAATTAACAAAAACAATCTCAAGAGCCCATTTAATTCATTAAGCAAGCTAAAACAATTTAAATAAACAAAATACCTCAATCCGAAGAATCCCCAAACTCTTCTCCTTCCTTCTCCTTCCTCTTCTCTTTTCTTTCTTCCTTCTCTCCTTGTTTCTTTCTTTCTTGTTTTTTTCCTGCTTCGTGGAAGCTACAGAGGGAGAGGGGAAGGTGGTAGGTGAAGGTGGTGAGCTTATCTCACCAAAGGGGTGTGGTCACCACCCTTTAGCAAGCCCCAGTCAACTCTTAATTAAGTTAAGCTTAATTAAATGCTAATCAACAAGTAAGCTAAGTTTAGAAAAAACAAAAACAACAACAAATAATTACCTTCAATTCCAAAATCCCTCACATGAACACTGCCACCAACAAAGTGAAAGAAAATTAATTAACACACTATTCAAAATAATATTAAAATAATGCAAAAAGCCCAACTCCAACTCACTTTTTGCCATCGGGCCTTCCGCCGCCGCCCGGAACCACCCGAACGCCGCTGTAAATCAAAAATACACGCGCTCACGCCTTTTTCCAGTCGAAAAGCTCGTCGGTGGAGTCGG